>OY743226.1:55863394-56483573 GCA_963555765.1 Orthonevra nobilis
GTGACAAAGTCGACGAGAAACTTGACTGTTCCACTCAAATCACTCCAAAATATTGAAAACGCAATAGTACACTTTAATGACCTGATCCACTTAGCCGCAACGAAATCTACGCATGATATAAAAACTAACCCATTTGAACCCTCTACACCAAAATGTATTAAACAAAAAATTAAAGAAAAACTAAGACTACGAGAAATCTGGCAATGTAGCAGAGCACCGACGGACAAGGCGAATTATAACAATTCTATGAAAGAGCTTAAATACCTACTAAAAGAACATAATAACAAAGAAATTACCACGTTCTAAACAAATCTTACCGCAACAGAAACAACAAACTATTCACTATGGAAGCTGAACAAAAGCCTTAAAAAAGGAATCGACCATCTGATGAAATCGGATGGTACTTGGTCCAGAATGTTGATATAGCAAAAACATTTGCGGACTATTTCGAAACAACATTTACCCGTGCGACTCCATCCGCGTAGATTCGTTTACGTTGTTCATCGTATGCGGTCATCCAAACGCTAATTTTCAAGGATCTAATCAGCGTATGTTCTATGCATTTAGTGGCTTAGGTTTCTTTGTGAGTTGACCTTGATTTAAGAAGCGATAAAATTCCAAATGCAAAAGAAAAAACCAAGATATGCCGAAAGACAAGCTTAAATCTCGTCACTGCGTCTATAAATAATATATGTCGATTTTTTTGACCCAAGATCAAATGACGAAATAATATGCTAACAATAAAGAAAAATTACTTTTTTTGTAAGTTCTCACAATTTTCACACGTTAAGCGATTAGCGATTGTGAAACGATCTAAAAATATATTCGAGTTATTTCGAAAACGAATATCGTTGGAATACGAGTTTTTGGGATGTTCTACAAATTCATTCATCGCACAAATTTGTACAACGGCCTTTTCAAGTATAGAGAAAGAATACTCCTTGTAAAAACTTCCGCCCGTTGCATTACTTTATTTTTTTTGTTCTGGTTTTCAGAAATTTTCTTCCTCACGTATTTTTTTATCGTTCCAAACCTATGTGTATGTAATTAACTTTGAAATCGTTAAATTGTTTATATAATTTAAACCTTTTTCATTTTTCATAAACCAAAAATTTCGACGGAATGACAGTTGAAATTAACGTTCGTAATGTGATTGAAACAGATATCAGTTTATCATTTTGATATTAGGAACTATGTACAGAGGCGTAAGAATAAAGCTGATTCTTTTGGCCTTTAAAGTAAGTTAAAATGAATTCAAAAATAAATTTTTAAATTTTTGTGTAAAACGGAGCTCATACTTACAGAGTATAACTGCCAAATAGTCAGAGGTCTTACGAATTTTTTCAAACATCTTTCGATTGACTTGCTCGATGTGATCTGTCATTTCCATATTGGCAGGACTAGTTAGCCAATCAAGAACTTCTTCCTCGTCATCTATATCACCGTCGTAGTTAATGTATTTTCCTAAAAAAAAACATTCCAATGATTGTTAAATTTGCGGCAAAAAAAACAACAAATAAATAGCAAGCAAACCTTTTCTAAAATACGTGATTCCTGGTGGATTTCTAAAACCATACTTTTTCGCCATCAAACGATCTTTCATTTTAACAACACTTATTCCATACTCAGCTGCCTCATCATCAATAAGTTCTATATGACGTAGAATTCTTGGCGTATCTGGATCTTCTTCTTTATCTACAATGAAAAAAAAATTAAAAAAACATTATCAAATACTCAAAACACATGTAAATGGAAAACATTTTATTAAATAATAACTAAGCAGTTACAGTTTTCATAAACTCTATCCTTGACTACAGTTTACAATTTGCTTTGTAACTATCTTTTGGATGGCTTCCGACCTCACCTTTGAAACTTTTACTTACAAAATACAACAGCTAGGAAATCTTTTGTGCCGATATAATCAAATAGGGTATTTCTATCGATCTCATCTATGGTTTCATCAGCCTTTTGTACCAGGATCCATTGGAACACTTCTTGGTTATCGGAAAGGTTTCCTGTGCATAAACAAAATGAAATTTATCTGAAGCGAATAGTTCTTACATTTATAAATTTCTGATTTTCGTATTTTTAATTTAAATAAATTCATACCTGTGTTTTACATTGGCTTTGATCAATCTTGTAGCAAAGAAAATAACATTTAAAATATTTATAGAAATAAAATATATTTAAATTAATTGAAATTAATAATAACTGTTTTATTTGTGTCATTAATTAAAAAAATGACTTTGATATTTCGTTTCTCTTTCTATATTGAATTCCATCATGTCTTGCGGAACAATAATTTCAACTTTGAGAGTTATTTTTCATTACTTTCCTAAATTTTCTATTTTCTTTGTAATAAGTCATGAGAAACTTTAATCGCAATGAAAATTTGAAATTGACCATTAACGGAAAAAAAACTTCCAAAAGTTTATTTGGCAGTCATTTTTTGGCTCTAACGATGGCTTCTGGTTGGTAAAAACAAGCTTCCTATCCGCGTTTGCGTTTGTTTAATATTTGGACAAGACGTTCACTCTTTTATTTCTTCGTGGGCTCTGATGCATGCGATTCGAAAAGATGTGGAAATTTTGTTGTCCATTCCCTTGATGTGCTAGAACCCTTCTGGTCGAAGATTTTTTCCCTCCCGGTATTGGTCCACATCCCTCTACAGCTCGTAGAGGTCGTGGCTGTAGTTTCTCCCTAAACGCGTTCTCCGCAGACAAAACTGTATATTCGAAGGAGAATTTTTTTTGCCGAAGATCCCTTATTTGTGTTCCGCTTTCTGGCTTATTGTCAAATATTTGGCTCTATGTAGAACAACTGGCAAAATGATTGGTTTTTAGAGCTTAACCAATAAAGAATGAAAAAAAATATTTAAAGGGCCACTTTGAGCTTGAAAAGGAGTATGACACGCCAGGAAAAATTGTTGACCCTCATAATATTGTAAAAACATTTTTCATTACTCTGATGAACAGCTTTAAGGAGAAAAGGAAAAGTTATTACCCACCAAATTGACAAGGAAATCGTTACATTGAGACCATTGAGTAAAAAATTCAGTTACGTTCAAGCAAGTCGTGCCTTTAGAGTGCTTAGAATAGCAAATTATTAACGCTTCGAAAGACGAAGGAAAACAGAAAAATCAACCGTCAAAATAGGAGCCTCCCGTAAAGTCAAACAAGTAATCTATGTATTACAAGAAGAGTATGTGGAATTAATAGAAGAACGGAAAAACGAAAGCTTATTGACATTCGTTCATTTATATCTCTTAATTTTCATGTGTGTGTTCTCATTTATTTTCAACGAGGTCAACAATTATCATAAAATAGTACTAATCGTGATCACACATTTTGTTTTGATTATGAAATAAGAGGCTTTCTTTCTTGTCAATAAATTTCATACCACACCAATGATGGCAACTATGGAAGTTGTCAAGACGACGATGAGAATTCGACCATTTGTAGTTTATTTCCGCATGCCTATCAGTAGATAGGCGTGATCTCTACTCTACGGCTAGAAGATATCACGAGAAGCGAAAAGGCATTCGATTCCATGTCTGTGTTAAATAGTTCAAAAGTTTTCGTCCGATCGCCGTTCCACAGTCCTCATCAACAATAGTGCGTCAAGTGTTTTTACAACCCTTCAGGTGCCCCACAGGGTGCAGTTCTAAGCCCACTTCTATACAACATCTTTACAGCTGACGCAACGTCTCAATATTGAGAGGGATCTTCGTAATGCGGTGGAAAGACTTTTAAAATAAAAAGATGCCTGCAATTTTTTTCACACGAAAAAGAAAGCAATGCTTTGTTCCTGTTAACCCAGTTTGTGTAGACGGTGTTATGCTCACCTGGAAACCATCCATTAAATACTTTGGCATAAATCTCGAAAAAAGGCTTACATTTAACGAACATATTACAAAATCTCTACATAAAGCTAAAATTGCAATTTCTATGATATACCCATTCAAGGCTGTAAAAATAGCCACTGCCAACAATTCACATATTATATGTGTGGGCGGAATCAAGATGAATCCTTAATGTTCCTGGCTAACTTGTCCCCTGAAACCCAACCCAACTTACCAATTTATTACGAGTGACTAATTTATGCGTATCAGCTTAATAAAACGCCCAAAAATGTTTCGTTTTTACATTTCATAAAATCCCCAGATTTTGTAACACTACACTAGCAATTTCCACAACTCCAATTTCATATAACGTGTTTTTAAAAATCGCAACCTTATTCTCGCAAATTAGTAGACTTTGAGATTCGTAGGTGAGAAATATCGTCTTTCCAAGCCAAAAATTGTGCATTTTATATTGTGATACGGAACCCTTCCAGTGCGTATCCAACTCGTACTTGGCCTTTTTTTTTAACAGAATATATCTTATTTCATGCAAGCTAAGGAAGCATATAAGTTTTGAACTCAAAAGACCATATCATTAGAAAATTACGAAACATTATAAACCAATAAAGAATTAAGAACAATTCCAAAATGGTGTTGACGTCGTCTTAGTTTTTGTTTTGTAAAATAGTAAATATGTTAGCTCAGACCATTTAAGGTTCCATCACACTGATAAAAGATGTGCGATATAAGGATGATATCATGTAAGAGGAAGGAAATTGCAAAGGCAAAAACTCGAGCGACAATGGAAGTATAGCAATAAGAGGATATTGAAGAGTTTACGAACGTTACTCTTACACGTTATTTACACAGAACAACCAGAGGCCTTGTGTGGAGCTACAAAGCAGGTGTGCAGCATTTCCGTATTAAGAATAAAATCTTATCAACTATGCGTAACAACTATCGACGCGAGATCTTATTCGCTACATTTTATGAATTTCCGAAGATGTTTTCCAAGACACACAAAGACATTTACCAGCATTTCTTTCATTTCCTGAAAAAAAAAACAAAGAATTTCAAGTCGATACTCACAAGTCATACATCGACTTAGAAGCCCCATATAACAGTATTTAGTATATCACTTAGTATAATAGTATATTGGCTGTGAGAATTGATGGTGAGGGTAACACCTTGCTTATTTTCAAAGAAGTGTGTACGAATATCCACACCAGACCACATTGCACACCATGCAGTGACTTTTTGTGTATACATAGATCTTGCGTCAATAACATATGGGTTTTCAATTCCCCCAATGCGGCAATTTTGTTTGGTAACGTATCCACCGTTTTAAAAGTGATCCTCATCGCTGGAGAAAATTAATCTGTCATTAAAGCGCTGACGTTCAGATATCCTTCAAGGACGCCTACAAATTCTATGGTCAGTTGGTTTCAATACTTAAAATACATGAACTTTTTAACTTTTCTGAGGACTCTTATTGCTGGTCAAAATGCTTACATCTCTACTTTTCGACGTCCACAGAATTGCATTCCATTGTTTCTGGAAGGATGCCTATGTGTGTGTATGTTTGAGCGTAGGTTCGTGCCTATTTTTTCGCCTTGCATATCGAAAGAATGAATCAAGCTTTCGCATCATAATTGGTTCCATTTGGACCATAGTTGCATAATAAGCCTCTGAAAAGGTTTTCGTGAGACTTAATTTTTATAACCAGAGAATTGCCAAAAAGACGGATAGTTGAAGTTGTTCAATTTAAATCAAATAACTTTTCAAGTGTTATTCACTCTTGTTACTTAATATCGGGACAGTACATTCTGCAAGCGAAATTTATATAAACTTCTTCAAAGTTTGTTGCAAATGTCGTCATCAATTACAAAATCCAAAAGAAAAAAAAATATATAAGTAGGCTTGGGTATTGAAATAGAATTCAAGCTCTTTGTCGTCAAAAAATCCACCTAAAACTTCCACCAATTTGGTCATCAATTTAGGCTTTGAATCTCAAGTATCAAATTCTTGTTGTTTTCCATTGTCGTTGATCTCAAGATTACTTGCAATATCTCCTAAAGTTTGACTGTCGTTTTTGGAAACTGCTTTTATTGAGTTTCCCTTTTCTTGATCCAAGTTTCCACAGCAAAGCTTGGTATTTTTCGGATAATATTACCGAGTCCTTAAAATCTTAAATTTTACTTATTCGTTATTTCGTCGATGCGAACTAGGTCTGCTTGGCGATGATCGAGAAAAAGCCTTGAACCATAATAAAGTCGCCGCAATGCTTGAATGTTCATAGCTATAGAGCTTCTGTTTTGGCAGCAAGACCCCGAATAGCTACAGAACTTGTGTTTTTGCAGCAAGACGCCGAACGTAAATTCTGTTTATTATTCTAAAACTTGAAATTTTGACTTGTTCGAATATTAGGCTTTCCATCAGTCGGTTAATATCCGCTGACACATGGATAGAATGTAGAAATAATTTGCGCCGAAAAGGGACCCATATATTTGCAGGTCAGGGTGCGATTACTCATTGATGTTTTGCAATCCTCGAATATGGGCTGAATGTTAAATAATGAATTTCCAATAATTGGGAACAATGGAAAACTTGTTGCCTTCGAATCATTACAACATTTATATGACCTCAAGAAGAGATCAATCAAAAAATCTTAGATATATGCAGAAGCTGCGCCAATGTACAAGTATAAGGATGGAAAAAAAGCTGTGTAACGTATAAGTATAAAGATCAGAAAATAATGAGAGGGTTGTGTAGGTGATCTGTAGATGGCTCTGCGGTGCAGATATTACACTGACAGAAGAGTGTCGACCTAAAGTTCCAAACTATCAAGTTTATCAAAACCTTTTCGGTCTCCAACCATGGAATTGAATTGAAATCAAATACATCTGAGTTTCTCAAACCACTATATTATCTTCGTTTTTCCTAATTTTTTGCTCGCTCTGTGCAACATGCATTAGATATCTTGAGAGCTACTAAATTATGAAGAAAAAACAGTGGTAAGTCAATCAACCATGCAAATGAAGATCAGCATTTTTTTTTTTTAAATTATTGGGAAAAAAGGAGCCGTTTCAACTATCTCCGATTGCAGGGATACACAATAGACCCAACCATTTTATATAACCGAATGTAAATAGTAATTTATGGTATTAATATATATCATCATAAAATGTGAAGTTAATGGTATGGACAGGTCGAATCTCACTGAAAGCAAGTTCTTAATCAAAGGAGTTGCTGTAGTCTTCTAATGTGTGTGATAGTAGGAAATAGTTTTAAGCTATTATTTAATTTTACTTTTAAAAATTCGCTCATATTTACACAACCAAAGAATAATAATTATTTTTTTGTATTTGAAACTACTGCTATATATTCCTTTTGGAAAGAACAGATTCATTATTTCAATTTGACCAACATTATTTTTAAATACCTGATTGACTAAACTTCCAATATTACGATCGAGTCCTGAGTTAATTTGGTAAAATGAGCAAATTTTGAAGTTTCTCTGGCTGCAAACTTATTCCGTACATTTGTATGTATAGTATGTTATTAATAGATCTGTTAAATATGTTTTTATTAAAAAGTAGGTCAAGGTCGCTGTATGTATGATTGTTTTCCTTTTTTCTAAAAAAACAACTTGAATTAATGTAATCAGTAAATAACCAATATCCAACCAACAAATGCAATTTCCTTACAATTTCTTTTCTTAATTAAAAATATTACCTCTTTGTTTTGTTCGCATCTTTATTGTGTACTTTTGAGAAAACAATTAGAGTTGCACATTTTATGCAAATCCACGAAAAACTCCACTAACAATTTCGATTTATTTATATTTGTTTATACAAAAAAAAGTTTCTATTAAACGAAGTTTTATACAAAATATTCTAATTGATTCTAATAAATATATATTAAATATTTAATTGTTTCTGAACACTTCGTTTATTCAAGTCTTCTGATATAATTTTCAGTTAGGTAACAATTTATTTTCTAAATATATATATATAAATATATATTTAAATTTCAACAAGTAAAATAACATTGACACTTGTAACAATAACAACAGTTTTATATAAGATTCTCTAAATTACGTATAACAAAAAAGAATTTGTTAATAAGAAAACAACAACATTTTCAAAAACTAACAATTATAGCTAGAAAAATCTGTTTAAAGTTAAATTATTTAACAAATATAAATTGTTTCGTTTTTAAATATTTCTGTACAGTTCATTAAAAAAATGATTAACTTCTTTTTTTTTAATATATTTAGTTTAGTTTGTATTGTTCAGCATTAGCGAGATTTGACGAGATTTTAAAATTAGAAAAAACAGCTATATTTTATTTTATTGATTAAAGAGCATCATAATATATAGAAATGTGTAAACGATAGTATCAAAAGTTATGTTTTGTTTTATTTTACAATAAATTATTCAAAAATATATAATGTATCTGTGACAAAGAAGCGTACTAATTAAGGTTTTGTCTACACCAAAATTATTGCTTTGAAAGCATACCAAAGAAATTAAAAAAATCACATTTTTGTCTCTTAGAAAAAATAATTTTCGGTGATCCTTGTAACACATCCTTTTAAAAAGGATTGAAAATAAAATTTACATAACCAATTTTTGTTTACATATTTAATGTTTCATTACTTATTTAATGTTGAACATTTTGCTTTAAAGCATTACCAAATGTGTAGACTGGCCTTAAGCACAAAATCAGACTGTACGCTTGCTCTTAGACAAAATAGGATGTAGTAAACGACGAAATGCACTTTGTTAACAGAACTATGTTTATAGAGATTTAATTATAAGGGGAAACAAAGATATTTGAAGGGATTGACAGTTAGTATGACAGTTCGGTTAGTTGTGATGGGCTGGTATACGTTTCTACCTTTAAAATGTTGCTTTATGATGATGAACGTGTGTCTCGAAGCATGCTTTTTGTATGTGATGATGATACGTTTGTTCGATGTTTATTTTTTTTTTTTTTTTGATATTTTTTTTAAACTTCGCAAATTAAATTGTGATAAGTGTCTCGATGGTTGATAGTGACTGAAGATTATGTTGTTCGTGTCCACAAGTTCTTGCTATAAAAACAATTTCTCTCTTTCTCTCTCTCATTTTTGGGGTGGTTTTTGTGTTTTTTTTTTTATTTATTTGAAACAGCCCTCGTTGGTTAAATTTGTCCTGTTTTTAAAGGATTTTGCTTTTCTATGATTCGGATTCAGGCTGGTAAATTGGATGGCTTAAGGCTCATGGTTTAATTTTATGTTTTTTTTTAACTCTATTAGGTAGCAATATTTTTTTTTTAATTTCTTTGTAATAATAAGTTTCAATTATTATATTGCTTCCTTATTCCCATAGAGAGATATCCTGAAAAATGAGGTCATATAAATGTTTAATTCTATTATGCAAATAATTTATTCCTGAAAGACAGAAAGAGAGAAATGAATGTGAGGAAAGAAAAGTGTACAATTAATGATTTTAATCGATAACTGTCTACCAGAAAATGTATTTGCCAATGCCTAACATACCGGTTTTGACGTTGACTTTGTCACCATCTTTGCCAATATCATTGGATAGGGTCTTTTTTGATGCACCTTTGCCAATGGGTTTTTCATCGTTACTTGACTTGCTACTACCAGGTTTTGTGTCTTTTTTCAATGGGGTCAATGGGATGATGGGTTTTTTGGATGATGCACCAGTTTTGGGGGAAGCATACGAGACCTTTACCAGTGGTGGATCGGATGGAGTTGTCTTCTTTGCGGACGACGATGGCTTTGAACTGATTGATGATGGTTGAGATTTTGATGGTGAATCGAACTTGAAATTACCACCCTTGTCAGATGTCTCATGACCGATGCGTTGTGCAGTCATTTTAGGAACTTTCGTTGATTTCTCCAGTTTAGTTGGACAGCATTGGAATGGTTTGTAATCATTGGGAACAAAGTTATTGCCCTGCCTTGCTGAACGGCCGCCATGACCCAATCCAACATAGAAACATTCGTCATCTGTATGTAACAAACAAAAACATTTTGTCAGATCGGTATTTTTTGGTTTTATTGGAAAATCTTGAACATTTGTTTCTTTATAAAACACAAAAAAAGGATTATTCAATTTTTATTTGGATTCACGTTTTGTTATTAAACTATTTATATTTATTATTTTTATTTTTTGAACTGGTTCTAGAGAAAAACATACAGTTATTAATTCTTATATACCACAAATGGTTAGTATTAATTTTTTCATAACTGCCACAGAAAAAAATAAAAAATAAATGTAATCATTCGCATGTAGTTGCGAACTTAAGCTATTAAAACACATTTATTTTTTCAACCCAATAAAATTGTCTCTCTTTTTTTTATAAAAACAACTGACAAAATGTTTTTGATGCTGACATTTTTATATATGCTCACATATATTTATATATTTGGAAAAAAAACATTCGTTTTTTTGTGAAATTCAAATCTGTTAACTTTAACAATAATTATATTTTTGACATTTTGTTTTTTTTATTTAATACACATACCGTAAGAATATAGTCTTAAAATATATGGATTTGCATTTGTTGATTTTGGAAAGTACCTTTTGCTTGATTTTCTTTTAATTTAAAATTTAATTTTAATAAATGATATTTAGATAATAAAAAATTGTAAGATAAAAACATTGTGTCAGCTTGGATTTTTTGGTAAAATTTAATTGGTGTTAATAGTACGATAAATACCAATTTGAAATCAAATATAACATTTACACCGGGAAATGTAAAAAACACAATAACAAAAAATATGTGCATGACTTTAATGTTTAAATAACTGTGGAATGAATTCTTGAAGTTGTGTAAAGTATTTGTGGATTGTGTTTTAGGTACCCTACTCTTTACTTCTCATTCCTTTGCTATGTCGATTTTATATTAAGCTTGAATCTCCATGTTTTTGTTGCAAGTAAACAGATATGAACATTTTTTTTTCAAAGGTAGCTTTCTCTTTTCGATAATTCAATTTTCGTTAAGAATAGTCAAATTTTCACCGAGGGGCTTACTACTCAAAGTGTTGTAGAACAATCAAAACCAACGTTTTCTACTTATTTTAAAATGGTAATGGTTATAATCAATAGGACGAAATAAAATTGCTCAATATTCTCAACCAAGCAATTCGTCATCAAAAGACTTTGTTTATCTGAATTAAACATTGGAAGAGCTGTATTAATCGATGAAATGAATAGTAAAACTGTTCATTGGTCTTGAGTTGTAACCATGGATAAGCTGATGAGCTCTCAAGGCCTTGAGGTGATACTCGAAAATCTAGTAAAATGTTTCTGAAATCATTTTGTGCAAAAATGACAGCATGGGAAGGGTAATAATTGTTCAGCCAACATACACCTACGAGTATCTGGCATCAGGAGTCAAGTTCATGCCACTCGGTTGTGGAACTTCCTCGAGGATGGGCATCATGAACAAGTTTAAGTTCGAAGCATCTCTTCTTAAGCACTCGACCTCAGTAACGAATAGCATTTTGTTCTCATATTTATTTTTTAATTTATTTATTTATAAGCTTTCTACCTTCTTTTTTTAAATTATCATCGTGACATTTAAGGTTAATTTTTCATATTGTCTCTTAAAGTAGGTTAAGCTATTCTTAAAAATTGATAAGCTCTTGTAAATTTGAAAGACCGTTGAACCTTATTCTGTAAGAATAAATTTTTAGAATAAAGTAATGGGCTAAGTAATAGGAGCAAGACGAATGTCTGAGGGCGGTATATTCTGAGAAGGTATATTCTTAGGACTTTTTATTTTTACTTAAGACATTCTTTACATACGATTTGTTCAAGAACCAAAAATGAAAACTGAATTAAGAATCTTCTTTCGCCTGCATGGCAGAAGCTAAAGCCTTTCCAATGGTAACAAGAATTTGAACTTGTGGTCTGCTTAAGTTTAATATAGTTGCTGATATATCAAAAGAAAAAAGTCGTCTGGTCGTGGGATACAGAAGACGACGTATACTAGAATATAGGAACAAGTCCCTAGAAGCACACGATTGATTTTCTTAAGACCCAGAAAAAATACGTAAATGATAAGGTAATGTGCAACTGAATTGATTAATTTCTTAATATGCACTTAACAAACTCGATACAATATAGTATGAGCAGGATAAAAAATAATCAATAAAATAAGAGAGTGTAGACTTGACGGTACCAGCACGAGCTTAGAGCCGTGCGCTAGCCCGAGGATGTGGCTACTCTGGTATCAAACAAATTCCTATCTGAACTCAATGATAAGATTAAAACACGACCAAAACCATTTCTTTGAATAGGAGAAGCTCAATAACAGCGATCATACCCTCGAAAGCATATATAGGTATAGAATTGTAACCTAGGAGAATGGCTTAATTCTTAAGCGTCGTCTGGACATTTGCATAGTTTTGGTTTCTCAATCCCAAAATTGGAAATGCACTGCTACATGTCAGAGCCATTCTAACCAAGAAAGGCCTCAGTTGACTGTAAGAAGAGGTTTAAGTGGACATGGATATACTACAAACTACGATTCAGTGTTGTTTTAATAAATGTAGTTTTAATGCGCCCTTTAGTACCTGTAACCCATGCAATGATAAAGATAATTAACCACAACACGAGCAGTTTACTGACCTTTAGTTCTAACAGTGATTAACTTTAAAAAAATTGCCAAATTAACCAACAAATTCTTTTCCGTTATCATTCTTCAATGTCCTAATTTAATTTTTCTAAATCACTTTACTTAGATTCAGATTCAAAATAGAGTTTTGTATAACTAGAATTTTTCAGGGAAAGTATAAGCGTCAAATATGTGTGTAGTAAAAATGATTCTTGTTCTGCTTAATAAACGTTTCTAAGCTATTGAAACATTGAATTACGAAAAAAAATCATCATTCTCTTTATTTTTGATTAATAACTCTAGGTTTACCTTTCGACGAAGACTTAGATTTAGTATTTTTGGAATCTGTTGAGCAAAGGTAAAATTTGTTATGAGTAAATAGAGTTCTGCAAATGTGTATTCATAGAAGTAAACTTTAAAAAAAGAGATCTATTTATAGCCTTGTGTTTAAAGATTCGTTTTGTGAGGAGAAGTGATGAAATGATGACGGAGAGATTAATTTTCAATTAAATTGGTCGCACACGTTAAATGGAAAAAAATGCAAGCTAAGAATAAGTCAATAATGTATATTTACTATTTTTTTTTTAGAAAACTTAATCTAATATGAATCCAAAGAACCCCTTCACTCCGAAAACGACTTGTGTAACCAATTTAATTGCAGGAAGAATAGAGATGAAGTCTAGAAAACGACTAGTTTGGGGAAGTTACTGGTTAATAACAACTACGGAAAAGCCCTTTTATTTTATTTTACCTAAAACTTTTTTGAAAAATTTCGCTGCGCTGAATTTAGGTGAGCCCTTTTTTTTATTTGCGGACAAGTTTTTAGTTTTCTTATCATCATCATCGTCGTCGTCGTCATCGTCGTCATCGTCGTCATCATCGTCATCGTCGTCATCGTCGTCATCGTCGTCATCGTCGTCATCGTCGTCATCGTCGTCATCGTCGCCATCGTCGTCGTCGTCGTCATCGTCGTCATCGTCGTTATCGTCGTCATCGTCGTCATCGTCGTCATCGTCGTCATCGTCGTCATCGTCGTCATCGTCGTCATCGTCGTCATCGTCGTCATCGTCGTCATCGTCGTCATCGTCGTCATCGTCGTCATCGTCGTCATCGTCGTCATCGTCGTCATCGTCGTCATCGTCGTCGTCGTCGTCATCATCATCATCGTCATCATCATCATCATCTTCGTCATCATCATCTTCTATTTTCCTGTAATCTCCATTCTCATCACTATCCTCATCATCTCCTATGACGGCCCCATTAATTATTTTTAAAAATTTGCGTAGAAACAATGGTAAAAAATATTTTTAAACGAATCAAAAACTATTCGACGAATTTGAGATGTTCCTTAAAGGCATCACAATCAGATCAACTGAATGTTTTGCCAGCGATTTTCGAATTTGATCAAATTTTATGTTTTTTATATCAAGCCAATTACATCGTTTCCAAACTTTTAACTAATATAAAATACCGAGATCATTTTAAATTAAAAATGTACACAAGCTTTTAAAATTCAACGCTTTTTAAAAAAATAAATGCTTACTCTTTTGATTGATCAACCATTGCAAAACACGATTTTCATTTTTGAGATTACCTAGAAGTGGTTTAAAAATTCAATTTTAGTTTATAATATTTTCAAGGTAATGAACTTTCTTCAAACTTACCATCATACATAATCGGGACTCCAGTTTCATAGTAAACAAGCGCGGGGAATGCAAATATTCCAATTTCATGGGCTAGTTTCACATCGTTTGACTTGACAAACTGAATGCCATGCTTATCCGTGTCATCGTCAATGTTTTCTAACTCATCGAGAATCTCGGCACATGTACTACATTTATCGTCGTCTTCAAAAAAAAAAAAAACGTTTTTATTTTTCAATAAAAAGCAAATAATTAAAGAATATCGTAAAAATGTTTTAATCTTACAGAAAAATACTGCCAAGTGTTCGACATCGTTGATCAGCACTTGAAGTGTTTTACGATCCACTGATTCAATGACATCTGCGTTCGATTCATAAAGATCTATGACCCATTCTAAAATGGCTTCCTCCTTCATAAGGTCACCTTTAAATTGATGGTGTTATAACGTATGAGCTAAGTTTTGTTTATTTTGTGAAAAATAATATAAATAAAACCTGGATAGAATGTCCTGAATTTATTTCTGTAGAATGCAAGGGCTGGCAGTACTGGAACATCGTACTCTCTATCAATGCCATCATCGGAAGTTTTCACGAAGTCAATGTCCTTTTCTTCACATTCGTCATCAATGTTTTCAAGCTCATTAAGTATTTTCTGAGCTTTCTTGTCACCCTCACGATCTATAAAAATAAAAATTGTTATTCCATAGTTTTCTAGCTTAATTTTGTTATCTAATAAATAAATCAAATTATATAGGGTCGAAATAAGCCCAATGTGCAATGAATCAGAATGGTAAAGTCGGTGTTATCTTGGATAAGAAACTGAACTGGACTTCACATATCAAGTCCATCACAGAACGCGCAACCAAGACCATGTGGGCCTGTAAGCGGTTCTACGGTGGGACTTGGGGTGTCTCACCTAAGATGCTTTACTGGTTGTACATCATGATGGATAGACCTATTATTACCTAAGCAGCAATAATTTGGTGGCCCAAAACCTAAAAAGTTACAGCTTCTTAAAAGCTGGAAAAAGTCCAGCGTATAGCGTGTTTGAGCATCATTGGTGCCATGAGGATCTGCCCTACGGCAGCATTGAAAGCTGTCATTGGGATGTCACTTCTTAACATTTTTATAAGGAAAACAGCCGCCAGAAATGCCCTTAAAAGCCAACCAAATGTTTTCCAGGCTGAACTACAAGCCATCGAATCCTGTGCCACAGTAAACGTGTCAAAAGGCCATAAAGGGTCCAGAATTCTTATAGAATCAGATAGCCAAGCAAGGCACTGTCATCCAATCTAATGGAATCAAAATATGTCAAAAGCTGCTACGACGCCTAACAATCCCTATTCCGACGCAACAAAATTAAGTTAGGATGGGTTCCAGGTTATCATGGAATCGCAGGCAATGAATATGTGGGAGAACTAGCCAGAGCTGTTCACTGGTCCAGAACCATTCTGTGGCGTAAGTTGGACTATGGCCAGAGGTCTGACCAATAAGTGGGAAATCAAGCTACGAATTGCCCACTAGAGCAATCATCCTAGACTCAGACAAACTAAACTACTAATAAATCATTTTTCTTACAAACAAACACGATACGAGAGGTCTACTATTTCAGACCGCAGTGTCCGCCACTTGGGCAGGGGCTGATATTAAAAAAAAAATCCATTTTTATAAAGCAGACTCATGTTTTCCTTCTACGATGTTGAATCGTCCTTATCATAGCTCTATTATCTGTGTAGAAAATAGCGAACACAAATATGCCCAAGTACATTATCCTAAGAAGACGATAGCTAATTGATCACTTGATTTTGTTGCAAAGTAAGATGGCAACAGCACGTAAAGTGTTTTCTAAAACGTAAGTCTGTTTGTATTAACTGTGACGAAAGGAACAAACCCAGTCCTATTTGAGCATAAAAGTTCATTTCCTTCATTCCACGATCACCACTTATGGCATCCCTCTTAATAAAGTGTACAATATCTCTCAATCTCTAACCTAAATTCCTTTTTTAAGGCCTTTATACTAGTACTTTCGTAAAGTAGCATATATAGTATGTTAGCCGGTAACACTCATGGTCAGCCAGATGCGCATGCTTGGCATAATTCGTCACTAAATTTTATCAAGTGGTCGCAGGTCACCTGTCACCAAAGAGTGACCGCCGACGGCGATCTTGGGCACGAGGCGCAAACCCGGAATTTTCAGTCGCTGAGTTGCGTTGGTTGTATTTGTTAAAAGAATAATTTAGATCTAATTCGGAAGCCGATAAAGTCGGTGTTCATTATGAGAATAAGTCGAAAAGTAAAGAAAGTTATATTCTTTTATTTTAAAATAACCAATCATATAAGTTATATGTATATATGCAAGAGGGTAAAAGCTTTTGTTGCAATAAAACCTTCTTATATCTTAGGTTGATCTTGAATTTTTCTAAAAGCTATTGAAACGTTTTTGAGAGGTGCTTTAACAACGTTTTTTTTATTTTATAAACTTTCGTTTGTGCTTCTTGACCATCCTCTCTTGGAAGTTAGGTAATGTTCTCCATAAGTAAAGTACCTCAAAATATTGTATTTGTATTCGGTAAATCATGAAGGGTGTTTCCCAAATATACATGGATAATTTTTCTTACATAACATTGACCAATAAATATATGAACATAAAAAATAGAGCGTTATATACACAGTCAGAACAAGGCAAGCATATGTTTAATTTATAAGGAAAACAAACAACGTTTTTCCACCTTTCAAGAAAGATAAACATAGAGTTTCTAACCAACGTTATTATGCTGATTAAAAGAGTCACAATCTTCAGAATGCGTTATAAGAAGTCTCGTTTAAAAAGAAACCAGAAGTTCCTATGTTATCTTCAATCTTAAATTTCAAGTCTAATGAGCGGCTAAAATTAACGTTTTTTACTATGATTGTAAAATTTAAATCCTGCCAATAAAGTTTTGTAAACAGAATAATAGGCTTATTATCACTGTCTGTGTTTGTTATGCTTATCTTCTCTATCTTCTCATATGTTGAATAATAAGCATGATCACTGTCTGGAAGAAAAAGATGCGAGCGCTCATTTTATCTTGACTTTAGTGATTTATTTACGTTTCATTAAACAGAAAAAAATCTTTGAATCAAACGCGTGCCATCACAAGGCATAAAAGCAACTGCCGATTGGGTGATACATTTTGAGCTACCTTTTATTTGATAACAATTTTTACGGTTCGGTGTTGTTTTAAAGAAACTCAATGTGCTCCGCAGTTAAAATTACAAACATTTGCCACGGAACAAAATATTTATTTCGGTTGTTATTTGCTTGTATCGTATTACGCAACAAAAGTGACATTGGACTAAGCTCAAAAAAAACTTAAAAAGATAATTTTGTACTACCAAAAGTTGTGAACCTTTCGCGTTATCGAACAGGGTAAGTGTGTTTAGTTTATTTACCTAAGCTTCTGCAGTTTCAATGTACCAGCATACTTATGTCGTTGCGCTGACGATTTGAACATTTTACCGATATTGAAGGAAAATGGATATTTTTTTTTAAGTCAAAATTTGTCTCACTTGCAATTTAATTAATAGATTGCTGATAATTTTTAATCTAAAAAAAGTGAAAGACTGACTTGTTGTCCCTTTCAACATCGATTCTTAAAATGATGTTGATGTTTCGCCGGACAAAAGCAATTTTCCTAAGAAAAAAAAATTTACCGATAACTAAATACTTACAGAAAAACACGACTACATGTTCATTCTCTGCTAAAATTTTATCCAGCATCTTCATGTTGACTTCCTCAATTTTTCCAGGAATTTCCAAAGTTTCCTCATCAGTAATCCAAGCTAGTACTTCATCCTCATCATCAAGATCTCCGGGGAATACCATCGGATCACGGTTCCTAAAGAACACCATTTGTGGCAAACTCTTTATGTTATATTTTTTAGCCAGGCCAACGTCCTCAGTTGTAACAAAAATAATTCCAGCCTCGTCCAATTCATCGTCAATGCTTTCAAGTGCTTCCAAAGTCTTATCGCACTTCTCACCTGGTTCACATGGACCAGTAAAGAACACTACCACGTATTCATGATCGTTAATCAAATTGACCAATATCTCATCGGTGACTTCTTCAATTGTTGCTGTTCTCTTTTGTATAATCAACCATTCCAGAACTTCCTCCTCATTCATCAGATCACCTTCGTATAGTGCTGGAATTTTATTCTCGAAATATATAAGCGCAGGCAAGTGATCTAAGCCGTACTCTTTGGCTTCATCAGCATTATCAATGCGAACAATAACAATGCCTTCTTTTTCCAATTCATCGTCTATGTTTTCGAGTTCATTCAAAACTCGAATATCTTGTTTATCTTCTTTGTCATCTGTCAAAAAAATAATGTATCTCATAAGATATAAAAATGTGCATAAAAGTTAAAACATACAGAAAATGACTGCCAAATGTTCAATGCTTTCAACGAGCTTGTCCTTCATTTCGTCAGTTACTTCTGGGATCTCTGAGTAACGTTTCTGGTGAATTAGCCAACCAAGAAGCTCGTCCTCCTTCATCAGGTCACCCTCATAGATATGGGGAATTCCGCGTTCGTACAAAACAATCGATGGAATATCGTCAATACCCCATTCCTTAGCTTCGTTATCATCATCGATCTTCACAAAAGCGATGTCGTTTTGGTCGCACTCGTCATCAATGTTTTCCAATTCAGCCAGAACCTTTTGCGATTTCTTTTGGTCCTTATCGTCTAAAAAACATTTAAAAAAAATATGTTTTAAAATTTGTGTGCATATGTCTTTGATGGAGAACCAATATTTTCACGTTTTTATTTGAATTTAATAAAATGTGAAATACTTCCTTTTATTGTTCAGACACTGAAGAACAATTTTTATTCCCTCAAATTGGGTTCAGTGAAATGTTATTGCTTCATAGGCGTCAAAGGTTATAATAACCTTAAAATTAAACAATTTATCGGGTCAAAGTAATTTCTCCGACAAATAGGCAAGGGATGCAAGTAGCTGGTAACCATATTCAGACCAGCAGTACCTCACGCAAAATTTCTTCAAATATTTGATCCGATAAAACCATAATCCCTGTTCCAACAGTTCTTAACGCTTCAAGCGTCATTCCGAGTGGGACGACGAAATCGAAGATTTTTTATTTTTGAGTTGAAGAAAAACTTTTAATGCTTGTAGAAAAATTAGAGAAAAAGGATCCATCCGATACATCTTACTTTAAGCTAATGAGTCCAGAAGGTTTTTTGAGTTGTAGTGAATTTTTATTTTTAAATTGAATTCAGATACCGCTGACCATTGGGAAAATTTTTGAGAAATATAATGAAAGATACACCCTAAGCTCTGAAACATTGTTTTCTATCACAGCAACTTGCAATTATTCAACTCAGCTTGAAGCGAAGGAAAGGAGAGTTTCCTGTAGAGAAAATGTATCATGATTGACTTTGTCATAGGCCTTCGAGAAATAATGCATAGTGTTAGAAAATCTTTTTCGAATCCGCATCTAGTGCCATCATATTTCTTACCATTGGTGTGGTACAACTACGGCCAAACCTGAAACAGAGTTGAAACGAGCTTAGTTTTGCTCTTCAGGAAAAATAATGATATTTTTAAGATCACTCGGTTTAGCTAGTAATCAGCGTCGAAATTGAGTATTCAGTCATTGGCTGAAAGTTTGTTTCTTATTTGAATTTGAAAGGAAAATTCAATTTTTAAATATAATTGAATATTGACATAGAATATTTATTTTGGTCTAAAAGAAAAAAAACGCTAAAACCAGGAGTCAGAAGTGAGTGTACATTGAGAATTCTTCAGACAAGTCTTATTGAAAAGTATTAATTGATGTTGTTTTTTTTTGTCTTTTGATAAAAGAACTGCTTACAGTTTTACGGTTTCAATTCAACAAGTTCTCATTTTTTAGAATATTAACCCATTCCCATGTTAAGGTATCGATAGATTTGGCAATTCTGCCGAAGCTATCGGTTGGGTTCGAATCTGTTCGTGTTAATAATCCCACAAATGTTCAATTGTTTTCGGGTATGATATCGCAATTATTCTCAAACCAAGTAAGATGTATACTTAGGGTTGATATCGTATTGAAAACCCACTTACACCCACCATACATAACATAACCATCTTTGTTTCTTGTATACTTTCTCTTTCCTTTAAACTACAAATTCACATTCGTCACTGAACAAAATGTCTTGCCAAAAAGATACACAGATTGTTAAAATCATACTCGTTTTTTTTTGTTCACCTTTGAATTTTAAGGCTATTTTCAGGTCAATCTGTAGAGTAGGCCACTGCTTCTGTGATGGCTTGGGGATGTACGGCGGCTTCTGGAGTCGAAAACTTAGCTTTAATTGATACGACAATAGATAGCAATGGTAAGATACAGAAATTTTTCAAGAAAATTCGACAGCAAGTACGCAGAAATTGATTCTACTAAGAATGCCCTAAGCATACATCGTACTTGGGTCGAGAATGGTGGCTATATCATCTTCCTCAATCACTGGATCTGAATTCAATTGTCCATTTGCAAGATTAGTAAGATCAACACATATCGAACAACTGCTAACATCGGCAACACGGAATGAACTCAAGTACCAGAAAGTTTAAAAATGAAACTTGTTGATTCAACGTCGCGAAGATTGAGAGCAGTTTCCCTATAAAAAGCACATGAAACAAATACCCATTTTTACTTTCCAAACAGATAAGTTTGTTTGAATATAAGTGTACACTCACTTTTGACTCATGGTTTTAGCATTTTTTCTTTTACCTAAAACTAAATCCTCTTTGATCACATCAAAGAAAAATAAATATAGTATTTAATTTTTATTACAACGAAGGAGCTTTAATTTGATATATCTGTATTCGCCAAAGCTCATTCCTGCCAATTTCAAAAAAAAACAAGAACTTGCTGATGGGAAGTTAAAAAACTTTCAGTCAACGACTGTACACTCACTTTTGACCAAAACCGTATACATATGTCAATGAAATTTTATCGTCCTTCGATTAAACATTGACGATGGACAAATTAAAATACGCAGCAAAATTATATTCATTTCTTTGTAGTGCTTAGAGAAATATTCATTTAAGTAAGAATCTACTACTACTACTGCAGACGGCACAGGAAACTTTTTCATGGAAGGTCATAAAGCAATTTATCCAATCGAAAGACAGACATTTAACACAAAAGTTATTATTATTATTAATTATGCGTATTTCATAAGCTACAAATGATTTCAATTCAAGCCCTGAATCCTTACTAAGAACAATGGATTGATAACAGCCAAATTTGTGTCACCACTCATATCAGGATTGCAACAATTTCTGTTTTCTCAGTTCTTCAGGTAATAATGAAGAAAGAATGGAAATTTTTAGTTTCAACAAGTAATTAAAATCTTCATTTTGGGAACAACGAACAACACTGATACAAAACTTATTTGTGAAGTGAACAGGTGTCAAAAAAACCTCGACATGTTGCGGGTCAATGAGCTTGTTTGAAAGCAACAATAAAATAGTTTATTTCATTTGTTCATAGATTTATATAATTGCTTTTTGATTCATTTATTTATATTTATGTTGTTTATGAATTGTTTTGCAATTTGAAGCAAATGATTATTTAATATATTATTTTCAACACAAAGTTTTGGTTTGATTTTCACTCCAACTTTAAATGAGAAGGTTCTTCATCTGAATTTGTTTGATAATCTCTCACAAATGTGGACACAGAGTATGATCCAGCAATCAGAGTTACCAACGACGAAATAATCTAACTCAGGGGATTGACATGTTAATCTTATATTTTCGGTAACGTGGCGACGTTAAATCTACTGATATATTGGTGGTTCCACTAACATTAAGTTACATGCCTATTCCCACGTGATCCTCAAATTGTTAAACATCACGCCTATAGATGCTGCGTGTGTGTTAAACGATGAGGGTTTTGTGTAAGGGTGACATCTTGTGTCTTTTAGAATTTTGTTATTTCTTGAAGAAATAACTTTAGAATGCCAAAAAGAACAAAATTTATTAAAATTAAAATTAACTTAAGCAAGTTGGTCTGAAACTTGGTGTTCTCAGACTAAGTTTTTTCTTAATACTTAGTTATAAAATAATTTCATAATTTACAAGTGATAAAAAAAGCCTTCCTTTTAGAATCTTGTTTTCAAATGGTACCAATTTTCCAATTCAATATGTCCAAAGGGTAAATAGAATAAACTATCTGAATCAAATTTATCGTAAGAAGAAATACAATTTAAACACTCACAAAACAGCACGGCTACGTATGGCATTTTCTCCACAATCAAATCCAACATCTCGTCGGTAACATCTTCAATTTGATCCGAGCTAGTTTGTTCCTCTAGCCATTTAAGCAGTTTATCCTCATCCTCTAAATTGCCTTCGTATATGGTCGGAATGCCTTTTTCAAAGTAGATCAGTTTAGGAACTTTATTGATGCCATATTCAAGAGCTTCTTCGGGATTATCGATTTTAACAAATGTCACACCCAGTGCATCGCACTCATCATCGATGTTTTCAAGTTCTTCGAGAACTTTTTCTGACTTTTTGTCATTGTTGTCATCTGTCAAGGGAAATATTTCCATCAGATCCAACAAAAGAACATATCAATTTATTTACAGAAAAGAACTGCCATCACTTTGCCCTCCTTGACCATTTTGTCGAGCATCTCGTCTGTAACATCTTCAATCTCATCGCTTTCCAATTGTCCCAACAACCAGTGTAGTATCTGATCCTCATCCATCAGATCACCATCGTAAACATTTGGGATCTCTTTCTCAAAGTACACAATTGAAGGGATCTACAAAAGGATTGATTTGTCTTAAGCATTTTTTTTTCCATTAAGACATTTCTCCTACCGAATCAATACCAAATTCAGCTGCAACTTTAGCATCATCAATTTTAACAAACTGAATACCATGCTTGTCACAGTCGTCGTCTATTTTTTCTAGCTCTTCCAATACGGTCATGGAGTCATCGTCACCGTGATCATCTGGAACGTGACTCTGTGTTTATTGATATATATTTAATCAACTGTCAAATACGTACAAAATAGTACAACCAGGTTGTCAATATTTGTGATCAGGGTTCCTAGTGTCTTGGCAGTAACGTCCTCGATGACATCGTCTTCGTCACCTGTCGACTTGTTCTGTACCAACCATTCCAGTACGTCTTCCTCACGGGACAATTCACCTGCATTGGGTGAGAAGAAGTTTTTTTTTTTGTTTTTTGTAGTTGTTTCGTTTGTTTGTAACGTTTTGGTAAATGCAATCCAAGAATTTTACCTTCGTAGATGATCGGAGTTTGATGGCGATAGTAGACCAGGGCGGGTAGGCTGCCCAAATTGTATTCGTCTGCCAGTGCCTCGTCGTGAATCTTCACAAAACCAATGCCCAGTTGGTCGGCCTCATCGTCAATGTTCTCCAATTCCTGCAGCGCCTTGGAGCATTTTCTGCAATCCGGTTTATCTAATTACATAGAGAATAATACGTCACTTTTTGGCTGATTTGAGTCTGCTGGGTGTGATGTGTTTTTTTTTTTTGTGGAGGATCATGGTGGAGGATCGGCATTCCATTGTGTTCGTGTATACAATTTTGTTGGAATTGGGAAATGAGCATGACTTTTTTTGTAAATTATTTTCTCTAAAAAGGTTTTTCAACTAGGAAAGTTCTTTACGTGCGTTTTTTTTAGATTGAGTGTAAAATTTTGTATGAGGTCATTTGAGGTGTTTTGTTGGTGGATGGGAAGGGGTTGTGTTACTTGATTGAAATGAACAAATATATTCAAAACAAAAAACAAAAAATTAAAACTTACAAGGGTTCCAAAAAATCAAGCAATTCAAAAAAACTTGCAAAGAATCATATTTACAAGCCTTTAATAGATAGAAAGTTATTTATTTATCCTTACATTTGGAACAACAAATTGGACGTCTTCGTTATAACTTCAAATGCTACTATCAGAAAATCATAAAGCAGTAGTGATCAAAAATATGTGTGTAAATTCTGAATTTACTTGCAGGATGAAGTTTCCAGTACTTAAAAAGTAAGTCAGGTATTTGCTGTCAGCTTCGAATTTTATATTCAAAAACCTTGCATGGAAGAACACAAACAGAATAAGATGCTGTTTGCTGACAATAAGGTTGTTGCCAGTTATTGTCCTTGTTCCTGGGCAATACAGGCTTAAATTGAGCATTTAAGTTTTGTACTCATCTATGCAGAGAACCAACCCGTCCAAATTGAGATAGTGTGTCAAGCCTAAAGAATAAAAGACAATATTTTCACACTGCGCCAAATCCAAGAAATGACCATCGATTTTTTAGTCAATACGAAGCAACTATTCATCGACTTCAAGTCGGTATATGACTGCACTTGTCGCACGTCGAATTCAACAACACTATGGTTTTTGCAGCTCGGAAAAAGAACCTTCAAATGATTCATTCTAATTATTGAAGGGAATTGTGTAAGGATGGCGTCAATATTGAACGCAGACAGGATTGGTACTAATGGCGCTTGAAAAAGAGACCAGACAATTTAGTCTACTAATTAACTAGTTCAATACTCGCTGTCGATGAAAATGAGATTCTATTCGGTTAGGCGGGCTTCTTAACGAGGAGGACATTTGGAGAAGAAGAAATAGCCAAAAATGGAGGTAAAAAGATGTGAATCTACCTGAAATAGAAGTGTTTTTGAATCACGGATAAGGATAAGACAATGTCTGATGCAACGAACCTTATTCGACTTGGAAACAGCGTGCCCGGAACCTAAAGTAAACATATCACTGATAGTCACTTAATTCAATTGAATTTTTGTTTTTCACATAACAAAAGTATTCATTCGAAGCAATAGCTTTTGTTTCGCAGTATTAACTTCGATTTGATACTCTTAGGTGAAATTTTAGCTTGTGCCTTTAAAAGGCATTCAAAATATTTTTTTTCCTTCGATTCTTCATTTGAAATTAGGTGATTACTCCTGGAATTTCATGGCAGTTGCAATCTAATAAGTAACAAGAGCTATCCCATGCTTATCAAGCTGTTTAGGACCGTGGATAAGTTATGCCTGTAGTCACTTTAAATTCCATAACACCTTATTTCATTCAGGTAAAACTAACGAGTTATTTCAGAATGAAAAGGGTATGCTTGAATATGTAATGTTTTTACCATCGTAACAATAAATATTGAATATATATAAGACTATGTGATATTTACCCTTGCAAGATTTCATCTTGATATCGGACAGTTATTTTCGAATATAAAAATATTCTTGATGCAATATTTCAAGAACTATGCAAATCTTAAAGCACACAGTCGACGCTTAGCCTACGGAAAGGTCCTGTTAAGGCGGAATTACATCTGCGGATAACTTTAATTATTTTTAATTAAATATTCGTTAAAAATGTGAAAACTTATAGATGATGGTAATGGACATAGCCTTTCTAGAATCCAACTTACATGAAAAAATCGAAGTAATATAAAACCATGATGTTCCCGATGATGCTAAAAGGCTCCGAAGTAAAGAACTTATCAAAGATGCATAAAAATGTTACATAAGTAACATTCTTTAGGGGCCACTGTATTTTTTTCTATTCATTCAAATGATGAACGCTCTCGTTCCTGGCTATCCATGATATGATATTATCCGCAGTGTAGTATATATATTTGAACTTTAAGTGGTTTTTGTCACATTTTAAAAGAACTTTGTATGAAAGATAGGAAATTTGGAAGATTGTGTTGGTTCAGAAAATTAAATAAAAATGGTTTTTCATGAGGGTGATTTAGTAATTTAGGGCATAAGTGAGTTTTGTCCGGAAATAAGCCCGATAAAAACTATCATCTATGGACTGGGATCAATTTTCTTAATGACTATACTGCCATTATTTAAAAATATGAGCACGATTCGCAGCTGCACCCTTTCTTATATTGGAAGCTCGACAAGCTATCTTATGACTGAGGCTGAAGTGACTTTGAATTATCTTGACTCTGAACTTTTGTGCAAATGGAAAGAAGCTTTTGCAATAATTCTGCACTATATAATGTTAAAGAGAATAAAAGTGAAACACAGAGCTCAA
Source organism: Orthonevra nobilis (assembly GCA_963555765.1). Taxonomy (NCBI): domain Eukaryota; kingdom Metazoa; phylum Arthropoda; class Insecta; order Diptera; family Syrphidae; genus Orthonevra; species Orthonevra nobilis. Next base: position 55,889,600 of record OY743226.1, read on the forward strand.
TATATTGAGCGTTCTTTGGGAAAAGATTGGACCTAAGTTTGTCGGACCTCAAGGCTCTTGAAATGTCGAAAATTTGAATTTATTTTTGGTATTCTACACATACTATACATGTAGAAGCAAAGAATTAAAAAGCAAGACAAGGATACCTTTAACAGCATACAGTTCACTAAAGCCTCAAATTTTAAATCTTTTTAATCGTTAGCCCTGGGTGATTTTGATATACATATGTTCGTTGATGTTATCAAAGTGCACATTGTCATTCGAATTATTTATTGCAAATTGCAAACGAATTAAAATACGAATATGAGACAATTCCTCATCGACTTAGTCACTGTCATTCCAAACTAAAATTCCGGAAATTCCCAAATCCGTAAAAATCATTTTTACGAACTTGTTTAAGTTGATAGAGCTCAAAATAGACCTAAAGTTCTCCGAGTGGGAATGAGATGGATACTCATCACCAACCCTCCTTAAGTTTAATCCTGCCGAATGTAAATATTAATTTACATCAATTGTTAATTTCATTGAATGGGCAGGTATCATTTCCAAACGATTTTTTTCATAGTCCAATATGGTTTGACAAAAATAAATTGTTCACACATTATTGTATCAACTAAAAAATTACTTTTCATTTACAATTCTCTGGTTTTAGCCCTTATTGAATCATTCCCTCGAATAATGAACTTTTTTTTTTGAAAAAACGTACTTCTTATCAAAATGCTATATCATTTCTAACAAGGACTAAGAGTCTAGACTTAATTTATTTATAAACAATATAACTGTCTATTTATTTCTTCATATTGTATTTAAAACTTTCAAAAGTGTCAGAATTTTATGTTAGCTCAATTTTAACTCTCAAGGCGAAAATGATTCATGAATTCGCATAGAGATGAATATATGTTATTTATTTAAAATAAATTTTCAGCGTAGCAAAATTTGAAAAAAAATATGTATATATACTTTTATCACAATCAAATCTTAAAGCCATCAGTTTTTGAGAAGAATGAGAGCAGAATCGGACTAGAAATGTTGCCACATGGCAGCGATAATGTGTCAACTTTACCGAACGCTATTCTGCTTCGATGGTTTTGGACATACGCCAAATATCATTTTAATTCTATCATCCGAACAGACGGGCATCTATTATATAGATTTGGCATTGGACGTTTAATCACATCTAACGTATTTAATGCAAAACAAAAATGATTTTCAATTGCCTATGTTCAATGCTGCAATTAATTTTTCTGGGTTTATTCACTTTCCCTTGTAGTTACATATTTAGTTGGCGCCCATTAAAAATTGTTTCTGTGGGAACTTTCCCAAGTTAAAAAAAGCCAACATAGATTAGACTTATATTGTAATTGGAAAAATAAAAAACTTTTGATTTCTTATTGTTAAAATTTGTGTATCTTAATCTGACAACAATATTTGTGCATTTATTTAAAAAAAAACATATAGTATTTATTCATCTTCTATTGTTTTTGCAAATGTTTTAATAGAATTGAAAACAAAAACTTAAAAACCGAGTATTAGCCATTTTACGGTCCGCAACGTGTTGCTTGAAAATTATTTTTAGCTGACAATTGTAGGTGGCGGGCATTATTTAAATGAAATTGCTAGATCGCAAAGACATATCTTTGAATGTGAAAAAGTGGTTTGGGGAACGGGGAAGTAAATGCTGGCTTATATGTCTGGCAAAAAAAATATATTGAATAAGTAAGTGTAGTCATATTGAGGCGTATCTGGATCTAGGCCCAGACATTTCAGTTATTTATTATTTTTGTGCATTTCAAACTATTTAGTGGGTATGCCTTGGGAATATTTTGTGTTGAGGGCAACTTAACGTTTAGATTCGCAAGCATGTAATTTCTTAGCAAGCTATTCCCATCCTTTTCTGGCAAACTGGTCAATAGTATACGTTTTATAAGGAAATTGTCTAAAACCATTTCATTACTATCTTAATGCAAACTTATCAGTTTTTCCTAATTTATAATGCTTTCGATGGAAAGAGAGTATGGTGATGAAAATTTAATTCCAGCTTTTTTATCAAATAATTTCTCCAGCGTCGGAGTTCATTTCTTGTCAAATGTGTACGATAATAAAGAAAACTGCCATATTCGGTCCGATAGTCAATTTTGCGTTGTTTGGTACGGCTTATGGTCCGCAAAATTATTGGCTCGTATTTTTTCGAAGATGTCGCTCTATCGTTCATGCTTTCAAATATTTTTTTTTGCTTAAAATGCAAAAGCTGAACCTGGTCGACATGTGGTCTGAGGATCGAGGATCCAGGAACCAATTACGAAATTATGAAATGACTTTGGTGACCAATTTACTGCTCGTTTCGGACCGGTAAATTACCGGAAAGTGCGGTTTTTATGGAGATACGTCAAATCACTCATTGCCTTGGAAGACAAAATTACACGCTTTATTAGCGAGATATGAGCTCGACAAAGTGACTCAAAATTGGATTCTTTGTGTAGGTCGTAGTCGTGGTCAACGACTGAATATTTGCTTCACGATAGAATGAATTAGCTACAATTGTGTGGCACGAGCATTTAAAATACTTTCAGTTTTGGGAAGAAGAGTTGTCAGTGAAAACAGAAAAAAGTACACTGTCCTCTATCTGAATTAATGACACTTAATGACTGATGGATTCTTAGTAATATCCTCTTTATAAATTCAAGTTCTGTTCTTTTACCACATCGAACCAAAAATATGCTTCTTCTGTCGGGCAGTAAAAACTTTACTCAGCCTGATTTAAAAAGCATACATTCGCCAAATCTGGAAAATTACTCTCATAACATGGCTTTTCGATTTCTAGTTATATTTCAGGGTATTGCGTCCCAATTTCATCATCCAGAAAAAAAGGCAATCAATTTGGGGCAATAACCGGATAACAAACCGGATTTTTTTTAAACCAGAAAGGCGATTGAGATATTTCTTAAACACGATCTACATACTATATATCTATTGCGAGGGACATTAAAACCATTTTTAACTTTTTCGTGCAAAATAATAAGTTTGTTATGAAGAAAAAGAATAAACGCAATGTTTATAAACAATTAATGATAATGGTTTAGGGAAGTCAAAGTTCTGTACAGAGGATAATTGATTTAAAATGTTCTATTACCAATTTGAAAGGTTATGAGTATTCTTATTGGAATTAGGTATAATACATTTAGAGTTAGGAAAAAAACGAAAACACATGGCGTGGAGGCACTTTGGATTGGTCAAAATTTCACAATACATTGAACATATAAAGCTTACTTACCAATTACCCTCGGAGGACATGTCGCATGGTCAGGACCTGCATCAATTTAACATATTAAAATATTGGTAAAAGCCTCCTTTAGACAAAATTTTGCGTTTTCCTCCACATTGGTTAGTCACAAATAGCTATCAACTAAATTATTAACGATTAGATACTCTTTTCGCAGGACCGCTCAAACTACGGTGAGTCCCGTAAGAACAGCGTAGATGTTTCTACGTTTTTTATGCGCTCAATAAAGAATGTTGTTGGTTAAAAAAAATAGAAATAAAATCTCAAGCTTTGGCAAAACTTTGCCATAGTTTACCTGCATTATTTAAAAATAAAAACAGAACAAAAGTTATTTGTTACTAACAATAAAAATCGTTTTTGACATATTTTCTGGATTTCCCAAATGAAGTTTAGTTTTCGAACTTAGATTTGCCTGTTCTTCAACTGCAACTGCATTAATTATTATTGATTTGTTTAAACATATACAAAATACCTTTCAAAACAGTAGAAAAAAAAACCTAAGACCACACCAAATGTTGGCAGTACTTACAGAAGAGAACGGCTACGAAGTCCGTATCCTCAATGATCTTGTGAAGAATTTTTGCGTTGACTTCTTCAATGCGATCGGGCAGGTCCATGGCTTCGAGTGATGTGAGGAAATCGAGGACGCCTTCTTCGTCCATGAGATCGCCATCGTAGATGATGGGTTCCTTTTCACTGATGGTAGTTGTATGGTTGGATTTATTTGCTTTTTGTTATTGTGATACAAGAAGGCCTTGAGTTACGGACAGTTGAACTTACCGGAAATAGGTGAGTGCTGGGAAATTCTTTATTCCATATTGTTTTGCTAGTCGTTTGTCGTTAATCTTTACGAAATCAACACCGAACGAATCAGTGTCATCGTCAATTTTTTCGAGTTCAGACAATACTTTATCACAGGTCACACAACTTCTGGCATCTGGAAAAAAAATATATCAAAGAAAAGATTTTTTTAATGTATATTTTCGTATTTATATTCATTAAATTAATTATTATTTGACTTTGTCATTGTTTCAATAGATGAGCTTATATATTAATATAATTGCATGATTGAATATTTCTTGAGTTAAAAATATTAACTGACCATCTTACTAAGCAAGCATGACAACCGCAAGGATAATAGCTGCATTAAGGCCGCCCTTTTAGTCAGACTACTGTTGTTGGTCGAGCGATTTCAAAAAGTAAATACAAATTCAAGATGAACACTAGGGTTCGAACCTGTAACCAAATAACTGATCCGATTGAAAGGCAGGCGCTTAACCGAAAGTACCACGCAGCTGTTGGATGCTCACTTTTTTGTCTTCTTTGGTATTGCCTACTTACTTTACGTATCATTAGGATTGAAATTAAACATTATACCTTTCACTTAAAGGAAAGACAGAGAGATACATTAAGCACATCGAACCATAAAAGTTGGTCATCGCAAAGGTACATGCCTCTATTTTCTACAAAAAATTAGAAAGTTGTAGGTTAGAAACAAGTTGTTGAAAAAAGTTCTTAAAGATTTTTTTGAGATAGTAATGCTAGAATCACCATATACCAATGGTAAAACTGATTTATGCCAAAACGTTTTCAAAACCTTTAATTGAAGTGTCTATTCTTTGGTGCTGGTTCTGTAATCAAAATTATTTTAATTTAGCCTGTTCTCATGAGGCCAATCAAAGTCCGATGCGAATGCTCTTCGTCACGTTCAGTAAAAATGATTTTCTATTAGTTTCGACCCGCTCATAAATAAAGCGTGGAGAAAACAGTTCAGCGATTAGCTGCACAGGCTGCTCAACGATAAAGAACCAGCTTGAAATTTGCAGCAACTCAAGTGGCTAATGCACGGAGAGCGAATAAAATTTTGAACCGAACAATCTATGGATTTACATCGAAGATGTATGAAATGGAACTCAGCCAACTAATTTGCAGCTAATCAAAACGTTCCCCGTTTTTTAATCTTATCATACGATCAGCTTTACGGACAGAATTATTGTTTTCTTTTCATGCATGTCTATTTGCAGCAAAAGATTTTAGCTGCACGCAAAGAAATGAAGACAAGGAGATCAAAGTATAAGTATATATACAGCAGCTAACCGGGCTATAGATAAGAGGAGAATAAAATGGTGTCGATTTTACAAATCATTATAGAAGGATAAATAATTCAAATTGTAATCTACTACATTTTTAATATTTTGCGACATAGGTGTAGCAAGATCGGACGATCTTTTGATTTTAAAATAACCTACATGTTTCAAACACCTTAAATATGTCTCTTTGATGCGGTGGATTGGATTTAACTTGTTATATTGGTTTCGAATTTTAATTTTTTAGTATCTATGATACTTCATTTAGAGGGGACTTTAAGTTGTGTATATATTTCGAATCAAATATTAGCTGGGTGGCGAAGTTGGTAGAGCGCCTGCCTTTCAATTGATTCAATTGATAGGTCCACGGTTCGATTCTTAGAGTAGTGGTCTAGTTTTTCGAATCTGGTCCAGATACCATTTGCCATTGGGATCAAGTTAATGGCACTATCACTGGGTTGGTCGACCAGTGATAGTAGTCTGAGTAATGGGTGGCGTTGTTGTAGTGGTTGTTGTATCGCCTTGGTTCCTAATTCGTGTTTTCAAAATAGCTGTTTGTGTAGATTGTGTGTAGATGGCTCTGCTGTGTAGGCATAACACTGACAGCGGGGTGTCTAAGTTAAATCTTCCCAACTTTCAAGGTTGTCGAATGTCGAACAAAATCCTGTGAATTAGGTTAAAGTCAATAGGTCGATATCAAAATCCTCCGTCCCGTTTCGGGCTCCATCCACGGAAGTGAGTTGAAACCAATTACACCTGAGTTTCTCAAACCGCTACACAATCTTTCATTCTTCTCCTAATTCTTCTGCTCGCTCTGTGCTACACGCATTATAAGAGTCCTAATATCCTCTTGAAGAGCGAGCAAATAATTACAAAAAAAAAATTAAAAGAATCGGCTAGGAATTCAGAATGGCACTTATTAAATATTTTTAATTCAATTAAAAAATAGTTCTTAAAAATTTTACTGAAGCAATTGCTTCATATATATTGCTACTATTCGATTCATATATTGGCAAACGAGAATTGGAAATGTGCTGCAATTTTTCCGAGACATGGTTTGGGAATCAATGCGGACAGTTTGCATCTCAAATCATAAGACAAAACCAAGATTCACTTCGGGTTGCCTAAAAAAAACTTTTTATTTTTGGTACAGCAGCGATATTTAAATTCTTATCGCCAAACCCTTCACCTTATTTTCGAAGCTGTAAAATTCAAATATTCCATCTTTAGACATACAAAATTAAAATAGAAAGTTAATTCATTTTCTTGCATTATGCTTAAAGCAATGAAAGAGTGTTCTTAAAGATTTTAAAAACTAAAGTTCAAACAAATGAAGTAATTCATTTTTGGGTGAATCCTTTCGTCGCTGTTATGATTTAATCTTAAAGTTTGAACTCGCGGCTTATACATGTATGTATATACATACGGGAGAAATCGGTGCTGTCGTACCGTATCTTTTGAAATAATTTCATAACCAGTCTCATTATAAGTTAAAGGGCCTGTCTATTGATTCCCCCCCCCCCCCCCCCCCCACCACATTATTTCGTTTGGCGTATTGAAGTTAAAACAGTCAAGTATATCATTAATAAATCGACTCAAACTTTCTACATGTTATAAATACATAATAATAAAATCACGCATATTGCTAAAGGGCACAAAGTGTCTTGTATTTACTATATCTACCAGCAAAGTCATTTAAAAACCCAGCATAATTTATGTCACAAAAGAAATGTAAAAAAAACGCCAAATGGATCCAAAAAGTCGCCTCGAACTTTACATGGGCAATGAAAATGTTGTTTTACTGCTTGCTGACACATACCTTTACAGTAAATTTGGATTTGCTTGCAAGAGTTCAAGTTGCTGCGTAAAAGATTTTGTTCAGATTCCTTGCATTATAAAAATATTGTCTGCTTGAAATACTTTTGAAAATGTTTCAAGTGTATGGTAAGCGCAATACGGGAAAGTTTTCAATGGACAACAGCAAAAATTGATTTAATCATCAACAAACTTCTTGTTCAACAAAAGACTTCAAATTCGACAGGTGGAAATTATATCTGCGAGACAAGTATTCTTGATCGAAGCTGCTTAATAAAATGATTTACCAAATTTATTTTTCTGCCTCCTCTATATTCTGACAAAGTAAGACCGCTTTGTTTCAATGACTTGGTGGTGTTGTGATAAAATTTATTTTTTTTTTATTTGTATGTAGTTAAGCTTAAGAAACTGTTTTTCGCCATTAGAAAAAAAGTAACCTAAGAGTATGTACTCAAAATTATTAGGGTATACCGGGCTCATTAAAAAACAGGAATTCCGTATCAATTTAGTTATAAAATTTATGCGTTTTGTTTTTATGACATTTTTATAAAAGCAAATATGTTTTTTTTTTATATTGTTATTGATGAAATTCACTCGTTTTTATGATTTTTATGAAGGTGAAATAGACACAATGAAATGGAGGTAGATTATTGGCGTGGATGATTACGGCACTAAGATACAATTCAAACAAAAACAAGAGAAAAAAATTGATAATTATTTTGTGTTGTGTTCGTGGTAGTTTCAGTTGAAATCATGTCTGATAGTTTTTTATGCATTTCCCGCGACGTTGTTTTTGGAAAATGTACTTTTATTTTTAAATTTGTATACCAACACTAATCCGCTAAGCCTAGGACTCGTACATAGACTATAAACTATTTTTCAAAGGCGTTGTTTTCAGCTTAAATCATTTTTATTTGACATAACAATTTTCCACGGATCTTTTGTTAATTTCGATTACTCCCGAACTTTCTTCTTTATTTCGATTGTTCATTAGTTTTTTTTCTTTTCTGATATCGTAATCATTCCCACAATTTTGTTCGAATGTATGGGAAAAGCACACCGTCAGCCAAACCAACGCCAAGTATCTTTAGACAAAAATTTCTTGGACCTTGAAATTCTTGAGTTCCTTTAATTTTAATATGTAGGAAAAATAATAAAAACTGAACACGATTTAACGTTTAATTAAGGTTGCATAGAGACCATTCGATTAAATAACTATTTTGCAGACAAAATATTTAAAAATTGCTGACAACACTTGAAATTTAGAATATTATTTTTTTCAAAATGATGTTTAAATAATAAAAAAGTTGCCACTGATTGCATTTCAAAAGTTATCAGGTTCTTAAACTCCTTTTTTTATTTTTATTAAAATAGTAAAATTATTGTATTTGTATTTATTGTAGCATATGTAATACATGTGTTCCTTAACTATATTGCACATTTTTCTAGAGATATGGTAAATATACCTTACTACTAAAAATTATTATAATCGTGTACAAATATTATCACAGATATATATCTTTACAAACTCCAGTTGAGGGAAAAACTACATTAAAAACCTTCGCAAATGTAAAAATGAATGAGGTTTGAGAGAAGAGGATTTGTTTCTAAGAAACAAAAAATAAAAACTACGTGTAAATAATTAAAGGGATAAATATTTAAAACTACACTCGTAAAGTTTCGGAAATAATTACATAATTATTAACTTCTAAATGACACTGACAAGAATAACGAATACCACAGTAGTGCTGCAGTCAAATATATTTTACTACAAATTGCCTTTTTTCTGAGGCAATGTTGGCATGTCAGCGATGGGTTATCGTGCAGTTTCGAAAACGAAAAATGTTTAAAACCTTCAGAGTGAAAACGTTAATACGTAAAAGCTTTGTCAAAAGGTTATCTATTATTTTCTAGCTCACAAGGGCTTTTGACTACCATTGAAATGTATTTTTCACTGAGCGAGCAGAAAGATTGAGAAAAAAAAGATTTCACTGTGATTTCAAATATAGATGTCGATATGTTTTCTGATTTAATGCTCCGATGTTCGAATTATATTCATTTAATTCACAGTATTTTTTGATCTTCAAAACTAGTAAGTCCGCAGTATTTTATCCGACATCAGTTGACATACTAGATTGTTGTGTTTTTAGAAGATTGCCTCCTCAACCCGTTGTCAGTGTTAAATCTTCACAGCAGATCCAAAATCCACAAGAACTTCAAATTGTAGACTGGCTCATGCAGTCGAAATATTTATCACTACAGTAGGGCTAACCACTTGGTGAGGCTACTATCGTTGGTCAACCAATCCATTGATAACGCCGTTTATTTGATCCCAATAGTGACTAGACTGAATGCGAAATTTAATAAGAGTTTAAGGATTCGAATTTGAGGAAGCTTGGCTCAAGGGACTTAGCGTTTGCAAAAAATGAATTTAAATTAAATCACAACACCCAAGACTCTACAAATTCATTTGCTGAGGAAGCTTTTAAGAGAATCTCAAAAGAAAGTAGGCCTACAATTGAACAATTTAAATGTAATCTGTATTTAAACATTTTTCCGTAACTCTACAGACTTTATTCTGAAAAAAAACAGACCTAACATTTGACAAAATAATAAGGTTCTCGGGGGCTATATATCTTTATGTAAGTTATGTAACATGGTTTCTCCCAATTTTTGTCATACTGCGCTCTTTGAAGCTCTTTGAACATGGGCATGCTGATGCATTTACAACATTTTTCCACTAAATCGTACAAACGTGTGATCTGTAGATTAATCAACAAACAAAAGCATTATTATCATCAGCAAAGCACTTAATATTTATTAGTACCACCTACGCTTAATGTGAAATCCCTCACCCCTAATTGGAGCGATTCCAAAATCTCATGGTTGGATTCAGCTCAATTGTTGCAAGGCTTTTTTTCTAAAAGAAGGGACAACTGGATCATTGCCTGGCATCTTCATTTGTGTCAATTTTTCATTGACGTTAAATTGTAGAAGTTGCGCACCTAGTTTTTTAGTCCCGAATAAGGGGATCTTTGATCTCTTCTCGGCTAAACAAAATCCCTTTTGTCCTGGTTTTAGATCTTAAGTCGGCCAGACTGCTTTAAGGTTCTTTTAAATATTTAAAAAAATTGTGTAGGTATTCACGAAAAACAAAATGTAATATTATTGAAATAGAAGTATATTAAACTATCAAATGTCATTGGAATAACAATTTTAAAACTCGCAGATGCTTTCAGCTTTCACCGTTTCAATTGTCTAATTTGTGTTTTATCTCAACTAAAAAAATAATTTTTAAAAGAATATTCAATGGACGACTTCTATGCTTAACAAGCATTTTCATAGAAATAAAAATAATTTATTATTATAATTAAAAAGCTGATATTCCATTCAACTACCCATAGCCAGCCATATGGTGAGAAATGCAAAATGAGTTATGACTATGAATGCCACGTCGGTCGGCCAAGTTCAACACCGGCCAATCCTCCCATAACCAAGTAAACTTAAAAGCAGAAAAAATAAACTGCAAATGAATAATGCTGCAATTTTGGCTCATTGAAAATCGTGTGCTTTACGGTTGCACTAATTTAGATTTCGAACTTCCCACAACATCCTGCCGTCAACGATCAAAAATGATAAAACTGGGCAGCAGGTAGCTACACTATATTCATTGGTATTTTGCATTAGAATAAAAATAAATACGTCGCGACGTACAACGCGCAGATACAAATGTATCTTTATGAACATGGCTCTACAAATGTGTAAGAAATACTTCAAAAGTATTTTGCATTTAAGAAGAAGAACAATTTTGCTTCAAAAGTTTGCCAAACATTATGCATACGAGTATACTTTGTCGCTTGTTTTATTCTTCTAAAATAGAAATACATTTATTGTTTTTTTGTTTAGTTATGTCGTGAACATTAAGGTTCAAATGCGGGCATGCATAAATACATTGTATTCAAGTATGTGGAACACGAATAGGTCTGTTGGTAACCTATTGTACTATCTTTGATGTAGTCGTATTGGCTGTGGACTTTTTTTTTAAAGAAACTAAAAATTGAATTTTTTTTATAAAAATTTATTTATAAACATTTATTTTTTCAAGATTTTTTTTTTCAGTGTGGGGAAATTAAAAATTTACTATGTGACTCAGATTCCTCATTTTCCAAAATATTTTTTCACGCACGTTAATTATGTCAAGGTGATATATTTTTAAGGTTAAAATTCAGTTAAATATAGACTTACAGGGATTTGGTGTTGCACACACTCGTGCTAAAAATACATGTTTTTTTATCATGTATCGAAAATGTGAAAATTCAAAATAGCTGGGAGGCTTTGAAAGTCTCGAAAAATAAAATTTGATTTAAGTAAGAAGGAGTTTTAGTAAGTAAATATATGACAAGACTTACATCAGGAGTTCCCCAATGAAGTTACCTAGGCCATTTCTATTTACTTACAACCTAGCTATGGCATACACTATTTATTTTTCAATTTGAACATTATGACTGATGCTGATTGTTGAGTTACATTCGATATCAAACTTGACCTGAAGCTGCCCGAAGTTTTCAATAGAACTTTCATAGGGCTCGCTAATTAACATTTGTCGCAGCACAACGATCTACTGATTTACTAACAAAATTGGAATATTAAGAAAATGAAGTCAATATTCAAAAAGCATAAAATGATTAATTGAAAACAAAAACAACAGTGCTCCAACCAACTCATCCTGGAAGTATAAATGAAGTTACAAGTGCGGCGTTTCGATGTTTTGATAAATCTCTTCCTTTGGCACACTTCGGACGTTTGAAACAACATAAAGTACTGGGGATAGGAGGAACCCGCTTTTACAGAACACTGCAAATAATATATGTAATTGCCGATGACGGCTCGTGACCGTTACCTAGTAGGCAGGGTATGACACCACTTTGGACACAGGTCCAAAGCAGTCTGTTAGCGTTTTGTAGTATTTGCGTTATTCGGCGCGCGAAAAAATGAAAGTTAAGTTGCAACAGACATTTGGCTCTGGCAACATCAGTGTCAATGTTTTAACGAACCTGGATATGCTGCTCTGGCCAGAAAGCCACCTATGACCTGACAAAGATGTTATCTTCTACAGGCCGGTGGATGTAGACAAGAGGTGTGACGACCTAGGTACAACAAACATGTCGCACATGTTCAGCAATGCAGTATAGTGTGTGGGTGTTTAAAGGCAGTACTAACATTTCTGTATTGAGTGAAAGATCGAAGTCATTTAGCTCAGTAATGAAGAACGAGTCACTTAGCTCTTTAATAAAAAAATGCGTGCTAGGTCTGGTGTCGGAACAATGAATGTCACAAAACACGAAAAGAATATATGTAGAAACAATGTTTTCCGTTGATTCTTTATCATATAAAGTAGGAGGAGTATTGGAATTTTCCACTAGACCGCCAACAACAATTGCCAACAAAAGAAGATCAATCAGCTTGGTTTTTTTTTTTTGTTCATTAATATACCATTTCGACACAACTGAAAATGTGATCTTTTACTTTTTTTTTACTTTCACGCGAATTTCTAATTATTTTCATCAAGCAATCATGAAAAAACTAAAAGCTGGTGTGACCCCTTCATAAGTTTACCAAACCAAAGGGGACCGAAATAAGTAATCGAAATGTAAGATTGGCCATCTGGAAATATTCGATGACAAGTCATTCTCTTTTTGAGGTGCATCGAGACCAGTAATGGAGCCTTCTAGGTCGTTTTCTTACCCTAGCTCATCAGCATAAGTATATCCTGTCACTCTTTCGTTGCAAACCACGCTGCTTTGAATATTTAGCACGATTCTTTTTCACATAGCTTTTGTTTTCAGTCTAACAGCAAGGGGATTGTTATAATATTGTAATTATCGTCGCCATAGTATCTGCTTAGACCTCCGTTAATTGTTGAGTTAACCAAATCATTTTAAGTAACTTTGGCAAACATTTTTGTCTTAAATAAAATTTCGAACGATTCATATTTTAATGGGCTAGTACCTTTTGATTTACACGATGTTTTGAGAAGTAGATAGATAGATAGATAGATAGATAGATAGATTTATTCAAATTCGAAATAATTTAACAATACGCAGTTGTATATTACTATAGAATTTTTTATTTATTTTGTTTAAAATGGGGAAGGAAAATTCGCGAAAGACCTACAATAAGAATACAAAAAAAAAAACAAGATTGGAGTTAAAAAACGGCCAAACAAACAAAAAGAATAAATCTAATAATTAAATTAATTAATAAATAAATTATAACAAAAATCGACATCTACATTCAAATAACTACGTCTACATGGTGACGTGAAATGAGGCCCAACAAAATAAGACCAAATATGAAATCGGTTTCTTGTTTCCATTTCCAAATCAAAATAAGACCAAAATTGATTTGGAAATAGGGCCTAATCAGAAATTAAGGGAAAAAACAGGAATATGTTTTGTTTTTGTGTTTACATGAATTTGCATTGATATCAACAGACTGTAATACAATAAGGAGCTATTCCATGAGAAAAATTCATCTCTTCTTATCTCACTCAAACTTTGGAAATCACGCGATCCTTCTTAATGTTTTTAATTGACTGCGATTATTGGATGGGCGAAATAATTATCATACCCTACTATAGAGTGTAGGCTTATTAAAACCCTTATTAAGGCCGACGAACAGAATCGAAATACTAGAAAAGCAGAAGGAAGATTTTGTTCGTTACACTATTTCTCAGTAATTCCTACATAGTCATAACAAAAGCTTATATAAAATAAAGATACTTACCTGCGTGGATTGTGATAAAAATTCATGACGTGCAACTCAAACAACATACAAATAACAATGAGAATTTTCGGCAAATGTTTTTTTTTTATTAGTTGCTCCCTCTCAATGGCTTATGGACGATTAGAAGAAGTACTGAAAGATTTTGGAGTGGTTTGAAGCTCAGAAGTATTTTAGTTTCGATTGCTTCATAGGCATTTGCATTTTACATTCGCTCAGTTCGAAGTAATTTATTCGCCATTTCTGTTTTTGAATTATTTTTTATACTAACTTGAAGCTGAAGTTAACATATCGATACATTTATCAACACAGCAATGTTATCCAATTGGTCCGACTACTATCCATAGTCGACCACTCCAGCGATAATTTGATCAAATGGGAAAATGCGGCCAGTAGCACATTTGAAGTTCAGGACTTACTCCAGGATTCGAACCTTGGACCTATCAATTGATGAAATTGAAAGTTTCGCCTGTTTCCTCCAATTTAAACGAATTTAAAAGTGGTTTTATTAAGCAACTGAGTGCATTATTTTTATCTTCATTGCAAGATTGTTCGTTCCCAGCAATTCTGCTTTTCCACAATGCTACTTTGATCCACATCTCTGTTTTGTACCTCAATAGTCGTGTTTTCACATCTCTGTTTTGTACTTCAATAGTCGTGTTTTCAGGTGAAAACACACTGGATCAAACAAGAATTTTTTTTTTCAATCAACAAGAGAACAATATGAGACAACATACATGAAAGCAACTGATAAGAAATTATTAATAATTATAAATTATAATTAGTTTTTTGAGGAAAAAATTGTTACATGTTTTTAATTTCCGCTGAGTTGTAAATAATTGTTCAGTCTTAGTTATAATGTTACGTTAAATCGTTACAAGTTTTGTTTAGATATTACCTGAAAGTTTGAATCCACGTTCTTTATAAATTACTAAATATTTTTAGGATAAACTCTTGACTCTACTATTGAGTTTATTAGGAAAACCTTAGCATTTCGTTTTCGATTATATCGATGCATGCACCTCTCTCTTTTTGATTTTGTGCAAAATTAATTTTGTGACGCGATGCTGAATAACAATGATTTAGTTGCTGAATCCAAATTCGACAATATTTTTGAAGAAAAGCGTAATGACGAAGTCGGCGTCACTGAAAGCGCGAAAATACCAGATTCAGGCTCTAACCTATCTGATCAAACACAACCTTCATCTTCGACAACTAAGGCGAGAAATTTTTAAAAAGTAAAAAACTGAGCTATACGCGAAGTACAAAAAGGTGTGTGGAAGAAAACTGATTTCCAATTTGATGAAAGTCAAAAAATGTTTACTGGCAACAATCAGTTACCCAAATTTATTCAAGATCTATCTACTCCCCTTAGCTTTTTTAACTAATTTTTCACAGATGAGCTCATTCGAAGTATGGCATCTGAATCAACGATGTATTCATCTGAAAAAGATCGAAGCTACATAGTGACATTGACCAACGCTGATGTTAAAATGTTTTTGGAAATATGCATTTTAACATCAGTAATACAAGTACTTAATTTTCGGCGCTATTGGAGCCCTGTTGTGGGTAATGAAAGCATCAGAAATTCGATGTCCGTTTACGTGCTTGTCACCACCCAAATCACGATAGGCTTCATTAAATAAGGCAACTCATAAGCTACCTTACCCAAAAATGTTGATCAATTCCACACGAGGAGTGCTTGTCGTTAGTTGAACAGATATGTGCCACAAAAGCATGTAGCTGTATGAAGCAGTATATGCCAACTTAGCCACGTAAATGGGATTTAAACTATTTGCACTGAGTGGAGTCTCAGGATATACCTTCAGAGAAAAGAAGAAATGGATAGAATATTGTCAACAGAGCCTTAACTTGAGCTAATGTGGTCATGAGATTGACTAGATCTGTGGAAGAAAATGTTGGACACAAATTGTACTTCGACAACTTTTATACAATACTGTATTGTTGTCGAACTAGCAAAAACAAGGAATATACTCCGTAGGAACTGTTCGCCGAAACAGGCTTGTCGGTAAAAAATTTCCAAGTGAAAATTTTCTCAAGAATGTACCACGAGACAAGTCGTTCGAATTTTTTACACAAATTGACAAAATTGATATTTGCAAGGTTTGTTGGAAAGACAACAAGTTTGTTTCACACTGGCCTGAATAAATGGAAAAAAGAACAAGGTGTAAGTTTCTAAATTGTGCCTAATAATTCACCTACATTAAATGTGAAGAATGCTTTTTTCTAAAAAGGCCAAAAATTGTTTCAAAGCATTCCATATATAAGAATTTTTGTTTTTCTTTTTTCATTTTTTTTTTTTTGTTAAACTTTCGAATCAGTTTTTGATTGTTTAAGTTAATTGAATTGAAACGGTCAGAATAATTTTTTTACTTCTATTTTCTTTTCCAAAACAAATTCAATTATGATTTATTTTAATTAATTTTTATTATTTCTGCTAGTCTTTTGTTCATGGTTTTGTTTTATTATTTATTAAGCATATTTGGTATTTTTGATTTTTAAATACATTGAATGACGAGACACAATAGCGTTTTTATTTTCTACATTTATACTTGCAGATATGCAACATGGCTTGATTCAATTTTGCCATGAAACCGGTCAAATGGTTTTCTCAAAATCCATGATTTTGAGCATTAAGCTACTCCCACCAAGCAATAAAGATTGATGGTTAGTTGCGAATTCCATATTGTTTCCTTTAAAGACACACGAAAATGAAACAAAAAAAAAACGTTCTATATTGAATCAATATTTGAATCAATACGATGCTAGTGCACTTCTGTGCAGAAACATAGAACATATATAAATCTGAATCGGTTTTCTTGTTTGAATATTGTGAGGATTTCCGTAAAGGATGGTTATTATATAATGTTGTAGACGAAAAACAAATGTTCCAATATAAATCTGACTTTAATGGAAATTCAAAGATACATTTGTTATAATAGTAAATGCAAAGCAAGTGATGTGGTTGATTTCGAGGCCGCAAAATAAAATAAAAAATTATAGGCTTGGCAATCACGAATCACAAGAACAAAAAAAGATTTGTTAATACAGTTCTCTTCATTAACAGTTCGCTTAAAAAAGGAATAGTGGTTTTCAAAGTGCCCAAAGACCAGTGCAGATTTGAGTGATGTGTTCAATGAAGACAATATTATGGAAAAATTTGGAATGTCCAAATATAATTTTGAAACCTGTTTACATAGTCAAAGCATTTCAAAATTTAAAAGCAGAAATCAATTGTAACCGCTTTGCTGAGCCCTCACAAAATATTTTTAAGGAATTTGTTAATTATATTCAAAAGCATTGGAAAGAAAATAAGTTTATTTTAAAATTCAAATACTATACATTTGAGGACCCATGTTAAATTGTAGCTTTAGAAAATTTGAGAAAATAAAAGTCAAAAATTCGCAACTAATTTTTTTTAAGAAACGTCGATTAATTTTTCGGTCTATAAAAAGGATATACACACAACAAGTGTACTGAAGAGTATAATGGCCGACTGTGCAAGAAGTTGGTAAAATAGGGTAATTTTTTCAATTTGTCGACTGTATTTTTGAAGAGAATCAAGTTTAATTGAAACGACTACCATGGACGGGAAAAAGATTTCGTTTCATGATTTTCTTAGTCGTATAACAAATAATACAAATAATATTCTACCTGACGAATATTTAACAAAGTCTGGTGACGATGAGAATGATGAAGAAAATTCCCGTGATTTTGAAGAAAAATCTGTCATGTGTGTAATTTTCTGTGAAAATCATAGAACTATTTTGTTAGAACCATGTAAACATTTTAAGTTACGGTTAAGTTGCTATACACGGATGTCAGAAAATGATAAAAAACAATACACCGAACTTGTGTCCGATATGCAGGCAGGCAGGCAACAATTTTACTACAATTTATTGTTTTATTCCGGGCTAAAACTTTTATTATGTATTTTTGTAGATGTATTTATTTTTTTGGGTTGGCCCTGGCCCTCAAAGGAGCTTGTGTGCCACCAACTTTTTTTTTCTTCTTTTCAATTTATTTTTTATATGTTTAGGTTGAAGAAATATATTTAATTTGTCATTTTGTTAAATTGAATAAATAATTCACAAAATATAATACTATGGTAGTAGTATGTAGACCATGCAGTGGAATATTTTCAGTTTCACGTACTCCAGAATGTTGTTTTTATTCCAAATTCCCTGCTGATGATAAACTTAAAGTTCAGTGATTGTTGAATAGGAATAACAAACATCGCACGTTTTGTAAACGGCCAATAAAACCAAATCTAGATTCAAAACGAAATATGGTAAATTTTTTCATTTTTGCCTTCTGCAAAGAACTTAAAGCTTGGTCCATGAATGACAAAGGCACCAAGTTTAGCAGAGACCTCAACATAAAAAAGCTGGATCTGGAGCACTTCCTCTTCCACGATACAAAATACTGAGGTCAGCACTGATACCGGATTTTGTGCAGCTCAAAGAAATTGGAGATCGGTTAGAGCATGGATTTTGTAAAACGAACAAAAAGATTTCCCGACCATGCGAAGATGAGCAAACACAATGACAAAATTCTTAAATACTGACTGGAAGCTTAAAGCTTTCAGACTTTTAATGGCCAGCAATATGTCCGGATCTAAATCTAAATCCGGGCTGAATGGGAAAAAATATAAAGAAAAGTTGGTGGAAAGCATGCCACGACGCATAAGAAGTAATTTTAACTATTTTGTTTTATTTAATACACACTTGTTAAAATAATTAGTTTAAGGAATAAATTTCATTTAAATCCGCATTAAGAGAATTATATTATTGATGAAAGACCAAAAAATCATAAATAATGTAATCAGTTTTGTTCGCCAAATGTATGAATGATATTTAAAA
Organism: Orthonevra nobilis; assembly: GCA_963555765.1. Lineage (NCBI taxonomy): Eukaryota > Metazoa > Arthropoda > Insecta > Diptera > Syrphidae > Orthonevra > Orthonevra nobilis. The sequence goes on from OY743226.1 coordinate 55,908,448, forward strand.
ATACAACGGGTTTTTTGAATAACAAGTATAACAAGCAATAATAAAGCTTTACAGAAATTCCATTTTAAGTTTTTGAATTCTGTCAAAAATCATGAAAATGAAAAAAAAAGATCATAAAGGGAAAGTGATTTTAACCAAACGAAACTAAATTTAGAAAGTGTCACTGCTTTCTAAGATCATTCTCCAAAAGCGTGTCAAGTTTCAATTTTTGACGCATTGCACACTTGGATGGCAATTGATGATCTTACAAAGTATAAACGTGCGTCAAGATATTTTAAAATGATGCCAAAAGATTGAAAAGGGATATTGTGGAGCTCTTTGTCATAAGGAAATTGCTTTAGCTCAATGTTTTCATATTTATTAATGCTAGTGTTGCATCAGTGTTAATAATGCAAATTGAGGGGATATCCTGATGCATCTAAAGACATGTTGTCAGTTTCACTGTTTTCTCTTCCTATTTCTGAAATTCTCGGATGGCCAAGTCAAAATAACTCATCGTCTCGCCTCACAAGAGCTGTGGGTCTGATAAATTATTTAAGAGCACGATCATTTTCGTGAAAATCTTTCGAGAAAGCTTTTAATGTGCTTATCAAAAATAACGCAGCATTTCAACAGAATCAACATATTGTGAAATGAAGCGGGTAAGTTAAACAAAGGGCAATTTAAAAAGTGTAGCTTGTTGTGTCTAAGGAACAATTTTTGAATTCAAATAAATTATGTTGCTTTTATTGTATGTGAAATCAAGTGTGAAGTTTAAAGAAATTGGACTTAATAATGTTGAATTTCAATTTGAAGAAACAATTTTTTCAAAAATTTAGAATTTGAAATTCCTTAAAATCATTCACTAGGACAACTTAAACAAAAGATTAAAGATTAAAGAATTGAGTTTTATCCTTAAAAATGCTTTATCACATCGACGCATGTGCTTCCGTTTATTCTTAATAAATAAATTAAATTTAACAGTTTTTTTACTTTGAAACTTGTTTTTCTCAAAAATCATTCACTGAAACATTTTGGGTCAAGACTTTCCCTAATTTTCTTTGAAAGCTCTTTTTAAATTTGTAAATATAATAAATATTGCGATAAGATTGAAAGACGTTACAGGCCAGATGAAATTCGTTTAACTGAACGATACACATTAACAGTGCGTCTTTAACCAAAGAAAATTATCTTAACAATGAACCTTATTTTGGTTTTGTCATTTCTTTTTCTTATTGCTCCCACTTTAAAATCTGTTTTAAATCTGAACGAATTTTTCTCCTTTAACTTTAAGCGATTGAATTCACGCCTTTAAACATTTTTCATCGAAAATTATTTGGGTCACTGCCACACAAAGTGAAGTATGAAGAAAAATTCTGTCAATTCTCAACTCTCATTTGAATGCGAAAAATTCGACTTGATACTCTCTGTACAGATACTATTCGGAAAAGGTTTGGTTACCACAGGCGAAAAGCAGGAAAAAAATATTTATTCCATCGGTGCGTGTCAATAATTAACGAGTTTCTTAATTAGTCAATTGACTTTTGAAAAATGAAAAAATTTAAAGTTATATCTACATTTGAGTGTATAGCAGTACTAAAACGACGAATGACAATCATAAAAAAAAGTAGCGGCAACAAACAATAACAATTGGGGCAATACTGTAAGCCTTTTTAACGAAGACATGGGAAAATTAGTTCTGGTGAAGCAATATTTTTTTACGAAGCTCTTATGTATCGTCAATTTTATCAAAGCTCTTTGTTATCCTAAAATACTTTTGATGAAACTAATCCATTAGTGTGTGGTGTATTTTTTGATTCCCATTGGGAATTGTCTGAATTAGTATTAATAATTTAAGGAAACCTCGACTTCGATCTAATCATACAAAAAAACGCAAAAGCTCTTTAGTAAAAGAATGTTTTATTTAATATTGATAAGAAGTTCAATGTCACTTATTGTGATGTACAAGGATAAGTCAGAAATATATTCCAGTAATGAGGATAACAATTTAAAAGTATTTTTTTTTCAATATAACCTTCCGAATTTTCGTCTTACTTAGGTTTTCGCACTGTTAAAACATTGTTTACATATTGTTTTTTTAAGACAATTTTGAAGTTCTTTTGATTTGTCAGAAATACTGAAATTGGTGTGAAATTGGGAACTGCTTCATTGCCCCTGGGCCCAGAATATAATTTTGAAATCTTTTTAATTTTTAGGTTTCCGTGCCCTGATGGGAAAAAACGAAATCCTTATCCGCTTTTTCCCAGGAATGCGTGGAAGTATCAAGCCGGAATTTATATCAAAAACTGCCCCTTGAAGCAGTGAATAGAACAAATTTCTAAGCCAACGCAATCAAAACCTGCAGGGTACTTCCCGTGAACTCAGAAACTTGAAATTTTGTACGAAGAAACGTTTTATAGCACAGATAAAGTCGAAATTGCGAAAACCGTTAATTTCTTGTTACATCTTACAATAAAATATTTTTAAATATTCTAAACTTACAACCCCTTTGCTCATGAACGCGTTTAGGTCTTCAACTTACATTCATATCAAATACTAAGGTCTATAATACCTTTAAGCTGTAAAAAATTCAAACTTCTATGTCAACGCAATCAAAAGAAATAGCAATTTAAAGCGCATATTTTCAAACTCGCAATTACTCGCAAGGGAATCAAATACTAAAGGTATAGTCGAGCTGGAATTTTGATTTTTTTTCCTAGATTGTCCTGATGGGTGAACTTTTACTTATATACCTACAGGTTTGTACGGAACCCTGTGTTCGCGAGTCTGACTCGCACTTGGCCGGTTTTTTTTTGCATTGATTTTCTTTTTAAAAGATCTGTTTTTTCTTCCAATATAATTTGCCACATCGTGACTATATGTTGAAGTATTGTAGTGGTGCTCGTAGCTCAGTGGAAAGTGCGTTGTGTCCCGAGCTCAGAGCCGGGAGGGAACATTTCCAATCAGAGTCCGACCAGGAGTTAAACGACAAGTTAATTTAGGCAATTATACGTACATATTACGAATAAGCGTAACCGAAGCGTACCGAAGCGTATTTGCAGATACATTTACATGCCTTAAGATTGGTGATTTGCAATTCATCAGTCACTTCACACGTATGTTTAAGACATCCGGAAACAGCGGAATCAGAGACGCAGGCTCCAAAATCACTAGTTAAGGAATGGTTGAACGGAGAAAACTGCAATCAAAGGATATGAGAAAATAAACCGACCAGATCTAACAGTTAAGCAATTTTTATGTGGGTACGGATGAAACCCCTTGTTGATCTTCTTGCAGTTACCACTTTGGTTTGGTAAATGCGAAGAAGCGGTCTATTATTTGTTTCTTGAACGTTCACAAATATTTTTATACTTGTGTAATGCCATAGCATTTAAAACTTATCTTGAAGCGATACTTGTTTATTTCGTTAGCGAGGACATTTTGGAAAATAACGATAAATCAAATTAATGGCCTTCTTAGGCTCTCTAGATCTTAGTGGTTACAAGATATAGACCCTATCTTGAGAACATTGAAAAGTTAGTACTATATTTTTATTTGTTCAACAAATTTTTCGAATGTTCTTTTACAAAACTGAATCCGAACCTGCAATTCCTGACTGATTAATTCGCTAATAACTTCCATGATGTTTAAAATTTTAGACCAGTCTATTCTTTAAACAGTTCTATGAAATGCCATTTAAACGTGTCACATATGTTTACTCAATGAATTAGAGAAAACGCAATCTTATTTACAGAAATAGAATGATAGGAACATTTAAGCCAACTTGTGGTTTATCTCACTAAATTAAAGCATTATTTAAGCTCGTGGGATTTACTCGTACCATGACTTCTTTTATTTATTTTACTTGTATAATTCCGAGAACAACGTAATGTTTCGAGGTAATACTTTTGAAACGAAAATTTACTATCAAGTACGCAAAGAGCAAATGGCGATTATTATGTATTGCATGTATGGTCGGAATTGATGAATGTTTCAAATATTTTGACAAGTTTCAATGCATCTGTGTAAATATTTAATATTCAAGGCGATCTTAATTCACCGGCTGTTTACTAATGATGAATACGTTGTAATCAAAGCACTTGATCAATGTTCAATTAGGATTGTATGAGTACCTTAAGGCTACAGTTAGTTCCTATATAGATGGTTCTATACCTAGGCAAGGATTATGACAGCTATCAAAATTGAATTCGGAATTCAAACCAAACTTTTATAAACCACCACTTTATTTATTTATGTCACTTTGCCAACCAAGTGGATAGTTAAAAAAGTGCGGTGTGTGGAAGACAGATGCTAAAAATTTAATAAGACATTGAATATCAACGGGATTCGAAAATACTCAGGCAACATCTGAAAAGATATTGCTTGCAGTTAATGAAAGCATGTAACTCAAAAGTCAGCTTACCCTTCCGTAAACAAGTCATGAGTCATCTCTTTTAAACTTTTTTAAGCGGGTCAAGAAGCTTATTATTTTACAGTATTACACCGAAAAACTCACAAACATTATCTCTCTTATTTAAAATAAAAAAATGGTTCTCTCCCTTTGTATTACATAAAAAAGTAACCATAGTTCAGCGAATTTTTCATAGCAGCTGGATCAAATAAAGAAGAGTTTTCAAATAACTGAACGAAGTCAGAATAAGAGACCAAAATGTTTTTTGCTTTGTGGAAATGATACCTTAAATGCTGTAATAATAATAAGGGTATCCTTAGTTCACACAGAGGCTTGAACTTCTTAAACTTAACAGAGAGAGCGTGAAATTATAATGGCGCAGAAGATGCAATTGATGAGTCCCAAGTTGCAAAGCTGGAGTAAGTCTTGAAATAATATCCAGTTATTGAAAATGGACCAGACCCCATGTATCGTTGGGATAAAATTAACCACGCTATCACTGGCCATTTGATTACTATATCGGATTGTCATGTTAGAATTAGGAGTTCGCGTCGTAAAAAAAATGGTTTGCATAGAGGGAAGAAAATACTCCAAACTAGTTGATGAACAAATCTTCTAGAAACACAGCGAATTAAGTGAATGCAAATAACTAGATATCAAATTCTCCCTCCCCACTCGCGCTCCACATATAAAGCAATTGAAACCAAATCGCATCTGAGTTTCAAACCACTACAATTCTTTCAATTCTTCGCCTTATCTTACAACTCGCTCAGTTCAAAATACATTACACGGGTAGTCACAGTCCCTTGAGCTCGATCAATTTATTAAAAAAAAAACAAGATCAAATGTGACAAGATCAAATTATAATAATACGGAAATGACAAAACAATCGAATAAAAATAACTGTCATCGTATTGTGTACTCGAATATTTTGAAAGTGTTGAAAATATTGAACTTAATTTATTTTTATTACAAAATTCAATTGGGCTATAACTTCGAAAAATACTCCGTGGAATGATTATTGTTTACAATAAAATTAAAGTATAAATGAGTTCGAATGGTTTCTGATCAAAGTTAAAAAAATAGGCTTATTCATCTTGCATGTTTTTAGAGATTACCTTTTAATATAATAATAATAATAATAATAAAGTGATTGATGAGAGACATTCACTGAAGGAACTAAGAGCAAAGAAGAATCATTTGAGTCTGAATGCCAAAGAACCTAAAAATTGGAAATCGTTATTATTGAATTTATCGCTTTCTATTTTTTCACAGTATGCATAGAAAAGTTGAAATATGGCAAAGCAGTTATCTTTTCTACAATGAGGATATTTTATTTTATCTTAAGTTAAACTGTAATATCAAGTAGAGCTATTTAGTTGATTGCAAGCTCTACGACATCAGAATTATTACAGATACGATGACAGAAAAACTGCTGTTCATAATTAAGGACTTTGATGTTTTAAATTCGTCTAAAAAAAGTTAATGTGATTTATGCTGATGATATGACAGCGATATGTGGGAGGACCTATTCAAATGATTTATCATTCAAATGTATACACCATCAAAACTTAAATAGCACAGCGATAAGCAATTGTAACATGGTGACTTTGCGGACGGCAAATTTCGTCATATTTTCAATTATCAAACAAATGTTCAAAAGTATAAATACGATGAATCACGCGAACGCGAATAAACTAAAAATCCTTCTATTCAGACTAGTTAAACAAAATTTTAAAATCTTTCTATTGTAAATTGAATTTGTTTCTAAGATTTCATTTTGGCAGATGGAATTCCTCAAACGTCAATATTTCTTTGTTTTAGTCAATGAACTAAACACAAAAATTTAAAAAAAATCTCTTTCATCTTCTGAACAATAATTATTTTATCTCACAACATTCAACATTTGCACCTACTTTAAAAGAGATCTAGAAAGTAACGAAATTCATATCAACAAATAAACAATCAAATCGTAGTTCAAATACTAAGATACTCTATTTTTGGGAAATAAATATTGTGCATACGAAGAACACTGAAAACTGTCTTGTTGACAATTCAAACATTTTCTGGAGAATAGCCTCGGGGTTTTAATTTTCTTTTTCTGCACATTCAAAGATGAAAACCAACTCAACCCACCAACCTGAACATTTGTTTACGCTTCAATATTTAAATAAAATGAAATCTGTGAGGTCAATCGCAAACGTATAATATGTATTATCATGAAATATGTTTTGTTCCAATAAGCTAATTGCTATTTTCTTTTTTATTTATTTATCTTTTTTTCTTTTCTCCTTGTATTTTTATTATTTAAAATTCCAAAAATAAGTTTTTATATTCTATGTCACCATTGAATTTTATTTTTGCATTTGGTTTGTCAAAAAAAAATTGTTCGCTTTTTTGTTTTTAATCGCAAACACAGAAGAAAAGTATCTAATATCTTGCCATGAGAATTATTATTGAAGAATTTTTATTGAAATCATGGAAAAACATATACACATACATATGTATTAAGATAAAGCAAATAAAATTCCACTTGAAAACAGAGAAAAAAAATATATGTATGTACATAATTATATACGGTTGAACATTTTAAACAGAACGATGGTTTTATAGTGGGCATTCTGAAACGATGTTGCGGGTAGTGGGTCGCGGGTTGCGGGCTAAAATCAACATAATTCTGCTGCCTAGAGCACAGGAAATTCTATTTCTAGACGAAAGTTGTACATGAGTCTTGTAAAATCAGCACGCGAGATACAAACACACCGACAGAAGAAGATCACTTTTACGAAAACATTAAATAAAAAAGAAAATTAGAAAAAAAGTTGTAAAATTGTCAGAAAATGTTGGATCAGCCGAGTGTTTAAAGAAAAAATAAAATGTGAGAAAAGTATATTTGCCAAAATTGACAGTGCAGTAAGTTTTCAAATTATATAATTCCGAGAAGGGCGACAGATTACGTGGCACTCGAAAAGAAATACAAAGCGCAACGCGTCTCAATCAGGAATTGTCATCAATTTAAACATAAATGCATCGAAAGTTAAACGTCCTGACTAACTCAAAGATGCACTCAACCGTAGAATATCAATAATCGTAGACATACACTTAAGAATTTCCGCACAGATACACAGAAAACAATTCGAATAAATATTTTCTTTTTGCTTTTTAAAAAAAAAATAAATTCACAAACATCTTCACAGGCTAATTCACTCTCACATTTCTTTTTTGATTTTTTTAAATTAATTTTTTTTTGTCAAATCCTTTTTATTTTTTAATTCCTTTTTGCACTTACACCAAAATACAGCAACGTAATCCTTTTCAGCTAGGAGCTTATCCAACTGTTTTGCATTGACCTCCTCGATTACGGCTTCTGGCTCAAGAGGAAGCGGTGGTGGTGGTGGAGCAACGCTACCACCCTGTGATCCTTTTTTATTTGCACAGTTTACATATCCGGGAAAACTAAGTGCCAAAAGCGAGCACACTAATATAGTTATCACTTTTATTCGCGCAAATGTCATATCGTTTGAAAAATTTGTATTTTAATAAAACGAAATAAAAATATTGCTGTTGTAAAATTATTTAATTGAGACTTTGCGAGAAATTCGGCAGATTATTAAAAAAAAATAAGTATTTCTATTTGTTTCTTTTTTTTGCAACCGAAACTTAACAATAAAGTTACAATGGAAAATAATAATAAAAAAAGGTTTAATGTAAAAATGAACGTTTTCCGCGGACTTGCTGACAAAAGTTCCGCTTTTTTCAGTGGTCCGCTCGCAACTGGCCGTTTTCGAATTTTTCTTGGGGAACCGAACTTTTTTCCTCTACAATTTTAAAATAAACTCTATTCGTATATCTTTCTATACTCTGTCGGTATTTGTCGGTTTGAGCAAAATTTATTTCGTCCACACCGGTGGGCTCTATGCTTTAGAAATTTTTTTTTTTTTTGTGTTTCCAATTTTCCATCAATTTATAGTTTTCTTTCTCATCTTACACATGCAGATGCAAATTGCGGCATTGTGTATTTGCCATTGCTTCTACGGCAGCAGACATTCATATGTACGCATCACCAACTTGTTGATGCTAAATTTTTATAAAATAATTTTATTGGTATTGCTTTTTAAAAATAGATCAAGAGTATGTAAGCAGAGTACTGTGGCAGTGAAATAGTGCAATAGTCGCAGTGGCTCTCATTCGAAAACGGATTGTTCGAAAACCATCTTGAGGAGAGAGGAGTTGTCTTCCTCAAAATCGTTCAACGAAAGGCAAGGAAATTTCGAAAATCTTAAAGATTTTTCATCGAAGCATGGTTTTATTTAACGTTTAGTAAAATATACTTCTCGAAAATATCATGAATTAACTTTTATAATCGCACCTTCATTGCCGCTACAAGACGTTTTATAGTATTGTAGAGGTTAAGTTACTTAAGTCGTAAATGTTGTTGTTTGATGCGATCCACTCATGCACCTTTCCATTTGATGGTGAAAGATAATATAAACGCTCACTAGGATGGGTTCAAGATGTGTGTACATCCTCATGTCATTGAGAGTCCCTTCAGTCGGATATGCTTGAAACCGCTCAATTTTAACAATTGCTCATGAAACAATTGGTATTTTTTTTAGAAACAAAGAATTTAAGTTATTTTTGATTTTAAAAGACTTGTACCATTATTTTGGTGGGGCGGTAGTTTGGAAAAGAAAATATATTAGATTATCTCTTATTGATTACTTCAGTGACCTAGTGTATGGTAGGTTAATGCGAATCCTAAATCTCTCTGCATTAGTTTCATGATGGCTTTGCGACACTGTAGACATTTCTGTCTCGATTTTTATACAAAGATTTGTAAATTTTGCGTTACAAGTTTCAACATTGCAGTTCGTTGTTATTTGTTGTTGTCCTTCATCCATAGTTCAAAATTTGAACTCTAGGGACGAAATTCAAGAAATTCCAAATGGGAGACAACGTACTTAGGAGTGGTTAAGGGGTTTATTTTTATCACAAAAGAAAGTCCAAGCGTAGCTCCGATACCACACAATGTTAAAATGTTATCTGCTTCTAATTTTGCAGGAAAGGGGAAGCAAATATGGTTATAAAGTTGTAAAGATTCTAAGTAAGAAGAAGGGTGTTCAGTGGAACCAAATTACAATAATATCGCTTAATCGTACTTAAATTTTAATGTCACAATAATTCTTTTTCATACAAGTTGTTCTGAAAAAAAAATAAGCACATTGCTTGAAAACAAAATCAAGATAGAAAAGTTTTTGCTAATTTTTTCGCCTATAATCAGAGATCTAGTGGCATCCATATTTTCAAAAATGGTATTTGTAGTATACTAAATTGAATGTGTGTGACTTAAAGCAACGCTCAAATTTTCCTTTTAAATATGTTTCAACTTTTTAAAAAAGATAATCTTGTTAAAAAGCGAAAACATAGGACATGAGTACGAAAAGGTACGAAAATTGTAATGCTGACTTTGTCAATTAGATTAATATCTCTTAGTAAAGTTGAAAGTTGGAAATGTTGTTTTAGAGCCAAGGAAGAAATTCTTGAATACAGACAATACAATTTTCTCAATTGCACAACATTCAACATTTCGCAACCAATAAGGGCCTACCCATTAAAAGGCCGAGGCAATATAAGATTTCAAAAACATCAGCGACAAAAGAAGTGTTGAAGATGGAAGACCTTGATAATCCTTGGCCTACATCCTTACAAGATTAAACTGACGCAAGAACTGAAGCCGCTTGAATTGGGCTGAGCAAAAACTTGAAAATGATTCGGATTTTCATCGAAAAATCATCTTCAGCGATGAGGCTCATTTCTTGCTGAATGGCTCCGTCAATAAACAAAATATGCGGTAGTGGTCAGGCAGCAATCCACATGTACTCTATGAGTCATCATTGCATCCCGAAAAAATTACGGTTTGGTGTGGTTTATGGGCCGGCGGCGTCATTGGGCCGTACTTCTTCCGTGATGATCAAGACCAGCACGTTCCTGTGAATAGGGATCGCTACCGTTCTATGATAACCGACTATTTTTGGCTCCAATTGTATGATGCGGACTTGGAGGACAAGTGGTTCCAACAGGACGGCGCCACAAGCCACACAGCGAATGTCACAATCAATTTATTGGAAACCAAGTTTGGAGAACGTGTTATGTCACGAAATGCTCCAGTCGCTTGGCCGCCTCGGTCGTGCGATTTGACGCCGTTAGACTATTTCCTATGGGGCTACGTCAAGTCTATGGTCTATGCCAACAGGCCAACGATGATTGATGAACTTCTTACGAATATCGAACGTGAAATTGCAGCAGTATCGGTCGATTTATGCTTGAAAACCGTCGAAAATTGAGTTCAGCATCTGGACTTCTGCAAGCGTGCCCGTGGTGGCCATGCAAAAGAAATCGAGTTCCATACATAATGGCATCGAACGTACTTTCATAGAAATAAAGAATTTCATTGATATCCAAAACCGTTTTTGTTTTATTTAAAAAAGCTTTTGTAGCGCTCTTATTGAAAAACGCTTTATAACAAAATTAAACTTGATGAATATAACAAACTGTTAATCTTGATGAACAGTTTGAACAGGAGTGGAATTCTGCTTGGTCGTTTTATAGCAGTTAAAGCTTATGGGAAAAGTTGAACATACCATGTTTACAAAAAATTGTAAAGTTTAATACGAAGTCTGTCTTATCCAGCAGCTGTCACAAGTGGAATTTTGTTACCATGAGTGTACTGGATTACCCACTCTGATGAATTGTCACAGTAATCGAAATGAAAATGAAATGTCACTAACAAGTTGAATTAAAATAAATGAGTTTTGATCTTTCAATCTGAACGAAAATCTACTTGTCATAAAACTTGTTCCCAAAAAGCAAGAGAACTATTTATCAAATCTACAATCATGTTTTTTAGTAAAAACATATTTGAACGACCTTGTTTCCAACAATGTTTTAGCAGGGCCAGTTAAGCGCATGAGACACACACGAACATAATTGAGCTTACAATAGCAAATGGGATACATGTAATTAAAAAAATTGTTGACTGCATTCTTAACATTGGTTGTTATTGTAACCTATTGTTAGCTTTAGAAACTCAATTTGACTCATAGGAAAATAATAATCGCGATAAGTTTGCAAGTTAAGACGGTGTGCCAGTAAACCAGCATTCGTTCTTAACGTTTTCCGATTGAAAAACTGAAGATATGAAATAATTTTACAGAATCAAAGAGCAGATGACTAATACTATTTATTTTATTGAATTTATAATTCATAAACAATTAAAATGTCTTCCAAGGGAGTTCTTACCGGAGTCGATTCTCACAAAGTACTTTTCGCCAAATTGTATGTTTATGTTTAAGCTTCTGGAATGGCAGTGTAAGCGCACTTCCATTATTTAAAAAAGGAAACGACATTTGTGTAACTCTATGAAAAGGTTATGAATGATCTTATGATTTCTCTCTAAGCAATTTGGTTTTCAAAAAGGCAAGTTTATAGAGAAGCTTTCCTTTGATTATGAATTGGTGGATTTAAAAGCATCATTTATAGAACTGACCAGTGAATTTGACATTGTAAAGCATGATATACTATACATCTCAATAAATCGTACAAAACGGTTTTCAGACATCGATTGTGCAATTGGCTTACTTTGCATTTATCAGTTAAAAATTTGTATAAATGGAATTCTAAGCGATAAGCTTGTTACATTAAAACAAAAAGATTTGATTATGTTTAATTACCGCGAAATTTATTCTTCACTTAGCAAACCGGGTCCCAGCACCCGGGAATATTTTGCACTTTAAATCCATAAATTTTTAGTTTTTTTTTATTTTATGGAACAAAAGCCTGCAAAAAAATTGAGCATATACAAATTTTAAGTTTGTATATATGAACAAAAAATATATCTTTGAGAAATGATGCAAATGAAAAATAACAAAAATTCTTACACCTTTTTCAAAATTGCACAAAATTTGAACATTTTCACAAAATTTGATTTACAATTATTGAATTTTACAATTGGTAAGTTTGTGAAGACCACTGGATAGTCTGAAATATGCAGTCGTTCATATGTTGTGGAAAGGATTAACTAATTACATTTCTTGATTGCTTGAGGATAATCTTGAAAAATACTTGTGGCACTAAGTTAACGAAAGTGGAGGATAGAGTCCCAAGATACGCATTTCTGTGTACGTACGGTTTGATTGAACACAAACCTCTTTTGGTCGTCATAGTGATTCATTTGAATGACGGTGCACTTTCTATCCGTATCCATAAGAGCTGTGGATGATACCAAGATTCGTCAAGTGTTATAGAGCGATCAGTTTAAGTTCGGTCGATCTTTCACTTGGTTCAGGGCTAGCACCCCAACTGTATAGCTGACTTAGAGCCCTTTGAATAATATCGTTTATCACTGAAGACAACTCCGCTGACACAAATAAGAAAATATCACCCTTCTGGTGGCCTTCAGAACGTAAACTCTCAAATGCTTTTGCATGTCCGAGGAGTTACGGCAATATAGATATATTTATGGTTTTGTCTAGGTCTTGTATATTTTGAGACAGTTTTTTTTGATTTTTTGCTTTAAGCTGAAAACTTTGCTCCAATATCTCCTTAGACGAGGGAGATTTGAAATCGTTTAAAACGAGGACGTGAAGCTTTGAAAAATAAAGCCATGCCTCTTTTGTTAGTCTTAACTTTTGTGTCAATTTCATGCCAGCAATACAATTTTCGTGAATGGAAATTTCTATTCTTATGTGCAAAGATGTGACCGAACTTCTTTCAGCGGATACAATTTATGGTATCTGTAAAAAACTTCTTTGTCGATTTGGAAGATATAAAGGGCCTCTATTAATTGCTTGCTTACCATACTGCATTCAGTTGGTCAATTGATAATTCTAGTTTTTACTTCCCTAACTAGATATTTGACTTCTTTGGTTGCCTTTATGGATGCATTTAATACTGAAATGACATACAGCAACTTATACGACTCAGTACTATGCAGATGAATGAGCTCATAACGTTCTTGTTTCAAGGAAAAAGATATTAAGACTTAGAAGCCTGTGACCGTTTTAGGCAGAATGCAATAGTGTTCCTGCGTTCGGAATGAATTCTGTACTCACATTTTTCCAGTTTCTGAAAATTTATCAAGCTAATTGCAGTTGATGTATACTAATTTGTGCCAATAAGCTTGATGTATAAAGATTTGTTTTAGCTTATAATAACCGTGGTTTCACCGTAATGAGATCAACTTTTCGCAATGGATTTAGGGCTTCTAACAAAATATTTTTTTCTTTTCATGACATTGCATTCAACAAATATTTCATTTTCATTGATATTGAGTTGCATTAACCTGAGCTGAATTCCATTAGTTACTAACAGACATATGCTTTGATACCAGACTCAAGAAACAACATTTCATTCTACTATTTTCAGTCCAGTCAGACTCATTTGTATAAGCAATGTAACGTGTCGCCGATTCATTTGAGTAATACGAGTCTTTATCAACAGGGTGTCGATAAGATAAGCCATACTTGATGAAATTGCTTAAACAGGATGGCAGGACAACGAAGGATCGGTATAAAAAGAGTGAGTCCCCTTTTTTTAGTTTTTTTTATTTTTATATATGATATATTAGTCTTTTTATTTTTTAAATTCATTTTCTTAGATTAAGTTTTGTTAAATTGCTTTTAGTTTAAAGTTTTGTAGCAAATTATTTTAAATTGACTATATGTGGAGAATTAATAATATAAAGAAAAAAGCTTAGTATTAATCCACATAGTTTGTTTTTTGTTTTACCTGAAAGAAATTTCGACTTAAGATAAGACTTGAATGTGTGTACAAAGATGGCAAGGCCGCCCGTTCAATTTGTTTTTCAAATCAATGAATTTTTTATTTAATAATTCATGTTCCTTAAATGCTAAGCAAAAATGCTTTATTCTAGCTTAATCTACTTAACTATGTTTTAAATAACTTACTGGCCCTCTGCGCGCGCTCTAAACTAAGTCTTACAAATTAAAATAATGTCTTTCGACTTATTACTATCCAATATTATATATTTTAAATTAAATTAACTTATAACTAAACTTAGAAAAAAAAACGTCCGTTCAGTTGGCTAGTGCATGTTCTGAAGGACAACAACCGGGATGTAGAATGGGACCACAATCTCTGGGACTGTGTCCGGCAAACCTTCTAGGAGGCTATTTCCCGAAATCCCCGTTCAGAAAGACAGCATCAACCGTATCCATATGGTATTTGAGGGGAAGTGAAATTATTAAATGGCTGATTCGTGGAGTGGTGGACCCCTTATGGTCGGTACGAAATAGAAGGATGGGGACAAGTTTAGTCAGGGATAATTTAGATATGATTAAGTTAGTTAAGGCTTAGCTCCCGGAGGGTGGGGAAATTCGCAAATGAGACTGCGGCAGTGCAAGATATTGGAGAGTTTACTAAAAATGCTCCAACGAATTCCGCAAATAATTAATACGAGCTCTTGTGATAAAATAAAAACATTCGTGACAACTTTTTGAAGACCCAATGAAATTTCGAAAACATTATAAGGGTTCACTTTGTTGTTCGTTCATCCGTTCGTCTGTCTGTCTGTCAAAACGCTTTTTCTCAGGAACGCGGGAAGGTATTAAATTTATATCAAATACTCAGGTCTACTGTCCCTTGGAGCTGTGAAAAAAAATCTAACTTCATAGCCAACACAATCTTAAGGTACACCCGTTTAGGCCGCAAATTTTCGACACTCGCAAGGGAATCAAAACCAAAAGGGTACTTCCAGTCGACCTAGAATCTTGAAATTTCGCAATTAAAATACCATAACTATGACTCGATTGTCGTGATGGGTGAACTTTTACTTATATACCTACAGGTTTGTACGGAACCCTCGGTGCGCGAGTCCGACTGGCACTAGGCAGTTTTTTTTTTTTAATTTGAAACACCTTACCAATTATGACTTATTACATCGCAATATAGGACGATTTAATATTCGAGTTTCTCTGCAATGCCGCACATCTGAGACTTCTATCCTGTAAATACTCAAAATTGTATAATACATCCTCACCTGAATGTCGCCATCTAAAAGGCGGCCATAACAAATTCTAAAATTGGTGCAGACATAACTTTTTGGTCTTTGCTGCCTCGATTCCTCTAAACGCTGGTGTAAGCAGTTTTCCGATCCGTTTGTCACAAAAGCCCTTTATATCACTTTTGTTCGTACGGTGCTTGAATACGCCAGCCAAATTTGGTCTGCATAATTAAGCACTCCCACTCAACGAACTGAAGCCGTCCAGAGAAGATTTCCCCGGTTTGCACCAATATGTTTCCCATTGGATGACCAATACAACCTTCCCCACTACAACCATCGATGACAATTACTCAGCCTTGAGTCGCTTGAGCATCGGCGCCACGTTGCAGACATAATATTTGTTCATCAATTCATCAAGGAAATAAAGTTTACCAAGCAAGCATAATTTACCGTGATTTTTGCCACCGGGTTGAAAAATTCGATATAGGATTTTCTTCGAAAGCGATAGATAATAGTGCTATAAAAGAAACCCAAGTTAAAAAAAAAATATCGGGGTACTAAAAAAAGGTCGTTTTAACAGTATTTGTGTCCCATGTGTGTAAACGTCTACCTTAATGCAAATACCCCTAATCAGAATGTGTTTATCGTTAATTTTTCTATTAACATTGTTTGACTCTATATACGTACATGTGCTATCGAACATATGCAAAAGTTTGTCGTAATCGTAGCTAAAGCAAGTTTAGTTTTACTGGGTAGAAAAATCATGATAAGAGTTTCCAATGTTTCGTTATCATTAAGAAAGAAACCGCAGATAGTTTAAATTGTTATAGGATAGTTATAAAAAGTTAAAATTAAGAGCAATCTGATGTACCTGATGTGGGTAAGTTTGGCCAAAAAGACATTTAGCGGGTCCGACTGAAAACTTAAAACCAAATCCAGTCAACTTTGAAAGCAGAGATTTATGCATTTTAATATTTTAAATTAATGTAATGGAAGACTGTATTCCAGGTAGTTGGTTAAAATGAGTTATGAGGTAATTGGAGAGTTCTTGAAAATATTTTTGCAGTCACTTTAAGTGACTCATTCGGACTTGCATTGGTGCTGTAATTTATTTTTTAAATTTTTACCATAATACGTGAATCATAATATATAAAAACAATCGAAACAGAATTGCAAATTTGAGAGCACAAAAATGGATTGCTTAAGATCGAAAAAGAGGGTTTAAAAAAAAAATTTACTGAACTATGAGGTGCCGGACCTCGGAAGTAAATGCCATATAACTTGAGACCGCAATCGAATTAAAAATATCATGCAAAGGCGTGCAGCTCAGTCAAAGTTAATTGAAAATTTATATGAAATATATATAAGTGTAAAACATTGTTGTGGTCTATTCAATGAATATGTGAATTTTGTCAAGCCAAAAACAAGTGAATTTACATATAGTAATCAAAAGGGAAAAGTAAGAGTATCGCCTTTGATTGAACAATTAAAAAATAATCACCCACTTTCAATAATTTTTATAAAAAATATAAGGTGTTTTAACAGCTCATTGGCATTTGCTTCGTTGCGTGCAAAAATGTCGTCACTACCTGGATATGGGCCTTACTGTTTCAAAATTCACAGTAAGATTTATCATCGTACTGGACCTTTATATCCAATAATTGGCGAACAGCGAAGCTGCCGATCTGAGTATGAGTTTAAATGTAATTAGTTGTTACGATCCTTTACTAATGCGGGGAATTAAGTCTTTTAATGACAATAAATTCTGATTAAAGATGCTATAATACACCAAGAGTTAATGAAGATGCTGTCGTTTTATTAAACGCTGATGGTGAACAATAAAAAATACTTTTTTAGTTAGTACTTTTTTAGATCTACTCCAAATAACTCAAGTCAGAGACAAACTAAAAAAAAATATATTTTTTTTCCCAATGGATAGACCCAATGGTTTATCCACTACTTTTTTATTGAAGAGATAATTTTGGGTTGCAAATATTACTAATAAATAAAACAAGCATTTGCTATGAAAATCAATAAGTCATAAGGACAAACATTTGGTATTTATTTACCATGACCAGTATTTTGACAAGGGCAATTCTATGTTCAATGGGCAATGTCATGAGTTCGTTGTAGAAGGGACTTGAAAATTAAAAATTATACAAGGTCCACATCAAAGAAAATTGCCATAAGCTTAATAAATCTTATTATAAAAAAATATTAAAAAGAAGGAATATAATAATAATTAGCGGAAGAGGGCCCAGGTCACTTTCCATGGACTTATATTATTTTATGCATTCAGCGAACGCTTCCGCCGTATATATATTACATCAGCTTTAATCTTACTAATTAAGATTTAATGAATTTACATAATTTATGCAATGTTTATTAAGTAAAATTCTTTACAAAAAAGTGTTTGACATTCTTCTTGTCGTACGACAGGCTTTTCTAGTAGTAATAATAACTACGCAGAGTACAAGAAACTGTCCGACGAACCTGACCATGAGCTGTCTTTTAAATGATCTGAGTGAGGCTTTTTGTAAGCAAAACCTCAACGTTTCTTGACTATAGATCGGCTTATACTACACAGAAAGAGCAATCAGGGACATATCCAAAGCCTACAGAAACTACAGAACATGCATGCGGAGCATTTTAAAATGCAATAGATATCTACCAATAAGAATTAAGCCCTAAAATGAATGAATATTCGGCTTAAAGTGGAGCGTTAGTTGCGGTCTACAAAATGAATCTTGGAGAGGAACCAAATCTTATTACTTGTGAAATCAGGAGAGTCCGTAATCAGCTTTGTAATGAGGACGGACGTAAATAGGGTTTTAAATATACCTTATGACATAAAAACCGAAACAAATTTTAAAAGTTTCAAAATTAAATGTATAAAATTGTTTTAAAGCGAACATATAGATTTATTTATATTTTAGATGTAGCATTTGTTTTCGACTCAAAATATTGTATACCTAAAATGTTTCTTATTCACTTTAATTAAGTGTATGTATTTCTATTTATCGATGTACATTTTATTATATTTATTTAGAAGAATGTTATAAAAGTACTTATAAATACTATAAAGAGATCAATACGTCTACGTCTAAGTCCTGTCTTCTAAAAGCCGAATCCATTGGAAATGTATGTGAATGGGTTTGATAAATAAAATTAAAAGGGTGCATAACCCTGGGAATGACCGTAGTGTGGAAAGATAACAAGTGTTGTATTTTTATGGCCTTTTGTTGTCGTTCAGCCCGAAATTCCACCCAAGAAGGTACGACCGAAAAAATTAGCCAGTGGATTTGTGTATAATGTCCTCCTCTTGTAAAGCAATAAAATCAAGACATGGCTGCCGCACACGACTTTATACTATATATCCTATATACCGAGCCACCTATTCAAATGGAATGCAGTGAATAAAACAAAGTCTCTTGTGGATTTTGTACAAGTTCAAGAATGTCTGAAGCTTGCCGATTTCAGCCAAACGGATTTTGCACAACATCGATCGGTTCGCAGAATTCAAAAACTCCCATTGGTTCCATTGAATATATGATACCGAGGTAGCCACAGGTATCAAGCCTCGCTCATTAAGCCGGATAGTATGCATTAGTTAGCAAATTCTTTAAGGGGCTAGTGTAAATATATATTCTTCCAATGGCCCCAGAAGCATATTCAGGGCTGTTGAAATCTAAAGTGCGGGGCCGTGAAGAAATGCCAAGCGTTCCTTCCCAGATGTCTCAATCTCAATCTGACTTACCGCTGAGCCATGGACACCCACACAGCAATACCCTTCTTTTTAAAATGTATCAATTTTCCTTTTAATTTCAAATTCGAGACCAAAAAAAGTGGCGGGCAGTGAATTTTCCTCATTTGGTTTAAGTGGGTTTGACTCTACTGGCTCAGAAGGAGCACTCCAACAGTCAAGATCAAGTTGAATGTCGATGCATAGCTGGCTAGCATTGCGCTAGAATATATGAACAGATACGCGTTATCAGTTGATCATTGCAAATAGTCATAATACTATACAAATTTGTGTTTATGTGCAGTTAAAATAGAGTAAACAGAAGTAACGTGCTGATAAGTAAACTTAAAGGTTTTAATCTGCTTAACTTACTACACGGTTTTACTCATCCAAAAACGTTTATCTCATACATAACATTCAACTTACTTGCAGAAGTCTTTCTTTTCGGGGCAATTCTTTCGTTTTTTATGAAGACTAATCAGAGGTTGTCATCTTGGCATCTGTATAACAAAGCAGCGGTTGCAATCGATTCAATTGATGTTCTTATTTGCATCTACACATAGTCGCGGTTTTGTCTCTACCCCAGTGTTAATTTTATAAGCTCAGTGTTATCTATGAAAATGTCTCCAGAATATCCAAAATCATCAGAAAATGGATCGAATTCACATCCTTTAAAAGTGGCAATTGTTGGAGCAGGATTGGTGAGGAAAATATAAATGTATACCCGATACCTAAAAAATATCTAATTGGGTGCAAGTTTTTGTGGCAAATAAGTGCAGTGAATTTAACAGAAATTAGCTATGAAAAGCTGAAAATGTTTAGGAATAAGAAGCTGACTTTCAACATAAAATTTATTTTTCGTTAGTTACACCTCTTCATCTGTGAGGTTAAGTACAGCATTGTTTCTGTGTGTTTCTGGTAAAGAATCAATGAACCCTTGCTTGCGGGCTTATATCCCTAAAATATTTTTAATTTTTTTTTTTTTAAGAGTTGAGTTAAACATATAAAAAAGAAAATTAATTTTGCGTGATATTTTTAAATAAGCTTAGCAATATTTTGCTTCTGATATGTAATTGAGATAAATTAAATAAATTTAAGCACATTGTTTTCTCTTAAGTGAAAATAGTTGCCTGATTTAACTTGGAATTTGAATGGAGTAAACTGCCTCAAAATGTATTTCTAGCTACAACTGTTGCATTTAATTAATACTGAATGATTTTCAGAAACTGTTTCTGGATCTTTCTTTTAAGACCGTATAAATGGGCGAATATCAGAAAGTTCCTTTTTCTGGAGCGAGTTTTCATATAGTTTGGCTTGAATTGATTGAAAATGTTGTTTCAAGAAATTTTTCAATAAGAGGATAGTCATTTTTTTAATGTTTAACTAGAGTGAAGCCAACTACCACTTTACTAATGTTTAGTTTCGAAATCTGCTCAACCATAAGTGCTATGAAAAATGTTAAACTGGATTCAGCTTTCAAACATGCTATTTCTACCTAGAATGCGAGTTATCTTAGTATAAAAAAGAACAATGAAAAACAGCATTGCTTTGTAAAAAACGTTCACAGTCGATGTAAATTTATTTTTGAGACTTGCAAATAAAGTCATTAAAGATGATAATTACTTAAGGGCTTAATGCTTTTGGAAAGCTCTTCCGCAAGCAAAATGTTTTTAAAAGTAATTCCTTTCATTTGAATGAGCCTTTCGTTGCGCGAATAAACTCGCATCTTGACAGTGGAAAGAATCATAAATTATTTATGTGATTTAACTCCAAAACATTTAATGCTTCGTCAGGGGTACCTCAGAGCAGCCATTTAGTTTCCTTTTATTCATAGTAGCAATCAATCGAAGTTAATAGTACTCTTAAGTGTTTTTTTAAAGTACATTATGGCGCATTACAAGTGTCTTTTTGTTGTCTCCGATTTAATTTTACTTTTAATCTCTAGCATCGGAAATTACTTTCTTTTTTCAAAATACTTTCTAGAACAACAGAAACAATATTTTACGGTTGGCGCCCAATCGATTTCAACACCGTTTATTTGTATTTGTGTATAAGGAAGGTTGCAAGGACTTATTTTTCGTGTGGCAGTGAAGCCTTGCGTTTTATTCATGCTAAATTTGATTATCCATTATTCCGTCAGGATCACTATCGCATTGCTTGGATTTGTCTTAATATTTAGAGAAAAATCTTGTGAAGAGAATGCTGTATCATCAGCATATATGGCGACCTTATATTCAAGAAGCTTAGGAAAGTATGCTGTAGAATCTTAAATAAGACAGGACTGCTGATTGCACGAGTAACAGATGCATCCCTTAATTACCGATCCACCACATATTCACTGAGTCATAAACGCAATTTTTTTTTGTTATATATTTTTTATTTTATTTGCAGATATGATTTATAAACTGGTTATATTAACAATTTTTTATTTAATACATTTTAATTTCCTATTTAATGTCTTTATTAAAATCGTATGTGTGTCCGCACTTCTTCACTACCACAGCTTGAGTGCCGAGTGCTGTACTTTTCTGGTGGTGTTTTCTTGCTTGCTATTTTTTTCATATCGACTGGTTACTCCGCTGTTATCTGGCTTGATGCCTGTTTCCTTTCGTAAATATAAATGATTGTGAAATGATGTTTTGATTAATGCTTGTATGTTTGAATGATACTACTGTGTCCAAAAAATAAGGTGACATTGTATATATTTTGAAAATTCTTTATTTATTCTTCCAAATCAATTTCATCCCCTTCAAAGTAATCCCCTCCCGATGCAATGCACTTATGCCAACGGATTTTCCAATCTTTGAAACACTGGTTGTAGTCACTTTCCGGGATGGCCTTCAGTTCCGTCTTCGCTGCGGCTTGAATCTCCTCTATCGTATCAAAACGGTGTCCCCGGAGCGGTCTTTTGAGCTTGTTGAACAGCCAGAAGTCGCACGGCGCCAGATCAGGTGAATACGGTGGTTGCGGAACGATATGGGTTGAGTTTTTGGCAAAATTATCACGAATTACGAGTGCGGTATGGGATGGTGCATTATAGTGGTGTAGAAACCAAGAATTGTCTTTCCACAATTCCGGCCTTTTTAGGCGGATAGCGTTACGCAAACGACGCATAACGTTCAAATAATATTCCTTGTTGACTGTTTGGCCGGTTGGAAAGAATTCATAAAGCACAACACCACGATAATCGAAGAGAACAGTCAACATGACCTTGATTTTTGAGCGACTTTGGCGCGGTTTTTTTGGTCTCGGCTCTCCTTTGGCACGATATTCGCTCGATTGATCGGTTGCTTCGGGGTCGTAAGCATAGATCCAAGTCTCATCGCCAGTTATAATGCGTTTCATGACATCCTGGTAGTCGGAAAGCATTGTTTCACACACTTCAACGCGACGCCTTTTTTCCAAAAAATTCAATGTTTTCGGTACCAGTCGAGATTTGACGCGCTTGAGGCCCAAAGCATCCTTCAAAATGGTATTGACTGAGCCTTTCGATAAGCCAACTTCATCAGCAAGGTCTCTAATCGTTAATCGATGGTTTTTCAACACCAAATCTTTGATTTGTTGGACGTGAGCTTCATCGGTTGAGGTTGATGGTCGCCCAGAACGCTCTTCGTCTTCGACACGTTCACGGCCGGCTTGGAAATCACTATACCACTTGTAAAAATTTTTTTTAGACATAGCCTCATCATCAAAGGCTTTCTGCACCATCCTCAACGTATCCGCAGCAGAAAATTGATTCCGCAAACAAAATTTAATGCAAATTCTTTGCTCAATAAATTTCGACATCGCAAAAAACGAAAAACTCACTTTTAGCAGCTCACAAAACGACGCGTATCTCAAACACTATGAATATATTTTGACATGAAATTTCACATAGATGTCACTGACAGTACTACCAACCTAAAAAGAAAGAAAAATTTCCAAATCCTTCGACGCGCGCAGTTTAAATTCATATGTCACCTTATTTTTTGGACACAGTAGTATGTAACGAACGCTCTGGGGCACCTGCTGACATGAACTATTAGTTGGAAACGGAGCTATTTACAAGACTCTGATAAAGTCTTATTCAAATAGAATTAATGTATTGTTCTCATGCCCTATCTTTATCAAATTATCAATCATTGCCCAGTATTGAATGCTGTCCCCGTTAGTTTTAGTTCAAGTTTAATTTAATTTTTTTTAAAAACCTTATATTTTTAAATGAGTTACCAGCAAAGTACTTATCTGCTGGTGGTGGTTAACATATTCATCTTTTTGAAAACGTTAGCAAATTCATTATAAACATTTAAGTTGGCAGAAAAGAAGTAAGAGTATGTTACATTTGTGATGAAAGTATGATTTGCAACTTTAACATTCATTTGATATATTATAAATTGGTAAAGTTTCCTTTAATTTTGATTTTTTGTGTTTTCATGTCTGTAATATTTTGTCGAAATACGAGTATATTTTATATTGTTGCTATTACGAAACTGAAATGTTGTCTTCCATAGTTGTTGTGAGTCCTCGATACTTCAAAGAGACGTTGACGTTGTGAAGAACAGGCTGCTAAAATATCTAGTCATCGTAATATTCCAATAGTTCACTCAAAAACATCTTGTCGTTCGTTAGCATTAACATGTTTGATTATTCTAGATTGGAGATTTGAAAACTTGTTAAGATGGGGTTTTGTGTCGGTTCCCCATGCAAGTATGCCATATCTCAATCGGAAATATATATGCTTGATTCGGAACTTCTTTCATCCCGTATTTCTTTAAGGTATGCCATAGCAAAGAGAGCGTTCTTTAGGATTGATCTCAAATTATTGATCTGCTTAAGCCATAGAAAGTGATCATTTATTATTATTCCCAAGTATTTTACAGAATGTACAATTACTATGATGTCGGCTTTCGTAGTTTCCTTGCTTCGAAATAATATTTTTATTGCTACACCGTCACGAATAAAAATTACGTGCATTAACTTTTTTTTTGCTCTGGTTAACTATTAATCCGTTCCCGTGTCATCAACACATAAGCTTGTCAAACGCCTCTTGCATAATCCTTGTGGCGGTTGCAAGGTATTTATATTTGACAACTATTGTGATGTCATCTGCATAAGCAAATCAGTTCATATTTTAAATATACGAAGAAGCTCATTGGTGAAAAGCAGAAAAAGCAATGATCCAATTCTGAGCCTTGTGGAATTCCTCTCATCGCTGTTGGTTTCGAATAGTTTGACAGTTGCCTTTCTCCCCGATAAATAGTAGTTGTCCAATCACCCACTTTCCCAGAGATGCTCTCATTCAAATTCTATCTAGCGCCTGAACCAGTTTCGCAGGACTAAGGTGGTCGAATGCTTTGCGAAAGTCTACAAACATGATGAGAATATGATTGTTTTTGTTCAAACTCGTAGGCACTAAATTTGAAAGGTTTCCCAGAAGTCTTCCCGTATTTTCTTCCTTTTTGAAACCCATACTGATTTTCATTGGAAAAGGTTGTAAATAAACGTGTTGTAACGTCGGAATAAGTTTTGTGAATGCCAAGTATTTCATATGTGAATTCGAAAAAAAAAGCAATGGCCATCGAATTATTAACAAAGACCACCTTGACATCAACAACTACCGAAAACATTACCTGGTGAAAGTTTCCGAGTTTTCCTGAATAACTGCTCTGCACAAAGCCTCCGGCACGCCAAAGATTACAGACAGCCCCTCATAGATGAAAACTCAAACCATCACTTTATTTTTGAAGCATTAAAATTCTTTTGAATTTGGGACTATAATTATGTGATAAAATGCTAATAATAAAATTGAGTGTCCCCATTTTAAATTTTCAAAGTTTCCAAAGCCAGTCCGGAAAAATAATACTTAATACAAGTAAACTCTTTTATTTGAACGACACAAATTAAAAAAAAAAAAGGTGATTTAATTAAAATCCAAATAAGCTCGAAATAAGGTATTCAAAAAAAGTTTGGGTTCTGAACAACTTTGGGAAATATTGCAAAATAACATCCAAATGATATGTTTGCCAAAAAGGGAAATATTGGGATAGGGGAAATATTGGCTCAATTTTCTTCCAAGATGACAATTGGAAAAATTGTTTGTGCGTTCCCGCGGTGGACATTAAGATGGTTACATTAGTGGAGGTGAATTTTACTAAATTTGTGCCAATTACTTGAATTATAATAAATGCTACATTAAAAAGTATTTTCAATATGAAATTCTTCAGACTACAACTGCCTGCGTACATTCATATTTTTATGTTCAATCCAAGAGAAAAAATCAGTTGAGTCCAGAATGACTATTTCCAAGCATGCAGTATGTATGTAGTATTTATAAACCAGTGCTAAT
Organism: Orthonevra nobilis; assembly: GCA_963555765.1. Lineage (NCBI taxonomy): Eukaryota > Metazoa > Arthropoda > Insecta > Diptera > Syrphidae > Orthonevra > Orthonevra nobilis. The sequence continues at coordinate 55,933,925 of OY743226.1, forward strand.
CTTTTGATTAAGCTTTAAATATTTTAACGATTACTTAAAGGATTTTTTTATGTCTCAATGCGCATATTAAATAAAGACAGGTCGTGATGTGCTCGTATGTTATTAAAAAAGTTTTGGTTTATTTAATTTTACGAGTATTGTGGAAAAGCAAACCAATTATGTTTAAGACTTTCAAATGATTGCATATATTTCAGATCATTATCTTGTTAAACTGTGAATCCTATGAATGATAGTTGTGGACTATCTTGGCAACAAAAAGGCGCCGAACGTCAGCACTCCTCGTTTGCCCAAGAACCTTTAATTTCGCCTCGTCCGTCAGTATATATTTTGATCAGACGTTTTACATTCATTATTGTTCATTTTCCTTAGTCCTGTCGCTTGACTTTGTTTTGAGATTGAAATAAAGATTTTCTTGTCTTTGGATTGTTTATTCTTATCTTTATTTATAGAAGCAGCCTATAGAATAAATTATTAAATAAAATGATAAATAAATGATTATATAAATAAATGAATACAATATAAATGAACAAACATATAAATAAATAAACCTTTAAACAAAAAAAATTGGTGCCGCAAGAGCTCTTGAAGACAAGGGCCATGGCATCTAACATGCATCGCAAATGGCGGGGGCTGGACCTACAGTTTATTGCCGATTCTGAACGACCTTTTTCATGACAGGGTTCTACTCATTAGAGTAATTGTCAATCACTCCCGAGAGGTGGTGCCGTGAAAAAATGCCAGATGTTCTTTCCCGGATTTGAACCACTGAGCGACAGTCTTCCACCCACAGTTAAGTAAAGAAAATTTTTATGTATTCATATATGAATAAAAAACTATTACAATATTTACCAAAATATGTAGGTCGTTCGTTGAGCTAAAAAAAAAAATTGATTTTTAATTTGATTCTTTTGATAATTTCACTTATATGCAAGAACATGTTCCAAAACGAACGTATCCGCCGATCTTGTCGGCGATCTTGTCGGAGATCCTCCTCTCTGTCCCTTCGATTGCCCAACCACTGCAGTGTATTCCAGGCTGAAGTGAAAGGTATCCAAAATGCTGCCCGCTTACTGTCAATGAATCCGATAGACGAGTTATCTATCGTCATATACATAAACAGCCAGGCGCCCATCCAGGCTCTGGACACACCATCAGTTTAATCTTAGATGGTAAAACCTTGCCGTCTATCTATCAAGGAGATAGTGGTCAGATGTAACCTAACCGAATGGTGGGTCCCTGGGCATAGTGGTATTCCAGGCAATTAAAGAGCCGACGAGCTAGCTAGTATAGGGGTGAACTTGCCACTGGCAATAAATCACCCATCAATTCAAGCAAAAAACACCATTCTAAATTCAGATGCCCTCAATATCACCAAACGGAGATGGGTGGAATTAGACACTTGCAGGACTTCGAGGCAAATTTGGCTATCATTAATACAAAAAAAAAAAAATTCATTAGAAAAACAAACTGGTTCCCTGGAATCGGTATATCAATCACCGCTTAATGATAAAACAATGGATCTAAACAGGATCTTAGTGCGTCCCAACCGTTTCAGCTGTGACAATCACACTTACCTATTTACCTACCTATCAGCCAATACAGCGCAGGACTCGTAATTGATCCTTGGGATACACCAGCGATCGCATTTACTTCGTCTGAGAACGAGTTATTAACAGTCCTTAAACATTCTGCCACTAAGAAAGGATTAAGTAATTTTAACCAAAAAGTTTGGAAGTCCAGGGTAACAAGTTTATGCAAAAGCCCAGATGTAAAATGCTGTTTTGAAATCAAGCATCACGACAGTGATTTTGCCTGCTTGTGTTTTCTGATGGAGTGATCGGAAGCCATACTGCTAAGCCGGGACTATGTTCTTAGCATCTGGACGAGCGAAACAAACTCATTGCCCTATATTTGCAGGTAAAGCTTGGAGTTTTGTCCGGTTTCAATTTATGACGTTCGCAGACTTCAAGTCAGTGAAAAGCATCCAATGCTAATACAACTATTAAATACCCTGTAAAATCTTAATACCTTAAACAGGGAGTTGTTTAAGGCGTGCGTTCCTAATATTATCAAAACTCGGAGATTTATATGAATTAAGTGTGGTCAGTATTTTTTCATTATCATCAGTCGGAACAAGAGGGTGATCTGCTATTATATTAGAGATATTTATTGAATTGACCGGCTAACATTTTAATTTTTAGAAACTTTAGACAAGTTGGTCAATTTGTTGTTCGGTCGCTTGTTGCGGATAAGCTTCCGGATGATGTCTTAATTTTACAATCAAATGTTCACCCGGAAAAGAAAAGCTTACTTTCTGCCCAGCAGGCAACTCCAACTAAATGGGAAAAATATAGCTTGGGAGCAATACGTTAAGTATTTGGAATTTATCTTGACACCAAATTGACATATAGTATAAAGAACACATTACAAGAACAGTGAACAAAGTCAAAATAGCAACTAATTTAATGTACCCCTTTATTCATAGGAAGTCAAAATTAACGAATGGAAATAAAACAATAATTCTTAAGGTGATCTTTCAGGCACTAATGTTATATGGTTGTCCAGTCTGGGGTAATATCGCAAAATCCCACATAAAACGTTTGCAAGTATCACAAAACAAAACATTTAAAATGACGCTTATCCTCCTATGGCACCACTCTACGATGGATCTCCACGAAAGAGCGAATGTTGAATTGGTTTCTGAAAGAATTGAAAAACTCAATAGGAAATTTTTTTTTCGAGGTGTATTATAGGTAATAATAACCTCGTAAACCAAAGCAAAGCAAAAACAAAAAAAATCTCGTTGTATTGTATCATACTTAAATATCTTTGCAGTTTTTTTTCATTATGCAGTATACATTTATATATCTAATATTTTTATATATTTTTATATATTTATTTATTTTTTATATATTTATTTTTTTATTTGTTTATTTATTTATTTATTAATTAATTTATTTATTTATTTATCTATTTATTTATTTATTTATTTATTTATTTATTTATTTATTTATTTATTTATTTATTTATTTATTTATTTATTTATTTATTTATTTATTTATTTATATTATATATTTATATATTTATTTATTTATTTATTTGTTTGTTTATTTATTCATTTATTTATATTGTTTGTTAATTCGTTAACAAACAGCTGGGTGGCGGAGTTGGTAGAGCGCCTGCCTTTCAATTGATTCAATTGATAGGTCCCAGGTTCGATTCCTAGAGTAGTGGTCTAGTTTTTCGAATCTGGTCCAGTCACCATTTGCCATTGGGATCAAGTTAATGGCACTATCACTGGATTGGTCGACCAGTGATAGAAGTCTGACTAATGGGTGGCTTTGTTGTTGTGGTTGTTGTATCGGCTTAGTTCCTAATTCGTGTTTTCAAAATAGCTCTGTTTGTGTAGATTGTGTATAGATGGCTCTGCTGTGAAGGCATAACACTGACAGCGGGGGTGTCTAAGCTAAATCTTCCAAACTTTCAAAGTTGTTGAATGTCGAACAAATTCCTGTGAATTAGGTTAAAGTTAATAGGTCGATATCAAAATCCTCCGTCCCGTTTCGGGCTCCACCCACGGAAGTGAGTTGAAACCAATTACACCTGAGTTTCTCAAACCACTACACATTCTTCTCCTAATTCTTCCGCTCGCTCTGTGCTACACGCATTATAAGAGTCCTAATATCCTCTTGAAGAGCGAGCAAATAGTTAAAAAAAAAAAAAAAAATTCAGCGTTGATATGTTCAATTATGTATTTATTCTTTAGCTTGTTTTTTTTCCATATATGAACGTATATAAATGTACTCGTATTCGTTTCTACATACGGTAAACTCTTATCTGGTCACTTTTTTTTAGTTTTTGCGAAAGTTTTTTCACGAATTTTCCTTCCTAAAATGGTTTTTCTAGTTTCATTAAATTTTTTTCTATAACATTAGGACAATATTTCAGTTGAAAAATACAGTAGTATTAAATCTCTGAATTCAAAAATGTGAGGTAACACCTACCTTTTTAACATTTATTTCGAATATGTACAATCAAATGTCTCTTAAAACTTTCCCAGTTAGACCCTTTGAGGTCATATCATGTGATATTCTGTAAGGTATTCGTTTGGACTGGAAGATGATCTGAACTAAGTTCATTCATCACTGCCGGCTGAGTAAATACTTTCGGGACGTTTGTGAGGAAAAGATCTAGGGTGGATGGGCTTATTCGGGTGTTTGGTGGAAAGTGAGTAGGTTCAGATATTGAACGTGTGCCTAAACTTAAAGTCGGCAGGGATAGGTCCCCTCGTAACAAAATTGGTCTTTGGCCTCATAGGAAGTTGAATTTCCACCCGGAAAAAAACATTTTCTATTTAAGTAGAATTTGTAACAGGCGGCAACACCGCCTCTTCTTCTCTCTTTCCCATCAAAGAGATTTCATTTATATATGGAATTTGACAAATTTATGTATAAGTCTAAAAATTGTAGACTATTTAAACTTACATCTAAGTTATGTTGACTTTAGAAAGCGAAGAAATCTTATATTCAAACATTTCCGCAAATGTAAATAAAAATTCTCTTTCTGCTTTTTGACTGTGAAAACATGCGTTAGTAACTTGGTCGTTTAAACGCGAGAAATTAAATCAACAGAGGAATTTGTGAGACTAGTTACATGTGGATCACATGCCTAGTTAGCTAAAATGACCGAGGAAGGTATCTAAAAATATTCCGAGCAGGGTGGAATCAAAAGGCAAATATAGAAAAGTCGCCTGCTGACTATTTCGAATCAATTAGCATCTCCCCATATTACCTAAAATAAGTAGAACTATTGACAGACTTCATACGCCTTTGATAACAAATATTTATATCGAAACAATAACTCAATATCAATAACAATAACTCTCAAAGTCGGAAAAAACAGAAATTGGTCTCATGATTTAGTTTACGAAATTCTTATCGGAAGAATCCTGATCTCATATTTTGCTAGAAACTAGGCAACAAGAATCGGATTAATTGTTCCGTTCACAGACGAATTTCTTCTGGGAGGAACTATCAAAATCCGCAAAAAAGCGGACTAGGAGATATTTCTTCAATTATCAAACTACCACTAACCAGCTGCACCCTTCCTTAGATCGGAAGCTCGAAATGCGCCTCTCGTCTGACGCCACCTACATTGCAATAATCTTCATATTATTTTTACTCTTTATTATGCAGAAGAGAGGTTATAAATAGGGCTCAAAACTTTTCACGGACCTTCTGCAAAAAGTGGGGTCTGAGTCGTTCATTCTAGACATGAAGTGTTTTTATAATTGTAGTCTGTGCAATGAGAAGCAGGATTTATCTTAAAGCAGGAGCTCCCTCTTAAAAGAGCACCATTCTGAAAGCTTACCAATTTACGTATATTACACATGTAAAAATCAAACACTGTCGCGAAAAGTCCAAGTGAATGAGGGAAAGACAAGGGTCGGCGATCACAGTTTATGAAGCGAACAAATCATTTAAGCCGCCGATTTAAAATCTTTTAAAGGCAATCGATAACATTTCACGAAAACGATATCTGCAGCAGTTACACATATGAATGTAATGATGTGACTAGCAAACATCTACTCTGTCAATTCTTCGCATGGAAAGATGATGCAAAAATCAAGTTATTTAAGATCAACAACTGTTTCATAAACAAGTTCGTAAAGTTGAGCGGTTGGTGCAATCGTTATAATCTTTTCCGAGAAAACCTCAAATAAGTGTTTTGGTCTTATGCTTTATATTCTTCCTTACAAAAGGTGACAGGGATTCGATAGCACGCCACTCTCACCTGAACCATTATTGTAAATTCTATGTAGTTTCTAGAATATGTTTGAGAAAAAAATAACAATTCTCTTTTCCAGGTTGGTTCTTTAGCTGCATTGAACTTGGCTAGAAAAGGACATGAGGTCCATTTGTATGAATATCGCGAAGGTATGGTTATAACAAATAAGGAATAGCATAGATGAAATTAAAAAAAAACATAATTTCAGATATTCGAACAGCAGAGTTTGTCCAAGGACGCAGTATAAACTTGGCCTTATCACATAGGGGTCGCAGGGCATTAGCCGAGGTTGGATTAGAAAATGAAGTGCTCACAACAGCGATTCCCATGAAAGGTCGTATGCTGCACGACTTGAAGGGGAACACAACAGTTGTCTTTTATGATACCTTTACCAATCATGTATGCGATCAAACCCCAATAGAATATGATTATACTCTTAAACTTTTGACTTATGATTCCTTTCCTACAAGTGTTCGTATTCGGTCGGAAGGAAACACTTGAACGAAGTGCTCTTGAATGCTGGTGAGAAATTTAAAAATATTCATATGCATTTCCAACACAAACTTGTTTCAACCAATCTGACTGAGGGGACCATGCAATTCAAAAGGTAATTTTATTCACATATTTTATTTATTCCAAAAATTCATTTTTTCAAAAACGGTAAAAGCAAATGAATAGACGAAATATGTACATATCATGTAAACGACGAAAATTCATTTTTGGAAAAGTAAAAATTTCATATGAGCAATGAGAAAGTTAGAAAAATGTAGTTTTGAAATTTACTTTGAGGGTAAATTTTTTCCGGTTGCTCACGAATTCTCACCTTCAGTGGCCGATTTTGTTTGATGTTTAAAATAGTCTCAATGTTTCACAAACATTGAGAATTTTAACAAATAATTCCGATAAGAGGCAGCTAGTTTATATCCATCCACAAACCATATGTTGAAGTTGTCAAGCTGTATTCAATCAACAATGATTAAAACTGGGCAGGAATTATGTAAAACCCATTTTGGGATTTCACGATTATAGATAATTATTTTCGACTGGTAATCCGTGGGAAAAGTTCATTGCGTTGAGACTTGACGACAGCATGGCAGCTTTCGTCAATTAAGAACCCATTAGGAAGGTACTGGGAGATACCTTAATAGAACACAGTAAAATGCATGGATAACAGACAATGTGCAATAAGACAGATTACATGGGGTGCAGCGAAGAAAGACTGGAGTCTTTTCAACAACTTCTTTGGCTCCTTATAATAAACAAAGGCATTCAGAAAGCACTATTAAAAAACTCTTTAGCGGAGAAAAATATATTTATTTATCAAGAGCATCACTAAAGCAACAAAGAAAACACTTACAGTCTGGGTAGAAACAAATAGCCTTATTCTTGTTTAAATTCGCACATTCATGATTGTTCAGACGTACGAAGTCTGACAAACCATGCGATTCACTTCTGATAGCATTAGTTATTTACAATCGGTCCTTAAGTTCTGCCAATAAGAAAGGACTATTGGATAAGATTTGAAGGGATTGCATAAAGTTCATCTTTTGGTGAATGCACGACATAATATGGGGGATATACAAGTTCTGCTTCCACACAACTTTTCGCCGAATACACGAAGAATGGGAGTATATAGTATTTGTAAGACCATGGACCAAGCTTTTGCATCAGACGCCCGAAATGCTTTCGTGCCTTCATAAAAACTAATAATTCAGCAAATGTGGGGCATTGACAGCATTCATAGTTTATTTCATAGTTATTCTTAATCCATTCCGCACAGGCCAAGGTGAGTTATATTTCCGTAATAATAGATTTTTTAATTTTACATATCACATACTATTCGTTTATCTGGCATTCTTCTCTGGTTTTCGTATTCTATCTACAATGACCAAAGCTGACGATTCGTATAACTGAGATCCCCCAGACGCGTGCGATAATACTATGATCCGCATATTCAGAGCACCAAATGTTTGACTTCTATCTAAAATTTACGAACAACGGAATCTCTTTATTTTAATGTGTTTAAGGAAATAGCCTGTACCGCACCCAATATCGTACTCTGTGGAGACTTCTACTGACTGTACTAGACAAAGCTAGGCATCATTCCTCTTAGAAAAAATTAAATCATTCTATTGACCCTAGTAAATACTTGCTCACCAACTCACTTTCCAAACGACAAAGACTCACTTTTTACCTATAGTATATCCCCGTGAATATCACGCATATATCTTACTCTATACTCATTAGATCAACTTTTCCCAATGAAAATCCAAATCCAAAAGGTTATAGACCTATATCCATATTACCGTTTTTTTTTCATGAGTTTTCAAGAAAGTCAATTTGCCGCAAATATAAAAATATCTTCATTAAAAGCAGCTGAAAGCAATCTGAATTTCATTCTAAAAGCAATTGCAAAACTTCTTTACTTTTTGTTAGTGATGAGATACGTAAGCCCTTAAATAAAAATCACTTAACCACGCTTACAATTTTTAATTTCTAGAAAGCCTTTGCAACAAGCTAAGAATACAGTTTAAGTTTCAACTCTCGCAATGAAGCTCATTTCTTCATATTTGAGTGGGTTGACAACAATGTGTATTCGCTGAAGAAAAATCCTCGAGTTTTCTGGAAGTTTAAATCGGACAAGGATCGATCCTTGGACCTCTATTTTTTTATAATTGTGAACGAATTATATAACTTTATTAAATGCTGTTTAATTCACATATTCGCAGACGGTGTACAATTTTACTTAAGCTGTCCCCTCGAAAAGGTTGAGGAAACCTTTACTTTACTTAACAAAGACCGCACAAGTGTATTTGACTAGTCCACCACTGATTATAGGTCAAAAGTGCTTTTAATACACCTGTTTCACTGTTTCTTAAGTGAAATTAGCACGAACGCCTAAAGAGTGGGTTGACACCCACAGAAACCTTGGGCTAGTGTTTAGCCGTACCCTTACATGGTATACTCATATTAACCGACCGTACTCGGCCCGGTTCATGGTGGGCTTCGTACTGTCTACACTCTACACTCAATACTTCATCCCTATAAAAACTAGCTCTAGAAAGGTTGTGAGATCTTCGTATGTCCAGTAGTCAAAAACCTAATGTTGCCTACAATAAATTAGCTCGCTATATATATTACCTGCGAAAAGAGGCCATATTTCAAACTTCTCAGGTTTAATTAACAGGTGCTCTTTCGATCGACTCCTAAAATACAACTTCTTGTGCCTCCTAAATTGCGTAATTCAAATGAAGCAGCAGCATGTAATTTGTATTAAAAACTTAATTTTCTCCAATTACGAAAGAAGTTGATGTTAGTCCAGCCCAAGTTCTCGTGTTTATGTTTAGAATGACGATTCTTTGTACAAGTAACTCGACTTCGGAACTCTCTTCCAGAAACTCTCAGAAAAATGTCCAATACCAAAAATTTCAAAAAATTTTTGCATCAAAAGAGCAAGCTGTTCATGGTTGATTGCAATATACTTTGAGCCGCATTTGCATTTGCATTTGAAAACATCATAAAATCTTGTAAATTCCATGAAATTGATTTAAATTGCACGCCTCTCGCAGACACTTAGTATGATTGTTTATTATTTCTTTCCAGAGAGAATCCTGACCAAAGTAAAATTGACACCAAGGCCGATTTAATCATTGGTTGTGATGGCGCCTTCAGTGCTGTGCGCTCGCAAATGTTTAAGGTCCCAGGTTTCAACTACTCTCAGGAATACATAGAACATGGCTATCTAGAACTTTGCATACCGTCCAAGAATGGCGAGGTAAAAATATCTCTTTTCGCTAAACCCTCATGAAATTTTTTGGTTTGTTTTTGTTTTAGTTTCAAATGCCGCCAAACTACCTTCACGTATGGCCTCGGGACACATTCATGATGATTGCACTGCCTAATCAGGATAGATCTTTTACAGTGAACCTTTCAATGCCTTTTACAGTTTTCGAAAGCATTACAGATGTACCAACGTTAATTGAATTTTTCGAAACTTATTATTGTGACACAATTCCACTCATTGGAAGAGAAAGCCTGATTGAGGACTTCTTCAAGTCAAAACCACAAAGCTTGCTGTCAATCAAAGTATAGAACTCCACGAGCTTCTATGTGAATGTGTTTGTAATGTTTTTTTTCTAGTGTTATCCATATCATGTGGGCTCGAAAGCGTTGCTTCTTGGTGATGCAGCCCATGCAATGCTACCCTACTTCGGACAAGGCATGAATGCCGGCTTCGAAGACTGTAGCTTGTTCTTGTCAATATTAAATCAACCGGGGATAAGCATCGGAGATGCTCTTAAACAGTTCTCAGACCAAAGATGGCAGGATGCGCATGTAATTTGTGACTTAACCATGTACAATTACATAGTGGTAAGTTAAACCGACAAGCAATTTTTAGGATAACCAAACAATTACTTTTTTCAACAGATGAGAGATTTGACAAAGCGCCTATCTTTTCGTTGCCGTAAATGGTTTGATGATGCCATGTATAGGTTCTTCCCAAACTATTGGGTGCCGCTATACAACAGTGTCGCCTTCACTACCATGCCCTACAAAATATGCATTGATAACAAGAAATGGCAGGATAAGGTAATGCAGTTGTTTGACTTTTTGCAAAAGTAACTTTCTAATCATTTTATTCGCAGGCTATAATTAATTTGTTAGTTGCTTTTGGATTAATCATCGCTCTGATTGTCCTTATATGTGCTACCATCTTTTTAAGTAGATTGAGCGCAGATTAGACTCAAATTAAGAGAATGTGTTTATAGAGTAAAATACAAGAAAATATACATTTTTAAAATTTTTTTGCAATAAATAAATATTTACAAAAACATTGAACGCTGATCGAGTTAAAAGGATTTGTATATTTACAATTAAAAAAAAATGTAAGAGAGCTGACATGTTGGACCTTAAAAATATCAAACGTTTAGATGTTAATTAAAAATAGGAGACTGTTTTTTTTATCTGTATCACTTGTCATTGAATTCTTCATTTTGGAGAACAATCTTTATCGTACATTATATTGTAGAATCACGCAAAAGACTGGATTGAAAACAACGATTTAATATGTTCTGGTGAAACTTTTTATGCGAGGGTACCCGACCGGACTCTGATATTGCTTGAAAAGAGTGTCTATTTTAGGAAGAGACTTTTCTTGAAAGAAGAGAGACTTTTCTTGAAAGAATTGTTCAAAACTCGCACGCCAACATTAGAGGATCAATCTTTCAGAAGTCCGTCCAACTAATTGCACATGCCGACGATATTGAAATTATGGGAAGAACGCAGCGTGATGTCAATGGCACGTTTGTGAGTATAGCGACGGAGGCCGCGGAAGTGAGCTTGACGGTAAGTGAGGGCAAGACAAAGTATATACTGTCAACGAGAAAGGACTCCCAACACCGACGTCTCGGACAGAACGTCAAAGTAGGCCGCTATAACTTGGAGTTAGTCAAAGACTTTGTCTAAATAGGCACCGCTATCAATTCAGACGACGACACCAGCGCTGAAATAAGACGAAGAATTACTCTTTCCAATCGTTGCTTCTATGGGCTGAGAAAGCACTCTCTTGAACAACCAAGGTCAAACTATAAAAGACCTTAATCGTCCCAGTCCTGCTATGCGGCGCGAAAGCATGGACTTTGTCAAAAGCGGACGAAGCTACTCTTGGCTGCTTCGAGAGGAAAATTCTTCGGGTGATCTTCAGTCGAGTCTGCATAGACGGTGAGTGGAGGAGAAGATACAATCACGAACTATACGAGCTGTTCAGCGACATCGACCTAGCCAGAAGAGTGAAAATCCAACGATTGAGATGGTTTGGTCATGTAGAGCGGATGGAAACCAGTGCTCCGGCCCGGAATGTCTACGGAGCAGCAGAGCAAGACCGCAACTCAGGTAGCGCGCGCAAGTGGAAATGGATCTCAACCAACATATCGTGCGAACCTGGAAGCAGTTAGCAAAAGATCGAGCTGGCTGGAACTGACTGTAGCGCCACCTTAAGTAAGTAAATTATTAATAGCTTTAAATAATTATTCGACAATCATTTATAGCGATTTCGTAAGCATAAAACTGGTCGCTTCTCCATAGCGAAGTCTATGCCAACGAAGGGTTCTCCTTGTTATGAAAACTTTATTCCTACCCAGACAAACTCACGATGAGACTTAACCTGGAAGGAGACTATCAGGCAGAAAGAGTTGAGTTTTCAGAAACTTGAAAACCGCCCATGAGGAAACTCCAAAATCCCCAACCAATCAAATCCTGATCGCCCTTCAAATCACACATTTATTGCCTTGAAGAAGCTACGATTTATATTTCCGCTCTTATTTTCTTAGATATCCTTGAGCACGGAAACGATGCTCCTCATGTAAATGTGAAAACTCGTGTTTCGATTCAAGGTCTTATAACAAACAGTCTTGTCATCGTAATGAATATTTCTTTACGGGAAGGTTGAAAGCATAAGTGGCGTCGGCTGCATCCTGAATTTAAGTGCCACATCGTGACCATATATTGCTGACTTTTGCGCTCTGGCTATTTCAAGATTCAAATTTCGGATCTCTTTTTAACTTCCAATCAGGAAGTTCTTGTAATCGGTCCGATTTTCGAAATTCAAAATTTTTACATTTCTCCACGATTGGCGGTCCCAGTAGTCGGATTCCATGATTTTTAGAAAGATATCTGTGTGTGTGTGTGTGTACGTACGTACGTACGTTTGTGCGGATTCTTTCGTACAGCCTAACTCGAGAACAAATCAAGCTATCGAAGCCAAATTGGTTTCATTCGAAGCGTGTTTGCACAAAGATCACAAAAAGCTTTTGGTTAAATTTCACAATGTGGTTTGAATTTGATGACGAAAAAACTGTCAAAACAAGGGACATTTTGACTTCTTTAATTAAAATCAATTTAGTTTTCCAATAAAAAAAGTTCAAAATTAATTAAATTTATAGTTTATAGCTACCTTATCAGATAAAAAAATAGGCATAAATATATACACTGCCGTTTATAAGTTTCCGGACAAATTCATATAAAATTTTTTTTTTGTTCAATTTTAATGCCAAAAGTTTCATCAATATTATGCTTATTTAGCCAATTGACTAAACTAAGTAAGTTACTAACTATAGAGACTACCAAAGAGACTAAAACAGTTTTAAGTTGAGGCCATTTCATACATTGATGTGACCCTTTCTCTATTTCCTGATCCAAATTTCCACGGAATTTCTTTGAAAATTGTTTCAGAAATGTGAATCCTGTAAGTCTTTCCTATTTTTCAAGACTCAGAGTGACGTCTGCAACACTGACACATGAAAACATCCTTAGAAAATTATGAGCCACCAATTTTTTTGTTCAAAACCTGCTTGGCTGTAGCTTGACGCTTTTTATCTTTATAATATATTAGCAAAAACAAACTCTTGGCGCAAATTACATGAGGCAATTGAATTTAAAGCAAAAAAATAGAAAGAAACCTAAATGAAAAAAAAACTGCATTACTCGTATATTGCAAGGAAGAACATAACATCCGATTTAGTTTGTTTTCCACTGTTGTGGTTTTAAATCATGAATCCAATCCTAGAGGTCTTTCCAGAAAATGACACAGAGATAAAAAAAATCTCTCGGAATCGGCGTGGAAAATTCTATCGAAATCTGCAAAGAAAACTGGACTGAATGTGATCCTCTTTAAGCCATATATTTACCAGACAGGAAAAGATCCTTTGCTGAGCAGTTACCAGCTCAGAAGGAAGAGGCGGTGGATTGAAACTATATACTTTTGAACCCTTTCAAAAAGGACATGAAGTTAATCCTTAATATTTCGAGCAGTGGTTAATATCTTCCAAAGAAAAGCAATCAAACAAATTTGATTGATTAAAAATAATTCCAAAAATACATGAAGTTGAGATAAGCAATTGGCCCTCAAACTTTTAAAATATGAAACAGAGTTCTATATAATATTTGATAATTCTGGCTGTCTGATTTAAAGAAGTTGAAAAACAACTGCAAAAAGCAAATACAAATTCAACTTCCAATGTTAAAGTTTTTGTTATGAAATCGATTTTCGCAACTCTAAATTTAAAATATCTCATCTTAACGTTGAGTTAGATACTCTTAAAAAAATGACTGGCTAAGATTTTGGGTCGTTGGTACTATATTACAGTCGAAAATGCTTTCATTGAGTCGTTTAATGCAAGCCATGGACAGCCAGCCAGCAAAAACAATTATCTCAAGGTTACACACCCCAAACCGAAGGCTGCAAAATTCGAAATGGAAAAATATCATAGTAGAATTGCAGTCAATGCTGAAGACATGGAAGAACCGACAATGCCATCTACCTGACCTAGACGAAGTACAGATAGCAAGATAGAACTTCTAAAAGCGACGGCGATGACTTAGTTGGGAGTATGAACCAACTCATCTGCAATACATGGTCAGAAGAAAGCATCGAGATGAATGGAATCTCAGTATTGGTTGCCCAATCCTGAAGGAAGGAAGCCAATTATAGAGATATCAATCTCCTAAAAATTGCCTTTAACATCTTTTCCGCCGTATGATGTGAACGTCTGAAGCAGTTCGTCAACATCCTGATAGGTTCGTATAAATGTAGTTTTCGACCAGAAAAGTCCACCATAAACCAAATATTAACATAACGGCAGATCTTGGAAAAAACCCAGGAGCGCCAAGTTAGTGCGCACAACCTTTTCGTCAATGTCAAGGTTGGTGTTGGTGTCTGTTTCGTCCACAGAGACGAGATTTATGAAGTCATGTCTAAGTTTGGCATCCCTGCCAAGCTCGTACTTTTGTGCAGGATGGCGATGTAGGTCACCGCCTTCCTGCACAAATTGAGGTCGGCAAAGACGTCACCAACCCACTTGATGTTAAACAAAGTTTAAGACAAGGTGATGCACTGTCATGCGACTTCTTCAACATCATACTTGTGGCAATAGTGCAAAAGAACCTTGTCAACGCCAGAAGACAAAAAGAGGCATATGCTGTCATAAAGAAAGACCAAACCCTGGTCAGAACGTTACCATAAACAGCTATAACTTTGAGGTAGTTGGGGCTTTGTCTATCTTGGCTCCGCTATCAATACAGATAATAACATCAGCGCTGCGATCAAACGAAGAATACCTCTGGCAATTAAAGCTAAGCCCTCTTTCGAAGAACTGAAGTGTCGCTCTATGAGACCAATATCTTTCCCGTCCTACTATATGGTGTAGAAGCATGGATACTTTCAAAAGCGAATGAAGGCACCGTTGTTTCGAGAGAAAAGTGTGATCTTTTGTCCCATCTGCAAAGACGGTGAGTGGAGGAGAAGATTCAACAACCAATTGACTTAGCCAAAAGGATACAATGCCAATCCTACGTGGACTGTAACGCCACCTCAAGTTAATAAATATATGATAAATGACAAAAAAAGTCCAACCAGCTAACACGTTAAAAAAAACGGTAAAAATTAAATTATTTCTGCAGTCAAACTAAAAATCTAATTTTCCTTTAGTATCATAGGAAAGTAACTGAATCAGAAAAAATTATTTCCAAATTGAAATATGTTTAGCTCTCAAACTTTTCAATCTTGTGTACAACATTAGATAAATTTTACTAAATCAAAAACGATTATTTCCAAATTGTTGTCCTGATCACTCAAAAGAATACTTTCGTAAGTAAGTAATTACCGAAACGTTGAATTAAAATTAATGTTGAATACTCAACTTTACCTTCATAGCAGCTTACCATTCCCCTTCTTATTTCCATTTCAAGTAATAAATGTGATTCTAATTTTATAGAATTTTAACTGAACTAGATAAATTTGCTAATGATTCAACTCAATTATTATAGTCTTATACCTAATACTATATTTCACCATGAATTTGTTTTAATTTCGTTTTAATCTATATACTTATATTTTTAATTTATTAGTCTAATATGTTTTAATTCAATTTAACCAACGTATACAAGTATTTCTAACTGTGTTAGCATGTACTTAATAAGTATACCCTGAACTTTATTTTGTTACAGCTGGTAGTGTATCTCGTCATTCGTCAATTTTTCTTGACTCTCTAATCTCGTGTGGATTACAGCAAATGAGCTGTATAAAAAACTGCATGGACAGAATACTTGACCTTGTCTTTTTCACTAATGCAAGTAACTGCATTGTCGAACGCAGTACCCTGCCTATGACAAAAATTGATACATATCATCCTCCTCTTCAACTCATTTTATCTTTTGACAAAGGGCTTGAGAATGACGTGGAATACAAAGATCTAGTGTTTGATTTTAAAAATACTGATTTTAATCTTCTTAACGAATTAGTTTCTAAGATAAACTTTAACAGTATCTTCAAAGGAACTGTTGACCAAATGGTTGGCAAATTTTATGTGAATGGGCTCGGTAGCAACTGCCCCATGGTACAATCATGAATTACGAAGTCTACGTAATAGACGGAATAAGGCATGGAAAAAGTACCTTTCAAGTAATAATTCTAAAGACCATGATCGCTACTTTTCCATTCATATGGAATTTCAGTCACTTTCAAGTCGTCTTTATGACAACTATATTGGAAGAATGCGATTATCTCTTCTAAACGACCCAAAATCGTTTTGGAAATTTATCAACTGCAAGAGAAAATCTGATGGTTATCCTTCCACTCTTTCATACTTAAATAACTCAAGTAAAAAACCAGATGATATATGTAATTTCTTTTCCTCTTTTTTCAGTTCCGCCTATGATTCTGATAGTTTTATACCCGACCCAAAAGAATTCGCTCACTTAGAGACCTTTTGCCCTAGTTCAATGGGTCAACTATCAATGACTCCCAGTGACGTGGAATGCCATCTTGCTCGCCTTGGAACGGACACCACCTGCGGACCTGATGGGATACCTCCAATAATCTTTAAGAACTGCTGTAGCTCTCTTGCAGCTCCTTTGGCTTTTTTATTTCAAGCCTCTATTAACCAAAAAGTTTTTCCAAAATTTTGGAAAAATGGTTTCCTAGTCCCGGTGCACAAAAAGGGCTTCCGGGGAGATGTTACTAATTACAGGCCCATAGCTAAGCTATCTTGCTTGCCGAAACTTTTTGAGACTATCATTTTCGACAGCGTTTATTTTAGTTGTAAACCTTTCCTAACTGATAAACAGCATGGCTTTGTTAAAAACAAATCCACAGTTACAAATTTGTTAGAGTTTACTTCTTTCACAAATAAAACCCTAGAAGTAGGAAATCAAGTCGACTGCGTGTACACTGACTTCAGTAAGGCCTTTGATAAGCTCTCCCATAAGCTAATTACTTTTAAAATGAAATCCCTTGGTTTCCCTTTATCTTTCGTGATGTGGATATGCTCGTATCTTGACGGGAAAACGTATCAAGTTTTGTTTAGGGGATCGACCTCTAAAACAATAAACGCTACCTCAGGTGTACCTCAAGGTAGCCACCTTGGTCCTCTTTTATTCATTCTAGCCATTAACGATGTTGTTAGTCTGGTCAGGAACGCAAATGTTCTAATTTCTGCCGACGATATAAAAATATTTAAGTGTATCCACAATCTATCCGATTGCAGCGCTTTACAGGATGACCTTAATTCTTTTGCAAAATGGTGCTTCAATAATTGCTTATCATTTAACATATCTAAATGTTTTAGCATGTCCTTTTCGAGAAGACTTAATCCTCTCTCCTCTGTGTACACCATAAATAGTTCTCCGCTAGCTACAGTAAAACTGACAAAGGACTTAGGTGTACAATTCGCTACAAATCTTGACTTCTCAATTCATATTGAGCAAATAGTCAACAAAAGCAACACCCTTCTCGGCTTCATCAAACGGTGGAGTAAAGAATTTTCATGTCTATTAATCACGAGTACCCTGTACACTACATTTGTAAGGCCACAGCTTGAGTATGCATCCAATGTGTGGTCACCGTATTACTTAACACAAATTGACCGTATCGAGTCTGTTTAACGCAAATTTGTGCGTTTCGCACTTCGGCATTTATAATGGACTGATCCTCTGCGTCTTCCACCTTATAAGGACCGTCTTCTACTTATCGGCCTTGATTCATTACAAAAACGTCGGGAAGTCTGTGATATTGTGTTTTTACATCAGCTTATTGCTGGTAATATTGACGCACCACCACTTCTTAACCAAGTCAATTTTAGTGTCTTTCAATTTTAGAAACTTAAACATTTTTGACATAAAATACCACCGTACGAATTACGGATGCAACGAACCTGTTACTCTATGTTCGATTTTGTATCCAGTAAACTGGCACTCAAACAATAACTTTTTTGACGTGTCAATTCGTAATGTGCATGCTACGTATTTTTTCAGTACTCTTGTTTTTATTTGTATTTATTTTATAATTGACAATTGTAATTAAAATATATATTCTTTTTTTAATATATGTTAAACTTTGTATTTGTGTATGGTGTTAGGCTTTATTTGTTTATGTCTACTAACAACTAACACCACGCTAAATGATGACTGTGACAAGATGGTATTACTCTCTGAGTAATACTGTCACTTACAATGCTTGTTTTATAAGCAGTACCGATAGCGTAATCTATACTTTCGACGCAAATCGTAATTTATTTTATGTTTCAAAGTTGCGAAAACAAATATAAACGTACGGGGAGCTAAAAAAATGAGTATCTTAAAGTTGATGTTGGGAGCAAATTAAATAGCACCTTAACGTTTTTTTTCATCATGAGATGGGAAGTTCATGGTATGGGCAGGTCTACTCGCACTTAAACCAATTTTTTTGGTTTGAGCTGAGGCTGAATTTGTATTACTATGTTCGACGGATTTTTTTGGGGTGGGTGAACTGGATTTACTTAGTTGAGGTGCTGGAACGTTACTATTTGGGATATTTGAAGAAAGCTTCACTGTATCAGCAAAAGAAACGGCAAAAGGTGTAGTTTGGGTTGTTTTTTGTTCTCTATGGATTCGTTTGGCTTCGGACATGGAACATTTTTTTTTGGTCTTTATAGTGAGAATTTCTTTAGCTTGTATATAGGCCGGGCAGGTTTTGGATGATGATGAATGGGGAAGTGAACAGTTTGAACACATAACACGAGAACAAGGTTCAGCAACATGTGGCGGAAGGCTACATGAATCACATTTGGTATTGCCATTGCAACGTTTTATTGTGTGCCCGAGGAGTTGGCAATTACGACAGCGCATATACGATTCGGTATATATTCGGTGACTTTTGTGTTATAAAAACCAATTTCTACTGATTTGGGTGTTTGGAAGAGGTCGAAGGTAAAAAGCATTAAACTTGTTGCTCTGAGTTTACCGTCTTCATTTTTTGTGAACTTGTACACATCCGTGACGCCTTGCGATTTCATCTCTGTGATAATTTCTGTTTCAGAGACGTTAATTAAACAAGGAGCGTATGCTATTCCTTTAGATGAGTTCAGACGATCGTATAGTTTGACAATTACCGGGCACATGTTAGCAAGATTTTTCACTTTCACAAATAACTCGGCAATTTTCTGTGACTTAACAAGAATAAGCAGATTACAGATTCTCGCGTAGCTGAGAAATATTCTCATATTCTTTGCTGATGTTGTCAATAGCTTTTTTTTAGGATGAATGGGCTGAGGGACGTTAGGGGTTTTTCACTATTTTTCGGGAATATGACAATAAACTTAGGGTTTTTAGAATTATTTATGGTTGGGAGATCGGGGTAAGTAAATAATGGGGTCATATTTCGTCTTTGTTTTTTGCTTGGTGGTAAAACTGGTGCAGAGTCTTCGTCAAGAAGCCTGTAGCGGTTTCCACTTCCACTTGGCCCGTGGGCCATAATAACACGTGCGTGAAAGCACTCGAGATAGCGGCAAGAGAGTAAAGAGTCAGTCTACGAAGTTGAAAGGGAAAAGAGAAGCGGTTGGAGGGTGAAAACCGGTGTATGCTTTTGGCAATCACAACTAAGTCACACAACTGACAGCGAACGATGTTTGCGGCTCGAAGTATAGTCGGAGACTGATATTTTTATTTTATTGAATTTATAATTCAACAATTAAAATGGGTTCCAAGGGAGTTCTTACAGGAGTCGATTCTCACAAGGTACTTTTCGGCAAATTGTATGTTTATGTTTAAGATTTTAGAACAGCAGTGAAAGCTGCAAGAGCACTTCCATTATTTAAAAAAGGAAACGACATTTGTGCAACTCTATGAAAAGGTTATGAATGATCTTATGATTTCTCTCCAAGCAATTTGGTTTTCAAAAAGGCAAGGTTATAGAGAAGCTTTGTCATGGAAAGACGGATGGGTTTTTCGTTAAGTACAAATTTGGGAAAATGGCGGCAATCTAAAAAAAATCGAAATTTCGCAATAAATGCAAAAATGTATCTATCAATAAAACGATCTGTTATTTCGTGAAGATTTCTTTTCTGATTATGCTCTCAAAATTTCAGGTCGATATATTAATAACAGCGGTCAGGAGTATGTCAGCCATTTTCAAAAACGTGTTTTCGAAAAAAACGCGTTTAAAGTTTTGCAATGTGTTTACACAAATGTGTTTATCGGTAATCACTAATCGGCAATGCATGGAGGCATCCCTCCTATTCTTCTAGCTCCTCTTGTTGAACCGCTTACAACTCCCGCTGCTCAATCCGGGCCCGTTTTGCTGCTTCGGTCACCTGCCTCTCGGCGCGCTCGTCAACTTCAAACGCGTTTTAAAAATCGTAAACTTTCAAGATCCGGGAAACGCTTCGACAGATTTATTTACATGTAATCTTACATTAAGAATCCTTAGTAAAAAAAAAATGAGTTTCTGAAAATTACAAGGACCAAAGTCTCCCTTAATGAAATTCTAAGTGATTAGCGTGATTCTATTAAACAAAAAGATTCGATTATGTTACAACATTAAACGCGGACCTCGCACTTATTCTTGACTCAGCAAAATTAGAAGAGTGCCGGCGCCAGGAATTTTTTTCACTTGCAATCCACAAATTTGTAGTTTTTTATTTGTTTTGCGACACAAAGCCCTCCTTAACTGGTATCATTTCTTGATGGCTTGTGGCTCATTTTGAAAAATATTAAAGGCACTTAGTCAGCAAAAGTTAAGGATAGGGTCCCAAGATACGCATTTCTGTGTAAGCAGGGTTTGATTGACCTCAAACCTCTTTTTGTCGTCGCAGCGATTCGTTCGATTGACGGTGCACATTCTATCCGTAACTTTCAATTAGAGCTGTGAGCCTACGATAATACCAAGATTCATCGTACTGCTATAGAGCGATCAGTTTGAGTTCTTTCGCACTTTCGCTTTTTTCAGAGCTAACTCTCCTACGCTCAGAACCCGTTCTTGTGGCATTCAGAACGTAAACTCTCAGATGCTTTTCCATGCCTGAGGAGTTACGATTTTTTGGGGTCTTTGCTTTAAGCTGAAAACTTTGCTCGTAAATCTCCTCAGACGAGGGAGATCTCAAATTGTTTAAATCGAGGGCGCGAAGTTTTGAAAAATATAGCCATGCCTCTTTTGCTAGTCTTAACTTTTGTGTCAATTTCATGCCAGCAATACAATTTTCGTGAATGGAAATTTCTATTCTTATGTGCAAAGATGTGACCGAATTTCTTTCAGCGGATACAATTTATGGTATCCGTATAAAACTTCTATGTCGATTTGGAAGATATAAAGGGCCTCTGTTAATTGCTTGCCTTCCCATACTGCATTCAGTTGGTCAATTGATAATTCTAGTTTTTACTTCCCTAACTAGATATTTGACTTCTTTGGTTGCCTTTACTGAAATGAAGGCTCCTTTGTGACACGGATATATACGTCTTTCAAATACATACAGCAACTTATACGACTCAGTACTATGCAAATGAATGAAGGAAAAAGGAATTAAGACTAAGAAGCTTGTGACCGTTTTAGGCAGAATGCAATAGTGTGCCTGCGTTCGGAATAAATTCTGTACTCACATTTTTCCAGCTTCCGAACATTTATCAAGCTAATTGCAGTTGATGAATACTAATTTGTGCCGATAAGCTTGATGTATAAAGATTTGCTTTAGCTTATAGAAACCGTGGTTTCGCCATAATGAGATCAACTTTTCGCAATGGACTTAGGGCTTCTAACAAAATATTTTTTTCTTTTCATGAATTGCATTCATTGCATTCAACAAATATTTCATTTTCATTGATATTGATTTGCATTACCCTGAGCTGAATTCCATTGGTTACTAATAGACACATGCTTTGATAATAGACTCAAGAAACAATTTTTCATTCTTCTATTTTCAGTACAGTCAGACTCATTTATATAAGCAATGTAACGTGTCGCCGATTCATTTGAGTAAAACGAGTCTATGTCAACAGGGACGATGGCGTGTCGATAAGATAAGCCTTACTTATTGAAATTGCTTAAACAGGACGGAAGGCCAACGAAGGATCGGTATAAAAAGAGTGAGTCCCCTTTTTATACTTTTTTATTTTTATATATATTATATTATTTTTTTTAATTTTAAATTCATTTTCTTAGATTAAGTTTTATTAAATTGCTTTTAGTTGAAAGTTTTGTTGCAAATTATTTTAAATTTACTAATACATACATATGTGGAGAAATAATAATGTAAAGAAAAAAGCTTAGTATTAATCCACAAAGTTTGTTGTATTTTTTACATGTAACAGATTTCGAGTTAAGATAAGTCTTGATTGTGTGTACAAACATGGGAACGAGCGGCCCGTTCAATTTGTTTTTTAATTCAATGAATTTTTTGTTTAATAATTCAAGTTCCTTAAATGCCAGACAAAAATGCTTAAATCTAGCTTAATTACCTTAACTATGCCTTAAATAATTTTCTGGCCCTCTGCGGGCGCTCTAAGCTAAACCAAACAAAACTTAGAAAAAAAAGGCGTCCGTTCAGTTGGCTAGTGTATGTTCCCAAGGGCAATGACCGAGATGTAGAATGGGAACACAATCTTAGGGACTGTCACCGCCGAGCCCGCTGATCCGTGTGGTGGTGTACCCTGTTTGAAAAGAAGGATGGGGACAAGCTTTATTAGGGATAATTGAGATATGTTTAAGTAAGTTAAGGTTTAGCTCCCGAACAATATTAAAAATTTCCTTCGTGACCTTCATACCTTACATACCTTACAAATGGGTTATTGTTTGCCATTGAAATATTGAAGTATTGCTTTATCAGCCCAAAGGCCTTAAATAATGCAATATTCCAGTGGCGTATTGAGTTCTTAAACTTTGGTTTTTTGTTATAATTCATAAATCTACATAGTTCTACATAAAAAACTGACTTGTCAGTAGATAACACTTTTTATTATTGTTATTGTTATTATTATTTTACTGGCTCATAAATAAATAAAATAATCAATAAGTAAAAAATAAAGCGCTTGCTAACAGGGCTTTAGGCTACCCAACCGCAAACTTTCGACACTCGCAAGGGAATCAAAACCTACAAGGTACTTTTCGTGCGCTCAGAATCTTGAAATGTGGTAAAAATTTCGAAAACCGTAAATTTTTAGTTACATCATATAATAAAAATATTTTTTAATAAATTTATAGTTTCTAAACCCTTCCTCATAAACGCGAAGAGGTACAATATTAAATTAAAATTCAAATCGAAAACTCTCGTCTTTAATACCTTTAAGCTGTTATGTAATCAAACTTCTACATTAACGCAATCAAAAGAAACAGCAATTTAAGTCTTGCCTTTCAGTCGACCTAGAATCTTGAAAAATTGCAATAAAATGCAATAACTATGACTCGATTGCCGTGATGGGTGAACTTTTACTCCTATACCTACAAGTTTGTACGGAACCCTCAGTGTCGCACCAGGCAGTTTTTTTTTATTTGAAACACCTTACCAATTATTACTTATTACATCGCGATAGAGGACAATTTTATATTCGAGCAATGCCGCACAACTGAGACTTCTATCCTTAAAATATACAAAATTAAAATATACATCCTCATCTGACTCTCGCCATCTACAAGGCGGCCATAAAAGATTCTCAAATCGGTGCCGACATATCTTTTTGATCTTTGCTGCTCGAACCTGTCCCTCTTAACGCTGGTGTAAGCAGTTTTCCGATCCGTATGTCACAAAAGCCCTTTAAATCACTTTTGTTCGTCCGGTGCTTGAATACTCGAGCCAAGTTTCGTCTCCATATTTAAGCACTCACACTAAACGAATTGAAGCTGTCCAGAGAAGATTTCTCCAGTTCGGCCCAATATGCCCAATATTGGATGGCCAAGAGTTAAGAGTAAAACTTTTCATTTTCGACCAACTGCTAATTTCATTCAAGTATTCATTCATTCTGGCTATGAAGTTTTCAATGAGACCAATAAGCCTCAATAAGTTTATCTATATATCGTCAGCCGAGGTAAGTTAACGCTATCAGTACTGCTTATAAAACAAGCTTTGTAAGTGACAGTGTTACTCATAGAGTAATACCCATCTTGTCACAGTCATCATTTAGCGTGGTGTTAGTTGTTTGTAAACCTAATAATAACAGGGATAGCCTAACACCATACACAAATACACATAAAAAAGAAATGAAAAAATATAATTGGTTAGTAACTTCAAATGACATGCATGTTAAGAATAGATACGTCCAAAAAGTTTACGCTTGAGTGTCAGTTTACTAGAAACAACATCGAACATGTGACAGTTAGTATTAGCTTGTATTGACATCCGCGTTAGGGGTTCATTGCAGCCGTAGTTCGTACGGTGGTATTTAATGTCAAAAATGTTAGTTGATCGGGAATTAAATGACTTAACACTAAAATTGACTTGGTTAAGAAGTGGTGGTGTGTCAATATTACCAGCAATAAGCTGATGTAAAAACACAATATCACAGACTTCCCGACGTTTTTGTAATGAATCAAGGCCGATAAGTAGAAGACGGTCCTTATAAGGTGGAAGACGAAGAGGATCAGTCCATGATAAATGTCGAAGTGCGAAACGAACAAATTTACGTTGTACAGACTCGATACGGTCAATATGTGTCAGGTAATACGGTGACCACACATTGGAAGCGTATTCAAGCTGTGGCCTGACAAATGTTGTGTACAGGGTTCTTGTTATTAATGGACATTTAAATTCTTTACTCCAGCGCTTAATGAAACCGAGGAGGGAGTTACTTTTGTTGACAATTTGCTCAATATGAGTTGAGAAGTCAAGATTTTGAGTGAATTGTACACCTAAGTCCCTTGTCAGGTTAACTTTGACCAGCGCAGAACTATTTAAGGTGTACGTATAGGTCAGAGGACTACGTTTTCTAGAAAAGGACATGTTTAAACATTTAGAGATGTTTAATGATAGGCTATTGTTGGAGCACCATTTTGCAAAAGAATTAAGGTCATCCTGTAGAGCCCAACAGTCTGAAAGATTGTTAATTCCGTTAAATATTTTTATGTCGTCGGCATAAATTAGAACTCTAGAGTTCTTGAGCACACTTACAACATCGTTATTAGATATAATGAATAACAGAGGACCTAGGTGGCTACCCTGAGGCACACCTGAGGTAGCGTAAATTGATTTAGAGGTTGATCCCCTAAACAAGACTTGATAGGTTCGTCCGTCAAGATACGAGCAAATCCATTCCACAAAGGATGCAGGGAAACCATGGGCTTTCATTTTAAAAGCTATAAGCTTATGGGAAAGCTTATCAAATGCCTTACTGAAGTCAGTGTAAATGCAATCGACTTGACCCCCTTCTTCTAATGCTTTATTAGTAAAAGAAGTAAACTCCAGCAAGTTAGTCACAGTTGATTTGTTTTTTACAAAACCATGCTGTTTGTCAGTGAGGAAAGGCTTGCAACTAAAGTAAAAACTGTCAAAAATAATAGCCTCAAAGAGTTTAGGCAAACAAGATAGCTTAGCTATAGGTCTATAATTAGTAACGTCATCCCGGCAACCTTTTTTATGTACCGGAATTATGAAACCATTTTTCCATAACTTTGGGAAAACTCTATTGTGAATGGATGCCTGGAATATGAAAGCAAGGGGCCCTGCCAGAGCACTGCCGCAGTTCTTCAATATTATTGGAGGTATTCCATCAGGTCCGCAAGTGGTGTCATTTGCAAGTCGAGCGAGATGGTAATTCACGTCATCAGAGGTTATTGATATTGGATTCATGGAACTGGGGCAAAAGCATTCGAGGTGGGTGAACTCTTTTGGGTTGGGTGTAAAATTGTCAGAATCATACGCTGAATTGAAAAAAGATGAAAAAAAGTTGCAAATATCTTCTCGCTTTTTGCTGGAACAATTCAAGTATGAAAGTGTTGAAGGATAGCCATCAGATTTTTTTTTGCTGTTAATGAACTTCCAAAATAATGTAGGGTCAGGGATATAATCATTCTTTCAGTATATTTATCGTAAAGATGAACTGAAAGTAACTGAAATTCCCTATGAATGGATAGGTAATGATCGTGATCATCGGATTTATTGCTAGAAAGATACTTCTTCCATGCTTTATTTCGTCTATTCCGAAGACTACGTAGTTGGTGATTATACCATGGAGCAGTTGATGGCGATCCCTTACGAGTCCGCTTCAGAGGAACAGATGAGACGAAACAATCAAGCATGTGTAAATAAAATTGTTCAACCATTTGGTCAACTGTTCCCTTCAAAATATTGTCAAAGTCAATCTTAGAAATTAATTCATTCAGTTGAGTAAAGTCAGTATTTTTGAAGTCGAATACAAGGTCATAGTTAACCATATCACAATCAATCTCGTCGTTATGAGAAATAGTTAAATGTAGAGGAGGATGGTATATGTCAATTTTTGTCATAGGGGAGAGACTACGTTCAACAATGCAGTTACTTGCATTTGTGAAGAAAACCAGGTCAAGTTGACGGTTCATGCAGTTTTTTATACAGCTTAATTGCTGTAAACCACAAGTCGTTAAAGAATCAAGAAAAATTGACGATTGACGAGATAAGCTACCAGCTGCGACACAACTAAGTTTGTCGTCAGAGGGTATCCATTTTAAAAGGGGTAAATTGAAATCACCTAATAATAAAATTTCGTCGAGAGGCTTGCAGTTATCGAAAACATAGTTGATGGCAGCTGAGACACTTTCATAAACAATGTTAGAGCTCGTGGGGGGAATATAGACATTAATAATGAAAATCAGTTTAGATTTGAGCCTAACTGTGACACAGATTATGTCCAGATTTTCAGTATTCGGTATTGGAAAGATGCAACTTGCAAAAGTGTTTCGAATACTAATAATAACACCACCTCCTACAGGATCTGTGATGTTTGAGGATCTATCTTTTCGATAGATTTCGAACTCGGAGGAAAATAGTTCACTATTTAAAAAACTTGGATTGAGCCAAGTTTCAGTCAAAGCAATAGCATCATATGCGGAATTATGGGAAGAAAGGAAAAGGCTATGAGACTTAGAACGTAATCCCCTTACATTTTGGTAGAAAAGGGATAATCGCCCTAGTTTTTTGAATGCGTATTGGATGGGGTGCTTTTCCTTCCCGATTTTGGAACGAATTCACGGATAACAGCATCAGCAGGCCAGATTTCCCTGTTGATAATTTGAGTGAATTTATTTGCTTCAGTTGTAAGTTTAAAAGAAGCAAACGGACTGTCGTGTTTATTTATTTTTTGGCACTTACCGATGCCACATCAACACAATATTCCTTTAAATTGTTGATAACATCTTCACAGGATGTATTTGGTAGAAGACGTGATACAAATACTTCTTTTAATTTTGGTATGGCAGAGAGTGCGCATGGTTTCGGTGGAGTAATACTCTGCACAATACAAGGTGGAGCAGGTGTAGGGCATTCGATGTTCTGTAATATGTTCGCATTATTGTCAGTGCTAGAAGTTCTGCAAGTCGAATTAAGATTTGCAGAAGAAGAACTTGGTAAAATGTGCTCCGAGGATTTGTGTTTCGGGAGGCGCCTCTTGGCAGGAATTTTTTTAGCTGGGCTGGAAGAGGTAGATCTTTTTCTTTTGGGTACAGAAACAAGATCCAAGTGAGGGGCCGGAGAACTACCTACGGTTTCATCTCCGTTAGCAGGAGTAAGCGGAATAGAAGAGTTCGTGGAAGTTGATGCATCAGTCATTGATGGGAGCTGTGACAATGAGCAGAATTGGCTTTTTAGATTGTCGAAACATTTGAGTAAAGCAGAGAAATTATTCGAGATATTCGAGAAGTCGCTTTCCATCGCAAGTAATTTAAATGACATGCTTGATAGTGAAAGCAATCGGCAATCTGAGCAGTAAAAATGCAACCCGTTTGTTGAATTTACTTTGTCAAGTATGAAATCAGTAAGGCCAATGCATTTTGAATGAAATTCCTTTTTACATGCTCCGAAACAAGCCAAATATGGTGCTGACGCTTTTCGCTCATTGCACGATTCAGCATTACAATGAGACATATTAAAAAAAAAAAAAAAAAAAATTAAATTAGAGGAGAAAGAAAAAGAAAAAAAAATTGTGATCGACACCCCCTGGGAAACGAACCCGAAATATTGCTGACCAGCACTTTAACCCACTCAGCCAAAACCACAGTATAGACTTTGGCGATATATAAGGTATAAAGATTAATATTGAAGGTCAGTCAGAATTGATTTGGGAAAACAAATAAAAGAAAATAACTGAGTGAGATGAAAATAAAAAATTACAGCTATTGATGTTGAAAGAAAACAATGTTAATTAATTGAACTTCAAACAAATAAGATGGGCGTAAATGGGAAAAAGTTAGTCTTCACGAATTGAGTCAAATTTGAAAAAATATTAAACATTCACAAATATTAAACATTCACAGAAAGAGAAACTTACTAAGTAAGAACAAAAATAAGAGCAACAGAGCACAAAAATATGTATACACAGTTCACAAGTGACACTGACACTGACACTTTATTTCAGTCTTCGTTAGTCTTCGTTGTTAATAAACAAACAAAAGAGAATGGGACCGATAATCCATCCCTGTGCGACTACCTCAGAGAAACTTCCAGGGTTTGAGATTTTTCCGTTGATCGCTACTTTTTTGGGTTTTATTGGATAGGTTGCTTCTTACAAGATAAATGGCACTATTCCTTAAACCGAAATAGAATCCTAGTTTTTTGCAAAAAAATATAAATGACTAACCATCAAGGACAAGGACAAGGATCTATAACCAGATTGATTTGATTGATTGATAATCACTTGGCATTAATGGGTGTTACTTTTTTAAAGCTGGGATATTTTGCCTTCTTTTCAAGATAACGGAAAGGTAAAGGTCATGATTCATGAGATGGGTAAGTGGACTGAAAAGTGAGGGCAGAATAAGTTTTATAATTTTCCAGGGAATATTATCAGCCTCAACTACATTCGTTTCGAGCCCTTGAATGTTTTCAGTAATATCACAAATATATCGAAAATATCATCAGTATAACAAATTGTGGGTTCATAATTCGATTGGTGAGAATTATTCCCCATGAAATGATCATTAAGAGCATTAGGATAAATTGCACAGTCCAGATTTCTTACATTAGTTCAAAGTTGTTGCGAGGTAAGTCGTCCATCTAGTTTCGAAGCGTAGACATTTTTTTTGCCCGATCTGTTGCTAAAGTAGTCTGATTTCGAGCATGGCAATACATAGTCCAATAATCAGGAGTTTGATTTTTTCCCCATTTAAGCTACTGCTTCCGGCGGAATTGCACTTCGGAAGTAAACTAGGGACACTTTCTGTTGAGTATACGAACTGTTGTTTAAGAGGCCCATGTGTCTCAAGTTTGGTGATACAAGTTTGTTTACATCCTTACTTTTCGTCTACATTTGCAACGTATTTCCAGGCATCCCAAGGCATTTGAGTTGCATCAAAAAGAAGCGAGCTAATATCCACTGCTTTGTAGTTTCTAAACTGGAACGACAGAGGAGTTTTCGGTAGGGTAAAGTCTATATCATGTGTAGAAGATAAGATCAAGATCTGTGTATCCGTCCAGAGACAGCTGATCTTGAAGGAGAACTCTGCTAGGGTTGTTCACAATCATTAGGCCTAATAGCCTCGAGTTATCATTTTGTGCCTATCTAGCGGTAGTGGAGACTAATTCCGTCAAGCACTTGCAGTGTCAAATATTCGATATAAGAGTTATGAGACTTGTCAAAATATTTGTTCATCAATTCATCAAGGAAATAAAACTGAGCACAAAGCCACTATGCTTAAAGTATGTCCCACTTTTTCGCCTCCCTTACCCAAGCGCACTAGCTATGAAGCTCATCATCCGATGTTCAAAATGCTGCGTAAGGCTTATGAGGTACGAAACGGCTTTTATTTTCACCATGATAAGAACTCACACACGAGTAGCATTTCATCCTTGTCTCGTTAATCGATCCTTATTGTTTAATTATTATTTCGTTTAATCGCCTTCCAAAAATGAACTTACATATACATATGTTACATATGACCATGAGCTTTCTCTTAAATTATCTGAGTAAGACTTTTCATTCTCAAAACGTTTAAGTTTAAGTTTCTTGAACAGACGCATGCGGGGCATTTTAAAATGCAATAGTCATACACCAATAAGAATTATGTTGGACGCCCTAAAATGAATGAATAGTCGGCTTAAACTGGAGCTGAATAGTTTAGTTGAAGTCTGCAAAAAGAATCTTCGAGAGGAACCAAATCTTATTACTTGTGAAATCAGAAGAGTCCGTAATCAGCTTCGTAATGATGCCTGCAGAGAACGGCAAGCGGTCAAAGTTTCCCTTTATGAATGCCTAGTGACATAAAAACCGAAAAAGATTTTAGAAGATCAAAAATTAAATGTATAAAATTGTTTACATTTGTTTTCGGTTCAAAAAGTAGCACACTTTGAATGTTTTTTATTCACTTTAAATAAATTTAGTTAATTATTTGTGGTAAATTGCATTGTAGGTAATTAAGAACCAATTTCTAAAAAAAAATGTGATCGATTGATTTCAATTTTAACGAAACGAGAAGATTTATAAATGTATCTTCTAAAAGTCGATTCGATTTACTAAATCGAAGGAAGGTTATGATCTTTCTCAGCGTCCATATTTCTGAAGAATGGCTAAAAGTATATATTTTTTTATTTCAAACATAATAATGAAAAAACTACAAGAGTTTACCAATGTTTGTTTATAGTGCGACAAGTTATATAACTAACGAGCAGTTTGTTTTTCATAATAAGAAGGTGTAAGTAAGTAGATGGCTAACAGTCTACTATTTTTCGAAAATTCAGAAAATTATAATTTTGAAATGATAGTAACGGGAGCATAGATAGGATTTAATCTATCTAAAGCGGTGGAGATTAAATTCACTCCGAGCGCCTCTTGTAGCTCGTTGTTGTCGCTCTGTTACTATCTCGTTGCTTGATCCTATCTCGTTGATTACGTTGGTGTTCCGAGTAATTAGCAAGGTCTGAGTTTTTTGTCCGTTGCAGTCATCTTACGCCATACATGATACATTGAGAAGACTTGTTCCTTCCTCGTTGACATGCTCCTGAAGTCTTTTCTTGTGCGCTTTGACCCTAGATTTGATCTCCTCAAGAATAGTAGGTACCTTTAATTCCCGGTGGAGGTCGCTGTTTCTGATGTGCCATGGAGCATTCACAATGCTTCTGAGGACTTTATTCTGGAAGCGTTGGATAACTGCGATGTTGGTTTGGCTAACACATCCTCGGAGTTGAGCATTATAGTTCCAAACTGATTTGAGGATCTGGTTATATAAAAATATTTTATTATAAAAAGAAGAATATGATTTCGTGTCTAAAAGCCGTTCAAATTTCCGCCATTTAATATCTAGTTCTATGCTTTTTATTCTAATGTGCTCTTTCCAACGAAGCTTGACGTCCAGGCTTATAGCTAGATACTTTGCTGTATTAGAGTATGGTTAAGTCGTTCCTGATATCATTACAGTGGAGTACGAGATAGATTTGTTTGTGAAGTCAATATCCACGGATTTGCTCGAGTTAAGTTTTATTCTCCATCTTTGAGTCCATCTTACTATTAGATCTGTAGCAGCTTAAAGATTTTGCGTCGAATCTAGGGTTGTGTTTCCCACCGCTAGTATTGCCGTGTCGTCGGCAAAGGTTGCTGTCTTTGTGAATGTTGTTGTTGGTATCTCTTTAGTGTAGAGGAGATATAACAGGGGCCCGAGGACACTTCCTTGAGGAACTGCGGCTTGGATCTGCACTAGGTAAGAGTAACAATTTTTCTGTTTTATGTGGAAGTACCGCGATGTTAAATAAGACTCCAAAACGTGGAAAAACTCTTATGGAAGGTACACCTGTAGTTTATTACGCAGGCCTTCATGCCATACTCTGTCCAAATCTTGTGCTACGTCTAAGAAAATTGCAGAACATACTTTTTTTCTTTTAATGCTCTTTCGAATTTTGTTGTTATTATGAACTACTTCCTTCCTTCCTTATCTTGTAAAGGAACACCACGCCGCCACGCCTTTATATATCCTATATGCCAGGCCACCTTTTCAAATGGAATGCAGTGAATAAAACAAGGTCCCTTGTGGATTTTGTCAAAGTTCAAGAATATTCGAAGCTTGTTGATTTCAGCGAATCTGTGGACTCCTGCACAACATCGATCAGTTCGCACAATTCAAAAATTCCCTTCCTTACGTTCGGTCGGCATTATCTTGAATAAAATGCTTAACAAAACCAGTCCAGTATTCAAGCTTTGTTTCTGGCTTTTGTTCCATTGAACATTTGATACCAAGGTAGCCACAGGTATCAAGCCTCTTTCATAAAACCGGATAGTGTGCATTATTTAGCAATTTGTTTAAGGGGTTAGTGTAAATATATACTTCCAATGGCCCCAGAAGCATAATCATGGCTGTTGAAATCTAAAGTTGGGGCCGTGAAGGAATGCTAAGCGTTCCTTCCCAGATGTCTCAATCTCAATCTGACTTACCGCTGAGCCATGGACACCCACACAGCAATACCCTTCTCTTAAAAATGTATTAATTTTGCTTTTGATAAGATATTCATGAACAAAAAAAGTGGCGGGCGATGAGTTATCCTTATTTGGTTTAAGTGGGTTTGACTGTACTGGCTCAGAAGGAGCACTCCAACAGTCTAGATCAAGTTGAATGTCGATGCATAGCTGTCTGGCATTGCGCTAGAATATATGAACAGATACGCGTTATCAGTTGATCATTGCAAATAGTCATAATACTATACAAATTTGTGTTTATGTGCAGTTAAAATAGAGTAAACAGAAGTAACGTGCTGATAAGTAAACTTAAAGGTTTTAATTTGCTTAACTTACTACACGGTTTTACTCATCCAAAAACGTTTATCTCATACATAACATTCTTTCGTTTTTTATGAAGACTAATCAGAGGTTGTCATCTTGGCATCTGTATGCAAATATACATGTTTTTTTTTTTTGTGTGAACGCATTATCTCTGGCTATCTATGGCTTTTGTGTGAATTTTTGAAGAGAAACGCATTATAAGACAGATGTGTGTGACACATACATAATTACTCGCGTACAGTCAGTAGGTTAAGCTCGGAGTATCCGATTACACTGTGTGCATACATTTCCTATTCATCGTATAGAAAAAGTGGTACATTATAAGGCTTCAGTTACACTTAACGAATGGTTAGCATCGTTTTTCCGTCATTCGCTTTTCATTCATGATCCGAATCGCATAACAAAGCAGCGGTTGCAATCGATTCAATTGATGTTCTTATTTGCATCTACACATAGTCGCGGTTTTGTGTCTACCCCAGTGTTAATTTTATAAGCTCAGTGTTATCTATGAAAATGTCTCCAGAATATCCAAAATCATCAGAAAATGGATCGAATTCACATCCTTTAAAAGTGACAATTGTTGGAGCAGGATTGGTGAGGAAAATATAATTGTATACCCGATACCTAAAAAGATCTAATTGGGTGCAAATTTTTGTGGCAAATAAGTGCAGTGAATTTTATTTAAATTAACTATGAAAAGCTAAAAATGTTTAAGAATAAGAAGCTGACTTTCAATTTAAAATTAATTTTTCGTTACTCGTTTTTCACGTCTTCATCTGTGAGGTTGAGTACAGCATTATTTTACAGTGTTTCTGGTAAAGAATCAATGAACCCTTGCTTGTGGGCTTATATCCCTAAAATATTTTTAATTTTTTTTTTTTTGTAAAGAATTGAGTTAAACACATAAAAAAGAAAATTATTTTTGCGTATTTTTTTAAAAATTGGAATTCGAATGAAGTAAACTACCTCAATTTATGTTTCTAACTACAACTGTTGCATTTAATTAATACTAAATGATTTCCAGAATCTGTTTCTGGATCTTTCTTTTAAGACCGTATAATCGGGTGAATATCAGAAAGTTCCTTTTTCTGGAGCGAGTTTTCACATAATTTGGCTTGAATTGATTGAAAATTTTGTTTTAAGAAATTTTTCAATAAAAGGATAGCCATATTTTTTTTAATGTTTAACTAGAGACAAACCAGCTTCTACTTTACTAATGTTTAGTTTCGAAATCTGCTCAACCATAAGTGCTATGAAAAATGTTAAACTGGATTCAGCTTTCAAACATGCTATTTCCATCCGGAATGCGAGTTATCTTAGTATAAAAAAGAACAATGAAAAACAGCATTGCTTTGTAAAAAATGTTCACAGTCGATGTAACTTAATTTTTGAGGCTTACAAATAAAGTCATTAAAGATGATAATTACTTAAGGGCTTTATGCTTTTGGTAAGCTCTTCCGCAAGCAAAAAATTAAAAGTAATTCCTTTCATTTTAATGAGCCTTTCGTTGCGCGAATAAACTCGCGTCTTGACGGTGGAAAGTATCATAAATTATCTATGTGATTTAACTCTAAAACATTTAATGCTTCGTCAGGGGTACCTCAGAGCAGCCATTTAGTTTCCTTTTATTCATTGTAGCAATCAATCGAAGTTAATAGTATTCTTAACTGTTTTTTTTAAGTACATTACAAGTGTCTTTTTGTTGTCTGCGATTTAATTTTAATTTTGCATATATAAATCTCTAGCATCGG
This sequence comes from Orthonevra nobilis, assembly GCA_963555765.1. Lineage (NCBI taxonomy): Eukaryota > Metazoa > Arthropoda > Insecta > Diptera > Syrphidae > Orthonevra > Orthonevra nobilis. The sequence goes on from OY743226.1 coordinate 55,968,646, forward strand.
AAATGACTTACTTTTTGCAGAATACTTTTTAGAACAACAGAAACAATATTTTACGGTTGGCTCCCAATCGATTTCATCACCGTTTATTTGTATTTGTGTCTAAGGAAGGTTGCAAGGAGTAATTTTTCGTTTGGCAGTGATGCCTTGCGTTTTATCCACGATAACTTTAATTATCCATTTCTATGAATATTCCGTCAGGATCACTATGAGATTTGTCTAAATATTTAGAGATATTTATTCTTGTGCAGAGAATACTGCTGTATCATCAGCATATATGGCGACCTTACATTCAAGAAGTTTAGGAAAGTATGCTGTAGAATCTTAAATTAGACAGGACTGCTGTCTTTTTCTTTTATTTTATTTACAGATATGATTTATAAACTGGTTTTATTAACAATTTTTTTGTTTAATATTTAAATTTTCTATTTAATGCCTTTATTAAAATCGTATGCGTCCGAACTTCTTCACTGCCACAGCTTGAGTGTCGAGTGCTGTTCTTTTCTGGTGGTGTTTTCTTGTTTGCTATTTTTTATATCGACTTGTGACTCCGCTGTTATCTGGTGTGATGCCTTTTTCCTTTCGTAAATATTACTGATTATGAAATGATGTTTTGATTGATGCTTGTACAGTATGTCTGTATGATATGGAACGCACGCTCTGGGGCACCTGCTGATATGAACTTTTAATTGGAAACAGATCTATTTACAAGACTCTCACGGTCTTATTCAAATAGAATTAATGTATTGTTCTCATGCCCTACCTTTAACAAATTTTCAATCATTGCCCAGTATTGAATTCTGTCCCCGTTAGTTTTAGTTCAAGTTTAATTTAGTTTTTTTTTAAAAACCTTATATTTTTTAATGAGTTACCATCGAAGTGCTTATCTGCTGGTGGTTGTTAACATATTCATCTTTTTGGAAATGTTAGCAAATTCATTGTAAGCATTTAAGTTGGAAAAAAAGAAGAAAATTTATTGAAATTTACCACATTTACAAAGAAAGAATGTATTTTTATTTCATTTACAACTTTTACATTTATTTGATATATTTTAAGTTGGTAAAGTATTTTTTAAGTTTGAGTTTTCGTTTTTCGTGGTAATACGAGTAAATTATAAATTGTTGCTTATTACGAAACTGAAATGTTGTCTTCCGTAGTTGTTGTGAGTCCTAGGTATTTCAAAGAGACCTTGCGCTCGTCATCTTGTATTGACGTTGTGAAGAATAGGCTGCTGAAATATCTGGTTCACTCATTTTAAAAATACCCAAAATATGTATTTTTTTTAGGTATGCCACAGCGAAGAGAGCGCTCTTAAGGTTTCATCTCAAATTATTAATTTGTTTATGCAACGGAAAGTGATAATTTATTATTATTCCCAAGTATTTTACAGAATCTAAAACTTCTATGACGTCGGTTAACGGAGTTCTGGTACATTCTTTGCTTCGAAATAATATTTTTTATTGGTACACCGTCACGATTAAAAATTACGTGCATTAACTTCGTTTTGCTCTGGTTAACTATTGATCCCTTCTCGTGACATAATCTCATAAGCTTGTCGAACGCCTCTTGCATAAGTCTTGTGGCGGTTGCAAGGTATTTATGTTTGACAACTATTGCGATGTCATCTGCATGTGCAAATCTGTTCATATTTTAAATATACGAAAAGGCTCATTGGTGAAAAACAGGAAAAGTAATGATCCAATTCTTAACCTTGTGGAATTCCTCTCATCGCTGTTGGATTTTAATAGTTTGACTTTTGCCTCTCTTCCCGATAAATAGTTGTCGAATCACCCACTTTCCCAGAGGTGCTCTCATTCTTATTCTCTTGAGCGCCTGAATCAGTTTCTAAGGGTGTCGAATGCTTTGCGAAAGTCTGCAAATATGATGAGAACGTGATGGTTTTTGTTCTAACTCGCACTAAATTTCAAAACTCTCCCAAAAGTATTTTAAATGTGAATTCGAGAAAAAAATGCAATGGTCATCGAATTATTAACAAAGGAAAAGTTTCCGAGTTTTCCTGAATCATTGCTCTGCACAAAGCCTACGGCACGCCTCAGATCACAGATGAAAACTCAAACCATTACTTTATTTTTGAAGCTTTAACATTCATTATGATTTTGGGACTAGAATTATGAGATAAAATGCTTTCTCTGAAAATAAAACTCAAAATTGAGTGTCCCCATTTTAAATTTTCAAAGTTTCCAAAGCCAGTCCTCTTTTATGTGAATGACACAAATTCAACAAAATGTTACTTAAAATAAAAATAAGCTCGCAATAAGGTATTCAAAAAAGAGTGGGTCTGCGCTTGAATAACTTTGGGAAATATTGCAAATTAACATCCAAATGATGTGTTGTCCAAAAAGTGAATTTTGGAAACAAATTTCGGTGGGATAATGGAAATATTGGCTCAGTTTTCGTCCAAGATGACAATGGAATAGACGCTTTATTAAATGGAGAGCTTCGGAGGCATGCTTATCGTTTTTTATGATCGGGGATCGATCCCCAGCTAAGTGATTTTATTAGGTGGAAACGTATTTTCCCAAAAGAAGGCATACAATTTAAGGCTTAATTGGGAAAGTCCATTCGAAGGTGATGCAGAAAAGTCTGTTGAGTATAAAAATAGCTTAGTCAATGTTTTCCAAATATGGTATTAATAGAAACCATTTTAAGAGTTTTGGCTGAGTGGATAATCAGGTTAGTAAAAATTAACACGCCAAGCAGAACTTATTAAAAATTGGTCAATAAAGACGACAAGTCATCTTAAAAAAAAACACCCAGTTCTGTACTTGGATGTCAATAAAGCTTTTTCATTTTAATGAGGATGGCATGTCTTGGAAACACAAAAGCTAAAATCCATAGCAACATAAGTACTAGGATGACAAACAATATATCACATCAAATAGCCCATATGAAACTTGCATTTAAATCTAACATTGCTTACATAAAAACAAAAATTGAGTTTTGCTGTTTATGGGATAATTGGGTTACAGCGGTCTATATAAATTTGGATAGAGATGAGGCCAAAAACTCATTGAAATCAAAAATCCATTCCGCCTAACATTTAACACCAATTTGAACACATCACTAATACCGTGGATTTCAAAGACACAACACGATGAATGATTCTAGTGACACTGTAGTTTGAAAATGTTAATCGTTTCGCGCCTGGAGGAAAAAAAATATGATCGTAAAGAGAGAGAGAGAGACCCTTTCTTTTTACAATTTAAATCGTCACATGTGCTTGTTCCCTTTCTATTTTTTTAAAAAGAACCTCCAAAGATTTAGAGTTTTTCGTGATGTTTAAAACCATTCGATTTTATTTGCCAAAGCTCAGGCTGACCTGGGGACATCGGGAATGCAATTGAAAAATAACGGGGAAGAGTATGCGCATCCCTGATTCCAGTACACATTTGTTGATACCAATACGAAAAATGTAAATATTTGATTGAAATATAGATTTTATCAACATCGATTCTGTCAGACAGCGAAAAATCAACACACACACCAGTACTTTGTCTCATGACCCTTCCTTCCACTAGTTTACGGTGTTTTGAAATTTTTTCAAATGCACCGCATTGGAAATGGTTTGTTCAAAACTAGCAGCTGGTATAACTTAATTTCGTCTGTGCGTTTCCTTGGTGGACATTAAGATGGTCACATTAGTGGTATGGATCGATTAGATCAGACGAACATTACTAAATTTATGTCAATTACTTGAATTAGAATAAATGCTACATTAAAAAGTATTTTCAATATGAAATTCTTCAGACTGCAACTGCCTGCGTACAATCATGTATGTATGGGCAATCCAAGAGAAAAGATTAGTTGAGTCCAGAATGACTATTTCCATTTATCCAGTATGAAGTATTTATAAAACAGTGCTAATCTTTTTATTAAGCTTTAAATATTTTAACGATTACTTTAAGGATTTTTTTTATGTCTCAGTGCTGTCCTGAACTTGTTTTGATACGGCTTTTAATGCGTACATATATCCGCATATTAAATAAAGACAGGTGGTGATGTGCTCGTATGTTATTAAAAGGCATTTGGTTTATTTAATTTTACGAGTATTGTGAAAAAGCAAAGAAATTATGTTTAAGACAAACAGCATATATTTCAGATCATTATTTTTTTAAACTGTGAAGCCTATGACAGTTGTGGACTATCTTGGAAACAGAAACTCGCCGAATGTCGGCTTTCCTCGTTTGTCCAAAAACCTTTAATTTCGCCTCGCCGAAATTATGCAGAAGAGAGGTTATAAAGAGGGCTCAAAACTTTTCACGGACCTTCGGCAGAAGGTGGCGTCTGAGTCGTTCATTCTACAACGGAATTGTTTTTATATTAGTAGTCTATGCAATGAGAAGCAGGATTTATCTGAAAGCAGGAGTTCCCCCTTAAAAGAGCACCATTCTGAAATCTTGCCAATTTACATATAATACACATGTTAAAATCAAACACTGTCGCGAAATGTCGAGTGTCGAATGCGGCCAAGGATAAAGCAAAGTCCAAGTGAATGAGGGAAAGATAAGGGTCGGCGATCAACAACTGTTTCATAAACTTTTTCGTAAAGGTGAGCGGTTTGCAGTGTCTTGCAATTGTTATAATCTTTTCCGAGTCCACCTCAAATAAATGTTTTGGTCTTTTGTTTTATATTCTTCCTTACAAAAGAAATATGTTGAAACCCACTTAGGGTGGCAGGGATTCGATAGCACGCCACTCTCACCTGAACCATTATTGTCAATTCTTTTTAGTTTTTAAGAATATGTTTAAGAAAAAAATAACAATTCTCATTTTCAGGTTGGTTCTTTAGCTGCATTGAACTTGGCTAGAAAAGGACATGAGGTGCATTTGTATGAATATCGCGAAGGTATGGTTCTAACAAATAAGCAATAGTATAGATGAAATCAAAAAAAAAACATCATTTCAGATATTCGAACAGCAGAGCTTGTCCAAGGACGCAGTATAAACTTGGCCTTATCACAGAGGGGTCGCAGGGCATTGGCCGAGGTTGGATTGGAAAATGAAGTGCTCGCAACAGCGATTCCCATGAAAGGTCGCATGCTACACGACTTGAAGGGGAACACAACAGTTGTCATTTATGATACGTGTACCAATCAGGTATTCGATCCAACCCAAATAGAATATGTATATACCCTTAAACTTTTGCCTTATGATTCCTTTTCTACAAGTGTGCGTATTCGGTTGGAAGAAAACACTTGAACGAAGTGCTCTTGAATGCTGGTGAGAAATTCAAAAATATTCATATGCATTTCCAACACAAACTTATTTCAACCAATCTGACTGAGGGGACCATGCAATTCAAAAGGTAATTTTATTCACATATTTTATTTATTCCAAATATTATTTTTTTCAAAAACGGCCTTTACAAAGCATATATTGTAAACGCCGAAAATTAATTTTTGGAAAAGTAAAAATTCCATATGAGCAATGAGGAAGGTAGAGAAATATAGTTTTGAAAACATTTCAAAATAAAGGTGGAGCGAACAATTTGGATTCGACGATAGATTTTTTTTGGATGCGGATTCGTGACCTCACTTACATTGGCCGATTTTGGTTGAAGATGTTTTAAATGGTCTCAATGTTTCACAAGCATTGAGAATTTTTTCAAATAATTGCTACCAAAAACCATATGTTGAGAAGCTGTCAAGCTGTATTCAATCAAAAGTGATTAAAACTGGGCAGGAATTATGTAAAACCCATTTTGGGATTTCTTGATTTTAGATAATTACTTTCGAATGTGAGTCCGTGAGAAAAGGTCATTGCATTGAGACTTGACTGCACCATGGCAGCCTTTCGTCCATTAAGAATTCATTTGGAAGGCACTGGAAGATACCTTAATAGAACAAATTAAAATTCGTGGATATAAGACAATGTGCAATAGGACAGATAACGTGAGGTACAGCGAAGAAAACCTGGAGTCTTTTCAACAACTTCTTTGGCTCCTTGTAAAAAACAATCCTTTAATCTTTTAATCATATTTTAGACAAAGGCTTTCAAAGGGCAGCATGCGCCGATGTTATAGTGGAAAAAAGCTTTTAATTTATCAGAAGCATCATTAAATTAAAATTATTCTTGTTAAAATCCGATAAGAACGTACTATTGAATAAGATTTGAATGGATTTCATAAAGTTAGTTCTGCTTCCACAAAACTTTTCGCCATATACACGAAGAATTGGAACATATTTGTAAGACCAAGGACCAAGCTTTTGCATGAGAAGCCCGGAATGTTTTCGTGTATTCACAAAAAATAATAATTCAGCAAATGTGGGACATTGACAGCATTCTTAGTTTATTTCATCTTTAATCTAAATTGTTCAACTGTTTCCTTTTATATTCAAATTGTATTTTCCATATGATAATATGTTCAAAAAATCATCACTTCTCACAGGCCAAGGTGCGTTATAACGGGTCCGCCATCTAACGTTTTTTTTTCAACTAGTGATTATTTCGTGAATGGTAACACTTAGCTCATGTCTGGTTTGACAGATATTAGTTTAATCCTTCCGCTGAACGAATATGGTTATGTATACCCTTGAACAACGCTGGGAAATATTGCAACATTACTTTGAAAACCATGGTAATGTTGCAGAATGTGTGTGAAAATTGCGTACGGATTTTGGAAGAAGAGAAGCACCGTCAGCTCCGTATGTTCGTTATCTTGTGAAAAAAGTGAAAGAAACTGGCATCATCATCGATAAACCAAAGAGTGAAAAGCCAAAAACAGTGCGTATACTCGAGAATATTGCTGCTGTGGCAGAAAGTGTGCGTGAAGCGCCATCAACATCAATTCACCGTCGTTCTCAACAATTGAACATTTCGGAGACATCATTGAGACGAATTTTGCATAAAGACCTTGGTATGACGCCATACAAAGTTCAATTGGTTCAGGTTCAACTGACCATCCAATGCGTTTTCGCTTCGCTAAGTGGGCCTGCAATCGACTTACAGAAGATGCCGATTTTGCCAAAAATATCATCTTTTCAGATGAAACTCATTTTGATCTTGGCGGGTATGTAAACAAGCAAAATTGTCGCATTTGGGGCACAGAAAACCCGCACGCATACATTGAAAAGCCGATGCACCCAAAACGAGTCACTGTTTGGTGCGGATTTTGGTCCAGAGGCATAATTGGGCCATTTTTCTTCGAAAATGAGGAAGGAGTGGCCGTTACAGTCAATGGCGATCGTTATCGGGCCATGTTGAACGAATTTTTGTTCACAACAATTGAAGAGGAGGATATTGGCAACATTTGGTTTCAACAGGACGGCGCTACGTGCCACACAGCCGAAGCTACACTCGATGTTCTGCGCCCTGTTTTTGAAGATCGCATTATCAGCCGCAGAGCTGATGTCGTTTGGCCACCTCGGAGCTGCGATTTGACACCGTTGGACTATTATTTGTGGTTTGCCCTCAAAGATAAGTGTTACGCCGACAAACAATTGACGCTTTAAAGGACAATATTCGTGAAGCCATTGGTGAAATACAGCTGCACACAATCGATAATGTGCTTAAAAATTGGACCGATCGTGTAGGCTACTGCACGGCCAGCCGAGGCAGCCATTTGAATGAAATTATTTTTCATTATTAACCGGAAGGATTGTACTTTCAAATAAAAAAAGAAATTTGAGAAAATACTCAGCAGTTTTTTTCTATAGCATTTTCAAAAAAAAAAAAGTTATTTGGCGGACCCTTAATTTCCGTAACAACAGTTTTTTAACTTTATGTATCACATACTATTCGTTTATCAGGCATTCTTCTCTGGTTTTCGTATTCTATCTACGATGACCAAAGCTGTCTTCGTATAACTGAGGTTCCCCAGACGCGTACGATAATGGTCTGATCCGTGTACTCAGAGCACAAAATTGTGGACTACCTTTTTGTCATATTAAGCTCATAGTTTAAAATTGACGAACTACGGAAACTCTTTATCAACTCGCATATTGGTGCTATATCCCCCTCCCTCCACAACCTCTCCCACCCCGACTCCTGCTACTTTGCCCTCGTCTCCAATCTTTGACCCCCTACTACCCCCTTTGGCTAAACTCACTAAGCAATCGTCTGATCTTGGCGATGATGGTCGTTACGTCCTATCTCGTCTGAGAGATCGTCGGATCTACGAAAACGTTCGGCTTTACCTAGCATACCTACATGACCAACCCGACTCTTGTATCGATGGAACTACCAGAACGAATGTAATGGTATCTATCCAAAAAGAAGGTCTTCCTACTGATCTCAAGGAGCTTAACAAAATTTTTGTCCGCTACCACGAGAATTTCAATATTTCACCGAAAGATGTTGCGAACGATCTAGCAACTTATGCTTCCCATATCACCTCTAAACGACTTTCTCATCTTCAAAGAACTCGGTCTCAACTTCAGAACTATTTTCGTCCCTAACTCCTTAACTTCAGTTAATACCCATTCTCCGGCGTTTCCCTCACTTATTTCCCTCTACTACCAAAATGTAAGAGGTCTTCACTCAAAAATATCGAACGTCATTGCCATTAAAGACAACTTTGACGCAAGCCTAGTTAATAGTACCACCAACTCCTTTTTCGAGTATGTTTGCGTCAAGATAAAATTTCCGTCCAGATACATCTTTATAGTCTGTTGTTACATCCGCCCTTCACAGCCCCTTCATGCCTATCAACTTGCGGTTGAAGCTATTGACTCGTTGTCCAACTCATCCGGCCCCAATGATGAACTCTTTGTAATGGGGGACTTTAATCTGCCGCATCTCCAATGGTCTCCTTCTGACGATCAAACATCTCTTCATGCAACTAACGCCACCTCTGAAAAAGAAATCCTCCTAACTGACCGTTTTTCTGACTCCAGTCTGTTTCAAATCAATCCTGTCTTAAATAATCTTAACCGACGATTGGATCTAATATTTTCCTCTGACCCTGAAAACTCAATAGTAACTGCAAGTCCCCATCTTCTATCTTCTTTGGACCACTTCCATCCACCTCTCCATCTTAAAACGCGTACAATTTGGATAACACTCCCAAAATCTCTGAGACTTGTTATCGCTTCAATTTCCGTAAGGCTAACTATACCAAGCTCAATAACCTCTTAATGAAATTAGATATTAACGCTTTCTTAAAACATAATCCAAATGCAACAGTTGAAAATGCTACCGAATTCTTTTACACCGAACTCTTTAAATGTCTAACCCTTTCGGTCCCTTACGAACCTATTAAAAACTGTTTGTCGTCGCCACCATGGTACAACAGAGAGCTTCGTTCACTCCGCAATCGTAGAAACAAATTATGGCTCATTTTCCTGCGTACTCAGTCCATAATAGATTATAACAACTACCTTCAGCTTTACACTCGTTTTTCCGAACTATGCGAGTCGCAGTACCGCAATTATATCTCGAGAATGGAGACCAGCTTATTTTCTGATCCCAAACGCTTCTACAAATTCATCAATACTAAAAGAAAATCTGATGGCTTTCCGTCAACTCTCAAATTGTCTGATGCATCTTCCTCAGACGCACAAATAATTGCAAACCTCTTCGCAAACTTCTTCAGCCAATCGTTTACCGACCACGTGCAGCATCCCGACATGAATTATTTCTCCTATCTTAATAAATGTCCGCAAACATCTTTCACGTCCATTCATATTTCAATTAATGACGTCATTGAGAAAATCAATGGAATGAAGGATGACTTCTCCCCTGGACCAGACGGAATACCTCCAATTGTACCGTAACAATGCGTTAACGCGATATCACAGCCCCTTACTACCCTCTTTCAAATTTCTCTCGCACAATCGGTCTTTCCGAAAGTATGGAAAGACGCGTATATTATACCCGTCCACAAAAAGGGACGAAAAGATGAAAATTAATTATCGTCCCATTGCTAAACTCTCTTCCATTCCTAAGCTTTTTGAAAGTATTGTCTACGACTCAGTATACTTTCATTGTAAATCCATATTTTCCGCCAAGCAACATGGATTTATAAAAGGGAGATCCACAACCACAAACCTAATCGAATTTACGTCTAAAGCATTGCAAGCTATGCAAGATGGCAAAGAAGTTGACGCTATTACCACCGACTTCAGTAAAGCATTCGATAAAATCTCTCACCGAATCATCTGCCTTAAATTCAAATCCCTCGGCTTTCCCCCCTCCTTCATTGAATGGATAATGTCATATCTTACTTCTCGACAATACAGGGTCCTCTTTCGTTCTTCTCTATCCGACCCGTTTACTGCTACCTCTGGTGTCCCACAAGGTAGTCACTTAGGTCCAATCATCTTCATATTAACGATTAATGATGTTGAACGCATTTTCAATCACTCCGATCTTTCCATCTATGCTGATGATATGAGAATCAGTAAACTTATATCTTCCCCTTCTGATCACTTACAACTGCAAAACGATCTAAATAGTTTTTACATTTGGTGTACCAAAAACCACTTAGAGCTTAATGTTGCCAAATGTAAAACCATCACTTACTCGCGTAAACGTCTTCCTCCACCCCCACGGTCATACTTTTTCTCCGGCGAACTTATTCCTTCAGTTGATTTTGTGTTTGACCTTGGAGTCCTATGTGACAGAGAACTAAATTTCCGTTCCCACATTGATTCCATAATACGTAAAGCCAACTCTTCCCTTGGCTTTATTAAACGTTGGGCGAAAGAATTCTCAAACCCTTATGTCACTAAGTCTCTTTATATTACGTATGTAAGACCGATTCTTGAATATGCTAGTCAAGTTTGGTCTCCCTTTTACGATACCAATTCACTCTGCATTGAAGCTGTCCAACGAAGGTTTATACGTTTTGCCCTCCGCGGTCTTCAGTGGAATGAAAATCACAACTTGCCACCGTACGTGAACCGGATTAAACTGATCAACCTTCAAACCCTTAAATCACGTCGGGATGCTGCCGATGCTTTATTTGTTCATCAACTTCTCTCCGGTGCTATTGATTCCTCGTCTCTCCTTCAATTGATCCACCTTAACACTAATCCCCGCAATCTCAGATCAGTGCCTCGTACAAACTACCGTTTCTTCGAGCCAATATCCAGAATGCTTCGCACTGCGAATAATTATCTTGACTTCCACCTCCCCAAATCATCCCTGAAAAATATACTATTGTCTGATAATAGTACCTCCCTCCTCTCTGACTAGCCCACCCGCCTCTACCTTCTCTCTACCGATTTAACCCCAAGAAATACTCCCCTTCCTTCTGACTAGCCCCCATAGATTTAAGTTAGTTTCTAAGTTTTGTTAGTTTCTAAGAGTTGTGTCTTAGTTTTAAGTGATAGCTTGTACTAAGCCCAATAAAGAAGTCCGGGGTGTACCCCGGGCAACAAACAAACAAACATATCCGAAACTTGGTTCTCTCGAGATATTTCTGACCAACTTTATAGCCTAGAAGGGTACAATCTATACCGAGCAGATAAGTTTGGTCGCTTAGGCGGGGGTATGGCAATATAAAGACATGAAAGTCTTACATGTAAAGTGATCTGTAAATCAAATTTTTATTGTCCTATAGATTGTATTTTTGTAGAGCTAAAATCTGCTCGTGACTATTTATAGGCCGAACAAGCATATCAGCTTATTTTCAATTTTTAATGTGCTTAAGGAAATGCCTGTACCGCACCAAATATTGTGGAGACTTTAATTGCAGTGTACTAGATAAAACCAGACATCTTTCCTATGAAATCATTCAACTTATCAATTTATCCCCAGTTAATACTTGCTCACCAACTCACTTTCCGAACGACTCAGGCTCACTTCTTGACTTGTTTTTCATAGCAACTACTTGCCTTTATCCAATCTATTCTCACTAGAGCAACTTTTCCCAATGAATGGAAGAAAGGCAAAATAAAATCCAAAAACAAAAGGCTATAGACCTATATCCATATTACCGTTTTTTTCAAGAGTTTTCGAGAAAGTAAATTTGCCGCAAATACAAAAATATCTCCATTAAAAGCAGCTGCAAACAATCTGAATTGCATTCTAAAAGCAGTTGCAAAACTGCTTTACTTTTTGTTAGTGATGAGATACGTTAAGCCTTTGACAAAGCTTTGCGCGCGATCTTTGGCAACAAGCTAAGAATACAGTTTAAGCTTCAACTCTCGCAATGAAGCTCATTTCTTCATATTTGAGTGGGTTGACAACAATGTGTATTCGCTGAAGAAAAATCCTCGAGTTTTCTAGAAGTTTAAATCGGACTAGCACAAGAATCGATAATTGGACCTCTATTTTTTGTTTATATGTGAACGAATTACATAACTTTATTAAATGCTGTTTAATTCACATATTCCCAGACGGTGTACAACTGTACAATTTTACTTAAGCTGTCCCCTGGAAAACAAAGACCGCACAAGTATATTTGACTAGTCCACCACTGATTATAGGTCAAAAGTGCTTTTAATACACCGCCGGATAGTGGAAGTTTCACTGTTTGCCAAAGTCAAACTAGCCCGAACGCCATTAAAGTCGGTTGATAACGACAGAAAACTTGGTCTAATGTTTAACCGTACCCTTACATGGAATACTCATTTTAACCGACCTTTGGGTCACTCAATACTTCAGCCCTTTAAGGACTCATGTTCGCTAAAACTCTAAAACCAGATATAGGCTCTTTTGTACGGTTGTGAGATCTTCGTGTGTCCAGATTAAAACAGTAGTCGAAAACTAAATTATTTAAAATTGACGCCTCTCGCAGACACTTAGTATGATTGTTAACATTGAAGGCTTTTTTAATTCCCTATTTCTTTCCAGAGAGAGTCCTGAGCAAGGTAAAATTGACACCAAGGCCGATTTAATAATTGGTTGTGATGGAGCCTTCAGTGCTGTGCGCTCACAAATGATTAAGGTCCCAGGTTTCAACTACTCTCAGGAATACATAGAACATGGCTATCTAGAACTATGCATACCGTCCAAGAATGGCGAGGTAAAGATATGTCTTTTCGCTAAACCCCTATGAAATTGTTTGGCTTATTTTTGTTTTAGTTTCAAATGCCGCCAAACTACCTTCACATATGGCCACGGGACACATTCATGATGATTGCACTGCCTAATCAGGATAGATCTTTTACAGTGACCCTTTCAATGCCTTTTACAGTTTTCGAAAGCATTACAGATGTCCCAACGTTAATTGAATTTTTCGAAACTTATTACTGTGACACAATTCCACTCATTGGAAGAGAAAGCCTGATTGAGGACTTCTTCAAGTCAAAACCACAAAGCTTGCTGTCAATCAAAGTATAGAACTCCACGAGCTTCTATGTGAATGTGTTTGTAATGTATTTTTTCTAGTGCTATCCATATCATGTGGGCTCGAAAGCGTTGCTTCTTGGTGATGCAGCCCATGCAATGGTACCCTACTACGGACAAGGCATGAATGCCGGCTTCGAAGACTGTAGCTTGTTCTTGTCAATCTTAAATCAACCGGGGATAAGCATCGGAGATGCTCTTAAACAGTTCTCAGACCAAAGATGGCAGGATGCGCATGCAATTTGTGATTTAGCCATGTACAATTACATAGTGGTAAGTTACACCGACAAGTTTTTTTTTTTAAGGATAACCAAACAATTCCTTTTTTAAACAGATGAGAGATTTGACAAAGCGCCTATCTTTTCGTTGCCGTAAATGGTTTGATGATGCCATGTACAGGTTCTTCCCAAACTATTGGGTGCCACTATACAACAGTGTCGTCTTCACTACTATGCCCTACAAAATATGCATTGATAACAAAAAATGGCAGGATAAGGTAATGCAGTAGTTTGTCTTTTTGCGAAAATAACTTACTAATCATTTTATTCGCAGACTATAATTAATTTGTTTGTTGCTCTTGGATTAATCATCGCTCTGATCGTCCTTATATGTGCTACCATCTTTTTAAGTAGATTGAGCGCAGATTAGACTCAAGTTAAAAGTGTGTGTTTACAAAGAACAATACCAGAAAATATACATTTTTTAAGGATTTTTTGCAATAAATAAATATTTACAAAAACATTGAACTCTGATCGAGTTCGATCGAGGCTTTGTATACTTTCAATTTAAAAAAAAATGTTAGAGAGCTGACGTGTTTGACCTTAAAAATATAAAACATTTTGATATGAAGTAAAAAAAATTGGTAATTGCGTTTTTTTTTCTCCATCTGTATCACTTGGCATTGAATTCTTCATTTTTGAGAACAATCTTTATCGTACATTATATTGTAGAATCACGCAAAATACTGGATTGAAAACAATGATTTAATTTGTTTTTGTGAAACTTTTTATGCGAGGCTACCCGACCGGACTCTGATATTGCTTGGAAAAGAATTACTATTTTAGGAAGAGGCATTATTGAAAGAATTGTTCAAAGCTCGCATGCCAACACCAGAGGATTAATCTTTCAGAAGTCCGTCCAACTACTCGAATATGCCAACGATATTGATTTTATTGGAAGTACGAAACGTGATGTCAATGGCAAGATTGTGAGTATAGCGACGGAGGCCGCGAATGTCAGTTTGACGGTAAATGAGGGCAAGACAAAGTGTATGCTGTCAACGAGAAAGGACTCCCAACACCGACGACTCGGACAGACCGTCAAAGTAGGCAGCTATAACTTTGAGGTAGTCAAAGACTAGGTAGACAATACCTAGGCACCACTATCGATCCAGACAACGATACCAGCGCTGAAATCAGACGAAGAATTACTCTTTCCAATCGTAGCTTCTATGGGCTGAGAAAGCAATTGATAATCAAAGCACGCTCTTGAACAACCAAGGTAAAACTATATAAGACCTTAATAGTCCCAGTGCTGCTATATGGCGCGACAGCATGGACTTTTCCAAAAACGGACGAAGCTGCTCTTGGCTGCTTCGAGAGTAAAAATTCTTCGGGTGATCTTCGGTCCTGTCTGCATGGACGGTAAGTGGAGGAGAAGATACAATCACGAACTATACGAGCTGTTCAGCGACATCGATCTAGCCAGAAGAGTGAAGATCCAACGATCGAGATGGTTAGGTCATGTAGAGCGGATGAAAACCAGTGCTCCGGTCCTCAAAGTCTACGGCGCAGCAGAGGAAGACCGCGACTCAGGTGGCGAGCGAAAGTGGAAAGCAAAGCAAAAGATCGAGCTGGCTGGAGACGCTTGTTGGTTGAGGTCCAGGTCCACCCCGGACAGACTGTAGCACCACCTTAAGTAAGTAAATTATTAAAAGCTTTAAATAATTGTTCGACGATCATTAATAGCGATTTCGTAACATCATTAATAGCGATGGTCGCTTCTCCATAGCGAAGGGTATGCCAACGGAGTTCTCCTTGTTATGAAAACTTTATTCCTACCCAGATAAACTTACGGTGAGACTTGACCTGTTAAGAGACTATCAGGCAGAAAGAGTTGAGCTTTCAGAAACTTGAAAACAGCTCATGAGGAAACTCGAAAATCCCCAACACATCAAATCCTTATCGTTCTTTAAATAACACATTTTTTGCCTTGTAGAAGCTTCGATTTATGTTTTCGTTTCTATGTTCTTGATATCCTTCAGCATGGAAACGATGTTCCTCATGTCGACGTAAAAACTCGTGTTCCGACTCAAGGTCTTATAACAAACGCACTTGTCATCGGAATAAAGATTTCTTTACGGGAAGGTTGATAGTAAAAGTGGTCTCGACTGTATCCTGAATTTAAGTGCCACGTTGGGACCATATATTTCTGACTTTTGCGCTCTGGCTATTTCAAGATTCAAATTTCGGATCTCTTTTTAGTTTTTTGGGTTGGCCTAAGATGACTTTAGTCAACATCCAGAATTGTTTGATGAGCGTCTTGCGGCAATCTGCTTTTGGTTGATTTAGTGTTGGAGTTCGAAAAACTGCGTTGTGAAATTTTTTTCTGACGAATCTACCAAAGACGTTTGCTTTACCACTCTCAGCTTTGAAGTTTCCAAATACGATTTTGACGTTTTACTTCAAACCATCCAAGAATTTTCTTTTGTACAGTCCACAGCTCTATGCAGGTAACAAGAACGCAACCGCTAACCGAATTGAAATCGATGACATTCGTTCTCAGCCGTTTTCTAACGACGAATTTTAATCCTAATCGTTTCTGTCAGTTAAAATCTATGTATGTCCCTATTTGTCTCTTTGGAAACCAACTTATTCTGAGTAAGCATGGTTTCTTAGGGCGTATAGTGAACTAAAGAGCACGTTCTCAAAGCAGGGTCGTCTTCGTGTCGTCTGTAATTTTGGGGTCAGTTTTCCTAAAAGAAAGCTTGCTTTGTGTTAAACATCGTTGAGAACTCGATGAATGCATCCTACACTCAGACATTTATAAAAGGAACGAAAATCGGAAGTTTTTGGCACTGCTCAAAACAGTGCCAAATTTTGTACACCATAGTCTTTCAGACTTAGTCACATTTTTCCTAAATTCTTTGGTTTTTAATTCAAATTATGTAAACATGCGTCTTGAAGAAATTTAACAAACAACTGTACCTTATGCTAGAGTCTGTCTGACAATATGTTTCGGTTCTATTTTTAAATAGCGATGTCTGTCGCTCATGTGTGATTTAAATGTCAATTACGATGAGAATGTAAAAGCTGTTTTCAAGAACGAAAAAATAAATTCAAAAGAACGACCAAATGTACATTAATATGTAAATTGGAAACGTTTTAATAAATATACTTTTACAGAGCCTAGAAAATTGGTGTTTGAGAGAAAATACTTTTTGCTTAATAGTTTTGTATTTCGAAATTCGAATGGAAACACTTTTAAAAGCGATTTAGCTTTGTTAAGGTAAATAAAAATATTCAAATACATATAAAGAAATGTATATTGTACATTCATTTTATTCGAACTAAATATTATACTAATAATTGTTTCAAATGACAATAAAAAGAAATTTTTCTTATTCACTACATATGGACACAAAGAATTATGAAACGAAATAAATAAACAAATAAAAAAAATAAATCTTAAGTCAACAAAAGAATACGTTGTGATAAAAAAGGTGAAAATATTTTTTTCCATCCTCTGCCTTGACCTTTTTCAAATAATAGAATCAAAATTCTGATTCATCTAGTCAAATTTGTAAAAGTTGCGATGAATCAAAAGTTTTGTTTAAAACTGCAAAAAAAAACAAAGAAGCACCATGTTAAAATCAATATAAGGCGAAAATGCGGTTGAAGACGGGCAACGGTTCCGGTCCGATTTGAAAACAAAAAAATAAACGAGACTGCTAAAAGTGTCAAAAGTACGATTAACAATCCAAGAGCTTGCACAGGAACTTAACATGCCGCCTGGTTCATTGGATAACACTTTAACCGATGGCCTAAAAATCAAATGAGTCATGTCTAATATTTCCTGACGTTTGTGTCAGTTAGCTTGGAGGTGTTCCTGTTGACCTGTAGATCAGGTCTGCCAGATATCGCACCACATCCACCTAACACTCAAGATTAAGTTCGATGTCTGGCTTTTCTCAAAAATTATATCGTGCTGACAAGAAATCTTTTTGATATCATTAACGAGATTGAAAAGTCATAATATAGTACCTGAAGACCATTTCGAAAGAAATCATTCAATAACGCTTCCAATCATGTAATGTAATGTAATGTAATGATATTACTCAAAGTATTTACTGATCACATTATGTTTATAAAAATAAGTTATTGAGAAAATAGATGAAAAAAGAATACTTAGACCTGGGTCTTTGCCAAATAGCTATCTATGGCTCCAGATAGCTTGATTTTTAGCCAGCAACTTCCAATTGCGATAGCTGAGATGGTTCAGGCTTTGTCAACTTGTATGCACCGCCAAAGGTTTCGTCTCCCTTTACCGAGCTGTCCACCTGATTTAGATTCGTAAACTCTTCGTCTCGCAGCGTTGACTTTGATGTTAAACATGTCTTCGTCACCTTATTGCACGACCGAAGCCATGCATAATGTCTTGTGAGTCGCGATAAAGCTTAGGTACTTATTTGCCCTGCTATCCCGAAAAAACAGCTTTAAGCAAGAGTGATTCTCTGTATGATCTGTGCGGTGATTTCGATGTTCGAATGCAAAGCGGACTCTAGGTTGACCAAATCCTTGAGTGAGGCACAGGTAAAATTATATGTATGTTTATCTTGTTACATGTTTTGAATTAAGTTGATAGTATTTAACTTTCTCGCAAATCTAATAAAATAATATATTCGAAAACTATTTTGGATACATAGCAACCGAGCTATGAAAAAGAGGAGAGAGGTTATTTCTAGTATGACGGTAAAATCTTACTTGGGGACTGTAATTTTAAAATCTGTAACTTTTGTGGAGTGTCCAGAATAAACAGCCTCCGCAAAATAACATCTAGTAAAACGCAACGCTAAAAAGCAGAATATTTCCACACAAAAAGATCCACATTAAAAAAAAAAAAAAACACGGGAACTGATTGTAGCGAGACATTTGTTTAACATTCTGGATGCACGAGAGTTCAGCTTTATGACATAGACAAGACAGCATAAAGTTCAGCTTCATGACGTCAGGAGCATGCACCAAATTATCTGTCAGGTTTTGTATGATGAAAGCAAGCCGCATGACTACAAAAGGGTATTCCTATGTCATGTAGCCACTATTAAAGCATGATGCTGCTTGATGTCCTTCGCTTTCAAGATCTTAAGCGAAGTATTGTGCGAACGTCTTAAGTTTTTTTATGGCACACAAATCTGCCAGTACGAGTGCAGTTAAAAAGAAATTAAAAAAAAAACATAAATGAATTTCTTTGACTTCAAATCTGCATATGATTTATCGCACTAAACTTCACAAAGTGATGGTCGAATTCGGGATGCCGAAAGAACTGATCTTGTTGTATCGGTCGAAATTGCACTGTTTTATGCAGTTTGGAACAAGAACATCCGAATTATTCAGGACCTGCAATGGATTGATGTAAGATGGTGCGCTGACATATGGTTTCATGAATCTTATTCTTGACAGATTTTGCAATGAGGATAAAATGAAATTCATGCTGTCGACAATAATTCTATTCGCTAAATCCCTACTTGGGCAATATTACACAATCGATAGCTATAACATTGGCTTCGTGACGGAATTATTAGTGTTTTTGGCAGGAAAATCAAATGGAATTGAATACCTACATCCAGGGAAAGTGACGTGGACCCTCATCAGTGTGTTTCTTTTTTATTGATTTGTTTTTTGTTTTTATTTTTTTAAATAAGATATATTAAGCTCAATTTTCTACAGAGTAAATATTTCTTTAAATACAACGTTTTCTTAAATATTTTATTCGAATCTTTAATTTTATAAATGTATAGTTTAAATTTTCAAGTCACATTGCATCGTAAAGTTGCCCATGTAAAAATATTGTTTCTGGTAAATAAATACCAGTCTTTTCGCCCTTGTGAATTATGAATTTTCATATTAAATGCTTATTTAATTTATTAATATCATTTATACACCAATTTGTATCTGCTTAAGGAGAAAGTAGTGGATAAGCCTTTAGTTCTAAATTTGTGTTAGAGTGTCTTCAATCAGAATTTATCGTCTTGAATACGCTTTATTCTCGCATTAGTGAAGGATCGCAACTTCTATTTTCAGTTAAGCTCATTCTCTGATCGTCAGCTGCAGCAGGATCGAGAATATACAGCTGGGCAAAAATACTTTGTTCACCAATATTTGAATATAGAGTTTCCGGACGATGAAAAAATGTTTGTGAGTTCTGACCTAATATTTTTAAAAAAGAATTATTTGAAAGCGTGTGATTAATTTTCATCAATGTTTCGATCAAATGCAGATGTACTTTACATTTTTGACAACATTATGTGCAATACTTACATAAGAACTCAAATTTTAAGAAATTGACAATTCAGTCCTCTTTGTGCATACCCCACACTTTGGCAACATGTTGTCCAATTGACACTGACAATGAAAAATTGGAAATTCTTATCAGGATATTTCTACCCCGTAAAACTGAACTTGCTTAATTTATGATTACGAAACACGTTTGCATGTGTTCCTTTGCACATGTGTCTATATAAGTGTATGTAAGAGCAAGATGTCAAAAATGCAAAGTTCGTCCATGCATCGTAAAAAGAGAAGAATGCTTCAAAGCTTATCATAAAAATCAGTATGTCATTTAATAGTTTTTAAGTTTTCAAAGAACAGAAAGACGATAGACTGCTTACAAAGAATTAAATTTTCTTATGCTTTGAATTATTTATTTGTTTCTCCTTTTACCTGCTAAGGTGTTTTGAGTTTTTTAGACTGGTACTTAACTTTTTCTATTTGAAAATAAATCTGTTCAAACAAATTTCTGGTTGATGTTTATTCTACCGTTTTTTTTTTCTTCTCTTCTGTGTTGTGGAATTCATTCAAAAGAGGTAAATTATATTATGAGCAAAAATATAAACGCAATAAATACGTCAGAATGTTAATAGAATAGCTTTGTTTTAACTTATCGTAACTTATGACCGAAGGTACACAATTGTGCGAGGTCCTTAACGGTTAAATGGTATCGCCATATTTTTTTTTTGTATTATTTTGCGTGCGTTGTTTTGCCATATAAATAATTTCTAGTGAATATTTTGGTAGTGAAATAAAAAAAACTAACTTATTGTAAATTCGTACGGATGTGGTGCTGTTGACGATGGCGGCCTATAAGAAATAACAAAATACCAACCAATAATTTTTTAAATTCATTGAACTTAATTTACTTAACTAATATATTTAAATTATATTTCTTAAAAGGTAAATATAAATAAAAAAATTTGCTTTCACTAATTATGACAGTTAAAAAAAATCAATATCAACCTCTTAGTGCAATGGAGTGCACGATATTAGTCCGCCCTTGGCTTAACACGTAAATTGTCAGTGTGGATTTGTTTGCTTGTTCTTTGGGCTCTTCTATTTCGCATGTTTATACATTGGTTTCAGAAAAAACCGTGTTAAAAAAGACATTGAACGGGTTGTGACCGAAATGAATAAAATTAAAAGATTCCGGACATGATATTAATCTCATGCAAAATTTTTTAATATAACGTTTTACTCTGATCTGAACCAAAAATATGCATTAAACTCTACTTAACTAGTTTTAAGTCGAATTCTTAACACGGTCTTATAAATCCAATAAATGCTTCATAATGGGGCCACAAAGTATAAGCTTGGAATTGTGAGATCTTTATATCTGGCAGGCAGTTCTTATCGCCATCACTTCAAAAATTATGACATTTTCAAATTATCACGGTGCTTTTCAAACAACTTGTATAAAAGACTGGGTCTGATGCATGGTTTTTTTATGCCGCGTGCGCAGCAAACAATTTTGTTCCGTGTTTTGAAGCAAAAATGGTGTCATCTCTTAGGATTTTGCTGGTCGCGTTGGATTTAAATAACTGCCGCATACTCCTAGGCACTCGTTTCAACACAAGCTTTTCATGGAACATGCATATTGCTGTTGTAATTTCGAATTCAAATCTATCAAGCTTTTATTCAATTTGTTGTAAAAAGATGAATATTTGCCTTTGGGTGTATCATCTTAATTTTTTTTTAAACTTATAAGCTTGATGTAACCGGTATTCTTAGCTGCTAACCAGTAGTATGAGCCATCAAGTATAGAATGAGCTGAAACGAACTAGAACCGCAGAATGGAATGGTCTCAACAGCAAAATTGAGTTTAAATATAGCAGCAGAACTGACAAGTCCCAGACATCGGTGTGAGACAATACTCTACTTTATCTTATCATTTAAATATCAAAATCGAATATCCTCATTCTAGTTCTCTCTTTAATATGATACGAAGTTCAATAGCGTCCCGGTTCTAAGAAGGAAATTTTTCTTTTGTTTTTTCTTTTATATTTCCATCGTAGTAATATGACTTCTTTCCTTATTTGGTAGGGGGTAAGAAAAATTGAACTTACCTGTTTATTTTAACCATAAAGGGAAAAGTTCCCATGGACGTCTCCACAGAAAAGTCACATTTAAAGGACGTAAGTCTGGTCAACGACGATGACGATCAACAACGATAAAAAAGTGCATCCATAGAAGAACCAAATATAAGCTACTCATCACAATCAAAAGGAGGAAAGTCTGTAAGAAGAACTCCTATCGCGAACATCGAGAAGAGAGCCAAAACTAGAACTGTCACAGGAACAACAAGGAAGTTATCACGAGTTAAAAACAAAAATACGCATTGGTAAATGATTAAGGCAAAACTTGCTTCGGCCAACCCCAAAGAAAGAACTCCTTAAGGCCTAAAGTATATTGCGCATATTGCAAGAAGTTAGGACACCCAGCTAAAGTCCAAAAACAAAACAAAAAACCATCTGAAAAAAGAGAGCCGGGTGCATAATCCCCATGTTATCAAGCCATCCATGAGTAACGTCTCTATAGCCCGATCTCCTATCCTTCATTCAAGATCAGCTATAAAAAAAAATTCGTCTATAAGCTTAGACGAAACGAAAACCACAAGTATAAGTCCACTAGGAGGAGTAAGACAGAACGGCGACGCCGTTCTAGAAACCGATCTGCTAGCTGTAACTCCAGTTTGTACCTTAGACAAAAACAAAACAGGTAAATTTAATGGCCTCTTTTGGAAGAGCGTCATAAAAGTTGCATTTATCAATTTAATCCCTATTTTAACCATATAAACATAAAAACTATCCTTCATTCCTTGCGCAATTGGTTTTACCCAGATTAGCGAAAGTTTGAAAAATATGGTAAAATTAAAACAAAAAACGGCCTGTTAGTCAAGTACCATGGCCGTTTAAAGAGCATATCATAGAAACGATATCAAGTTAAAAATAAATGAAGGTCGCCATACATAAATACGCGTTTTTTAAATCGGTCTTATAAATTCTAAAAATAATAATATTTGTAGTCAGTTTAAATACCACATATCCATTAAGGTGCAGTTGGATTTGAGAAAACAAATAAGGTATGTCAAAATGTCACCACTGATACAGTAAAAAAATAAGTACACTAGCCTTACCTTGAGACTTCGTCCGAGTAAGTTTCATCAGCAAAGTTGTAATACTCAAAAAGTTTTACTCGTCCCCTCTGACATATTGAAATTAATTTTAAATATATTTTTTTAGGCCTATTTTAACAATTATTGTACTAACCTAAAAATAGATAGATATGTATATCATCGCGGATTTCTTAAGCTTTTTCAAGTGAATATCGCAAAAAACTACCGCTTTTTCAACAACTATACAAAAAGAGTTCGTCGGTGTGTTCACTCCGAAGGTCCATTGTAAGTATCTGTTGGAAGAATTTTCGAAATCGGATGGGTCGTGTCGATGTTAACCCCCTAGGTACAAACAAACAAACTAACAAACGTTCGCTGTTTATAAAATTGTGTCATAACCTTAATATATAGAGATGTGTCGCCGTTGACTTTTTTGTAGACCTTTTTAATTTCTCAAACTTCCTTAAGAAAGTAATTAAATATCTTTTACCGTTAAAGTAGTGTTCGCAAGCAACTTATTGGCTCGACCGTTTTTAAGTTACATACTTGGTCGCAACAAAAGACGCATTTCTATAGTTGAAATTATTTATATCTCATGTTAATTCTGAGGGTCCGTTGTCCACTGAAATTGGATGGATAGTTAGGTAATCTTCGAAACTATCCATCCAATTTCATTGGACAACGGACCCTCAGAATTAACATGAGATATAAATAATTTGAACTATAGTAATGCGTCTTTCATTCATAAAAAATTACAAACATTTCCTCTATATAAAATTAATAAAGATATGCTCACAGGGGTAAAAGGAAAGGATGAAAAATGAAATATGATCCGAAAAAAGTGATAATGAATATAACTAAGGCGATTGAACTTAAATATAATATAAATATATTTGGTTCATTCTTTTTTTCCAAGCCCAGGAGACTCTTAGAAAATAATTGTTTGTCTTGACTCTCACAAAATATCTTAACAGCGACCATCACTTGCTATCATTTTCTTGCCGCGTAGGCGTCCCTTGAGCCGACGAAAAATATAGAAGTCACCGAGAGCAAGATTTCGCCAATAAAGCATGTGTGCAAGCAGTTTCCTATCTGTTTCTTGATTTGATGAAACCACACTCCGGCTGGCATTGTGCCGCGTCTTGTTTCCTTAATAGCCTCCTGCAACCTTCTGATTTGATCAGCCCACCTTAATAATTCCTTCAGACTCCCAAAAACGAATGCCATAGCCTTTCTGCCAAGCTTGATACTTTGGTTTCTTGATCAAAATGGTGAATCTAAGTCTCGTCGATGTTCACGAAACGTGACAAAACATTCACCTTATTACTGCGGAAAGTCGACTCTTGTCTTCATTTGTTCGTCGGTTAATATTCTCTGTACCTAAGGTGCAAAGATCTTCTTTATATGTTATTCACTTACAAGAATTCTTTGAATACTTCTCCTGATCCATGTGAACTCAGCTACATGCCTGATGGTCACACTTCGATCTGCCAATACGACATCTTTGACTTTTTTTCACTTTATCTTCAGTGAGATGGAAGTTTTTCACGGTCCTCAGTGGAATGTGTTGGAGCAAAGTCCCCTGATGTTTCCACCAATGTTTCTTTTTTTGCTGACTTGTGTGTTTCGAAATTTTTTGCGAACTGGAAATAATAGGTTATCATTACTTTTGGATAACCCTTCGTAGGGAGTGAATTTCCAGATATTTGTATGACTGCGTCACCAGTTTTCTGCTTTCAAAGTTAAACAATTGACATCTTGTCAAGAAAATTTTTTACCGCTTCGGCAGGGACATTTGAACTCTAGCCCTATAAGGCATTAGCCTCACCTTATCTTATCCCAAATACATATAGTGACAGAAAGGGATTCCGAATCTAGACCGAAGTTCAAGGTTTCTGCAAGGATTCGAAACTGCGACATTTGATCCAATTTTGATGTGTGTTTAGGTTATGATTGTCCCAGCATTTCAATAAATCACTTAAACAGAGGGTTGAAAAATAAAGCAAAATGTGAACTTTGAATGACGTTGTGTGTGTTGATGGCGCATTTAAGGCACACAAGGATATTCAATGCTTACAAAATATTTATGCAAATATTTCCCAAACTCTTCTTCAATTCGTTGACAACTATAATTTAAACGCAATCCAGATTAAAATGATACACTTGTCTTTAACTGTTTAATTTCAAGAAAATAATACAATCAATATTTTTAGTTGCGATAGCAAAACACATACGCGGATGTGATCCACATTTTACAGTCGCTTTCAGAATCTGCATCAAATAATCCTTTAATCTTGTGGTCGTTTTAAATATTTATTGTTTTACGATGGGGCTAAGGTATTGCAATTGTTGTTGATGTGTGCACAATAGTTAAAGAATACTGTGTCAAAATTTCAAGTCCATTGGAGCAGAATCGACGAAGTAACGAGTGTTTGTATACCTTTCGGATGCTCGTTTTATTCCAGATTTTTTAAGTGTCCCTCATTACTTCAAAACTACTGCACCTTTTGAAATTTTGAACCCTATTTCTGTACAAAATTTACGAGATAACGCTGGATCAAATTTTTTAATGGTTTTTATTTTACAATCGCAAATTAGCCGATTTGTTGACACAGCAACTGCAGGTATTTCCCAAGATCAATTAAAGAAAACCATTTCGACAAGGTGGGGCTACATCATTCAAAGCGAGAATGTCGTTCTTTTAAGGGAAAATTTGTTCCAATATAAAAATCCGTGAGACCGGAGGCATACTCCGGGTAATTTGGCTTTGATCGTGGGTATTTCATTAATTGAAATTTTTGATTGAAATGTAATTGTTTTGACTCTATGGGGTTCCATATAAATAAAAGTCCTGAGACGTTGTCTTTCAGAAGCCGGAATGCTTTTGACTGGATTTCTTTCTAACCCAACCATAGCAAGAACAAGACTGACACAAGCCATGCAGTGAACTTTATCTTCTCTGACATGTGATGGTACGTCTTTTTTCCGTCAAGAACTACAGCTCTGGCTAGAGTAACATCTGCATGATTGTTTGGATATGTGTAGACAATGGTCGATTAGAGATGTGACTATATCTCGAATCGCTTGTTTTTGTCACTCTCCAAATTTTATTGAAATTCGCACGCGTTCACGTTATAAAGTTCACAAAACACGGGTGAATTGGATCATAGATAGGACAGATATGGAACCTTCTTTTGATTGTATTGATAAGAAAATCTGAACCGTGGGAAAGGGTTACACATTCGTGTCGTCCGGGTGAAAACTAATTCCCACACTTGACAAGCGAATTCACTTGGGAACTATTTTTAAAAAAATGCCTTTTGTTATGTTATATGTCAATGGTGCCTATCTCACATATGTGAGATTTATAGCTCAATTTTGAGCACTGTCGAGCAAAGGCCAATTCGACATGAATGACAGCCAGATCAAACATATTAAAATATTCTTACGTTTCTTTGGGAAACATATGGGTCTTGCAGCGATTTTGGAAAAATCAGCTGTTTATTAAATTAAGGTTTCAGCTTCAAAAATCCAAGTGCCGTGGTTGAAAGCTGATGGCTTAATTTGCTTTTTAGTGAAATTAAACATCATTGTGTATTGAGGGCATTTGAGAATCAATAAAGAACTGAGCATAAAGAAATCAGGGAAAGAGTGCACAGATTACAAGTAGCAGGCAAGAAATATCCGTAATTTATTCAAACTAAAATGAGAGTCAAAAAATTAACAGAGGCCGGGGGTATACCAGGATTTAAATGGTGAATTGTATTGCATGGCCCGAATGGAATTCTCTTATCAATAAAGAATGAGATTTGTAGATTTCCTATGCATACATTCGTGACACATAATTGTGGCGAACTGATAAAGAATGAAAAAAAATATATATACTACTGTGTCCAAAAAATAAGGTGACATATGAATTTAAACTGCGCGCGTCGAAGGATTTGGAAATTTTTCTTTCTTTTTAGGTTGGTAGTACTGTCAGTGAAATCTATGTGAAATTTCATGTCAAAATAATTCATAGTGTTTGAGATACGCGTCGTTTTGTGAGCTGCTAAAAATGAGTTTTTCGTTTTTTGCGATGTCGAAATTTATTGAGCAAAGAATTTGCTTTAAATTTTGTTTGCGGAATCAATTTTCTGCTGCGGATACGTTGAGGATGATGCAGAAAGCCTCTGATGATGAGGCTATTTCAAAAAAAATGTTTACAAGTGGTATAGTGATTTCCAAGCCGGCCGTGAACGTGTCGAAGACGAAGAGCGTTCTGGGCGACCATCAACCTCAACCGATGAAGCTCACGTCCAACAAATCGAAGATTTGGTGTTGAAAAACCATCGATTAACGATTAGAGACCTTGCTGATGAAGTTGGCTTATCGAAAGGCTCAGTCAATACCAATTTGAAGGATGCTTTGGGCCGCGTCAAATCTCGACTGGTACCGAAAACATTGAATTTTTTGGAAAAAAGGCGTCGCGTTGAAGTGTGTGAAACAATGCTTTCCGACTACCAGGATGTCATGAAACGCATTATAACTGGCGATGAGACTTGGATCTATGCTTAAGACCCAGAAACAACCGATCAATCGAGCGAATATCGTGCCAAAAGAGAGCCGAGACCAAAAAAACCGCGCCGAAGTCGCTCAAAAATCAAGGTCATGTTGACTGTTTTCTTCGATTATCGTGGTGTTGTGCTTTATGAATTCCTTTCCACCGGCCAAACAGTCAACAAGGAATATTATTTGAACGTTATGCGTCGTTTGCGTAACGCTATCCGCCTAAAAAGGCCGGAATTGTGGAAAGACAATTCTTGGTTTTTACACCACGTTAATGCACCATCCCATACCGCACTCGTAATTCGTGATCATTTCGCCAAAAACTCAACCCATATCGTTCCGCAACCACCGTATTCACCTGATCTGGCGCCGTGCGACTTCTGGCTGTTCAACAAGCTCAAAAGACCGCACCGGGGACACCGTTTTGATACGATAGAGGAGATTCAAGCCGCAGCGAAGACGGAACTGAAGGCCATCCCGGAAAGTGACTACAACCAGTGTTTCAAAGATTGGAAAATCCGTTGGCATAAGTGCATTGCATCGGGAGGGGATTACTTTGAAGGGGATGAAATTGATTTGGTAGAATAAATAAAGAATTTTCAAAATAAATACAATGTCACCTTATTTTTTGGACACAGTAGTATATTAAGAAAAATTGCAATTACAATAAACTGAAGATGACAACTCATAAAAAGGATCAGTTCTTAGTTGATCTGGTTTGATCTATTTTGTAACAGCTTTTTAAAATGATATTGCATTTCGTTTAATACATGTTATTGCTCATAAGTTTTGAAACGTGAAGTTTGTTGTTAATTAATAACGACTCAAGCAAGCGGAAAAAGGCTGAATTGCTTAATGGCCTTCAATGCAGCAATCTATAGTAAGTACCACCAAACTACGGGAAAGGTAGCCAGACGCAAAAGACCGCGTAAAACTAATGAGGCTGAGGATCAAAGAATCGTTCGAGTTGCCAAAAAATCTTCATATATGAGTTCGAAACAAATTCAAAAGGAAATTTGAAGTGACGACTCAAAAGCACTTTCATCAGGCTCCATACGGGAACGATTGAATGAAAGACAACTTTTTGGAAAAGCGACAAGAAAAAAAAAACATTTCTTTCCCCAAAAAATCGAAAAACTAGATAAGATTTTGTTAAAAAAATATAAGGATTAGACAATAGAGCGATGACATTAAAATTAACAAAGTGGGATCAGATGATAAAACATATGTAAACCGTCCAAAAAATTAAGGAATTTAATCCATAATGTACGAAATTTGCTCTTAGGCTCCTAGGAGAAAGTTTTTTTTTTGGGATTGTGTGACATTCAAAGGAACCGGACCCGAAAGAAGGGATTATGAATACGGAGCAATACATGAAAATATTAGAAAATGTCATGTTTCCCTATACTGAGGAAGAACTGCGCGTTACTTGGAGATCTATGCAATGACACAAAACGCACAGCAAGGGCAACATACCAATGGTTCTAATAGAATTCTGTCGATGTTTTAGAGTGGCTATCGTGTAGTTCGGACTTAAGCTCTTCAAAAATCCTGTGTTATGAACTTAAAACCGAAATCGGCAAGCATTGAAATTTGTAAATTTGAGCGAATTACTTGAATTGACGGTATGGGCCACCATTACACCCAAAAAATGACGTGATATTATTGCATCTATGCCCCTAAAGTGTAACACTAGAATAACTAGGAATAGGTAAATAGAAAAATATTGTTATAACATTTTTAATTAGGTTACCAACTATTTCGAAGCATGAATTAATCTTGAATGAATTCTTCTGTTTATAGTATATATTTTGTTTGTTGTTAATTGTTTTTCTTATTCTAACAATAAATCAACAAAATACATAACAAGGAATTAAGATTTTTCAACCTTAAACTAAAAGCAAATCCAATAATATTTTTGTAAAATTGTTCCTTATTAGTTCGCCACAAATGTACGTACGTATGTACAGTGCTGCGCACGTAATTAGAAACGTCAAACTTGACCAGCTTTCTTTCTTAATAAACTATTTGTCTTTATATCAAAAATTTTGGATTTCTGTTTTTAATGTGCATATATAGTACACTTTTACAAAATCCCATGAAAGAAGGAGGTTAGGGAAAAAAATAATAAAAACATTGATGTAAGAATGTCTAAATATCTATATGACAGATTGAATTGTCATAAACTCACATAAGGTACACAGTCAGAGTGGGAAAAGGAATTCCCCGGAAGCCTGACTTCACGATCAAGTCTATTACACTGACCAAAAGAGTCAACAACCATTAACAACAATATCTTCCTAATAGAATCCAAAGTATCCGAGTTCGGTCGCAGATTTCGAAGAAGCACGGTTTTTCATCATTTTTGCAGTTAAATTCATACATAGGTACATACAGTCACTCTCAGTCATATTCGTGCAGGAATGTGAAATTCAATAAAATCTTAAAAATTGGTAATTAGTTTGACTAAAAATAAATTCAAATTCCAAGTTTCTTTGCATTTAACAATCAAAAAGTCACATGCTCACCATCAAAGTTAAGGTCAGATAATAAACAAATATAAAAAAAAACCTCTCATTCGTATTCTTACACCATGTGTCTCTCTCAAAATATCCTTGAAAATTAACAGTTATGTTTTTTTCTTTGTAATGAAACTTACTCCGTGGCATTACCAAGCTGTGTAGCGAATTTTTCAAATGTATTTATATTCAATCTGGCAAAATGGGAAAAAAAGTCAAATGAAACCAGTGTCGAGTTAAGAAATTTAATTCTTATTATAAGAAACGGAAAATCCTTTACAGATATATGTAGGAGCAATGGTAAATAGAATTAAATCCACGACTCAATGCAGACGAAAGGTTTATACTGCGACATACTTATACAGTATCGGAAAAAAGTTTGGAAACTATTGAAACTACTTGGTGTTTTAGCTCTATCATGAAAAATACTTTATTAATTGCTATGAAATTCCATAAAGAACTTCTCTGTTATATGTCTTACGTAATACCAAAAGGATATGTATGTATGGCAACACTGCCGAAAATAATACCAATAAACTCCCCAGTACATGGCAGCACTTGCGGAAAAATGTTTGGAAACCTAGGGGTATTATCTGTCAAAAATGGAAATGGAAGAGTATTTAGTAGGCAAAAGATCATTCGGGGTTATTTCGTGTACAGTTGATCGATTTATTCCTGTTTTAGTTTTTTTTTTTAAACGAAAAGCAAACAATGCCAAAGTGTAAAGTATTCTCAACAGATTTGAGCGAAAAAATCGTTTCATTGTACAACAATGGGATTAAACAATACAAATTTCCCGCGACATGAATATACCAAGAGGAACGATTTCAAAAATTATAAAAAACTTCCACCAACGAGGCAATTTGGAGTGTGCGCCGAAGTCAGGTCGGCCGAGAAAAACAACATCGACCACCGACCGCATAATACAAAGGATGTCTAAGAAAAATCCCGAAAAAACGGCCACTGAAATTAACGCCGAATTAAGAACGAAAGGTATTAAAGATGTTACGGAACCTATTGAACGAAAGTGGTCTTTTCGGAAGATCTCCACTGAAGAAGCCGCTCCTTTCAAAAACAAACAAAATAAAAAGCCTCACTTTCGCAAGCGAACATGCTTTTTGGTCCTCAGGGAAGTGGAACACAGTTCTGTGGAGTGATGAGAGCAAATTTCAACTCTTGAACAGCGACGGCAGACATAACGTAAGGAGGCCCAAGGGTGAACGGTACAAAGAAAGGTACCAGTTACCAACCATTAAACACGGTGGAGGGTCGGTCATGGTTTGGGCATGTTTTTTGCGTTCTGGAGTTGGGCCTATCTTTCGAATATACAATGTATTGCTAAAAAATAAATTTTATATGTGTTAAAATCATATGTTTCCATACTTTTTTCCGCCTCTTCTTCGTGGTTTAGTTGAAAATTTGGTTGCAACTTTTTTTCAGAGCCCTAATATGAAAGCATTCTTTCAGGGGTGAAAGGGGAATGTGTTAAAGTAAATCTATGCGAAGTTTCATGCTTGTAAGTATAAGGGATTTTCTGATATGGCTGAAATTGTAAAAGCGTGGCATATGTTTCCAAACTTTTTTCCGGCACTGTAAATAAAAATCTAAAGGTAAGTGCTCCATCTGGCAAAGATGGTGAAAACTGACCTTAAAAAAAAAGTAATCTCCGAAACCGTTAGACGAGCAATAATGGCAGGATAGCTCGAGAAGAGCCATGGATCACAGAGTTGAATCGAAAAAAAAATTGGAGCTTGCAAAGAAGTACCAAAATGAGACAGTAGAATTCTTGAAGCAATTTCTTTTCACCGATGAAAGCAGTTTCATCGGGGCGGCGGGATAAGTGGGATAATAAATCAGGATGTCTACACCAAAAACAAACCGCTTTAAGAGCGCATATCTTGTGACTATATAACTGTCCATTTAGAATCTATGGGACCATTTGGCTTCACAAATAAAAAAAACATTAAATTATTGGAAAAAGAGCTTGAAAAGCGATTACTTGAAGAATGGCAAGCAATAGACTCAGATTTTACCCTAAAATTAGTTGAGTCAATACAAGAAATGCTCAAAAAAGTCACAACAACCAATGGATATGCTATAAGGTATTAAAAATGCTTCTTATTTCTCCTCCTTTTTCAAATAAATTCAAAAGATGGATGTATCTTTGTTTTGATTCACAAGAAAACAATTGTGTAGCCGGCTTAAGAACTATGCCTGGCTAAAAATATTAAAAATCGCAAATTATTTTTACAAACCAGGGAAATAGATACATATGTTATATGTGAATCAGTGTACAATATATGTTTGCTCCCGACATAATCTAGTAAGGGGAAATGTTAACATGTATAACACCTTAGATAGATTTATGTTGTATCTGCTTGGTGAATTATATAGATAAACCTATATATACAAAATCAGACCTTTTGTCATAAATTAAAAGATTACGTGAGATTATTACATGCCTAAGTGTAGATGCATATTCATTCCCTTTTTTTATTTTAAAAAAGAGCTAAGCAGCTATCCTCGTAAATTGCCGTTTGCGGCTTTCTCATAGAAACGTAATAAGGCCCCGTTGTTTCGGTTTGGTCTGATCGCGAAGGAAGATCGATCATTTAGCAAATTAAATGGAGACAGATAATAGTTGTCCTCCAGACTTTCGATTTTGTTTGAAGCCAATAAAGATCTAATGAGTGCATTCGGATGGTTTTCTTTGCGTTGCAGTTCTTAGGCTGTGATTTATTAGGTATGTCATAAGAGGAATCACTTTACAAGATTTATACTATATATGATTGGGACCAATTTTTTGGTTGCTCTTCTGAATTTTCCATAACAAAATCTTGGAATTTTCCGTTCAAAGTTTTGTTAATTCTTTGGCAACTGTTGGTGATATGGTGAACCAAGAACAAAAGTAAGGGCTTAAGCGTGGCGGTAACTGCCTTTGCCTTTCCTAAAATCTTTCTTGCATGCTCATTAAATATAAATCTGTGATGAAAATAAATGCCTAAGTATTTCATTTGGGTACGCAGAGCTGTGGGCTGATCATGAATTTGAAGCCTTACCAATTTACTTTCCTTTTCTGCTAGACGATGTCTCCTTCCACTAGCGTTACTAGAACACGTGATGCCACATTTTCCTGCGTTGTTTTTCAACCCCCACTTTTCAAAATAACTTGTAAGTCCATTTAACTTTTCTTTAATTTTAATTAGAGCATTAGGTGGTCTCGTATCAGAAGTAAATATAAGGGTAGCATACAGAGTTGCTCCTGGCTCGGCTACCAAGGAGTTCTTAAATGGAAAATCGTAAAGGAATATGTTGAATAAGTCCGGACCTATAATGGTTCCTGGCGCAATGCCTATTGTTACCGGAAAATATTCTGAGAATACGGAACCGATACATATAGCGGAGTATCGATTCTCAAGGAAGCTACGCATTATATAAATAAGGCAGGCAGGAAAATTCAGTTTGATCAATTTAAAAACAAGACCTTTATGCCAAAGTGAATCAAAGGCTCTCTCGAGATCTATATCCAAACAAATTGTGCACTTTTTATTTCTTAAAGCATTACTAAAAAGTAAAGCCGCATGTTCCGTGGAATGCTCTCGTCTGAATCCGAATTGGTTAACTGGTATGATATTTAATTGCTCGCAAAAATGTATGCAAATGATCAGCTACTATCTTTTTGAATAACTTGCCTATATTCGAAAGAAAAGATATTGGAAGAAATTCTTTGATTTCTCTTGCTGCTATTTTCTTCCCTTCTGGCAGTATCTTAGCTTTTTTCCATATGGTCGGAAAGTACCCGTTATTTATGCAGTGATTAAATATGGAAGACAATACTATATCGATAGAAAAGCATAGTGAATTACAAACAAAATTGACAGTTGAACTAACTTTGCTTGTTAGATTTTCGTCAAGGATGTTTTTTCAGTATTTAAATTAGAAAAATAATATTTAAATTTAGAAAGCTTAGCATGGATGTTCACTAGTTCCATATACATATGAATTCTGTATGTTGTTATTGCTTTGAACAAAAATGTTTTTTGTTATGTGTTGAAAGATTAATAATATCTTATAAAAAATGAACTTTGGAGCACGTTCAAGCAAGAAATACGAGGTGTACGAATATGACTGAGATTGACTGTATGGATTTAATATAATCCTGATATTGTTGTTCAAATTACTAATCAAAGCCCGATGTCTCATCAGGGGAAACTTTACAGCTACGCCGTTATATTGTATAAAATAAATTTAAATAATTTCATAAATATTATTTGTTTTTCAAATTTTTGCAAGTATTCCCTTCCCGTTTTACCAAACAGCCGGCCGGCATGCGAAAAAGGTGATCATGTCGGTTTCACCCACCAAAGCTTTGTGTATCATGTAAACAACAACGAAAAGCTTTTTCCCCAACTGGAAAACAAACGATCAAGTGAAGAAGACAGCAAAAAATGGCTAAAAAAGCTTTAGCTACGAATAGCATGAAACAACGAGAACCAAAAAGCTCAACCTAATATTCCTCGCCATCGTTCCTCTTTTTTTTACCTTCTTTCTTTCATTTTCCGTCTGAAGTTTCTTCCATTCGAACGAACTACCCACGTTGCCTGCTGCTGCTAAGCTAATATTCTTCTTCTTCTCTATTTTCTTATTTTTATTTTATTTCTACTGTGTAATTCTTTAAGAAAAAAAAACGTGAAAAAAAAACATTCATCGTCTACCGTAGCTTTCTTCAGACATCGGCAGTTGGTCGTCATATGTTCGATTATTTAGACACACAATAGAAAAATTAGAAAAACACAAAATAAAACCAAAAAACGTTGATTCGTTCTTGTCGAGTACTAACGGTTCTGTTTCCTTCTTTATACAAAAAAAAAATAATAAATTGCTCATGCAAACGAAGGTGAAAAGTCTCAAATAATACATAAAAAAATCTATAAAAAGAATTATCAAAATAAAGTAGAAATTGAAATATTTGGACTTTTGCGAAATTCTTCTCGGTGTCGCGAAAACTTTTGTTTGAATATTTATTTTTTTTTATAATTATTCGCTCTCTCGTACCGTTTTATCGGTGTTTCTGAAACTTTTTTTTTTTACCGCGTGTTTATCTGCAAGTGGCTTCTTAACTGTGTTAAGAACTTCGGTCTTCTGTTTAGTGTTTGTCTTGTGTGTGACGAGTATATGTCTGATATTTTACTGCAATCTAACGAATTGAAATAACCGTTCATCCCCCAAAACGCATATAAATGTGCTAACGGTAACTTAGTGCGAAAAGTGCGGTAACCTC
Organism: Orthonevra nobilis; assembly: GCA_963555765.1. Lineage (NCBI taxonomy): Eukaryota > Metazoa > Arthropoda > Insecta > Diptera > Syrphidae > Orthonevra > Orthonevra nobilis. Next base: position 56,003,908 of record OY743226.1, read on the forward strand.
GCTTTGACAGCCATTGCGCATTTGAATTCGTCTCTTAAAAAAAAAAAAAAAAACAAATTGCAATCTACAAATAACCCGTGGTGTTTCGCGTCGTCGGTGTTTTTCTTACTCGTCTAAATTCACCCTCAACCCCTACGGAAATCTTGTTTTTTGCCCTACTCTCTTGTTTTAATCTGCACGCAAAGTTTAACGATTCATTTTTTTTTCTTTCCTGTTTTTATTTACTAATTTTTTTTTCTCTGTTTTTCGCGACAATTGAAAAGTCTATAATTATCTTTTAGTAGAATAAAAATAAAATAAACTGCAACAGCGACGAATAGTTTCCGCATTGAAATCCCCCTACCCCTAAATATTACATCATTGCCTCACATTGAACTCGGGTGGCAATAAGCTTGGTGATATTATTATTTCAGGAGTGAAAAACAAACAGTAAATAGATCATTCGATTCGAAAGGTTTTCCCATCGTTCAGAAACGATTACATTTATTTTTGGTGCAAACAAGTACATACTTCTGAAAGACATTCAAACAAAATAAAAGTGCTAGAATTTTTGCAAACAATAAAATCAACTTATTACCATGGTGAGCAATAAGTCCAAGGCTAAGCAGCAGCCACCACAATCAAAAAAAGGCGCAAAGTCACAACAGCAGCAGCAGCAGCAACATCAACAACAGCAATCACAACTTCAAGGTGCCGCTTCGTCTAAAGTTGCCAACGCAACAAAATCTAAAGATAAACTAGCCATGACAACAAAAAGCTCCACTGACACAAATAATAAAACGCAAAAAGTCGATCGCTATCCGTCAAACCTTAACACATCACTCAAACGCCTTACCATGGCCAGTAGCAACAAAATCCCCCTTTCCAGCCCAAAACCGTTTGCTAAACCAAATCAAGTATTGACAACAACGAACACTCCGCGCCCGACATCTCGCGATGAGGATCACAAGGACGATCCAATGGGTCATAAGAAAAATCAATTTGGCAAAATGAGACTAGCCGAAAATCCAGGTGGGGGTAGTGATACTGCTATTGCAATAACAAAAACAAGTAAAGATACAACCAAGGCTAAAAATACAACACCTTCGAGCTCGACTCCATGCGCTAAATGTACACCTCAGCCTAATTGTAACAATTTCAGTCTGATGGGATCCTTGATCTTCACTGGAAAACAATTCCGCAAACAGAGTTCAAAGTATGGAAACTCGAAGGGTTCCAAAAACTATTATCGCAGCGAACCACGGAATGTCATCATGAATAGCACCTTTGTGCCAATTGCACAACCAAGAAAGCCGGTTCTGTCATCGTCCAATATCGCCGCTGTCATCGCTGATACCGACAAGTTGACAATATTTGAGAAATTGGGTAAATCTCGGACCTCGTATCCCATTATGCAGGTTAGTGGGTAGCTTTTGATCAGTAACGCGTTTTGGGTAAAGCAAATCTTCACCAGCAGGAAGCTAATTTTGTTTTTTAATTTTTGGGATAAATCAGTGACACGAGCGACTGCATAGTTTTTAGAAAAGATTAGACTAGAAGCAGGAAATCTATCGATGCGCTATTTTAAAGAGCTAGGAGACAAGAAATACCAGTTATCTGTTTTGGTTTATTTAAATGGCGACAGAAATGAATTCGCATGTTGTTAAGGTAATAGAAATTCTGAATGACGTGGATAATCTATCGGCAGTTTTGTTAGTGTGAAATATTTTTAACGCATTGTTTTAATAATTCAAGAGTGAATTTTCATATTCAATAAAGTTCATGGTCGGTCTCTTGAATCATATTAAAATTTCAAAATACGAGTAGTTGTTTACAGGTTGGCTAACATTAAAACTGATGCTTGTGCTCGTATTTTCTTTATCAAGCTGACATCAAGTTGGCATACAAATTTCAAATTTGACAATTTAAAACAAACAAAAAAAAAATTGACATGTTTTTATTTTAAAACCTATTTTGTTTTTGTACTTTCAAGGTTCTTTTAATAGGTCCGATTTTTGAACCTCGAAACAGATTTTTCTCCTCTTAAGTTGGGTTCTATTATTTAAAGTCGAATGTGTGCTTGTATACGTATGAACGAATGTTTTTTTGAAAAATTTTCAATTATCTCGTCTCTCATTAATGACGGTAAGGAACAAATAAGTTTGCTTCTTCCAATTGCTTCACAAAGATGGTTCAGGCCACCTTTCATTTGTGTGAGTTACCAGTGAGGTAAGGTTTTCAATGCAGCATACCTATGGTATAGATTCGAAGGCTTTTTACGGGAGAGTCGATGTAGCTTTTTTTTCCTAGGAACATAAGCCGTTGGATTCGGTGCCTTTTGGATTTTATCTCCCTCTTTTTTTTCAATGCATTTTTATTTTTCATTTCATTAACTTACTTGCTAGACAAAAACGCTTAAAGCTAGCTTAATTAACTAAACTATGTGTAACCTAACAATTTAATAAATGTCTTTCGACGAATGTTTATTTTAATATTTAAATTTATGTAACTTTATGTTGAACTAAGAAAAATGGTGTCTGTTAAAAAACAAAAAAACTTAGTGTAAGGACTTGTGTTTTATTTTTTTTATAACTAAACCTTAAGATAAACTAAATTCTAATTTAAAACCTAAAATCTTAACCTAACTTAAAATAACGTTAAAAACTACTTACTTACTAATTACTTACTATTTCCCGTTTTGAACTTTTTACCTTAACATGCCATCTATAACAAGGTAGCCAATATTTGCCCCTTTATTTAACCATTTTTGGTTGTTAAGTTTGATTTTAAATAATGTCAGTTTACTTGTTTATTAACATAAATCATTATTTGTGGCATTTAACTGTACAAAATATTTATAGGTATTTAAAATATCAAAAACGGAATTTATCAAATTGAACAAAAATCTGGTAGTTCAAGGGAACAAAGTGTTTTTGAGAACCAAAAGCGAACGGGCTTCTCAGTATGCCAAGAATTTAATCGAATTTAAAATCGATGAATTGGAACTCCTGTGTTTATTTCAAGACCTGCAACGGTTTGACTGATTTTTTGAATTTAAATATCTTGAAACGTGAAACAAGTAAAGGAGATTGATCTCGGTAAAAAATGACTTTTTTGCAGAGATCTACGAACCCTATTTTTTATAGTGTAGATTGATCAGCTGAAAGGGGACATCGTTTAAAACGATGGTGTTATGTAGGTTAGAAATTTAAGGCGGCCGCAAAAAAAAAATTAACGATACGTCGTGTATATTTCTTTTTGCTACGAAAACAAGTAGGTACACAATTATAAGTTGAAAACACATTCCTGCTATTGTTCTTTTTTGTAAAGACTTATTATATTATACTATATATATATAAAAAAATAAATAAATAAATAAATAAATAAAATTATAAAATATATAGTATATTATTATTAAATCCGATTACAATATTTGACCATCTGTTATGATTTCAATGACCATTTACTTAAAAGTTGAGAAAATTTCATAAATAATGAAGTGCTCAACTCACCTTACCTCGAAACTATTGCTAATAAACCGCATTTTGAAGAAAGAAACTTTATCAGAAGTGGTGACATAGTATACAAAAAGGCCAATGAGTTCTTCCGAAATATAAATACTCCTTTACAACTTCTCGATACGATACCACAGAGAAGGAGAAGAGTTTTTAATTATTCAAACAGATGATGACAGAACTTCGGAATAGATTGGCTGTTTTATATCAACGAAAAGATTAACTTTTAAGGTTGCGGTAGAATTCGGATAGGTATAAAAAGGAAAGCTTAACCTTGTTTTTCGGTTTTTAAATTTTCTGCACATGTTGTGGTCGTTGAAATAGGGCCATCTCGCTGCTACTAGGAAAAACCAATATATTCCTACTTTCTCCTTAGTCAATGATGTCGGCAATTGTCGGAGAGAATCTGCATAATGTTTGCATATGCAAGCACAAGAGACTACCGTCATTCTGAATCGAGATGGAAGTGTCAATTTTGTGTGGTCAGAATAAAAGAGCCAGTGGTGATTTGAAAAATTTTTACCACAAAGTATTTTAAAAAGCCTTGGTATCGAGTTATGTCCAAAGGCGACTACGAAATTTACTTCAGTAATTTAAAGTTGGGTCATTTTCGTAATTATTTTCAGTAACTACGGGTGGAGGAAATCATGTACTTCTACTAAACGAGCACAGATCTTGACATTACGAAATGAAGGCAAATCGCAACGCACAATATCTGAAATCATTGACCTGACAAAGAAGATGGTGGAAAATATGTTCAAAGCAAAGGAGAATAAAGAAAATCGAGGTGCAAAAAGGAAAACCATATTTCAAGGCGATCGAAGTCGGAAATTTTTTTGTCTTTGCATAATGTTAAAATGGAATTGGACCTTGGTGGAAATATCAAGCTTTCGATATCGTTCTCCTGGTTTGGGATTGGCCAAATAAACTGAATAAAAGAAAACATGGAACAACACGAATATGTCAGCATACTCGAAAGTGTGATGTAGCCTTACACCGAGGATAATATGCCTTAAAGATGTGCCTTTCAACAAGACAGTGATCCAAAACATTCCTCGAGAAAGACAAAAAGAATCTTTGAAGATCACAAATTGACAGTTTTAGCTTGGGCAGCTCTATCATCGGATCTATATCCGATTGAAAATTTATGGCAGGAACTCAAGAGTTCAGTAAGTAAGCATCTCGTTAAAAATGCAGGAGAATTTTGGGCCGTAGTGCAAAAAGAATGGAAATCAATACATATCCAGCGATGTGAGTCGTGGCTTAATTCAATGCCCAGACGCTGTGAGGCCGTCTTAAAAAAATAAAGGTTTTGCAACTAAGTACTAACGTAGCTCTTCCAGTTAAACATTACTCTCACAATTATTCTGCACGCTTATCAATTTATTGCCAAAAAGGTAAAGTGGCTCTATTTCATTGATTTCATCGTAATTTTTATTTTTTTCACTTTCAATTCACTTTTTTAATGTTATGAACTAAGATTTTTTCTCTATTCAATAAACTTAATTGTGTTTAAGTTCTACTAATATAGTTTTTTCTTTTCTTTCTTGTTCTTAAACAATGGTTTTTAAAGAATGTTATGGGCAACAGAGAATGCCTCTATTTCAATGACCACCACTGTATAAGCATAAGTTCCCTATTGCCAAAATGAACACTATACAATTCGACAATAAAAAAACGAAAACCTTTGAGTTAAAAAACATTGGATGTCCGTTCTCCGTAAATGAGAACTAGCAATTTATCGAAAAGTGGTATTTTGAGTACAATAAAAATTAAGAATCTTAAAATAGTTGAGCATTGTGGCCTTCAAATCTTGCTAGCAAGGTTGTTGACCATATTTTTCTTTTCTTGTGGATGCAACTTTCCGGTAAGCTTCCACATCCGCTTATTATAAAAAAAACACCTGTTCAAAACAAACTTAAATTTTAACCCAAGCCTTTAACCTAGACCTAAAAACTATTGACATTTTTTCTGAAGGAAACAACTGATAACACAATGCACTGACATTAAGTGTATAGTGACAGATTGTTTACATTTTAGTTAAACAAATATTTTTATCAATTTCATCTGCACGCGATGTCACAAATTGCGACTGAAATGACAGAATATCCGTTTTTTTTTCTTCGATTTTCACATATTTTTTCAAAAAATATTGAAAAAACAAGGTATGCAAATGACGTGTGCAGTAAGAATCTCATAATAGAAGATTCGTTTTTCCTAAAAGAGACACCAATTTCTTTCCTAAGCTTGGGAAAAATAAGTTTTAGACATACACCCAATTTTTCATTGCTCAACTTGCAGATTAGAAATGAAATCATCCATCAACTAACAAAAGTTTTGAAACGAATAACAAAACGAGAATTTATTTTAAATATGTGTTAGCAAAATTCAACCAATTAAAAAATAAATAATTAATTTATTATGTTTATATTCAAATCTTCTGAAATGTTCTACCAGTCTATTTAGACATTGTTAAATTTTGCCAATTAATGTTAAAAAAAAATATAAGAAAAACAAGTGCTTTTCTTCTCAAATGAATCGGGAAGATTAAATAATGTGGAAACTTTATACTCTATTGTAAAAATAAACAACCATGTTAGAAGTATTGAAAATGCATCTCTTACATAACATTTGCAAAATTTACGAGCCGCAGTAAAAAGCAAATCAAAATAACAAAGTTGACAGATGAGTTTTCAAAGCTTTAACAGAGCTGTTATGTTCAAAAAACACATAAATATGTACATAAATACACGATAAATGAAACTCTTACGTTAACTTGAAAATACAAAGATTAATGTGTGATGCCACTATGGGAGGCACAGCATGATCTCTTTCGAATGAATTTAATATTCTTAACAGAAAAACAAAAGTTTTCAAAATGTTACCCGTATTTTGAGGGACAGGCTGGCAATGTTGATGATGGTGATGTTATCCATCGATTTCAGAAAAATAAGACATTTCTTGGAAAGACACGAGGGCACATTTATCGTGCTTATCAATATTAAAAAAACCAAAAGTACCTTTAATCAATCGTAATCCTTTACTTCCTCAGCAGTCTACATTCTAATAATGTCTTTAAAGGTGTTTATTCTCACAAAAATAGTGAAGTTCTTGATTTCAGTCACATTGTCGGCGAAAGCAATTGAATTACATTCAAAAATATGCCCGATGTTTTTGACCTCATACAAAGTAATATATCCCGGAACCCCATTAAAAATCAAAGCTTACGCGATGTCTTAAAACGTGACTCGGAAATCGTGTCACAAAATACCATTTCCATACAGCAAGACTCATGAAGTTCTCAGTGGCATTGGTGCTAACTGAACTAATTTCCACTTCCGACCAAGTTCAGATTTTAAAATTATATATTCTAATATCTTTTGTTAACAAAATATCAAACGTTTTCGTTGACTGCATCACCTAAGCAAAACTTAGCGCACAACTTTCATAAATCTTACATTTATATATACGTATTCATGCATATTAAAAACTTCATGGGTTTGGCCGTTTCAACCCGCACAGGTTTGGTAATTCGTCAGAGGCACTTCAAGTTGAATGCCAGAATTGTATTTGCGTCAATTGCTTAATTGTTTTGTTAAGTTAATTAGCGCTGACTGCCATAATACATTTTACAGTAAATTTCCCAACGTTCGGATTGATAAACAGTTCAGGAAGATGCTCTGCTCTGATTTTAGAATTTCCTTTTTTGTTATTTTTTATTATTTGCTCACTCTTCATGAGGATATTAATACTCTCATAATACGTGTAGCACAGAGCGAGCGGAAGAATTAGGAGAAAAATGAAAGATTATGTAGTGGTTTTGAGAAACTCAGGTGTATTTGGTCTTAACTCACTTCCGTGGGTGGAGCCCGAAACGGGACGAAATATTTTAATATCGACCTATTAGCTTTCACCTGATTTGCAGGATTTTTATTCGACATTATTTTGATATATGAAGTTTGAACGTTTGGGAGATTTGGCTTAACACCCCACTGTTAATGTTACGCCTTCACAGAAGAGCCATCTACATACAATCTACACAAATCACTATTTTGAAAAAACCAATAAGGAATTAAGCCGATGCAACAACCACTACAACAAGGTCACCTACTAGTCAGACTACTATCGCGTTCCATTAACTTTATCCCAATGGCCAATGGTGACTGGACCAGATTCGAAATACTAGACCACTCTAGGAATCGAACCTGGGACCTATCAATTGAAAGGCAGGCGCTCTACCAACTTCGCTATCCAGCTTATCTGGTTCTGGATTCAAAAATCGTTGAAATATTTTTATTAGAATTGAAAGATCATTGAATTTTCTTTAAACGATTTGTAGTGACTTAACAATAACGTTGATAAGCATTAAACAGCCCCTTGGAAAAAAATAACTGCAAAACGGACAAACAATTGTTGGAGCTTATCTATTTTGATTTTTGGAATTGAAGGGTCTTAAATCACCGGAGGATCAAAGCCTGCACTGAAACTGTTTTCCTTCCTTCATGAGCACTTGGCTTTCTGGCATCCGCGATAGCTCGATCGTTCAATCAAAGGTTCCGTGGCTGGAGCATTGCTACATATGCGTTCAATGTGACAGTATTTCCGACGATTTTTCTTTAGAAGGTCCTTTAAATCAGTTCTGTTGGTCTGCTTATTGTCCGAAATTCGACTCTTAAAGAAGTATTTGTAAATTGAATGTTTTGTGAAGTTTACTCGTTATTTTGACTTTTCATCCCATTTGTTTGGACAAATTGAATTTTTATCAATTGTTTTCCTATTGCATCGAGTCCCGTCAACGCTTTGTAAAGTTCAGTGCGGCGAATGCTGTAAAACGATTTGAGTCGATCTATAGTTACATTGTGGATTAGTCATGCCGAAAGCCTGGAATGGCCAATTTTTATTTTTGTTTTATTTTGTTTATAGGATGGATAGAGCCGAAAGTCTCGTCATACTTAGCCTGACAGATGATCTGCTGCATGCTCCGTACTAGATTTCAACTTGTAAACTATCTGAACTCATAGTTTTTCATGGCTTCAAGATTTTTTGTGACCGAAATCAACTTTTCCTTCAGATGGTGGGAGAACTCAAAATTTCGAGAAATTTTGATAATATTTGTTTAAAAAAAGACGCACTCTTCATCCTACCACATAATTCTTATCGGGATGACTTTTATAACGCGGCATTGTGGGTACTTCTTTTTGAGAATTTGTGAGGCTCTAGCCATTTCCACTGTGATAGTTCGAGGTTAAATTGAGAAGTAACTTAACGAATGTAGTTCGTACATCCAGACTGTTTTATGAAGGTCATGTGCATTCTCGAAACTTGCATTGTTGAATTCACGCTCGGTGTGCCTGTCGGCTTAAAGTCGATGAACTTCGATATAAATCACTATGAACTTGCATCGTTTATATATATATGCAAAATTTTGTGATAGCTGTAACATATTCCTCATTCTTTAATCCCATTATTTTCAATCATGACCATGACGCATTTTTTCAATTGCAGTTATATGCGCCTTATTCTGTTTGTGTTTTTATGTGCCAGGACCATACCAACTCGTATGACTTTGCCATTTTTTTACGCCATGTCGTTTTGGCTCTTGGGGTCCGTTGTTATCCGCGAAAGAAACATTAATGTCTTTTAAAATTTGAAGGCTATAAGTGAACCGGGTATAAACTAAACATTTGGTTTGTTTTGCCTTAACTGGACGTTCACGCAAAAGGATATATTTTATTTTCATTGTATCTTTGCCTTTTTGAGTATCACAACACCATTTTTTCAAAACAGGTAAAAAAATAACTTTAAAATATTGCCAGTGGCGGAGGATTTGAATACGAACTGCATGTCTTAGACTTCTCTACCACTGGTAAGAAGGGATCCTGCTATTAGCAATTGTAATTCAAGCTTAGCGTTCTTAGCTCTGGTTTAAAATCTATAAACAAAACCACTTCGCCGAGTCTTCTCTAAATATTAAAATTTATTGCGACATTCCAATCAAGTCAAAACTAAGGAAAAACAGTATTTAAATCACCCTGTGTAAAGGCTATGTTTTACGTCGGGAGCCGGGAAGGGTTTTAAAAAGGATGTCAATACGAGAGATAAGGCAATTGGAATACCAAAAAGTATGCCTGTCTTGGCTAGCTAGGTAAACAATATTTGTAAACCTATGTTTTGATTACCTATGCGGAGAGGACTATGTTTCCGTTCTAAACGTCGTAGAAAGAAAGAATCTAAATACAAGAATCAAATGTCGTTCATTCGTTATTTCTAATATGAACATGAGTTGTCGCAGAATGTTGTCCAACAGTATCAAACGAAATCCGACAAAAGCAATTAATTGTTATCAATGCTTCACAATTTAAATGAACATGCTCAACAGAACAACGTTATTTGTCAAATTGCATTTTTGTAGTCAGTTCAAATAAGAATGAACCCTGCAAATACAAGTACACATACTTTGCCTTTTTCGGAAGCAGACTTTTGATTACGAGGGCAGAGTGAATTGATTTCAAAATACTTTTGCTAATGTGCATCCACTACAAGTGGGACCATAGTGCCCATATCCTGTTTAAGTTACTTAACCTGCATAATCAAGCGAGAAGACTCATCATCAATCGACTCATTGAATACCAAGGCACCGAAAGTAGTCTGGCTAAAGTGGTCTGTCATAATGTAGTCTATATGAATCACATGTTTGAGCTCCAAGTTTTTGTCGTCAAAATAATGGTTTGTGAAGATGAGCCTTGTTCCGCAACGTATGCAAAAAGCAAAGTTTTACACTTGCTTGTATATCACCAACATACATGTAGTGGCCAGTAAAATACTGCATATAGAGCGAACGAAATTAAATTGTTTGAATTTAAAATTTGCATAACTTCCTCGATTCTTCATATCTTCGCGCTGGTGTTATTTTTCGACTTCCAGCATTTAGCATCCGTTAAAATTGTCCCAATTTGATTGAATTACACGCCTTTGATGTTTTCACATTCTCAGGCAGTCATGGAAATCAGATTTTGCAATGGCCTTTAGCACACTCGTCGTATTAACTTAAATCATCTCGATGTTCTAAAACCGATGTCCTGTGAGTGACCTTGTTTTTCTTTTGGGCATCATTTCAATTGATTCCGCACAAGTGTTTCTGAGACTAAAGCCAGTTTTGATACAAAATTCGTTGATCTGACTTTTTCGTCAGTTTAGACAATGCACAAATGCGACATGCACAAGAAAAATTATGTTTATAAATTCAAGCCACCCCTGACTGTAACTGCGGTATCGAGGGAGAGAATACCGGTCACGATTATGCCCTGCAGAGGTCGCTTGAACAATGTGGTGCAGAGATAAGAAGCAGGCCTGATAATTTAAGCAGAGACATATTAGACATGTCGACGTTACTGATGCTCTGAAAACTATGATCACCGCAGCACTAGAGGCAATCCTCAGCATCGCATCACAACATTCAGAAATCCTTATATAATAAAGTGCTATGTATGCGCTATGTCACACCTTTACTGAATGTGAACGAAAAAGTTATTTTGAAATTTATCAGGGTCCTTGGCTTAGTCGGTTGATGCGTTGTGCAAGTTCGTGTCAGTTTGCAGGCTTGGATGCGAATCTAGCCTGCTGACACTTTTTTTTTTCGTTTTGTGTTTTCGCATGAATCCATATCTCCATATTTCGTATGTATGTGCTTTCGAAAATATGCAAACGTTTTTCGTATTCGTTGCTAAAGCAAGTTTAGTTTTACTGGGTAGAAATATCCTGATAAGAGTTTCCAATGTTTCGTTATCAGTGTCATTTGGAAAACATTTTGTCATAATTACTGATCTGAATTTCAAACTGGAGACGGTGAATATATACTCTAACGTTTACTTTGAAATAAGTTGCAGCGCTGTGGCTGAATATTTTTATTCTGTCCAAATTTTTTTATATTAAAGGCAAGTCGAAAAACTCTTTACCATCAGGTATCCTACTCAGTTAAAGCATAGTGTTGTTTTAAGGGATAGTTAAAATTAAGAGCAATCTGATGTACCTGATGTGGGTAAGTTTGGCCAAAACATTATTTAGCGGATCCAATGGAAAACTCAAACCAAATCCCATTAACCTTGAGAGCAGTTAGTTTTTTTGCAGTTTTGCCGAAATTGGAGAGTTCTTGAAAATATTTATACAGTCACTTTCTTCAAGATGTGCATTCGTTGCAATAGAATTGCAAATTTGAGACCACAAAAATAGATTGCTTAAGATTGCGAAAGGGCTTACAAAATTTATAGAACTATGAGGTACCGGATCTCGGCAAAAAACTTAACAAAGTCTTAAGGCATGCAGTTCAGTAAAAGTTAATTGAAAACTTCAATGAAAAATATATAAGTGAACATAGTTGTGGTCTATTCAATGAATCTGTGAACTTTGTCAAGCCAAAAACAAGTGAATTTACACATTGTTGTCAAAAGGGAAAAGTAAGAGTAAAATTAAAACTATTCAACCGCTCTCAATAATTTTTATATATTGGCCCTTCTGTTTCAAAATTCATTTACATAGGCGAACAAAAAAATTTGTTTTTTTTTTAATCCTGATCCGTTGATCAGTTGCCGATCAGAGAATGAGTTTAAATGGAAATATTTGCTTCGATCCTGTAATGATGCCGGAAACAAGGCTTTTCATGTTTTCTTGTTTTTCTTTTTTTTTTACAACTATTCAGTGAAGTTTTTTTTCGAATTTTCCTTCGTGATATACTTTGTTCATATCAAAATTCAACTTTATCAATATAAATTAATGTTTCAGTAGCAAGATAGCTTAATATCGAATCTCTGTAATGTAAAATGTGTGGTAACCCCAATATTGTAAATTAGTTTCGAATTAAAGGTATCTATCTATCTAATTTCTGATTAAAGACACTATAAAGTACGAATTGTTAATAAAGTAGCTGTTATTTTACAAAACGCTTATGGCGAATCATTAAAAAGACTTTTTTAGTTCACATCAGATCTGATCCAAAATAACTCAATTCAGAGACAAACTGATAAAATAAATATAACTACTTTTTCCTTAATGAGATAAAATTTGGGTAATAAATATTATTAATAAATCAAATATGCATTTGCTATGAAAATCAGTAAGTCACTAGGGCAAACATTTGGCTGGTATTTATTTACCAGAACCAGTAATTTGACATGGGCAACTCTATGTTGCAATGTCCAGAGTTCGTCGCACAAGTGACTTGAAAATTAAAAATTATACATCAAAGAAAATTGCCATCAGCTAAATAAATCTAATTTTAAAGAAATATTTAAAAAAACAATATTACAAAAATTAGCAACACACATTTACACATAAATGGGTATGACATTCTTCCTGTCGTACGACAGGCATTTCTACTAGTAATGAAATAAAATGTAACAATAACAAATCCCTCACAAATGAAGCTGAATCAAATTTCAGTCTAGTCAAAAGATGTACTTGGAATATTTATAATAGACACATGTTTCCCAACATCTAGCGTCACGAAAACTTTAAAGTCACATCTCAAGATCCGTTTCACTGGAAACTCACATCTCATAACGAAGACTTGTTAATAAACAAAACGCGCTAGAACTGTCGTAATTTGGTTCAGCTACCTTATGACTATGGGTATTGCGCAAGATAATGTCTGCAGCGTATGCAACCAAGATGAAGAGATCTACTGCGGTTCACCCAAAAACCTGAAAGCGTTTATACTTAGCTGTGCCATCAAGGATGAGTTCTAGACAGGGGGCTTACACATTATTTTGTAGATCTGTGATCATACAAACAACTCAATCTTTTATTGAAATTAAAAATACTACACTAACTGGTTCTAAGACTGAATCCTGTCATGTTATTCTCAGATCGTTAATATATGAGTTTGACAAGATATATTAATTATCTTATTCAGCTCATTATTCAAGTTGCTACAACCCAATCTAGCTACCATTATTTTATTTTATTAAGCCTCTCGTTATTTGCATTATCCTTTTCAGGCACACTTACGCAGTATCTGAAGTTTGGATGTCCATCTCTAGAGTTAAAAGGCTCATAGAAAATACGCTTGTCTGACGACCTTTTAGAAAAATGATATATTATAGGTATGTTCGTGAGATCCGATAAATAGCCATTAGCATCCAGGTACAAGAATTCGTCCGGCGGAATCTGTCCACTTACCATACAACTTCTTTAATACCCAGGTTTAGGATAAAACAAACCTGAAATATGTTCGTTCTCGATAACGTTAGCTGATCGCGCGTTATGGTTTCTCGCAAGATCAAGAACAACATTTTCAATTCTTGATAAGGCCGAAAGTATCCAATAAAATTTTGTTCGCAACATACTGACGAAAATCTGAATGAGCGCTTCTATACATATGCAAGCAGGCTCGAAGACATTTTCTTTCAAGTATTCGAAGCATTTCCATGTAGGACAGACTAATGATCCACTATACTGAAGTCAACACTGGACGGATAAATGCTTGGCAGCATACAACTTTCATCGGACCTCAAACTGCTGGAGAAGAAATGAGCCCTAAGGGGCATAAATACCGCTTTTGGTTTTCGTAACTGAGAATTTACGTGTACATTTAAACTCAGAAATTTATCAAGATGCACACCTAAATACTTCACAACACCATTTAATCCTATGTGAAGGCCATAAGAACTCGTTATACTTATTTTTTTTGCAGTTCCGTTTTAAATCTAAGTTACCGCGTTTTAATGGAGTGCGGAAGAGTATGGTTTCACATTTTGCATGGTTAGTTTTGGGCTCTCATTCCGAGCAAAATGTTTGGAGCTTGTTGCACTTTTCCTTGAGTTTGCCGTGAATATCTAAAATTTTCGAGCCACTAACGTAAAAGATAAAATCGTCAGCAAACTGTATCCAATCATTCAGTTAGCAATGTGTTGTAGTTACATTGTTAAAAAGTATGGGCGCTGAAACTGTTCCTTGCAGCAGACCATCAATAGCATTGAAAACCGGTTGTTTTTTTGGCCGTCTGTTACAACAATTTTTTTATCATAAACTTTACACGCTATCATATATGCTACTCAGCAGATGAATTGGAAATTCGTATCTAATTAGTTTGTATAGTAACTCGTTGATCCAAACCGTATCGAAGGCTTTTTCAATGCCAAGTAGACATGCACCTATAGATCTTTTTCCATTAAGATTCCATTCGATATATACCATACACGTTTAGAAGATACCTCGTGATGAAAATTTCTCAAAGAACTTTTGAAAAAGATGTTTCTAAATAGGCTTTGTTAAACTTCTGCGCATATTCGATGTAAATTTCGTCATCATGACTATTTAAAAGCCTTACGTGTCAAATCAATCAAGCTACAGCCTTTTTTTTAATTTTAAAATTACATTAAGCTTTTTCTCTTCATTCATTCATGTTCGAATTTAAAGGCTGGGTGGAAAACAAAATAAATCGTATGGATTTTTTTTGCACTAACAATTGCCTAATTGTGTGAGTTTTTCAAACCATTCTTGTTACAAAAGCCAGCAGGCATGACGACCTGATTGCGTAAATAGTAATTACAAGCACACTCCATAATATTTTTAATACAGTTGGTTTTTTGTACAACTGAACTGAACGAAAAATGGAAATAATATTAATTTCAACAATTTTTCCATAGCTCAGTTTATAAACAATAGTTGGATAGTGATAGTGAAGCACGTGGGGTTTTTGATCATTTGAAGATTAACACCAACTTTTGATTTGATATCGAAGAGCTAAAAGGTCTATTCATCAAGCTTACCAGGCTAGGAACGGAACAACCATTGATGTACATATGCTATGAAATGCTTATAGAGAAGAACTTTGTAGTTAAATATGGCGGGATATCTTCAAGTAACGCCTTTCTGCAACGCCATTCAGCCTGTTCACAAGCGATCCTATAGGTTCCTTTAGACACTTTATAGCGTACGCAGATGACTTGGTTGTGAATAGATCAGGTACTAAAACGGGGCTACATTACAAAATAACTTCGATCAAATTTAAAGATATTTTGTTGAATAGAAGCTGAAAATGAATTTCCAAAAGTTGGAAACAATTCTGTTTGGGACTACACTGAACAGGGCTTACAGGTATACTAGGATAAACTGCCGAAAGTGAACCGCCATTTGACATCATGGACAACCATTGGGGGTATGGAAAGTGGTGAGGTACATAGGTAATTGGTTTGATTAAAAATTTTATTTCAATAGACATAGATGCTTCCCTTGTCAGAGCCAAAAAAGATCTAGCCTTAACAAGGAGACTGTTTCAAAACAGCGAACTTGAGTCAAGGGTGAAGGTAGTATCTTACATGGCTCTAATTAATCCAATTATCTCTTTTGGCTGTCCCATGTGGTTCGATGTAGCACCATTCAACAAGGAAAAGTTTCGAGCTTTTGAAATATGATGTATTAGATAATTTCTTGGATTGTACAGACCGTCAGAGTCACAATAAACGAAGTACTGTCACAATAAAGTTCTTTACGATAGTGCGCATGTGAACAGGATTGACAATTTCCTTATTATATTAACTCGAAGGCATGTCATTATGGCAATAGCCAGTGATAATAACCTGATCTCTGGGGCTTACTATCAAAACGATAGGTACCATAAAGCTCCGAACTGGTCTTATTCCGCCGGAAACTTGCCTCTTCTTGGATAAAAAAGGTTTTATCCAGAATAGAGATGGCATTTACCAGTTTCGCCGCGGTGCCAGGGTCAGGCGTGTTCAATACGACAGGAATGTCGCTTATGGCTCAGAGCCAACAAATTTTGGCGGCTGGAAAATAAAGCTAGTTAGGCGCAGTACTTTTGTGACATGGCACTATCTAGGTAGTCTCCAATTACATAAGAATCGGCAATAAATTCACGTAACCGGTCTCAGCGCAATCGGGAGGTCTAGTACTCACTGTCAGTGCGACTCAACTCGGTTATAATAAGATAAGATTTAATTATTTTTTAAGTTGAAAAACAAAATCAAATTTCTTTTCATGTCAAAAGCGCCCGCTGAGAACCATTAGACAAGAGAGTATAAAAGGTTACTTAGATTTAAGTATTTTTGTCTAGTAGATTGAGTGGAAAATTTTGAATAGTTCAAAAATATGTTAAAAAAAGCTAAAAAAAAAAACATAACTTTTGAGAATACCGTTCAACACTTCATTCAAGACACATAAAAAATCTTACAAAATAAGGAACAAATTAAAAATATGTTAATATTTTTGGTTTTTTACGTTTTTCTTTCTATATTAATGTATTCACCCCCCTTTGACACCTTATTTAAGTCACTACTTGACCAGATATCGAATCACGCAGCAATATGAACTGAGAAGTCAAACTTTTGAGCGAATTGTGCTCTTAATTCACATGTAACCTTACTTTCGCTATTACAGAACCATTTACCTTCTTTATGTGGCGGATAGAGTGCCGAACGAACGAAGAAATGTAAATTATTTCAAAAAACCATAGAGAAAGAAATAATGTTTGCAACTCTTTGAAAGAGAAGAATTGTCAATCTGAATCCTGTTTCGATCTTCCAATATACCATAGCAATAACCTGGATTGATTCTCAATCATAATCGAATCCGATCTCTCAATCCGGTCATATATGAGTGAAGGTAGTAATTTATAGCGATGAAAAATATAAAAAAGTCGTTTATAAAGCACTGCAGCCGGCATGATAATACCAACGGCATCAATTTTTTACGCATTTGATAGTAGGGTGTCAGGTGGCTCCAGAGGTTCACCTGACGCAACATTAATTTTTTTAAAGATTGATACCTAAGTAGTTTCGTCCATCAAAATACGGGTATCTGCTCAACAAAATGCTCACAGAACTAATCGATTTAATCTCAGCTTATGAGAAGGCTTTTCAACGCTAACTTAAGTCTGTGTTAATGCAGTGTACTTGAATAACTTCTTCCACGACTTTTTTTTTTGAAAGAAGTTAACAATTTGAATGGATGTTGGTACGAGTTTGTATCAACATAAACTACAGGGGAGTTGTTGTGTTGAACAATACAGATACTTTGATTAGGAATAATAGAGATTACAAGGTCAGGTTGTAATCCACCTGACATTATGGAACCAACCAAAATTGAGGAATGACAAGACCAGCCTTCTGCTGCAACAAATCTTGAAGCGAAATTGGTAAGTTAAACTAACCTACTGCCAGAATTTCATTAAGAGGATTGTAATGATCGTACACTTAGTTGGTAGTAGCTGACACTCTTCCATAAATAGTTGTAAGAACTCCCTGAAAATAAATACGTTAATAATGAAAATGTAATTTCGAATTCAGTGTCAACGTGACAGATCGTACAGTGTCTGCATTATTTGATAACCTGTCTTTTGGGTATATTCATGTTCGAATTTAAAGGCTGGGTGGAAAACAAAATAAATCGTATGGATTTTTTTTGCACTAACAATTGCCTAATTGTGTGAGTTTTTCAAACCATTCTTGTTACAAAAGCCAGCAGGCATGACGACCTGATTGCGTAAATAGTAATTACAAGCACACTCCATAATATTTTTAATACAGTTGGTTTTTTGTACAACTGAACTGAACGAAAAATGGAAATAATATTAATTTCAACAATTTTTCCATAGCTCAGTTTATAAACAATAGTTGGATAGTGATAGTGAAGCACGTGGGGTTTTTGATCATTTGAAGATTAACACCAACTTTTGATTTGATATCGAAGAGCTAAAAGGTCTATTCATCAAGCTTACCAGGCTAGGAACGGAACAACCATTGATGTACATATGCTATGAAATGCTTATAGAGAAGAACTTTGTAGTTAAATATGGCGGGATATCTTCAAGTAACGCCTTTCTGCAACGCCATTCAGCCTGTTCACAAGCGATCCTATAGGTTCCTTTAGACACTTTATAGCGTACGCAGATGACTTGGTTGTGAATAGATCAGGTACTAAAACGGGGCTACATTACAAAATAACTTCGATCAAATTTAAAGATATTTTGTTGAATAGAAGCTGAAAATGAATTTCCAAAAGTTGGAAACAATTCTGTTTGGGACTACACTGAACAGGGCTTACAGGTATACTAGGATAAACTGCCGAAAGTGAACCGCCATTTGACATCATGGACAACCATTGGGGGTATGGAAAGTGGTGAGGTACATAGGTAATTGGTTTGATTAAAAATTTTATTTCAATAGACATAGATGCTTCCCTTGTCAGAGCCAAAAAAGATCTAGCCTTAACAAGGAGACTGTTTCAAAACAGCGAACTTGAGTCAAGGGTGAAGGTAGTATCTTACATGGCTCTAATTAATCCAATTATCTCTTTTGGCTGTCCCATGTGGTTCGATGTAGCACCATTCAACAAGGAAAAGTTTCGAGCTTTTGAAATATGATGTATTAGATAATTTCTTGGATTGTACAGACCGTCAGAGTCACAATAAACGAAGTACTGTCACAATAAAGTTCTTTACGATAGTGCGCATGTGAACAGGATTGACAATTTCCTTATTATATTAACTCGAAGGCATGTCATTATGGCAATAGCCAGTGATAATAACCTGATCTCTGGGGCTTACTATCAAAACGATAGGTACCATAAAGCTCCGAACTGGTCTTATTCCGCCGGAAACTTGCCTCTTCTTGGATAAAAAAGGTTTTATCCAGAATAGAGATGGCATTTACCAGTTTCGCCGCGGTGCCAGGGTCAGGCGTGTTCAATACGACAGGAATGTCGCTTATGGCTCAGAGCCAACAAATTTTGGCGGCTGGAAAATAAAGCTAGTTAGGCGCAGTACTTTTGTGACATGGCACTATCTAGGTAGTCTCCAATTACATAAGAATCGGCAATAAATTCACGTAACCGGTCTCAGCGCAATCGGGAGGTCTAGTACTCACTGTCAGTGCGACTCAACTCGGTTATAATAAGATAAGATTTAATTATTTTTTAAGTTGAAAAACAAAATCAAATTTCTTTTCATGTCAAAAGCGCCCGCTGAGAACCATTAGACAAGAGAGTATAAAAGGTTACTTAGATTTAAGTATTTTTGTCTAGTAGATTGAGTGGAAAATTTTGAATAGTTCAAAAATATGTTAAAAAAAGCTAAAAAAAAAAACATAACTTTTGAGAATACCGTTCAACACTTCATTCAAGACACATAAAAAATCTTACAAAATAAGGAACAAATTAAAAATATGTTAATATTTTTGGTTTTTTACGTTTTTCTTTCTATATTAATGTATTCACCCCCCTTTGACACCTTATTTAAGTCACTACTTGACCAGATATCGAATCACGCAGCAATATGAACTGAGAAGTCAAACTTTTGAGCGAATTGTGCTCTTAATTCACATGTAACCTTACTTTCGCTATTACAGAACCATTTACCTTCTTTATGTGGCGGATAGAGTGCCGAACGAACGAAGAAATGTAAATTATTTCAAAAAACCATAGAGAAAGAAATAATGTTTGCAACTCTTTGAAAGAGAAGAATTGTCAATCTGAATCCTGTTTCGATCTTCCAATATACCATAGCAATAACCTGGATTGATTCTCAATCATAATCGAATCCGATCTCTCAATCCGGTCATATATGAGTGAAGGTAGTAATTTATAGCGATGAAAAATATAAAAAAGTCGTTTATAAAGCACTGCAGCCGGCATGATAATACCAACGGCATCAATTTTTTACGCATTTGATAGTAGGGTGTCAGGTGGCTCCAGAGGTTCACCTGACGCAACATTAATTTTTTTAAAGATTGATACCTAAGTAGTTTCGTCCATCAAAATACGGGTATCTGCTCAACAAAATGCTCACAGAACTAATCGATTTAATCTCAGCTTATGAGAAGGCTTTTCAACGCTAACTTAAGTCTGTGTTAATGCAGTGTACTTGAATAACTTCTTCCACGACTTTTTTTTTTGAAAGAAGTTAACAATTTGAATGGATGTTGGTACGAGTTTGTATCAACATAAACTACAGGGGAGTTGTTGTGTTGAACAATACAGATACTTTGATTAGGAATAATAGAGATTACAAGGTCAGGTTGTAATCCACCTGACATTATGGAACCAACCAAAATTGAGGAATGACAAGACCAGCCTTCTGCTGCAACAAATCTTGCAGCGAAATTGGTAAGTTAAACTAACCTACTGCCAAAATTTCATTAAGAGGATTGTAATGATCGTACACTTAGTTGGTAGTAGCTGACACTCTTCCATAAATAGTTGTAAGAACTCCCTGAAAATAAATACGTTAATAATGAAAATGTAATTTCGAATTCAGTGTCAACGTGACAGATCGTACAGTGTCTGCATTATTTGATAACCTGTCTTTTGGGTATACTATACTTCATACTCAGTTGAATAAGTAACGTTCATTTCTCTTCTCTGTCTAAAAAGCGTAGATTTTCCCCACTGAATCGTTATTTTTTTGCTAGAAACTATTTTTTTTTGTTTGTTTTTGTAAACCCGGATCAAGATAAGTTCACTGATGGGCTAGATAAGATTGTGCTACAAGTAAGCTTAAAATTCAATTAAGAGATAATATTTGTAATATTGTCAGTAGCGTTGAATTTGACTCTGGCTGGACTTGTAAAAAAAAGGATCAGTTTATAACTACAAGAAGGTAGAGACCGGAATGCAGAATCAGAACATGGGGTTGGAGCTCGATTTCTGGCACTAGCTTTAATTTATAAGTCATCGACTCGACCTATGTTTATGTGCAACACTTCGAAGTCCAAACTATATAGCATGTTAAAATATCGTATTGAATTATTGTTTTGCCTTTTTTGCCGAAATTGTGTGTTAAAAGCCGCAATTCGAAGCAACAACAACAACTCTAACTAGAGTGAAACAATTGTTATTACTAACATTATTTATTTTTTCAAGTTATTCTATTTATATTAAATGAAAATCAAATGATAAGATAAATAATTCGCTGTGCGCATGCTAATCTTGCCATAATTCAGTTGTTTCACCAGGTTTATACGAGATAAAGGTTAAATATAATCTTAACAAAGTACACTTGATTGAATTACGTGCCCTTAAACATTAACAAAGAAAGTCGCAAATATTCAATTTTAATAAATTCATGCACAAATTAAAGATAAGATAAACAAACAAACAAAAAACCTAATCTATAGAATAAGATAATCAAATTATTTA
This sequence comes from Orthonevra nobilis, assembly GCA_963555765.1. Classification (NCBI taxonomy): domain Eukaryota; kingdom Metazoa; phylum Arthropoda; class Insecta; order Diptera; family Syrphidae; genus Orthonevra; species Orthonevra nobilis. Next base: position 56,025,549 of record OY743226.1, read on the forward strand.
TGGGGTGCAACTAAGGTCTGCTGGAAAAACTTTTGACTATCAAGACTCAAAAAGTAATTAATTAACTAATAAATCTTAGGGTCTTAATTAACTTTGCCCCGATAGTGCACAAAGAAGACTCAAGTCTGAGAAAATAAAAGATTGTTTTTAGAACAAAGCGTATTTATTTATATTTTAAGACTCACGAAGACTTTGAAGGACGTACGACAAATCTTTTTTCCAAAAAACTCAGCTTGAATTGAAAGTTGGAATGAAGATAGACCTGGATTTATTCTTTCCCAATTTCGTGATCTCATATTATCAGCAACCACTTTGTCAAAATTTCTTTCTCATCCAAGGAAGTATCGTATTAACTCAAAAAATCAGTTTTATGGTTCTCATTGAAAATATATAAAGAACTTAATTGAAGATAGATGCATGGCTTCCAGTAAAGGTATTTCTTCCTTTATGGTTTCAGATAAAAAATAAGCATTGTGCATTCAAACATGCATTACTCAAGCACTTATTTCGGCCGCTCGAAATCGAAAGGTCTGCAGGTCTAACAACTGCTACCTGTCCAAAAACGTAACCCAAAATATGGGTTAAGGTGGCAACATTCTCTTTTAACACATAAATTACTTAATATGCAGGCCCGAGATTTTTTTAAGACTTTCTATTGATCATGATCGATTTCGACGCACGACTGAATTATGTTACTCATTGCTAACTTGAAAGTAAGGATTCCAATGCTCAGGAGCATTTGGTGGTGACCCAAAACAGACCCATAGTTATTTTCTCCAAAAAAAAAATAATACTAAGTAGATATTAGAGCTCAGTGACTTAAGCTCACATATATTCAATTTTAAGCTTCGTTGCTTAAATAATTAACTGCGTCTCCACATTTTCTATTGAACGGCCGGTGCTTTACCCGCAAATGAAAACGATCTCGAACGAGCCATAATTGTGACAGAAACTAATAGTTAGCTGAATTATCACCTAAAAAATCGGTAATTAATTTCTCTAAAGCACGTGTCATATGACAAGTCGCAATAGACAATTTAGCTTTATTAATTAAAATGTTTTGTAAAAATTAAAGCTGAAAAAAAATGTCGACGATAAGAGAGCAACTTATAAGTAACCGGATACTGTTTGGAATAAAAAAACAAACTCAGTTTAAACTACACTAAGGGAACAAAAACGAGCAATCACCTAGGGGCTGACAATATTGAGCAATTCATAAATAAAAGCGGAAAACCAAATTGAGTCTTTTTGTTTCCGAGAGATTTCAATAGAAAAGTGTTTTTTTTTTCGGCGACTTATCGTATATGGTATTTTCATCGTTCCATTTAAACAGTGCTTGAAGAAAAGTGGCTTAATTTCAACTTTTTGTACATCTTGAGTAAGAACTTATGAAATGGTTAGAATAATTGTGAAAGTGAGCAAATTTTAATTTTTTTAAAAATAAAAATTAGTATTAAGTTTGGGGTTAATTTTAAAGCAGTTTTTTATATGATTTGGGTTTATGCACTTTGCACAGAGCGAGCAGAAATTCCAATTGGATAGTTTTAACCTGAATTGAAACGGCGTATTTTGCTAGCGAATTATTTGAATTCACTCGACTCGCAGCATATTATTCTATACAGTTTGAGGATTGTGTTAACACTATCCTATCAGTGTTATGTCTTCACAGAAGAGAGAATGCCATCCACACAAACCATGTACAACACGAACTTGGAACTCGAGCATGACCATGTGATGGAACTATCACTTCAGCACGGCCATTTACTCAGTCAGACAATTACAATTACTTTGAAATGTTATCGGTGACTAAACCAAATCCGAAATTTAGATAAAAGTTCAAGTACTCATACCTCGAACTAATCTATTGTTCCAATTGAAAGGCAGACGCCTTAAATGTTTTTGTGAATGCGGGGAACAGGACGATTTACTCAGAGTTGGGGAGAAAGTTTGTTAGAGAGTCGGAGTCATTCTCAATTCGATAACAACAACATGCAAACATTTCATTTCTTTTGTGACGGAAAATTAACAGCAAACCAGTGCCAGTGTCGATCACTCTTACAGTTGACCAAGTTATGTTAAACTGACAGGTGTGATTCTATATTTTTAGTTCTGCGGAAACGTGGTTTCATTCCGATGAACTTTTTGTTTGCTGTGCGAATGAAATGAAATGACACTTCGAAGTTGAATTGACGGGTTGATCTTCATCCAGACAACCCGGTGCGCCTTTTGCTTTAAATCTACTGAAACAAAAGAGAGAATATTTTAATTTATATTCTAATGGGACTGGAACTTTTACCTAGTTTTAGTAACTGGTCCAGATAGCATTTGCCATCGGGACCATTATTTATGCAATATTCCGAAATATGAAAATACACTCGATGCTAACGCGACTAATTGCGAATAAAATACTGTGAATCTAATGAATGCAAATAAGTTAAAAGCAGTATTTAACCCCTCCATTCGTGTAGCAGGTATGAAATGGCATCAAAACTAAACACAATTGAGTTTTCAGTATCACTTAACAGAAATGGTCGATTCTTCGCTAATGCTGAGGAAATGCTTTTAAAGTCCTTAAATAAAATTCAAAGATACAATTTTTTGCTTCCCAGCTGAAAGTATTTGTATTGAATTGGAGCCCAAAACAAGAACATCTTACGGGAACCAGCTGCTTAATTTCTTTTCAAAAAGACAGTATTTCTAATTTTCAGTTGGTCTCTTTTGTTTCCTTACGAGTTTTCTTGAGAGTTGCAAAAAAAATGTTTTTTTCCTACTCAACAAAATGGTTTATTGCGTTCATGAACAAAAAATAAAACCCTATTTGCAATCGTTATTTTATTCGGCGATTGTGTCCTTCGAAAGTTAGGCAAAACCCAATACCAAAAGGCAACTTGAACGCTAATTAGCACAATCCCACAACTAAAACCAAAAGATGCAAATAAAAAGCTAACTGGTAACATTTTTAACACGCAAAATATACTAAAATATTTACATTTTTATTTGATCGTCTTTCTTCCTCGAGACCACAGCCCAATCACACCCAGCATCGTCTCGTCACGTCAATCCAAATCAAATTAACGCAGATTCTTCTCTACTGACCTTCAAAACTGTAAACACAACACGATCTTTTCGAATGTTTTATGGTGTTTTTGATTTTCCTTGTGTTATGTGTTTCGTCAAAAAGCTCACCCGTAGTGTGCGGAAGATCTTGCGGTCTGAATGTATTGTTTTGCGAAAATCAGCTGGAAAGAGAATGGGGAATCACTTATTCATTAGCATAAGAATGAATCAGATAGAAAGCTCTTCGCATCTCGAATCAACTGAAAAGTTCGATGAAAGTGAAACAAACAGATTTCCATTTTCGGTTTCGTTTTCCTAAAGACTATTTTCTGATTTTTCCGCTTGTTTTGTTTATTTTCCTTCCGTCAAAAAAAAAAGCAAAAACAAATCCAAAGCAATCGGATGAATTGAGTGAAATCTATTTGGCTAGATGACGACATTGAATTTGAAAGATGACATTGAGTGACACAGTCAATTTGTTGTTATTGTTGCCCCAAGTTGTACAGGCGAAATTAATTTCGCTTCATGACTGGGCCGGGCCATATACGAGTACATACTATATACCGAGAATGTGAATGAAGTCATACTTATTTGTCTGACTAACTATGTATGAAGTAACTTAAAGATAACAACACTTCAAAAGTAAACAATAACTTTTTGAATGTCTTCTGACCTTGTGCGGACTGCTGGTCAACGAACTTAAAGCTTTTCCTGTAGGAAAGGTGGTTTTATTCTTCGCAGAAGGATTTGTGTGTGCCATTTGGCATATTTGTCTTTCGATTCTATTAAAGATCACAGGCTGACTTAAGTTGAAAGCATGTACTGTGATAATTTGATTTTTGTTTCGTCCACAGTGAGGAAATTAATGAGGCCGTGTCGAGGCTTGGCATCCCTGCCAAACCCGTCCTTCTGTGGAGGATGGCGTTGGAGAACTCAAGCAGCTCCATTACGGTCGGACTTGATGTCAGAAACAGTTTTTGACATAGTGATGCACTGTCATGCGATCGCGTTAACATCAGACTTGGGAAATTATTGCAAAAGTACCATGTCAAAATCAGGGGGAAAAAAGAAGCATGTGCTGTCATCAAGAAAAGCAGCCCAAGTCCGACGTTTGGCTCAGAACGTTACCATAGACAGCTATAGCTTTGAAGTAGTTAGGGCTTTGTCTACTTAGGCTCGCGCTGTAAATACAGATAATAACACGTGCGTTGAGAAAAGCGAAGAAGACATGAAAGCTTAACACTCTCTCGAAGAACGGAAGTGTCGCTATTAAAGACCCATTTCCTTTAGAGCGTCCTATCATCCCCCTGTGATGCAGAAGCATGGACACTTTCAAAAACGGATTAAGGCGCCCCAGGTTGTTTCGAGAGAGAAGTGTGATCTATTGTCCCATCTGCATTGACCGTGAGTGGAGGACAAGATCCAACAACGAACTGTACGGTACGTGTTGTACAACGACATCGACTAAGTCGAAAGGATGAATGATGTTAAGGGAATGAATGATGTTTTCATAACCCAAAGTGAAGTTGGTATGGGCAAATTACTTAACACCTTTAAATTTATTTTTGTGTCTTAACATGGGAAGTTCATGGTATGGGCTACTCGCAGCAGTGCGCCAGATGGAATAGCCCTAAGGTCTCCTTCCAATGGTTCAACAGTGCAATCAAAGCAGGGACGCTGAAACTTGTCCTGTTTGAATTCACTGAGCTCAGCGAGAAAGAGCGCGCTCTCCACGCGCCGCTATCCCGCGATCTGTTTGACGATGCTTTTATTAGAATAAACATGTGAGAGAATCTTCGGGAAAAATTTGGTCTATGAGAATTGTTGATGATACCCACGACCATGTTTGTTCAGCTGACAGGTATTTAGATAGATAAAAGTGGTGCTTTAGAGAAAACCTAATAAGTCCTATGTGCCGTTTCAATGCCACAACTCTGTTACCTTATTAAAAAGGTAAATTTGAGGTATCTCTAAATCCAGCCAGAGGTATTTAAGAAGGATATGAGTTGCTAAATGTCCTCAGTAGAAATCTTATCAATTAAATTGAAGGAGGTTCTACTAAGCGCTCGCTGTCTAGATCTAGCAAGGGCCGGACAGGCACAAAAGAAGTGTGTCTGGGTCTCCCTCTCAGCTGTGTTTATGAGGCAGCAACAGTGTGAATTGTGTGGGATGTCTAGCTTAACGGCATGATCTCCAATCGCCAGTTTTATGTGCAGACCGCCACTAGTCTAGCAATATCATGACGGATTCGCCGAAGGAGATATTTTGTTTTTGAGTGTTTGTATTCAGGCCATTTTTTCCTTGATGTTGCACAGTACGTCGGATGGCCCATCTAAGGTCGGCTGCTTCAGAAAGTATGAAGTATCATTACCTGTGATGTCAATGTGACCGGGAACCCATATGAGGGAAATGAGCTGACCTTCTTAAGACGCTTTTTCAGCTCGGTATTCCTGTACTAATTTTGAATGTGAAGTAAAAGAGGAAATAGCTTTGATAGCTGGTAGGCTATCAATGCATACGGCAACCTTCTGACTTGATACGAAATTTTGGATGTATTTTGATTTAACGACATGCTTTCCGGATTGCAAAAAGTTTCACTTGAAAAACGCTGGAATAGTCGGGCAGTCTTTAGGCTTTACTGATGTTCAGAGTTTCTAAGAATACACCCGCACCGACGCTGCCGTCCAATCTTAGAGCCGTCAGTGTGGATTGTGCAGCTAAAATCCTTGTATATCTACCCACTATTCCATTCCACTCTTTCTGACATAAGAATATCAATATCAAAGGCCGTATAGTCCGTTGGTGATGATACCAAATCTCTTGGTATACGATCAAGTATAGTGATATGACCATTTGGCTCTGAAGTCTAGCATCCAGACTCCCTGAACCTGATCGCGCTGTGCACTGTAGTGTTTTTTAGATGTGTAGGTCCATACCGTCAAAGCATCTGATTGAGTCGATCGCAGAGCGCTTGGGGTACCTGTGCCTGCTGTTCTCTGTACCTTGATTAGTTTAATGTCGAGCTGACAGGTACAACTGAATAATGCAGCTTTAATAAGCTCACCCAAGTTCAAAGGCTAGTAAGACTTAACTATGCGAACAAGTGGTATGAAGAATATATTTATCAAAGACATGCTTTGAAATGACTGGGCCTTACTGAACCAAGGGGTGCTAGAGAGTTAAATAAATTGATACTCAATACTTAAAAGACAAAATGCGACCAAGATGGATAACATCACTACATCGAATGACTTCAAAAAAGGATGGCAATTGCAATCACAAAAAAAGCTGGATGAGTTGATGTTAGTTAAGAAAATCACAATATTCAGATACAGCTCAAAAATGAAAAGTGGTATGAGAGCAGGTTTTTTCTCGGAAGCGCTGACAATTTCTCAGTTCTTCTGTGCAGGCTTATAAGCGGCAAGACTTATATGGAAAAGCAATTTTCCAAGCTCGCTGATTACTTTTTTAGTGACTGTCAAGCCATTAAAATTTAAAGGCTGTTGTGAAATGCCAATATCGATTACAACACCGTGAAGCTGTTAAGCTAATAAAACGGCAAGACAATGATCGTCAAAGTTTCAGAAGCAGGAAAAAACATTTAAAATTAGACTCCACTCTATTTGAAAACTTTATAGTTTTTCTCCAAAAACCAAAACATGAATGTCATTGTGATGGTTAGTTTGCAGTCAAGGTCCTGACTTCAAGCGCACATACTTAGTGTTGAATATGAACACTTTCATCGCTGTATCTCTTAAACAAACAAAACGATATAACAAAGCACTATTTAGGTACGAATTTTGTTTACTTCACTCACTGAAGGTCATACTTCCGAAAAAAAGATAAGCCCGAACAATTTAAATTTGTTGACAATAAAAATTTTTAAACGAATCATTCGAGTTGAACCAAATCCAAGTATCATATGCGAGTGGGATTGGGCCCATGTAAACATGATCACGTAATGATAATTATCTAACACTTATATACTGTTTACTCATTATTTTCTCTTTCTGAAGTAATGGAGATAGCTTGCTTCTAGTGGGAAGCTTCCAGTTGCATCAGATGATACGATTCATGGGAAACGTTGTTGTTCAATCAATAGTTTAAGACCTTTTTTAGATTTAAATTCATGACGATTCATAACAAGTTTAATTTTTATGATTTGAAAACAATTCTGTTTATTTTTTTTTAAATGTGAGATGATAATTTGTATTTTGCTTCTGCCTATTTACTGTGACTGAGTTTCGATCCTGACGTGATATTATTCGATGTTCCCTATTCCCCTTGAAAATTCAATAATATGCATACACGAGCTATACGAGAGTTGCTTATTTCAATAGAATGTAATACCCTGTTGGTTGCTGAGGGTGGTTACTTACGCTTCGATTTTACTTTTGATTTTGGATATTTATTGTGGATAGAGTGATTATTCGTAAATAATGAACCATCTGTTATTTTACTGTCGCGATATTTTTTTTTGGGAATTTCCAATTTTTGATCGACTGTAGCGTGCCTTCTCGAAATCCATCGATATATCCTGCGCCGGGACGATTTGTTTTTTTTTTTTTTGCCTTTCATAGGTATTATTGCTATTACAACTGTGCAAATCTTAGTTGAATATTCCACGAGCCTAAGAATCTTATAACTTTATTTTCGAAAGATTAAAAAAAAAATGCAAGTTGCTCACATTATAATCCCAAAGTTGCACACAATAAATAATTATAGGTTTAAGCACTCGCAAATGTAAAAGAAAAACTTAGCTTTAAATGGTTTCTTAGTAGTTTTTCAGTTGGATTTTTTTCTATCACGAGGACCAAAATCTGTTTTGATATTTATTTATTTACTAATAAACTTTTTTATTTATTTATTCAGATTGTATCTTTATGATCTGCTGACGGAAAAATTCTACAATAATTTATATTGTAGGTTTTTCTCGTTGTTTCCTTCAAACTAATATTTGCAAAAAATAATTCTAAGTAGAAAGATATAAAAAAAATATCAAATCTCTGGGCACATTGTGCGACAAAAAAAAATTGGAAAGGGTTCTCCGGGGGTGCCGACAGATGTGAAAACTTGAACAATTGCGACTGTATTTTTTGAATTGTCAGAAAATATTTAATTGTTCAGGAAATACTTTAAATAAAGTGTTTTTATATTCATTATTGTATATTACTGCAACAAAAATTGTATTGCAGTTTTCATTTAATGCGCTATTGTACATGGAAATTAATGTATATTGTTTAACATGCAAAAAATGCAATTTATTGCTTTTAACATTTATTTACAAATACATTTAATATGATATTAAATTAATTGGTACCCTTTGAAATATATTCCCAATAAAGTTATGAATTTTCATAAACTATTTCAACAACTCTTTCATCATCATCATGATTGTGATTATATTCCAAAACTGATACTACAGGTTTATGACAACTAAAATAGGAAACAAATAATTTTGATTCGAATCTATTTATATATCTTGTTAGAACTGCATTCAAAAATTGTCGCAACTATAATATCTGTGTTGAATTAACAGAAATGTGCGTTGAATTGTATATCAGAACTACTTAAAGCATTCCCTGTCTCTAACTCGCACTAACCCACGATTCCTATACCCCACTACTATTAAAATACTACGTTATACACAGAGGTGATGGTTAGAGTAATAGTGTCGCGAGTAAGAAGGTTAATTGCCATTTCAAAAATGCCCAATGCGCCTGAAGAAGTTTTCACTTCAAAAATCATGTAAACATTTTTTGTGTACGAAGACTATATATCTAGTGCATAGTCCTACTAGAAGCAAGTACAAATTACAATTTGCAAGTACTAAGAACTTGGAACTCAAAATGACGATGTGATAGAGTAAGCACTATAACACGGCCACAAGTAATAACAATGTTTATTTCATCGCTACCAAATACTTATAACTATAATAAAGGGTCCGCCATCTAACGTTTTTTTTTCAACTTGTACTATTTCGTGAATGGTAATACTTTGCTCATGTCTGATTTGACAGATAATTAGTTATATCCTTCCGCTGAACGAATATGGTTATGTATACGCTTGAACAATGCTGGGAAATATTGCGACATTACTTTGAAAATCATGGTTTTTGGAATAAGAGAAGCACCGTCAGCTCCGTACGTTCGTTATCTTGTGAAAAAAGTGAAAGAGACTGGCATCCTCATCGATAAACCAATGCGTGAAAAGCCAAAAACAGTGCGTATACCCGAGAATATTGCTGCTATGGCTGAAAGTGTGCGTGAAGCGCCATCAACATCAATTCACCGTCGTTCTCAACAATTGAACACTTCGAAGACATCATTGAGAAGAATTTTGCATAACGACCTTGGTATGACGCCATACAAAGTCCAATTTGTTCAGGAGTTGAAGCCAACTGACCATCCAATGCGTTTTCGCTTCGCTAAGTGGGTCTGCGATCGACTTACAGAAGATGCCGGTTTTGCCAAAAAAATCATCTTTTCAGATGAAGCTCATTTTGATCTTGGCGGGTATGTAAACAAGCAAAATTGTCGCATTTGGGGCACAGAAAACCCGCACGCATACATTGAAAAGCCAATGCACCCAAAACGAGTCACTGTTTGGTGCGGATTTTGGTCCAGAGGCATAATTGGACCATTTTTCTTCGAAAATGAGCAAAGAGTGGCCGTTACAGTCAATGGCGATCGTTATCGGGCCATGTTGAACGAATTTTTGTTCACAAAAATTGAATAGCAGGATGTTGGCAACATTTGGTTTCAACAGGACGGCGCTACGTGCCACACAGCCGAAGCTCCACTTGATGTTTTGCGCCCTGTTTTTGAAGATCGCATTATCAGCCGCAGAGCTGATGTCGTTTAGCCACCTCGGAGCTGCGATTTGATACCGTTGGACTATTATTTGTGGGGTGCCCTCAAAGATAAATGTTACGCCGACAAGCCAGAGACAATTGACGCTTTAAATGACAATATTCGTTAAGCCATTTGTGAAATACAGCTGCACACAATCGATAATGCGCTTAAAAATTGGACCGATCGTGTAGGCTACTACAAGGCCAGCCGAGGCAGCCATTTAAATGAAATTATTTTCCATTCTTAACCGGAAGGATTGTACTTTCAAATAAAAAAAGAAATTTGATAAAATATTCAGCAGTTTTTTTTTATAGCATTTTCAAAAAAAAAAGTTATTTGGCGGACCCTTTATTAAAGTATATTATTTTACGCGAGGATTGGTATCTGCGATTTTTTAATTGATCCAATCGAAAAATATGCGTCTTACCGGCGCAGTTGTTTAATATTTGCCACATTTCAGATTTCAAAATAAAGATTTTTCGGAGTGTTTTGCTCTAGAAACTCGCCTGTGGGTCTATAGACTCTTCTGATGGGTCTGACTTCACGAATACTATCATAATAAAGCTGTCAAGAAAACATGCAACTTGACTTAATTCGGAAACGAAACTTCGACTAGATCAAAAATAAAAATTAAGACAACTGTGCGACAAAATATCAACGCTACAGTTCATTTCATAAACCTCACCTGAAAAAACTCCTTTAATTTTTAAGCGCTCCTAATGATAAATTGAATTTTGCTGTCCATTCGGATTCCATGTAATATGCTTGATTAAGTAAATTTTTGGTAGTGACTTTTATTGTCCGCCTCGTAATTACGTCTTTCTATTTGTTGACTTGAAGCATGCGCAGCCGTCGTATCTGTAGAAAAGGTCATTCAAAAACATCGTGCTTAATGGTATCTGATTCTTCTTGATCTTAAAAGCTTTTTCAGCAGTTAAAAGATATGTGCCTAACCTAACATCCTTTGGGCCACAGCTCCTTGAGTTACCAGACATAATTCCTAACTCGAACAAAAAAAAAATACAAATGCAAACAGATACAACAAAATTGTAGTTGAAATGGGGGAAAGTAAGAAAAGACTTCTAAACGACGAAAAACAGAATTCGCAAGTCAAACCACAGATCTTGCGTCCAAAGTAATAAGCCTTTTATTTTGAAAGTCAAATGGTAACAGCGTTAAAGTTTCATTTAAAATAGATGGAAGCTTTTGGAAGACTGTGCAGGTTTAGCGTGTGCGACTCGAATCAAGACTGACTGCAGAAATTTTAAGTCAAATCGACATAAAAATAACGTGTTTCTATAAATGAAATGTTGCACGCCTTCACTACCTCATAGCTGCTTAAGGCCCTATAAATCCAGGGGTGTTACGTACCAACCTCTTAACCGACTCTTCCTACAAAATAAATTAAATACTTTTTACTTAAAGGTATGTTTGGTTCCCAATTTTCTACTCAATTTTAGGTGCGAACATTTTTGTTGTTAATTATCCCATCGTTGGATTTTGCTGCTAGCAACAATGTTTCACTTTTATTTTTATCTGCTCGTTGAGTATTTTTGTTCCCACGAATCAAAACCAAATCTCGTCACACATAATAAACGAAATTCGGGCTGGGAAAAGTTTTATAGTTCATCTGTTAATATCCCGCCCATTTATAAAAGAACGTATAAAAAAGGCAAACGCAAGTCAAATTAACACAAATATTTACGCAGCGAAATAAGCTGTTACATAGCCAGTGTTTTATTACTTTATAAACGTTCTATTCTTTCAAGTGAAAACCCAAAAAACTTTTGTTTGCACAAATTAATCTGCTTAGATACGAGTCGATAATTGCTGAAAGAAATACTTTCGTTTTTACTGCACGAAACGTATTCCAGGTTGGGGACGTATGCACGTTTGTGTAAATATTAAAAACTTCCATCGCTTGATCAAATAAACAACAATATGAGAAAAGTTAAATAATTAATGCGGAGCGGATTAGTAAGTCAATAGCAAATTAGTTTGATTCTGCGTTCATTCTAAGGGAAAAATTATTATAATATAGACTTATTATGTTCGAGTTCAGTCAACAGCAACTGCATTCAAGCAATATGGTTGCAAAATTTGTTAGACAGATGCCCTTGTAAGGGCTATCGATTTCTATGAAATCCGACTCTAGTCACAGTAGCGTCCCTTAAATAGGAAATTATGGTATATATAATTAATATCATAGGGTTGGAGTAGCTTAATTACAGAACAGTGATTAAGATTCGACAATGTTTTATATGTGAATGCAAAATGTTCTCAATATTTCGAATCTAAGTGGTAAGAGGCAACACTTTTGATTTCACTTAAAAATACGGGTTCTCCTACAGACCTTACTTTCACAGAGACATTATTTTGCCTCTGTAAGGGTTTGGATTTCAAAAGTAACCTTGTTTTTCTTAATATTAAAATAAGAAATACTACTGTCTTTATTTAAATATTATAACAATTATTGTTTTTATTATTATTATTTCAAATATTTCTTTGGGTTTTGTATAAAACTATAATTAAAGAGGGATTCCACGTACGGATGTACATCAATTGGTATGGATCCTTCTGTTTGCGTGTTTGACTCGCACTTGTCGGCTTTCTGCTGAAATTATCATTGGATTTAATTACGCATTTTTAAACAATGAAAAAGTATTTATCCGTTTCCGATGCCGATGAAAATTTTTTTGGAGCATTCTTGACTGAGGTCCTCCAGAAATGTTTAAAGTAATTCAGTTATAAGTTTTCTTGCATAATTCTTGTAAATATTTTGATTGAAGTGTCGGATGTTGGCAAATTTCAAATAACATATTAAGCTTTTTTCGATCAATGTTTATTCCCAATTGGTTCATTAAAGACTTCCCTTTTTGTCGGATTCTACTCATCAACTTAAGCTTTATTGTTGCAGACCTCGTAAAGTGACATAAAAATCATATTGTTTGCAATGGCATTGAAAGCTTTAGTACTTAAAGTTTTTGAGAATCCGAAACTGAGAAAAATAAAACGAAATTTTTACCACAGCCTTAATGAAAATTTTTGCAAGAACTTTTTCGACTAAAAGTGATCGACTGCTTTGGACTTTTTTCTACAGTGGGAAATTGAGGGCGCAATTCTCCAAGCCTCTGTTTTGCCAACGCAAGAATATGCCTAGCGCACTTCCTGAATATAGCCTTAAGCTTTTCCTGTGGATATTTCATCTCGTGAATTTTATTTTCCGAATATAAACAATTTTTTTTTTTTAATTTTATATATTATTCATAATTTATTATTTACAAAAATTTTGTATTTGTATTTGTTGCAATTCGACTAAATACAATTCTAAGACTTTGTCTTTTAGATTAATGCTATAGTAATTTCACTAAGAGTTAAAATTTGACAAAGAATGTAACGCACGCTAGATAAAAAATAAAATTGATATATAATAAATAAAATAAATAAGTAATATAATAAAATTCTATAAAACAAATTTAAACAAAGTATGGAGAGGCATTTCTAAATCCGTTAAGTTAAAATTATTGAAATAGCGACTTAGTGCCTTTTCGAAGCTGTTCCGATTGTTCAGTCTTCAAATAATAAAGGGGAGTGAGCTGGATACCTTAACAGAGTACACGACAAATTGTTTTTGTATTACATAATATTTAAACTTAGGTAAAATTAAAGCATTGGTGCGGATTGAATTCACTCTTACGAGTCTGTGGAAAAGGTATTAAAGTTATTCACTAGACTTAAGATCAAAAAAGCACATCATAGTCCTCAGATGAAGATATTTTCTAAATGCCATTTTTTTTTCTCAGAAACATGGTCGAACTTTCGTAAATTGTATACAAATCTCACGGTCTTGTTAACACTACTTCAGTTTTTCGTTTACATTAGCTATCTAGGTCACAAAAGAATGGTTGCACACAAAGCAGGATGGATATTAAGAGAGATTTGATTAATATCATTTAAATTTTCACTGGAACGCAAGCTCCAGCGAGGTAGAGAATACTGTATTTAAACCATGGTCAGTCCAGGTTAACTTTTGATTAAAAAAAACATGCCCAGATCTCTTACAGTTTTGAAATAACTTATTTGATCACCATTAATTTCAATTTTGGAAAACAGTGTTGTGTCGGTAACTTCGCGAGAAATTGTTATCGCTTGAATTTTCTTGGAATTCAGTTTTAGGTGGTCATTCTTCGACCATTGAGCAACTAGCGATAGATCAGCATTTATTCGGGCTGTCGCATCATCAGCTTTACTAAAAGGATAGCTGAGAAATATTTGAACATCGTCTGCGTACATTTGTATTTTGCAGTGCTTTTACTATGTTTAAGTGCTATTAAACATAGTAAAAGCAAAGGTCCAAGAATAGAGTCTTGAGGAACGCCTGCATTTGTTGTTAGAAAATCTGACCAACCCTCGCCTGCACAAATAGCCTGAAATATAACACTCAAATAACTGTCAATAAGCTTACGTGCTGTTTGCTCAAATTTAAATAATCGTTTAATTTCTGTTAAAGCAGCTTATGTCAAATGTCTTTGAAAAGCAAGATGTTGTGTATCCCTTTCATTGCGTATATCTTCAACTTAGATTAGCAATTCGGTGGTACAGCTGTAGTGCGCTCTGAATCCAGACTGGGATTCTGTAAGAAATTTATTTCTATTTAAGTTATCCGAATTTGCCAACTCATGAGTTTCCCGAGCACTTTTGATAAAAAATAGGCAAAATCGATATTGGTCGATACTCTTTGCCATTTGATGTTGCAGTGCCAGTGGGATTTTCGATTTCTTCCAAATTTTTGGGGAATGTAGATGTCATAATAATGATGTTCAAAACATGGGTGAAATAGGGAAGTATGCTTGGGATGATCATTTTGAGGAATTTTGGATGCATTTCATCCACCCCAATTGCATCAGATTTTATTGCGAAAATTGCCTTTATGATTTCCATTCCATCAACCCTATGAAAAGAAAAAGAATTACATTTTGTGTTTAGCTCGCCATACATTTCGTCTATGCAATTGTCTATAGTTTGATTTGAACACTACGCAGTGGGAAACGCTTTGTTTAAGTGATTTCAATCAGTCTCCACAGGTTCATTTGACGTTTGTTTGCCCATACATATTTCCTTAATATTACGCCTTGTCATTTTAGAGGATATGGTTTAAATTTTCCTTAAAAGTAATAATAATAATAAATTCTAGCTTCTACAATGACCGCATTTCTGATGCCCTTACATATACAGAAAAGAAGAAAAGAAAGGAAAGAAGAACCTTTAAGAAGTCATCGCAAGCAATCCTCGCTAATTTCATTGTTTTTCTTAAAAATGTATGGCCTTGTTTCCCTCTTTCTTTCCTGATATGTACATATCGTGAGTTCCTCTTCCTTTTGCTATTCGACTTAGAATTGCATGAACTACTCCAACATCGCAAGCTCTGCAAGGGCTGTATGAACTATTCGAAAATCAGTGAGACCCACTCATTTTAGGTTCTTCTTGCTATTCGCTTTCGATGTAAACCTTGTGAACCGAATTGTATATAGTAAATTTGTCTTACATAGCCGACCAGAAGTGATGGCACTGAGTTATGACTATTGCTTCTTAAATTAAACCAAATCTTTTATTCTTTTGAAACTTTTTCATAAAACTGTCAAAAATTGACGGCATTATGGCATTTCTCTGAACATCGCTTGTACCCACGCACTGCATATTGCGTCTTTCCGAATATAACTCAATTTGTTTACTCAAGTTTTCCATAATATAAAGATAATAAATAAAATAAAAGTTTTTTATTCACCTGCCTACGCTACGCGTTATTATGAGTATTTCACGGAATCGACAGAATATTAGGTTATAGATAGACGCTTGACAAATCTTTTTGCAATACGTCACAAGCTTTTTTTCCTTCCCCTTTAATATAATATATTTATATGCTTAGTATTATTACAATATATTAACGCACTACCATGTTGTTTTGGGTTTTGATTTTTCGTCATTGATTTCATTGTTTTTGGTTACGCTATCAATAAAACTCAAACGATGTCCTTAACAATACGCAACACCCTATGCAGAGCACATATGACAACTAACAATTATATAAAGTGAAGTGCGAAACGTTTCTTATCAAACTCGAGACACCTTATCTCAGACACTTTCTTTTTACTTCTGCCGGTTGAGAGGCAGATAATTTGATTTTTGTGAGATAGAACTACTCAAGCCCTATTCAGTCATAAAACTACTAAAAAGATTGATGGAATATAAGAATACACTCATCGACAAATGATTTGGTCAATCATAGATTTTGGAATATTTGTTTTTGTCCGTTTTGTGTCAACACGGTAAGCAACGTTATAAATCCCTCATTACATTTAAATTCTAAGTTTTTCCGTTGTCTCTAAAAGACTGAACAAAAATGCTGGGTCAGGATATACATAAATAAATTAGGATTTTTGCCAGAAGGCTCTATAGCGAGGGTACACATTTACAAAAAAAACACTAAGACGGAATTGCGATCAACAAACCAAGTTGTATGCCTAAGCTCGAATTAT
The DNA here is from genome assembly GCA_963555765.1 of Orthonevra nobilis. NCBI lineage: Eukaryota > Metazoa > Arthropoda > Insecta > Diptera > Syrphidae > Orthonevra > Orthonevra nobilis. The sequence goes on from OY743226.1 coordinate 56,041,996, forward strand.
CGTAGTTCCAATGACGACAATGTTTTGCACTGTTATCAAATATGTCTCTCAATTTCGTACCACAGCTCTATTGGGTTTACGTCGGATAGTTGGGTGATCAATTTCACATTGTGAATTTAAAAAGTCTTTACTTTTCCTTATTTATGGTTTCGTCGATGCGGCCGAGGTCTGCAGCATGACATTCTTGACTGTTTTGATAATACAACATGCGAGCATATTTATTTTCTTCTTTATTTCTTCTTGTTTTTTATTCAAAAGACTCAATAAATTGGCATCAAATTCTGGTCATTTTTCTCAATTCCTGTGTTTTGAAGGCGTTATAATGATTGAATGATTTCAAGAAACGATACAAACTCCCATACAGGTGACCTAGTTATTCCTACCACGGGTAAATTCCTCCCAACGATAAGCAATCTTCAGTAGCGAGCAGAGTAATTGCAAAAAAAAAGCTCACATCTCGTTTTAGTTCTTCGTACTTTGTCATTCAAAAATAACAGGGGACTAATAAGTCTTTTACAATAATTGTTTCCCAGCTTGTACCCAATAAAACTGAACACATAACTATTTGCTGTAGATACAGAACTCCATCAAATAGAGATTTCCAATAATTTTTGGAAAAAAAGAACAACATTTCTTTTGCAGTAGGCAGCAATTAATTCTGTGTTTAAGACCTAAAAACATGAACATATTGATTTGTTTTCGTACGATTGTTTTACATATTAATACTTTGTAGCTCCTCCTTTATATTTTATGACGTCATGAATTCGCTTTGGAAGTGAATCCATCAAACTGTGAAGAACACTTCTCCAAACACACTTCTTCAAGCACGTCATTGAGCATTTTTATAGAGGTAGTCATTTTGCTGTTGATTTCCAATGCAATATTGTGTCAGAGTCTTTCAATAGAGTTAAGGTCCGGCGAATTATCTGGCCAACCGAATGGGGAATTCCCTTTTCAATCATCAATTATTTAATCTATGAAAAATTTGAATTTAATGTTAATATTTTGATGAGTATAACTAGAAGATATGAAAACTCTAATAATACGTGAAGCGGAACGGGAAGGAGGACTTTTATATTGACAGGATTTGCAGGATTGGCAGGATTTTAACCGACATTAATTTGATATATGTATAGTACTTTGAAAGTTTGGAAGATTTAGCTAAATAACTCGCTGTCAGTATTATGCCTTCACAGCAGACTAAGCAGTATTTTGACAACACGAACTAGGAATCAAGCCGATGCAACAACCACTACAACAATGCCACCCATAAGTCAGACTACTTTCGCTGGTCGACAAATCCAGTGATTTTGCCATTAACTTTATTCCAATGGCAAATGCTGACTGGACCAGATTCGAAAAACTAGACAAATCTAGGAACCGAACCTGTGACCTATCAATTGAATCAATTGAAAGGCAGGCGCTCTACCAACTTCGTCCCCTAGCTGAGAAATGTTCTGAGAAATGCATTTCATTGACGTTATTAAATGACTGTTCAAAATATTTTTATATACTTCCGTGTTAACAATTCCTTTGACAAAATCATCATATCATTTGACCAGCCAGATGCTTCACCATTCGCGGAAAGCGATTTTTGGTACGTTCTAAATTCCATCATGACCGGTATTTGCTGAGGTCCAAGTTAGCCGAGATTTTATCATCCTTGATGTCAACATATGTTTTTTTGCAGGGCGATGAGCTATTAGGCCGAATTTCCGCACTGGATGTACATCAGGTTCAGTTCCGCTTAGCTCCACAAACAGTGCTCTAATTTGCACCGCTGTTGCAAATCGGTTCCTCATTGACAATTGGTGTGAAACTCGATATCCCGTCTCAGATGTCTTGCGAATAATTCCTGTTTCCTGCTCACAATCGACTTGTCGCATCTTACCTCTTCACTTATTTCAGTAAGAGTCAACTTTTCCACTTTAATAAGGTCAATTTATTTGACTTTTTTGATTGATTTTTGAAAATTTATCAGATGATGCACCGTACCTAGCAACCCCTGAATCGTGGCATGTATCTTGGAATCATCCTTTCTTTCATTTATTCTTCCGTATATTTTGTTGCAAATAGGTTATTAAAGCCATTAATACTTCCTACGGACCTTTGCAAAAATATGGGGTCCTTTTAACTTTCAGACATTCAAAGTGTTTTCAGGCAGAAGTCTATGTATATTAATTTAAAAGCAAATGTTATGCAAAAAAGCTATCTATCCTTCTTGAAGAGTACATTTCTGTAAGGCTTTCAAGTTAAGTAACGCGCTGTGACGAATTCCCAAAGTATCTTTACAATATGAGTGAACATGACGTCAATGCATGTATGGAAATGCGATAAATATTATCACCCACCTCTTTAGCTTCAACTTCCCGAATGTTAATATTAAGTGGGAATTTCGTGCACCCAGGTCGGTTAATGGTATGTCCAAAACCTCATGCACTGCAGTAAATATTCCCAACTCACGAGCGTTGACGCGCACATTTTGCAGCTTTGTCGAACATTTGTGTTCTGTTATCAGACATGATTTTCATTTCGATGTTTGCGAAAATTTCCGGAGGATATCCCAAAATGTCTTAACTCCTGCGAAGTGGAGCCGTTGTGATCACTTGACTACTTCTGACTTATCAGTCCGGAGTATTTGTATCACTTTTCCAACCAATCTTTTCGAGAAATGCAAAAGCCAGCGTCGTATCATTTGTCGAGGAGTGTACATAATAATGTAGAAATGTTTGCGATTTTGGTGCTCGTCCAACTTTTGCTCGTATGATGTTGATGTACGAGTACGCATTTGTCAGTATCACTTCCTCTAAGCCGTTAAAACATTCTTTGTTGCGGTTCAAGGGCACTTGAGATACTATATTTTTTTTATTTCAGCAAACAGAGGGAAGCAAATACTTGTTACTGCATTCTACATGCAATGGTGTTGATTGGTGTCGCGTTTCGAATTGAATTCACACACCGCGATGCGATAATGTTTATCTATGAAACTGTAAGCGGAAATTGATTTTTATTTGTCCCACTGACTATTATTACTGATAATTAAGCCCGTTTTTCTTAAATTGATTAATTTGGCATTAAATTTTGCGACACATATTAATTGATTAAGAGACGGAGTAAAAATATCAAGGTAAGCGTGGCATTGAAGGCGAAAAGATAAAACAAAAATAGCACGACAGGTATTTGAGGAGCCCAATTTCATTATATTTGCAAAAATTATGGGGGTGAGGCTTACAGTTATTGTTTCTTTTAAGTATTGAGGGATATAGGACCTATAAATGTATCCAGTCTCTTAGTCTTATTTTTACGATTGCACTTTAACGCTGAAAATGCACTTTTGTATTTTTGCTGGGGTTTCTTTTTCCAGCTTCGTAAAATAGAACATTCAACGTTGAGTTGAGAATCTGTTGGACTATCGTGGTATATAATTTGTTCGCTATCAAGAAGTTATGTGTGCTCATATAATGCATATTGCAAAAGGTGAGCAGAAGAACAATGAGATATATGGAAAAATTGTATATTAGTTTGAACTTCAGATGTATTTTGGTTTCAATTGCTCCTTGTATGTAGCCCGAAAACGGGACTAAAATTTGATATTGATATTTTAGCTGTCGCTTGATTCGCAGGGTTTAATTTGTCATACATTAGTTGATATACCTGAAAGTTTGGGAGATTGGTTCATCACCCAGCTGTCAGCGTTATGCCTTCACATCAGAGCCAATGACAAAACCCCTACACAAACCATTATTCCTCGTGACAGCCTGAACTAATAATTCTAGCAGCCGAGACCCAAACCCACTTGAGTCTGTGTATCACCTTGTGTACAGGCCTTTCAATTTTTTTAAATCTGATTGAAACAAATATATTTTTGAATGATACCCAAACAATTTAATAATATATAGTTTCTTGCTTTGTATGTGGAGGGCTGGCACCTGTCAAAATTTGTGCTTCACAGTTTTACAAGCGCCACAGAAATTCCCGTGTCACTAGGACATTTAAAAAGCTTGTTAGTGACATGTCATTAAATTTACCTTAGTAGGTGCGTCTGTCGTTATATTATATGTAGTTTCTGCTCAATGGCCTTTTCAATATGAGTTTTACTGACGCTTTGCTGAGATGAGGAAATTGACATCAGTAAGTGGGAATGATAATGCCTTAAACTTATTCAAAAGATCACAATTTTTATTTTCTAGAAACTTAATTATTTGTTCTTGAACTCCTTCTGAAAGTTTACCAAATTGGCAACGCCAACGAAAAATGTGTTGCAAAGTAGATGATAACTGTTTTTTCCGCATTTTTGCTCTCTAAGTTCTACAATAAAATATACATTTTACATCGCCATTAACTGATTCTTTGCATTACTGTATACTTCAAATATATTTTCAATCACTTGTCATAAGGTCTTCATCAACTTTAATTTTAGCTCATGTTACTAATGGATTTTCAAAAAACCGTTTTTATTTATATCCGTAATTTCAAATACAAAATTCAAATTCTTGTCACTCCAGCAGTTCTGTTTTACCATTTGTGTTATAGTTTTCGCACCAAATGCGGGGGTTGGAGCTGCAGTTAATTGCTGTGAAGATTTATCATGGTTGTAGTACTCTTCGGAGGATACCCAATCAATGGCGAGGGGTGGCGCCGTGAAAGAATTTCAGGATTTCCATCACGGATTTAAAATAAATAAAGTTTTGCAGCTGTCACAACCTACATGTAAATTATTGTTTGCATTATCATAGGCGTTTTTCCCTTTTTAGATCAGAGTAGAGCTCAAAGACATCGAGCGTGCTCTGAACCGAGCGTGTTCAGGACGATTTGATTTGTTTTTGAAACACAGTTGAACGCTTAGTTGTCATTCGCTTAGCAATCTGAAGTTAAGCTGTCAAAATAATAAAGTTTTATTGTATAAAATTGCTTATTGTTAATTGTTAGTTATATTTTATACTTTTATTACCTTCTGCGCCAGAATAACAAATCTCGTGCTGCATTTTAATTGTTTTGAATTTTATTAATGTTTGTTTTCCTTCCTGTCACACAAAAAATGGCTGTGCTCAACTTTTTGGTCTAAATATTCGGTCAATTTATTCTGAGCTCATAGAGTGCTCTCAGAGTATGCTCCGAACGGAAAAAGAAAAATGAATTTAGAGCTCTGATATGTCTGAGTTAAATAAGAAACTGGAAACTTTTTTTGACAATTCAGGCTCTCCTCTGAACGATAAAAGCAACATGTTTTTTCATCCAGTTTTCCTTGTGATCTCGCAAGACCGTGCTCATTTGGCCTGTATATTCGCACTTTCCGTTGACGACCCATCAGATTCCCATAAACTCTTAAAGCTCAAAAATCGCACACCCTGTTTTAGTTTCACGTCGATGACTCGTCTTTGTTACCGGTGTTTGTTGGAGCGCTGAAATTGGGACATGCTCTGAATTTATCTAAAGCGACAAAAAAGTTATACGACTTTAGTCTAAGGGGTTTTCAAAACACTAAAAAAAGTTGGGTGAGCTTTCATCTATTGACGAATGGTTCAGAAAGTCGATTCTTGATCTAAAAATCATTTTTCTTAGTGTTTTGAAAAACACGAATGTATACAGAATAGACCGATGTGCCAAATTTTTGCAATCCATTTTGAGTTCAAAGTGTTTTTGGCCATTTACATATGTTACGGGTTTTCCAATAGGGACTTGACAATTTTGAATTTAATTTGTGAACGTAAACTTTTACTAATCATCAAATTGTCATTATCAATTAATTCATGTTGGCGTGTCAGTAAAACAACGGATTGGTCGAAGTAATATCGCGTCCGATAATATCGCGTCCGTAGCAAACGATCCAAATCAGTCAATTCCACGGAGTTCTCAAGAATGTGGCATCGCTCAGACCACATTATGACGTATTTTGTGTTTACACCCATACAAGATCAAGCTGACTCAAGCATTGAAGCCGATGGACCATTTGAGGCGACGCACGTTCTCCAATTGGGCTCTGGAGAAGATGCGCGTAGATGATGAATTTCATCACATAATCATCTTCAATGACGAAGCTCATTTTTGCCTCAATGGCCTCATCACAAAGCAAAATATACGTTATTGGTCGATTGAAAATCCACATTTGCTTCATGAATCAACCACAAAAAGAAAACAAACTTTTTGGTGCGGTGATCGCTACGTTACTGTGAATGGCCAGCGTGATCACGCCATGATTACCTTTTATTTTTGGCTCGAGTTGGAGGAGATGAACTTGAACGGCATGTGGTTTCAACTGGATGGTGCCACAAGATGCACAGCACACCCTTAAATCGATTTTTTGACGAGCTAGTTTGATGAACGTGTTATCTCTTGAAATGGGCCAGTCGATTGGCCGCCTCGTCCGTGCGATTTATCGCCTCTTGGGCAACGTTAATTCATTGGCTTATGGCAACAAGCCGATGATTTTGGAAGAGCTCAGAGCCAAAATTAAACGCGAAATAGCGGCCGTTTCGGAGGAAATTTCTGACCGAATCATCGAAAATATGAATCGACCGCTGTAAACGTGTCGATCATATGAACGCTGTCGAGTTTTATTTATAAATGTTTTGATTGTATTTCAAGCCGATTAAGCTTTTGAATTGTCTAAAAATTATATTAAAATTATATTAAAATTATTATATTATGAAAGTTAGAAATATCTTAAATATCTACCATCTACTGCGTAAACCGTTTTTTATAAACTGCTATCACTTTTCTATTTTAAATTTACATAAAAAAAAATTCTCACAAAAGATTATCATTTGTTTCTTTTCAGGTATGTTGTACTAAAAATTTTCGAAAATTCGTAAGTGATATGTGATAAGACTTATTTTCAAATATTATTTTGGTATATCCAGTTTAATAAACAAAGTTGTTAAATCTTAATAGCTCTCTTAACGTAAGCAATTTGTTTTTTGTACGGGTCACTTTAAAATGATGTTTTTATTTTATCCCAAAGTTCACTTTATGATCCAAAAAGAACTGACTTTTGATCTCTTAGCTGTTTCTTCAAAAATTATTGATTCCGGTGTTTTAGGAGACTTAAAAACTATGGTTTGGTAAGATTATGGAGTAGGTTTGAGTTAATATATGGGAATGGTCCAATAAATTTGGATAACGAATCGAAAACGAACTAGACTAATTTGTAGAAACTTTTTCTAAACTTTTCCCAAATACTGTCGTTATTTTCGTTCTCAGTTTAAATATGTAAACCATCGCACGTCTACAGAAAAGCGAACCTATCGCCAGAAAGAGTTCAGCATGACAAAACCGTTGGATCGTTCTAAAATATTTTTTAAATAATTAAAAAACCCGACGAACTGATGTACTATACTTCTCCACAAACCATTGCTGCGATAATCAAAAGTGTGCGACAGTTTTTTTCGAATTTAACTATGGATTCATATTTCTTTGAAGGTTAAGTTCTAGGACTATATCAGCATGTTAAGAAATATCGCGCATGATTACGACTCTAGAAGTTTAAATATAAAAATGAAGTTATTCCAAGCACTTGCGCCAGTGTCGATGAAAGAGTTGTTGGTTATTCAGCAGCAAAGCCTTACAGTGTATTTTTTTTCTGTCGTTAATTAGCTGTAAATAAGTGTAATACTTTGGAATAACATACGGCAAATAGGGATTGCTGATGGTAAAATATCTTACACAAAGGATATTTTACCAAGGACCTTTTCTTGAGGTCGGTAGCGAGAGTGAACGAATTAATTTTGCATTTACACCAAGTTTTAATAGTTTTAAAATGGTAACTGAAATAGATGTTGTTGAGAGAGTCGCAGCCATCAAATCTATGCATTAATCAGTGCATCGCAACTTCTTTGAATATTGCCAGAATAATTCCAATTGTCAAGAAGCCAAATGCGGCTTTTCTTAAAATTTACACACGTATGAACATTCTAACGTGCTTGCCAAAGGTCTTTGAAACAGTATTAATAAAATAGATCCAGAAATATTATTAAGCTCATTTTAAGTTTGGTCTAAGGCCCACCACAATTGCTCGACAGCTATGGTAAAAATCATTGAGGAGAAAAGACGGGACTACGACAAAGGTTACAAAACAAAGGATATTTTTGAATTTTCCAAGGCATTTGACAATATCAACCATGAGATGCTTTGCTGGAAGCACCAGCACGGTATTTGTTTTGGTGGAACTAAAACTTATAATGAACTATCTTCCGATTAGAATGCAAAGAGTCACAATAAAGTAAATAAAGTAAATAAAGTCTTTACTGTACTGAAGCTTTTCAAGCAGGGTGAGCCACAGAAATCTATTTGGGGACCTTTTCCTCCTTTACTGCATATTTATTAAGGACTTAATTTCAACATACGCAAACCGTTCCATCCATCTTTATGCAGATGATGCTCAGTTGTGCTTAGCTCGACTTGTGGGAATGTTCAAGGAACTTGTTTAACTAATAAAGTATGAGTTAGCTGAAATACATCACTGGACTGATGGGATTGCTGATCTATTCTGTCAAATCAAAGGTTATTCCATTGGCCCATAAAACATTCGATCTCACCATTTTATCCGTCGTATGTCTTTCTTAAATTATACTGGACTATGTAGAATTTGTACCGTTCTACCGTTATAACGTTCTACCCTTATACAGCACACCAATGCTAGAAACTATTCTCCCATGGACTAAAACTAAGGCAAAGAATACTATGGTGTTCCAGTGGAGAAGGCTTTCGATACCGTATGCAGGTTTGGCATGAGCAAATCACTACTGTATATGCTTTATAATATGCTTACCGATAGAAGGTTCATTGTGAAAAATGGCAATGTTACTTCTATTTGTGTTTTCGAATTAATAAGAGGTCTACAACAAGGTGCGGTTAATTCTTTTCAGCACCGCGCCATAACGTACGCGGACGATTTGATTGCGTACAGTTCAGAATATCAGTTCAGATTGAGAATATCAGATCCAGCGTTATTGCGACGACTGGAATTTGAAGATTAAGTACCAGAAATCGTAAACTATTCTTTTCAGGACTCCACTGTTTAGGTCTTCTTAGGATACAAGAAAGAATTGGCGAAACTTCAGATAGTGTAGTCAGATACCTAGGGCTCTGGCTCGACCAAAATTTTAATAAAAATATATCATAGATGTAGCTCTAGCCAGACCCAGTTTTATGGCAGCCAACTCGATGCCAGGATAAAAGTAATCTGCTACATTGCGCTTGTTGGGCCAATGATTACTTATGGGTGTTCTGTGTGGGTGGAAAAGAATCGGGTTGTCTTTGGTGACATAGAACTCCAGTGTCCCATTACAAAAAATTCTGTCGCAATAACGTCCTTTACAATGAAGTAAACCTGATCAGTGTAGATAATTCCGTAATAAAGCTTAATCGAACGCACCTTGCAAGGGCAATGATTTCGATCAACAACCTGATCTCCGGGGAATTCTACCCCAACCCTTTGTGTCACTTAAATATGCGCCTTAACGGTTTTCTTCCTCCAGAGGCGATCCTCTTCCTCGATTCTTAAATTCTGAGCTAGAGCAGTTTGACGGCCGCTTTTCTGCCACTTCGCCCGCTCAAAAGTTCCACATCGCCGGCTTACATTGATTAGGATTTAGATTTAGTTAACTTTAAGCATAAGTGGGATTTGCTGTTGTAATATACATAAAAATATTATATATATATTGTATGCCTATATATTTATTCCGTATATATTTAATCAGTTTTTAGGTATCTATACTTTATTAACGTATAGTGTATTTATAGTTAAATTAAGGTATTTTAAGGTAGTTTTATATAAAAGAGTAAATAAATGCTCGTTTGCTAAGTTTTTAACATACATTTTTTCTTAGTACATATCTTGCTATTAATTTTAAGTATTAAATAAAAACACAAAGTTAGTTTTCATCGAAAGATATATCATAAGTACAAGGTTAAACATAGAGCGCCCGCATAGAGCTAGTAAGTTAGTTAAGAATTAATGATAAATAAACTAGTTTAAGCGTTTTTGTATAGTTCTTAAGAAACTCATATAGGTTTATAAAAAATATAATATAACTCACCCAAAACTACTGGTAAAAAAACGTTCAAGTGCGGTTCAGACACGCACCCGAAGGGCTCCTTACAATTTATAATATTGCGTATATTTTAAAATTTTTAATTTCTCATAGCCTTCTTTTTATTATAAAATTTTGTTGCAATTTTAAACACGCGTTTTGTATGTTTTTTTATACATATTTGTTTTTTTATACATATTTATCATATATGTTTATTGTTTATTTCACAATTGCAGTGAAATAAAATTAAATTTTTATTTTCCATTTTATTTGATGACCTTCTGCCATCTTTATGACAACATCATGATTCGCTGCTCATAGAACTTTTGGCCCCCATTTGCACAAAACTCGACCAAATGCAATTGCAGGTCATCGTCAATGGTGAAAGTTTAATCATTCAAAGAGTTATGAAAACTTCGAAACAAATGATTTTGCAAGATTGAGGCCTTAGGGTAAATGAGACATTACTTCCCAACCAAGGTTTAATAACTTTTCTCGAGTTACCACAGGCATGTGTGGTCTAGCGTTGTCATGGTGGAATACGACTCACTTACAATTTGCTTATTAAGGCCGTTTTTTTTTTAATGCTCCCTTTTGTTGACAGTTAACATCTGCATTTATCATTTGGTTGCTTGGAAGCAGGTTTAAATTCGAAACATCAAATAGACAACATTTGCATTTTTGGACGCAGTTCAGCTTTCGATGCGGTTCATCACATTTAGATCATGATCTTACTTGCGAGTGATGATTCATTTCAAAAGAAGGATTCATTTCATTACAAAAACTGATTCGTTGTGTTAAATGAATCCCTTTCAATTCATGTGGAAACCGAATAGCAAGCCATACGAGTCCAAGATGTTTCAAGTGATTTTCAGTTGTTGTGTGTGTTGCATTTAAGCTCATTGCAATCTCTCGAACAGTCACATGACGATCTGACTCGATTATGTCTTTGATTTAGTCATCATCATCATCATTTGATTTAGTTATCTTTGAGTGCAAAATCTCCAGAACGAAAAGGCTGGATTCCAGCCTTTGAGTACGATACGAGCGAATTTCCTTTTTAACTTTCCATCAGGAAGTTCATGTAATCGGTCCGACTTTCGAAATTCAAAATTTTTACATATCTCCACGTTTCTAGGTTCCAGTAGTCGGATTCCATTGCTTTTAGAGAGATGTCCTTGTGTGTACGTACGTACGTACGTTTGTGCGGATTTTTTCGTCAAGCATAACTCGAGCACAAATTAAGCTATCGAACTTAGTTTCGTTCGAAGCGTATAGGCATAATGAAGAGCTGAACAGTTTTTGGTGATATTTGACAGGGTGGTTTTAATTTTATGACGAATAAACTGTCAAAAAGAGGGACAATTTCACTTCTTCAATTAAAATCAATTTAGATTTCAAATTAAAAAAAGTTCAAAATTAATAAAATTTATAGGTCTCAACTACCTTATCCGATAAAAAAAATATGTATAAATAAATAAAATGCCATTCATAAGTTTCCTGACAAATTCATTTACATTTTTCTTTTATTCAACATTATGTTATGTAGCGACAATTGTCTAAATTAAGTTAGTTCTTAACTGTTAAGACTAATTTAAAGACTTAAACAGTATTAAGTTGAGCCCATTTCATATTTTGATGTTCGGCTTTCTCTTTTTCTTGATACACGTTTCCACGGCAGTGTTTGAAAAATTATTTCAAAAATCTGAGTCCTTTAAATCATGATTGCGAAAGACGTCTACAACTTTGACACATGAAAACATGGATAAAATTGCATAACTCGTATATTAAAAAGCGTTACAAAGAAGATCATAACATACGAAGATTTAGTTTGTTTATCCCTGTTGTGGTTTCTTATCATGAACGAAAATCTACCAACAAATAAAACAAATATCTGAGGGTTACACATCTCAAAGCAAAGCCTCTAAAGTTCAAAATGGAAAAATCATAATCAAATTGCAGTCAATGCTGAACAGACATGGAAGAACCACTTGTGCCGATTGTATTAGGGCAACGAAGAATAAAATTCCGCTGGCAGGCAGCCTGACCTAGACGAAGTTAAGATAGCAATTACATATATAAGCTTAAATCTAATAGAGCCACTTTAACTGTCGAACTTTTCAATGCGGCGGCAATGACACAATAAAGCATCAAAGATAAATGCAATCTCAGTATTGTTTGCCCAATCTTGATGAAAAGAGACCATCTAAGCTGAGCAAATTTTAAAGGTATCAATCTTTTCAACAATGCCTATAACACCTTTCCCGCCGTATCAAGGTTGGTTTTGGTTAATGTTTCATCCACGATGTATGTGTGTATAATTCGCGACATCAGGGGCCATGTAAATTGAGTCTACTAACAACTTATTGTTTCCATTACCAATTTCTAAAATAACATGCTCTGTAACGTCATGTTCTGAAGATTGCGTAATTAATCTACATTTTAGATTCTTTTTGATTGTAAATTGCGTCGCCACCACTTCTTTTGCACACACGATCAGCGCGAAACAATCTATTACCATTTAAATCCATATCCAAGTTTCAGTTCAGCAAATAATGTCCATACAACCCCCATCAAAGGTGTTTCAAATTTCGTCTAGTTTATGAACAATGCTTTGCGCGTGTATGTATCAAATATGGATTCCTTTTTTGAAAGAACATAATATGGCCAGCAGGGTTTTAATCTCATCAATGCAATCTCTCTGCAGTTTCCTGGGGTTATGAATAAAATAGCAGCTACATTTTTTTTATCTTGAGATGGGAAATTCATGGTATGGGCAGACCTACTCGCACCCAAACCAATTTTTTGCTTTTTTCGTTACGAACATTTTCTTCCAAATAATGGTTAACTGTTAATACTAAATCACAGCTTATCTTCTGTAGTGGCTTGCTTGGGACAAAGCTTTTTTTCAATCACTTTTTTTAGGTGAGATAAAAAAAAATACCCATTGCAACTGGTTTGCTTTTTAACAACGCTTAAAAGTATACCATGAAATAAATGGTTTGCGCCAAAGCTTTTAATTTCACATGGGATATGAAATCTAGCATGCAACTTTTTAACACCGTTATCTGTCAGTTTGGTTTTACCAAACATGGTTGACAGCGCACATGTCTCTTGTTTAAATGATTGACAGCACGAGCCAGTCGTTTCATCGTGTGCTTTTGCTCATTTCAGTCAGAAAGCTCAAGATAACGATTTCGTGGATCATGCTAAAGTTTAGTGCATTAGTCGTGGCTGATAACGGACTTTTGTTTGTTAGCATTTATTTGATTAATAAATAAGAAAACAATTAAACTATAAAATACTTTGATTTAGCTTTTATTAATCAATTTGAATACTCTTGTTGAACTTTCGATTGGAATAATTATAATCGTGCGATTAAATAGGGTTAAAAGGGTTGATTGGGTTGACGTTGTTTTTGTTTTTGTGAATAAATTTTAAACGCAAATCGATCAGTTTAGGTTTTATTGCCAAAAGAGAGTGTTCATAAGGAAACCGACTCTGCATGGTTGTCAATAGGAGTATGTACTTCCCACACACAAAGTTTATAAGTGGATTCTTTGCAGTGGTCTCTTTGTGGGATTCACCAAATTCTTGAGTGAAACTTTTGCTGGTGGCCTATTTCCCGTAATGCTGGTAGGTCGCACCAATAGATTAGGGCATTCAAAGGATGCTCGGTAAGACATTGATAAAGATGCGTAGCTCAATGGCTTCTGGTCGTCCAAGCTCTATGTGTGTGTCTTCGAGTTGTTTTGGCAATTTTTTTGTTCACTACACAACGTTCTAACGTTGATCATTTTCTGGCAGGCTGCTCTGTTTTTAGTTGCCCCTCGATGCGCCGGCGGTCATTAAGGCAACCTTCTACCATTTACTACTTTGTTGTTGTAAAGTGCTTTATAACTGTTTATTCTGCTTTGGGATTTTCGTTAGTAAAGTCCATGCTGCTTTTGAAAAAAATCGAAATGAAAAACATACTATATGCAAATATGTTAGAATGTGTAGCGTGCCACCAGATGGCATGTCTTTCCCGCTGCTAGAAATTTGGTAATGTGCTACGTAGAATGACAGCTCTGCTCATTACAGAGATTCTAATTGCGATAAGTCTCAATGTAATGTTATCATGGGCAAGGAAGAATTTTTTCATCCTACGAAACATCTAACATGAAACATCAAGTTGGAAATACACATTTCTTACAAGGAAGAAAAGCACTCGATCACCTTATACACCCTTAAGTCAACATTGGATCAAAAAATTGGCAGTGGCAATTCAACAATTCACCTTTGATTTTTCTTAGTTTTCACAATCGCAGAATAACAAATATCTCCTTGCAAAACAGCAAATTTACATTTGATTATTTTTTTTCAAACCTCGAAGCTTAAGGTACACAATCTTCAGACAACCTGAATTTTTTCTCAACTTTAAAATAATCAATAACCTGCCGATCTTGTAATAGATCCGATAGTTTTGCTAATAAATAAAAAGACGAGTATTATAACAGAATTTAAACTCTTTATCGTTAAAAATCTACATCATACTTGCACCAATTAGACTGTCAATCTTGACGGACAATCAATTGATCGACTTCTTGATCTTTTGCAATGTTATTGATCTGAAGGCTACTTGTTATCGAAGTTAATTTACAAATGGTTACTGGACCAGATTCGAGAACTAAATTTTTGCGGAATTCGAAAACTGCGGCAGCCGTTATTTATTCATAATTTCGTCGATAAGGATTGTGTCTACAACGCCGCACCGGTGCACGAAAAGCATCCTTAGACTATTATGTGTTTGGGAAAAACGGCCTTAGCAAGATTTTCTACGTAAAACCTGTTTTTTTTTTTAAGAAGAACCTCATATTTCAACTCGTTCGTCCATAAGGCCCTAGATAAGTCGGTTGATATCCAATCATGGTGCTTTTCCCTTCAAAGTTGTCGTTGGGCATTGTTTTAAAGTTCTAATAAAGTTGTTTGTACTTCTAAACGTCCATGAAGGCTTATGTCAACAAAGATAGAATGTACACAGGAACTGTGAACTTACTATCGCAGACAAATTTGCAGATCAAGGTGGGATCGCATTTGCTACTATTTCTTAAATCCTGAAAATCGATTTATACAAAAGTGGCGCTAATTAATACAAACAAAAGACTATTCAACATTTATTCTGTTACTGCCTCGCAAGGAAAATCGCTTTTATGAGTTGAGAAAAACTCATGGGAAGCTGGGAATATTAGAAATCGTCAATTCCAGCACCTGTTGCAAAAACTAGACAGAAAATGTGATCCGATTGAAGTATCTTAGATTGTAATGATTCACAATGAACCTTACGTTCGCCGGGTAGAAATGGGATGACTACTTATGCTTCTTAGGCATCTTCCAATCGGTTTTGAATATTAATTTTTTGTTCAGGTGAAGTTGCGACCGTAACCAATTTTATTTTCACTGTTCTGATGCTACACATACTACAGACGTTCATGCTTCAAAATTAGTCTAAAAGAGAAACAATTGCTGCCAATGCTGTTGCGCAGGAGGAGAGGTGGAAAGCGTTCATTACGTGTGCCAAACTGAGGCACAATGTACTAATTTTTTACAATTCCAATAGTGGAGATAACTCTTAGGGTAGTCACAAAATAATTTTCGTGGCATCCCAGTGGGCTAAAAACTTGCTCAAGTGTACCTCCAGCCAACTTCTGTGTATTCCAGCCTCTCCTCCACCATAACAGTCTACTGCGTTGAATATTATTACGCCTAACTTCGTTACAGTTTTTAGACTCTGATCTTTGATTGGGGTGATAATCTCTCCAAGAAAAAAAACATACTTTGCCAACTGCAGTAAAATGGGAACCTATATGTTGCGCAACTGATTAATTTTGCTTCTCCCGGTTAAAAATGCGCGAAAACAAACCTTACACTTGATAATTGTAATTAATTAAGATTGACGCTTCTGTGGCCGCCCACCACCGCCTTGCATGATCCGCTTGGCACACATTGCGCCAATTGAATGTATGTCCATCTGTGACGCCAGCCCTGTCCAAATATTGTTCGCATTCATCATCTGTGTAAATAAATTTCCAATACACAAGCAAGCACAAGAAGAGAATAAGAATAGCGAAATAAATAATAAACTCACACAATACGAGCACTAAATACACTGATTACGTCTTATCACTCAGTTTGATTGCATAAAAATAGCGAATTGATTTTAATTAAACCTCCGTGAGCTGTGAGGCTTACTTCGTTTTATTATTGTTATCTCGGCAGAGCCTTGAGAAGAAATCAACAAGACACTTGCGTTCTCGTGCAACAGATAGTCAGCTGTGTTTGCACTATTTGGTAAAGAATGGCACGTTACGGCTGCTGTTCAAGCTATTGACACAGAATGTATGAGCAGCAGCTCACGTAAATATCTCACCCTCTACTTGCATCCAAGAGTCACTTGAACCTGCACGTTTTCAATAGGGCACAGTAAATTAACTTCAATGACTATGTTTAACCCAGCTTCACACGAGACAGGATCCTGTGATTAATATAAGTTGCTAATCACTCTTGTGCACTCGAAAAGTTTAAACAAGTTGTAACTATTTTCGTTTGAGTCTTGGGTTGATTAAAAACTTGTAATTATGGGCGTTTGAAGGTCGTTGCAAAGTGTGCATGCAATGCGACAGTCGCTGGATATGTAGCTGCTGCAACTACTGGTTCAGGTGCACCACTCTACTCCATATCAAATGGTATTGAAACCTTGATAGCAAGCAATTTAGATTGAGCATGGAATATGTTTATTGTGGTTTTGGCACGCCAGCCAAAAAGAGAAAGGATTTGGTATTCCAGAACACTTTATCCATTGCGTAACTTATAAATTAGCTCCAACTTGTTGTGTATTATTGAATGTGTTAGTGTTGAATTTGACGTTTGATAAAGAACAAGTTTATTTTAGAAAAATGTATTTTTAAACTCACCAAGGGACTCTTATCTAGCTAACAAAGAATTTGTTCGAAATGACAGACGTGTCTTTGTAGAAATACATTTTTACCTAAAATACTTTCAAATGTCTCGCTGATAAGGCTTCGAAGTTTAAAACAGGAAGCTTTTGCCAGATAAAGAATTATGATTGATTTTTTCCAATATTAGGTAAAACAATTAGCAAGACATTAGCACGATGATGATTGTTATTTCAATGATAATTGCTTGAACATTTTTCAATACATTAAGTCCAATTGTAATTGACTTCAACGAGGAACTCAGGCAGTCACGAACAACTGATTGTTTTGTTTTGTTTTTTAGCTTCCCATTCGAAAGCTCTTGTAATGGATCCGATTTTCAAATTTCACAATTTATTCAATGTCCAAAAAGTTCGATTTAATATCTTAAGAACAAGAAATGCTATCAAATCAAAACAAATTTTAATCTACACGAAGTTGAAAAAAGATCGTTAGATTTGATTGAGCAGTTTTTGATACCAAAAAAAAATTATAATACCCTCAATAAAGTTGAAAGTTCCACTTGTTCCTTAAAAAAAAATCGGGTTGAATTCAATTTGTATTGAATTCAAAGTGCTTTAATCCTAATGCCTTTTTTGATTGTATTTTTAATTGGAAGTGTTAACTTTTTATTATTAAGATGAATGCTCGAGGGCCTGAAGTATTTCAAAGATGAGACAACTAAGGGTTGGAATAAGAAGGTTTCTATAATACACATCGCGCCATGCTCTACAACGCGATGGCTGAATTTGGGACCCGCAAAAACTGGTCACTGTACCATACAGTGCTAGAAAAAACGATGCACCATGCAGTTTGCACCCAAAACCTTCAAACTATTCCGCAGGGGATACACTGTCATGTAACTTCCTCAATCTTGTCTTCGGACAACAAGTACGATGGGTAGTGGTCGATTCAAAAGGTCTTCAAGTCTAAGCAGCTTCTGGGATACGCTGACGATATCGACGACATCGCTCGTTCCCAGCAATCATAACAATTGAAGAGTAGGATTAGTCTTTGAACTAATGAGGATTGCAAACAGGAGTAAAGTTAAGGAGTTTATCTACCTCGGAACTAATATATACTCCTAAACGACGCCACATTGAGAACATGACTAATCGTAGGCAACCGTTGCTACTTCGATTTGACAAAACCTTTAGAAAATACTTATTTTGCCAGTTCTGTTTTATGGGTCTGAGTGATGGACGGTAGGCAAAGTAGCTGAGCAAATATTGGTATTCTTCCAAAGAAAAATTCTGTGATGTGGATTTAGTCCAGAAGGCAAAAATCCATATGTTACGTGTGGAATGGAGAAGTACTCTCCAGGCAAGAGAGTCTTCAAAACCAAGTCAACGGGTTCAAGGATAATTTCGGTTCAAGCATCAAGCAATTGCAGTCAAGGTTGGAGGCCATTTCTATCTCAGCCTCTGTTCCCTTCAAGATTTTTGGCCCGATAAGTATTTTAGAATAAGAAAGACTTTTGTAGATATAAAACGAGTTGGAGCCCAAAAGACCTGAGTTTTTAAAAGACCCAAAGATCCGATTCAATCAGTTGAAGAGTAAAACCAAAGTGAAGGAAAGACAATAATGAGAATTTTAATGATTATTGATTCCGCGAATGAAACTAGCAAAGGACCACATCGTCCATGTTTAAATCAAGTAGTTTGCTGTTCAAAGCGACAACTCCACCGAAGATGTATTATTAAAGTTTTGCGAAGAAATAAATAACTCAGGTCTTATTCATGACTGAGTAACTTCTTAACTTCAACAAACATATTTGAATTTATGTCCGACAATGCTCTCTTTACTCAGCTTATCTTCACATAGTGCCTAAGCGCAGAGTGCATACCATTAGCGAGCAGTAAAAAAGGTCAAATCTCGGCAACAAAAAAAAAATTTACGGGACACCCTTCATAACAGGGACGAATGCTATATTACATTATGCGATAAAGCTAAGAACATGCATACCTTGAAGAAGAAACATGGTAATGAAGGACGAATATATCAGATGCTCGGCAGTGATAGGCATTCAAAAAACAAAGTGTGGACAACAGGCATCTTCGTCGTCACCTATTCTGATGATTATTGTTCACGACAAAAAATATGCATGCAAAGAGCACAGTTTATTTTCAAACTCAAGATTTAAGTTCAAAATTATACCTTAATCTATTTAGGAAAGAAACAAAAGCAAAGAAAATATAAGCAAGATAGCTATCTCAAATATTCTAAATAATTTGATTTTTCTTCGGTGGGTATCCGGAACATGTGATCAGTGTGAAGATTGGAGCTTGTAGTGTCAAGTTGACGTCTGGAGCGTAGGTGTAGCTTAAGGTGATCGGTGGACGTCTGGAACATGGCATAAGCGCTCGAAATAGATCACGTAGCGTCTTCAATGTTGTGGGACTAAATAGATAGGAGTGTGGATGTTAACTTGCACATGGATAAAAGTCTTGCACTCGAAATCATTACCATGTAGCAATATCCATGAAAAACTTTTGTGAGTCAATCTTTACCCTTTAAAAGGAGATTCATTTCACCTTAAATATTCAGACAAAATATTTTTAACATTTGGAGTGTTCTCTTTGGAAAAGCCAATAAAAAATCTTGTGCGAAATAAAAATTAAATCCAATCCAATAAAATCCAAGAATACTCCATAAAAGTAAATCCGAATTCCAAAAAAAAGGGTTAACATTTTTTTTTTAACAAATCGACTATCTCCCAAAGTGTCTCAATATTTGCATTGATTTGAAAATTAACAAATTTAATATTTTTTAAAGTCGGTTCTATTCAAACTTCCGTCAACAAAGTTTTTCATATGAAGTACTATACTTTTATGCAATAAATTTAAAAGAAAAACAGATTTAAGCATTTTTCGCATCCAATTCAAAGAATGTTTTGAAAATTTAAATCATCCCACTCTGCGACTTATCGAATCATAAATATCACGTTTTATTTCTTAACAAAGTGTAAAAGTTTTTTATTTCAAACCTAGCACAAATTCAAATTTCAAATTTTCAAAAAATCATCGCATACCATGAATACTATTATGAATTATTTAAAGAAGGTTTATTATTGGCTTCTCAGAAGATTTATCGGTCCATTATTCATGAACAAATTTACGTGAGTGAATTAAAACCATTCGATGTCCCGCTCAAACACACATAAAAAATTTCAACAAAATCGATGAGACCGTTTAGAAGGAGTTCAGTAACTAACACGCATACAGAAGAATTTTATACATAAGAATATATATATGAAATAAGGTAGCTATTTATTCAGAGCCTAATAGTGGCACATATTTGGCAAGTCCTATTGCGCAGTTGATTACCTTGCACGTTACATGGGTGTCCATAAAAATCGCGAACGGAGAAAAGGCTGTTCAGCCTGGAAAACATTGTACGAATTCGACTTTTAATAGGAGACCTACTCCGAGCCTTACCATTTGGGCTTTCAGCCGTCTCCAAACCATCTGTGAAAATTTTGATTTTTAGAGCTCTGTCAAAGGGTGGACTGTAGCATTGATTAAGTGTATACGTTATTTTGCGTTCCTTAGCCCAAATTTCGTGTCCATACCAGCTTTAAGTCTAATATGCTGCCATGATTATAAGCTTTGGAAGATGGTTCAAAAGATTAAATCGTGCGCCTAAATTATTTATAATTGGTCTGTCAATGCTGCAGCATAAGTTTCCTTCTCGCAAAGCTTTAAATTTTGTTTGACGCATTCTTTCTTCCACACCTTGCATTGCTCTGGATTAGTCATCTCTTCAAATGATCCCTTTAGGCCTTGAAATGGATAAGTAATAGATATCGAATTGTTACTCTTTCAAGATCTTATCGAACGTGAATCGACTGTCGACTTTCTTGGGCTGAATCGCGTTTAAATGGGCCAATAAAAAATTAAAAAAAGGGCGTTTACATGAGTTTGCATCAGTGGAATCATCCCAACCCGAAAGTTTAATATAATTTCCTTAGAAATTTAGAACCAATATCGCAAACACATTTTGTATAATGTTGAATATCATTTCAGCACTCAAATATGATCCGATTTACCACACATTAATGTAGCTGTTCAAGTGCAGATCCGGGTATCCACAACGCATCGATGAATAGATCTTGGAACATATTCGGTCATCATTATTTCGGTATAAAAAAAAAGTTACTCTGCTTACTTTTGACCTCATTTGGTTCAGTTCAATCCAACTGGAAAATTAAAACATTACCATGCTGTCATTAAGGAATTTTATTTTAAAAATGCGCAAAATGCTCAAAGTAACAATTGCGTCGACTAAACTGAAATTGTAAACTTACAAGTAAATTAGAGCTCGTGATGCTTTCGAAATTGAATGTATTCCTAGAAGTCGACAAAACGTGATTCGTTTCGGAGAAAAAGCTTCTCCAGAATGGCACCCTTAGTTACTCCCCTTTTATCTGAAGTATCATTGATGGTGGAGATACTGTCAGTGTCGATTCGCGACATGGTAATCATAACCTTGTCACCAACATTAAAAACAGAAGGTTTCGCTTTTCCCTCGTGACTGCCTTTGTCAATTATTAGATCCTCATGTTTGTGAAAAGCTTTTTCGGATACTCCAGCGCAATAGCGACAAAAAGGATTCTCTGAGTTATCATCAGTTAAGGCACAGTTAAAATGCAGTGGTCCATTACATGTCCAACACACCACATCCGGATTGAAAGCTTTCGTACAAGTTAAGCATTTACCAGACATATCGTCATCCTTATTACTTCGAGGAGGACTTCGCCGCCGTCGTTTTAACATTTTATTTCCTATCTCATTTGCTTCTTCAAGTTTGCACTTTAGCAATGCTAATTGCTCCTTCAGCTCGTCTTTGGTTAACTCATCTCCTTCCTCGGATTTTTTACGGTTTGAAATGTTTCTATTTCGCGAAGTCCCAAAGGCAGCTTCACGGGGTATTCGTTTCATTGATTGATGAAATGCGCTGTTCTTTTGACTCTGAATAATTCGAAGACCATTGGCCCAAGAACCAGTCTTGTTGTGTGACATCCACTCGAGAAGATATTTTTGAATATCTTGGGATGTTAAATTTGAACTGCTTTCCTTTGGTTCAGCAATGAGGTCTTTCACATTCCAATCTTCCAAGAGACTTTGGAGAACCTGCGAAAGTAAAATTGTCAATGTGTGTCATAAAATAAGCTTGCAGTAAAACCTTAGTGCAAAAACCACGATTATTTGGGCAAACAAGAACGTCTGGGACTCCCAATAGACAAAAAATGTCGAAAATAATATCGGCCACTTTGTATGGAGCTTTGGTTTTCAATGGTCGAAGAACCAAGAATTTAGTACGTTGATCCTGGTAAACTAAGATGTATTTAAACGGTCCATCTGGGTTCGCTTCCATGTCGATGATGTTAACCTTAAAAAGTGTGTTAGATTGGATGAATTTATATCAATTCAAAACGACTACCTCACAACGGGATCTCAAGTCTGTTTTGACATCATGCTTTGCTGTTGCGATATTCACTCTCGATCTTCTCTTTAATGTGCAAGGTTTGCACAAATTTAAGTAGATTGCTATAACCTCCCTTGTGATATTGCAATACTTCCTTTTCAACTCCAATTCCATTCCCTTTTCCTTCTTGTGGCCAATCTTCAGATGAGCCTTGTGGACGACATCGAACATTTCGCTTGCCATGCAATAGTACATATTCTTGGACTCTGGACTATGTTCGTTTTTTTGGACTAATCTTTCGCCGTCGCCAATCTTAACAACATCAAATCGTTTCAGTCTGCGATAGTGTATCCCAGACAGTTCCCAGCCCATGCGTCGTCGTTCCTTTGCCTCTTTCGTCTCGGCGATCAATGCCATGTAACGTTCGTCTGTTATTAATCGAACTCTTTCCTTTTCTGCCCCGAGTAGCTTATTCAACTGTCGCTCAAATTCAGCCTTCATTTGTTTGGTTGTATTTTTTTTTCGATTTTGTTTTATTTGTTTTCTTGGCGCACCCCCTTATCAAATACGTGCTGTTCACAATAACACAAATTGACGACTGAGCTTAAGTTCCTACCCATTGTGCAGAGTGAGTACTTTCATGTCACCCGACATCGCCGCCAAGTAATTTGCGATACACACTTGTGGATCACAGGGTGCGAGTATAGTTAGAATGTGTCATATCGGTGACGTATGTGTCCTCAAAAAGTGACGATAAGATGAGAGGTGACCTTTTGAAGTTTGCCCACTGTGCATGAAACACGTGACGTTAAAAAAATGACTTTCAAAGTTGCATACTTGTCAGAGTCAGTCAGCCAGTATATTGCAATTGCGCTTTAAAGAGAACCTCCGTCAAATTAAAGTCGATAAAGCTTATTGTTAATTCGAATTTAAATTCAAAGATCCAAAAGCGCTGTCCAAGTTTCGCGCCATTAGTTATGGTCGTGCAGGCTTTGATTGAATCAATTATAAAGCTTTTGTTTAAATTGAAGATAAGAATAAAAAAAAGTTAAGAAACTCATAATGAAATATAAATAGCACACATAAGATTATAAGACCATTTTACAGGAAAGGCTAGAAAGCTAAAAGTTTGAATGTGTGAACATCTCAACGGTGTCACTGTTAGACCGTCCAAAATAACAACAGACGAATTTTACTCATGCTTTTTAAAACACAATTTGATGCAAAAGAAAAGAGGCTACTAAACTCTTTAAATCCCCTGTTTTACTACTCAATATTTTGGACTTGATAAACTGATTTTTCCATCATAGTGAAGTCCATCACAATGCTCGTCTTGTAATTGCCCAGCAGACAGAAAAGGGAAGATTTACTTTTATGGACAACTTTTGTAGTGTCGGGTACCCGCAGACTATCCGAAAATTCTGCAAAAGTCTGTTTTCAACCTCTCTTCTGCATTATATAGACGAGAATTAGTTTGAAATACACCATTGTCAAGATGGAATCAAGATGGATCTTTTCCCACATTTGTTTACAGGTTTTCTGGTTCCTGCCACGCGGATTTCGATAGATTGCTTATCGTTGTAAAAAAATTTTTAGTGATCAGATTATACATGTTAGCCATCCTCTTCTGTTAATACCTCTAAGATTTGGTATAAAATTAGAGATTTAAAAATTTTCGGTTGTTGTGTTAATATGCTTTAACTTTGAAGGGGCTTGCTTATTGATGCTCGGTCCAAAAGTTTCTTCTCTCAAATTTGGTTAAACGATAAAAAAACACTTTGCAGGCTTTAACGGTGGAGTAACAATACGGAAACCCTTAATACAACAGACTGGGTTAAGGCCCAAGTAAAGTTCAAAGTTTTGCTGCAGAAAAGATGCACCCTTGCTGTGTGTACAGACAAGCAGTGGGGCTCCATAATTGTCTAAAGACATTTGTGGTTCTTCAGTATTACAGGTCTCATCCCTATCGGCGAACTTGACGATTGCTCCAAAAATTGTGCCGAAAGTCAAAAGGCAAACTTTAGGAAATACTTCTAGGGGAAAAAAACATTATAAAGTTGACGAACAAATTGATGCATGGGCGGATTCTTTGAAGACAAAAAGTAAGAATTTTCGTTTAATACTTGACTTTTTATGTGCAAGGCTAACTTGATTTGGTCATTTGGTTCAATAAACGTTGATAAAACTTTTTGCAAACAATTTTGGCAATAAAATCAAGAAAGACAAAGATATTTTTTTTATGAATTTCTACGACAAAAAGTGTAGTGTTGGCAGTGTATATATATATATACAAATATTTATATCTTATAACACACTTGAAAATTGTAAGTTAAGTTAACTTTGCTCTTTTTTCATTAGAAAACTTATTTGATTTCAATAAAACAAGTGCAATTAGTTTTTTGTTTTAAAATTGAAATATGATGATTTGTTTTCGAGATATGCGAGACGAAAAAAATCAATAGGTACACACTCAAACAGATATCATAATAAAAACAATGGAATCCGACTCCTCAAAAAGTAGAGATACTCGCATGTCAACATTTTTAACTGCAAAAATCGGACCCATTTAAAGATGAGAAGTTAGTAAATTAACAAAACTAATAAATAACAAAATAATTAACAAAAACAATTTGTTTGTTTGAATGTATTTCGTGTTACTTGACTAAAAAATTTAATGAATACTTTCAGATATCCACATATATCTTCAAACAAAAAGATCAGGAGTATGTTTTATTCTCTCCGTAAATGACCTTCGAACTCTTTTGCGATTTGATTTGAAAATTCTGAGTAGCTACGTAAAGTTAATAAATAACACAACTTTACATGCAATTTTCTTTAGAAATAATGCAGTTAATGTGATTTGAGAATGTAAGTTTCATGTCGAATATAAATCCAAAGGTCTTTTATCTCGTCTCTAGAGACTGAACTGTGGTTGACAGTGAAGATAGAACATTTATATCTATAATATGGAAGATAACTTTTGCGACGCCGATCAACAAGTATGTACATATACATATTTAAGTCATATTGGAACAACATTTCAAGGAAAGTAAGCATATTTAAAAATGGATTTCATTATGTCAATAAATATAATAAATAAAATTGAACCAAGATGACTTGCTTGTGGAACTCTATATAAAATATAATGAAGATCCATTCATTACACTATTTTTGAGATAGCTGCTAATCCATCAAAGCAGAGATTCATGAATCTCAAATGAATGCAATTTGACGATCAATTAGTCATGACGGACAGAGTCAAATGCTTTCACAAAGTCTGAACATGAAGTGTCAACTTAACATCCAGTTTCAGAAACCTAAACAATGTATCTTGAAACATTAAAATATTAAATTAGATGTTGTAGGCTTTTTAAAACAGATCTATTTTGTCCAACACATGTATGTTCTTTTTTATTGAAGTTCAAATAATCCCTAGCAATTAATTCGAAAAGCTAAGGTAACGCAGATAACTTCAAGATTCTTCCACAATTTACAATTTTATACTTAAGACCAAATTTGTGAATCGGAGAGATGTAACATGTACTATGTAGTATGAAATTTTCCGCTCATCTTAAGAACTGGCAGATGAATGGGACAACAATGGAACTCTATCACGACCTTCATTCAAGTTGGACTTGATTTTTTGAATGCCATGTGTTCAATTTCCTTAACTGACAAATTGAATAGTGCAAGGTTCCAAGAGTACGTCCTGGCTGTGTGAATCGAATATTATCCTGAAATGAGTTGATGCTCCCGTTGCATTCTCTTCAGTTGGAACTCTAAAAAGCTAACATGTACGAGTACTTATTCCTTCCATTTACAAACTTAAAACCTACAGTAAGAAACTGATCTCTCATCAGATGACTTCAAACTCTATCTAGTCTTTACGGATCCAATCATGTACTTTGTAAAAAAAAATACCCGTTGATGAAACTTGCTCCGTTTTAAGATGAGCAGCGAAGAGTGAGAATAGGCTGGTAGAAATGTTTAATAACAAGAAACATGCGATCATATTTTCTAAAAGTTTTTCCGGTTTCAGTCTTTTTTTTTTCTCAACCAAATCGGCGCTTTTCGTTCTTATACGTCGGAAATGCTGAATGAAAATTGAGCACGAATAGATCACAAGATAACGTCCATTCAAATATCTGACATATTCTTCGGTTAGGATCATTTATTTGTGGATTTGAAAAATTCTGGAGGAAGCAATATCATATGTCTATATATCTATTCCCACCTCACAAGCCCACTTTGGCGAATTGTTCTATGTCCTTTTTCAGAGTCTAAATAACCAAATCGACGTATTGACTCTTGCACACATTTCCCGAATATTTCGCATGAAGATCTAAAAATTTCTGATTTAGTTTAAATTAGTTATAAAGTGGGGCTTATTGTTTCATTTTGTATTTCCTATGCTCGATAATCGGAACTCTCCGCAGTGTTTTCTTTTTCGATACCACGTTATTTTGAGGATTTCTGGGTTGAGGTGAATATTTTAGCCATGACTATCAAACTACTAAACTATAAATATTTACAGGTAGAAATGCCCAATGTGATTTTTGTGACAGAGCAAAATAGTTACTCAGAGGGCAATGGATCATGCCAGAAAGAATCATGAGTGGCTGTTGATGTACATTTCTTCATGTAAATTTGCATATACACCTGTAATCTTGTAGTACTGGAATTAAGACATATTCTTCAAAGTAAGATCGGAGTTTTCGCTTTCCAGCATTTTATTCTCTTGCGGACAGTGAATGTTAAAGAAATAAATATAAAACAATTTGCCTCTTGTTTTAACCATCAAAAATATATTTTATTATAAATAACTTCTGTGTCATGAACATCAAGCCAAATGACCAAAATAAATACACCCAGTACATAAGTGTTGGGTCCAACCCATCAAACAAATTCATAAGAATAAGTACATTATGTGGTCGTTAACAAAGATTTATAGGTATTTCTCGTGTAAAAAAAAAAATTCACTTTATGCTCGCGTCGTCAATCAAGATATTCTATCGATACACTTCTTCCTAGACCAAAATTTGACTAACCTCCGGGCTTCTGGATCGATAAGTTTGCCTTTCTTTGTTGGACACTGTTTTCTAACTCTCCATCAAGTTCGTAACAAAGCAAATCATATTCGTTTGAAATCGTGTCATTGGGCTGACTAATTTACATTTTTCAGTGTTCCTTTTTGATGTACTGAATCGTTATCTTTCATTTTTGAGAATCCAAAGAAAATAACATTCTTCTATTAGAATATTTGTCTATGCTTCTCCTTATTTTAGATTCCATCGGTATCGGTGAGGTCTCCATCGTCGACGGAAGTAAACCACTCGCAGACCATGATGTTAACCCGTAAAACTTGACGACACCGACAAATGTGAATTCACTTTTGAGTCCAACTATTTCGAATTTTAAATCCTCCGTCGATGGAACCTTCGGCAAGTCGGTTTATATTGAATTCTGGTGCTCTTCCCTGTCTCCTAGCTGCTTGACTTCCTAAAGGTCGTTACAAAGATTTTCGTACTACTATATTTCCTGCGATAGTAAAACGCCTTTTTATTAACCGATGGAAAGAATTCTGCACAGATTTACTGACTATCCCTCTTGTTTGCCAATTTAAAACTCCTGCCTCTATGCTAATTTAGTCCTTTAATCCTATCTGTAATAGTAAACTTCATCATGAAAGTTTAATTTGCCACAATGCCCGACTTCAAAAACGTAATTATTTTTAATTTATCATAGATAAAGTTTTATGGTAAGGCTTGCAGTTTTGTTTTCGTTTTTTACACCCAACATCCTTTGTGCTTGATTCAATTCCTATTCTTTTAAACTCATTTATGGATTTGAGAAATGAGGAAAAAGTCCTATGCAGATCTGGCAACGTCTTATTGTAGAGAAATATAGTTTCGCAGGAAGCTTATGGACGACAGTTTACACAATACGAGTGTTGATCGATAAGTACTCTTCTTCGAAATGAAAATGCAACAATTTTTAAATCTGCTTTTAGTTCAATACACTTTTCTCGGTGTTTCGCCGACTTCATTAAAACCTCCAAAAAAAACCCGTTTCTGCCTTCGCTAAACCTAATTGTTTAAACTTCATTTTTCTGCTTTGCTGTGTGTCAGATTGTTTGAATATGGTGGATGTGGCAACACATCGTACCAATAATTCATGGTCTTCCTTTTTCAAAAAAACTCTTTGACGATTATTCCTTTCGAGTCCAGCACTTTAGTTTGTCGATCAGCGAAAATGATGTCGCGAACTTAATCACCTCGGTAACCGTTTTTGCCGCTCGTCCAGTTGCACGGCCAACACGGAGCGCGAGTGATAAAATTTGCTGTAAAGCGATTTGAAACTTAGATATAGTTGGCATCCAATATCGACTTTTTAGCTTTCGTCTGGCTCGCAGGATTTAATTCGACACATAAGTAAGTTCTGTTTTTTGCAAAATTGGTTGGCAACAGAGCCAACGAGGGATCATCTTCAAAAACTATTATTTTGACGACACAAACTTGGACAAGCCGATACACCAAGGTCACCCTCTTGGCCAAACTACTATTGCTGTTCGACCATTCCAAAAATTTCGTTATTAATCCGATCCATATGTGCTGACCCCAATATTTTGTATCGCAGTTTCGCTGTTATTGGGCAGTGGAAGAGGAAGTGCTCCAGATCTTCCTCTTCCTCCACACAGCTTTGGCATGTTGGGGTTTCTGTTAGTCCGAGTCTATGTAAGTGGAGGTTGAGGTTCATGTGCCCTGTTACCAGTCCCATCATTAGCCTTAGATTCCGTTTGCTGGAGTTCACAGCTTGTTTCGTTACCTTGTTATCCCAGACCCAGTGATTTTTGGATTCCCGGGTTGTCCGTTCGTACGTACGTACGTTTGTGCGGATTCTTTCGTACAGCCTAACTCGAGATCAAATCAAGCTATCGAAGACAAATTTCATTCGAAGCGTGTGTGCATAAAGATCACTTGAAAAGCTTTCGGTTAAATTTCACAGGGTGTTTTGAATTTTATGACGAAAAAACCGTCAAAAAAAGGGACATTTTTTTAACTTAAGATGGGAAGTTCATGGTATGGGCAGACCTACTCGCACCCAAACCAATTTTTAAGTTTGTGTTTGCACTTCCTTGTCAGTGTCGATACTGATAGGGTTTGTGAAAGCTTTGATAATTACAGTTCTATCGGAACAGATGAGTATTTGCTTCTCCCGTATGTTGAGTTTGGTGAGCTTTTCTTCTCCAGTTAGTATGGCGAAAACTTCTATTTACGTGACGAATGGTTCAAGATGATTTGAGATTTCTATGGGAGGGTTCGAACAGTAGATCCCTGCCCTCGATTCAGACGGTATGTGTGAGCCGTCCGTATGGATTGTGATAGCATCGGGGTCTCTTATCGTTTTTCCGTTCATCCAAGAAGCCCTGGTTAGAAAATTGTTTTAAATTTGTTTTTGAAGGTAAAAGTTTTCTCATGCGGGTCGCTTATATATAAATGGAGACAAGCCCTAAGACACCGTCTCTCGAAAACCCGTGCCTTTTCTATTAAGCTTGCTCCCACATTGAACCACACTGGGTATCCATATGCAAGCGGATGGGGCCATGCAGCAGATAATTTTTTTCCTAGCAAGGCAAAGGCCACTTTGGCCCAGTTCAGAGCAGCAGCTTATTGTCTGTTCAAATATAGAAACTGATCTAGCCAAAGCCCAAGGTAACATCCTACAATTCGATTTGCAAGTGGCTGCCCGCGTTGTTCCGGAATAGAGAACTTTCGCCAATTCTATCTGGTATCCATGGAGGACTCCGACAATAGTGTCCTCAATAAAATAGTTTCGCACTTTTGAAAATTATTTTATACTTCCAAACATCGTCAAAACACTGAATCTCATAGAAATCGCGTTGCAAAAGGCTTACGATGACGTCGCTCTTTGGACCTGACCTGTACGCGATCAAGTCATCTGCGTACACTATAGTGTGATCTAAGCGATGGTTTTTATCCTCAGATGTCTGGTAAAATACAGGAAAATGCATTGCTCTCCCTTCCTAACAAAAACTATTGAAACATTTAAAACTTCCGCTTCGCATCGGCATGTCAAACAGTTTAAAGTCAAAAAACGAGTCGCCCGGAAACTGTGAACACGGAATAACGGCTTAAATACAAAATTTAAAATGCCTAGATGGTTGTCAATTGGGTAACAAACCTCGGAATGGAATTCATTCATAAATTCTTATCACCTCGAAACGTGTGATGACATTATTACATTTTTTTTTTCAAGCTTTTAGAAAGCCGTTCGCGCATCCGCCACATGCAGACCATAAATCACAATATGTGTTCCAATTGAATATTAATTGTGTTCGTACGCATTAATTGGGCGACTGCAACGAAGCGTGTACACTTGACTTTTCGACCAAAGGGTCTCAGATATCCGAATCGAGGAACTTTTACCTAATCTAAACGCACTGGCTAGACGCGCACATTTTGCGGACGTTGCGAACGTTGCGAACGTTGTTATCGGCGCAGACTTCAATGAATATTTGTATTGTTTATGTACGCTGCGTCTAAGTCGGTGATCGAATGCCTCATGGGGTATGTAATCCATGAGCCGAGGTACTTGTACCCGGTGCTGACAATTGTTTACTTTTATTGTTTATTTTGTAACCGCATAGCGTGCGGGTTAATGAGCGATAACATCGCCTTAGACTTGTTTGCTTAGGACTTACAATTAGCTGAATGTATGTATGTTGATAATGAATTGCTTACTCTCGAGTAATTCATAGATAGTTCTTGACCTCAGCAGGACGTGTTTGCATCGGTAGCTGATAGCGGGAGGTGATAAGTGTGAACGATAGAGAGGTGGTTACTGACTTTTTTTTTACATATAATAGATTTTAAAGCAGCTGGGTATCTTGGACAGACGGGCGTTTAGTTGGCGTAAAATCGAGATATCTTTATGCCCTCCTCAAAAAAAAATACGAAAAAAAAATAAATCGTTAATAAATTAACATATCTTATCAAAAGTGGCTTGTTTTTTTAGCTTGCTTTTCCTTTTCCATTGCTGATTATTGCTGCTTTGATAATAATTTTCCACTCGTGTTGTTTGCTGTTTATCACAATGGCTAACAGCGATTCGCCCTCTGGTAGAAAATATCGTACATCATGGGAACTTAACGCAAAATATTTCCTTGTGCATATGAGAGTCTCGAAACCTGGCACTCCAACGCGTATAATCTAAGCGGTTCAAAATTAATTTATATTGGATAAACCATATCCCTCAGAGACATGCTTTCAGGTGGAATTAATGTTTTAACAAAACTTCACTTCTAACTAACCTAAATTCGACATGTCTTTTAGGTGGTCTTAGAACACATTATGATCTGTGGAGTTTTAAATGAGAAACTCTCTACCAACTCTTTATGCGGCAATTCTTCTTATCTATGATCACAGTCAGGTCTAACTTTAAGACCAATTGTTTTCAGAGCGTGCAGATCCCCATCCAATTTAGCGACTTTTAATTGAGAAACTATGATGCTTTTCATTTGGGAGGTTGTCGTTTGCCATTGAGTTACTTCTTTCTCGAATCTTGTATCAACGAAAAAGTTAATTTTCTACTGAGCCATATTAATGTCAATAATCATAGCTCGTAGTCACTCTTAATTTACATCTGAAGTTCATAAACCAATTAAAATTTCAGAAATCGAGGCAGGAATCGAAAAACGATGGGGTACTGCCTGCACACATTTGTGTATGAAAGTGACCATTGCGGATTTGCTGTTGAAATAACAAATGGGAAATAAGTTAATATTATGAGGGGTGACAGAATAGTTTTGAGCCTAAGTACCTTCAAGTCTTAAATTTTGAATACCATCTCTAGTATAAATACAGTTTTATGCCACTAATAACTAATCCACAATTATCATCATGGGTGCCAAAAATGCGAGAAGAAGCGTCGAGTTACAACTTCACAGGAGCATTTGGACACTTGTGGCGATAATCCTGAAATTCCCCGCATTGCCATAGTTGAGCATCCGAGAATACGATCCAGAGTCAAAGCAAGAGTCGATGCAATGAATGGAAAATTAAAACAAGCCACCACGCAATTTAAAAGTGGAGCGATCGGCATCCAAGCTTATGGCCAATGTTTTTTGGCACTGTGAATGAGTTTCTTTAATGGACTACCTTCCCAAAAAAAAAAATGCAATTAACAGGGACGTCAAGTGGTTGTGAAAAAAAGAAGAGGGGAAACTGGCGGAAGAATTCCTGTTTCGCACACTGCGCAAGTTGCAAGGCGTTCCAGCGATAAAACTGGATTTGAAGACATCAATCCCCCACCATACAGTCCAGGTCTAGCGCCCAGCGATTTTAACTTATTTTAAAATTCTTAAAAGACCTCCGCGGACGAAGATTTTTAAGTGATGAAGAAATGAAGACGGCGGTTAACGAGCATTTTGAAGGCAAAAATGGCAAATATTTTTTCACCGCGCTAAGAGCCCTCCTCACAAGAGGAAGATTATGTAGAAAAATGTTTTTTTTTAAACTTTCCATAAGCATTTTTAATACCCAGGTGGAAAGCTTTTCAGCCGTCCCACGTACAGTAGGACATGTTGGACACACTACTCCCATAGTACATACAAAGGTCAAGAGCTATTTCCTCGGACTCGTTCAATCGATCCGCACCAAGAAATCAATTTTACCAGGAATAAGCTGATGTCAAAAGACAATATCACAAACTTGTTGCGTAAAACTTTGATCACACATTAAACGTGAACTCAAGCTATGGCTTGACAAATTTAATGTTATTACTGAACATGAAAATTTTTTACACCGGTGTTTCCAGAAACGATGCAGAGACTTAACTTTGTTGACGATTTGCTCAATATGATCTGCAAAGTCAAGATTTTGAGCCAGTTAACCTAGCGAAGGACTTCTCACAGTATACCCAAAGGACAAAGGTTTTCCAAAAAGAAAATGCTTAGATATGCTCTACAATCGGATTATTTCTGAATATTTTTTAATATTTTGATATCAGGACTTTTGAACATAATGAGGTAAACTTGAGGTAACATCAAATGTTTTTTAAGTTGATGCACAAGACTTGATAAATTCGCCAATTAAGATGCAAGCACATCTTTTCCAGAAAAGGCACACGGCAATCAATTTTAAGAGCTATAAGCTTATGTGAAAGTTCTTCAGAAGCCCTAGTAAAGTCAATATATGTATATGCAAATGATTTCCGTTTGTATAAAAGGATGATTCAAATGTCGTATTTTTAAAAAAAGTTTAGTGACCGGTCCAAGGTACATGTTTTTAGATTTTTTTAAGAGTTTTGTTTTCCATTTTCCTCAAGAAAAATGCCAAGGAGTAAGTCAGAAGTAAAAAGGCCAGCTGTTAACGTTGACGCTTTACGGCGAGTTGAGGGGTAATAGTGGAAAGTGGAAAAATCCACGTACACCGCAGAGAATATGTTCAACCATTCCAAAACCATGTTAATGCGGCACATCTCCAAACACAAAGTGTTTAACCATTCTGATTTCGTCGATGAAAGCCAAGCAGAAACTCTCCTAGCAGGCTTCCAAACTGCATTACGGACTACCCAGGTCTGAATTAAAGAAATTGGCCTTTAAGTTGGCCGAAAAAAGTTACAAAACCATTCCCAAAAAGTGGTTTGAACAAGGTGCGACAACTGGCTTACTTTATTTCTTCAACGTCATCCAACAATTACTCTTAGAAAACCAGAGACAACAAATGTTTCCAGAGCAACCAGCCAGGAATTACAAAGTTTATATATTCAGTTCTTAATTTAGGTTATTCAACGAATGGGGTGCAAATTCCAGTGGATGGTCCACTGAGCAGTTATTTCTCAAATACTTTAAACATATCATTTCATTTGTCAAACCAACAGAAGAAAATAAAGTGCTTTTAAAATCTGGACAGCCACGACGCTCTTATCGCTATTTTGGTAATAATTCGGCAGAAAATATGCAATGTTATCTTGCTGACACTTTCGCATCACATCTCCGACAAATTTCAGCCACCGTTTGAACAATCTTCAAAAATTTTAATTAAGCCGTGTGTAAGGGTGCAAATAAGACCCTTCCTTAAAGCTGCACCTAGAGAATTGGCCAAACGCAGTCTCCTCACAGATACCCCTGAAAAAGAACAAATTCTAGCTAATCCAGAAGCAAAGAAGACATCAAAAAATTAACCAAAAAAGTTAAATAGAAATTGGTAAGCCATAATTCTTCATCTTCAGAAAACGAAAACGAACCTCAATTGGTCGGAGCAGCAAAGCAAAAGGCAGAAGATTTTCTTGTCAAAGGTGCTAATGATGCAAATGATGATCATTCAGTTACACGTACTTTATAGTGAACTAATAAATTTGAATTGAATTTTTTAATGATATAATTGATTGTTCAAAATATGATAGTGTCATGTGGAAGGATAACCATCTTACTTTGTCTTGATATTGATGAAGATCCAGAAGAATATATTATGGAAAGACACAAATCATGTTCTTCAGAAATATGACCTTATTGGTAAATTTTTCATGCTTTATTTTGTCTAGTTCATATTTTTGAGGCCTCGTGGTTCCTAACATGCAATAAGTTGCTAGCGACTAGCACTGCGTGCGCTATAATAAGACGAGCCGCCAAAAATACTTTAGTAATATTGGGTTGGCACCTAAGTATTTGCGGATTTCACTCAAAGATGGCGTTAGCTAAAGTTTTAGGTTTGCTGACGTAATCGAAATGTCAAACACATTTTATTATTTGATAGTGGGTACTTCAACTGTCAATCAGTAAAGAATTTTTTTGATCAGTTGTGTAGTCATATTTTGTGAGGAAAAAACGCATCGCAAGCTCACAAAAAGTTATGTGCTTTTTATGGTGACGAAACTTTAAAAGAACGGCAGTGTCAAAATTGGTTTGCCAAATTTTGTTCTGGTGATTTTTCACTCAAAGATGAAAAACGCTCTGGTCGTCCAGTTGAAGTTGATGACGATCAAATCAACAATCGATACGGATCGTCACAGTACAACACGTGGGATTGCAGAGAAGCTTCATGTACCACAAACATGCATTGAAAATCGCGTAAAGCAACAACGAAAACTCGATATATGGTTTCCTCATGAACTGAAAGAAAATCATTTAACACAACACATTAACATCTGGGATTTGTTAAAGAAACATAATGAAAATCATCCATTTTTAAAACGATTGATAACTTGTGATGAAAAATGGGTTGTATATAACAATGTCAATCGGAAAAGATCATGGAGCAAGCCAAGTGAACTAGCTCAAACAACAACAAAAGCTGATATTCATCAAAAGAACGTTATTTTAGCAGATTGGTGGGATTACAAAGGAATTGACTACTTTGAACTTTTACCACCCAACCGAACGATCAATTCAGATATCTACATTGAACAACTAACAAAATTGAACAATGCAGTTTAAGAAAAACGGGGCGGATTGACAAATCGAAAAGTTGTTGCATTTCATCATGACAATGCAAGGCCACACACATCTTTGGTCACTCGGAGCTTGGTTGGGATGTTTTGCCACAACCACCATATAGTCCTGACCTTGCACCACCTGATTACTCTTTATTTCGATTTTTGCAAAACTCCTTGAATGTTAAAAATTTCAATAATAATGATGATGTCAAATCGTAACTGGTTCAGTTTTTTGCTGATAAAAACCAGAAGTTTTACGGACGTGGAATTATGATGCTGCCTGAAAGATGTTAAAAAGTCATTGCTTATAGTGGGCAATACAGTACAGAATAAAATTATTCCGTTCCATGAAAAAATTGTCTTTTATTATCCAAAAAAATCCGCAATTAGTTGCCAACCTGATAGTTTCACTAAAGTCAAGCTCAAGATTTTTGTATTACGGAGGAGTAATTTTTCGAAGATTTAATTTCAGTAGTTAAGAAGACAAGGTGGAATAGTCTATCCTTACACTTTTTTATATTGACTTATTTGCTGTTTTCCGCATATTGTTTAATAATCAAATAAAATTGAGTAATGATGCGTTACCAGGTGCAACGGAACAAAGAGGCCATCTTTTTTAAAGGTGGTAAATTGAGTAAAGTTGACAGCAGCTGAGACTCCAAATAACTGGCTTTCGCTGAAACTAGCTTTATATTTTTTAATAAACATCATAGAATCCACGATTAAGAAACCAATCAATTTCATCTGAAGCTGTAAATGGCCCCTGAGCCATTCCGCAGAACAACCTTGTCAGAATGTCTAACCGCAAATACCAGTTGTATCTGCACGTCTTCGCTCATAAGATTTATGTAATTCATGTCGTAAGCACCAACCAGAGTTCAATTCACAGCTATCAATCCAAGAAATATCTATGTATATACATTAAGCTGAATCTCAGGCCCACTTGCAAAGAACAAGGTGTTGTTGGGCTTGAACTTACCGAGCCTCTTCGTACCTCGTGCTAAAGCTTCATTTGGATAGTCTTAGCTACAAAGTAACAACAAATTAAAAGTTGAAATGTAAGAGTTTCACCTTAAAATAAATATATTTTGTTTATTATCATCACACTGAAGATGAAGCGAAAAGAAGAAGAAGAAAAAAAAGAAAAATTGATTGAATGCGAGAGAATGGATAACAATGCGAAAAGAGAAAGGAAAAAATAAACCTGTAAGCTGGTGGGGTTGGGAAGGAATTTTACACTGCCTCAATGCACTTGCAGTGAAAATGAGAATGCATGCAAAGTGATTACGACAATCGACTCTACGAGTTCGACTCGACGAGTTGTTGTTGACCTATCACAAACTCAGTTAAACAAATATCAGATAGGTTTTTTATAAACTAGGAGGAACTAGGTGTTCTGGATAATTTTATGGAATTATCTGTAATTTTGCTGGTCCGCTGTATCCAAGTACAAGTGAATGCAAATAGCCCGGTTAGGGATAAATCATTTTAAGACCACTCTTACGCAATTGATGGAGAACGTTTGGATTTGTAATGAATTTTTATGTTGTTTAATTTGTGTAACAGCGTCCAATAAAACAGTAAATTGAATGCCATTTGATTCAATTAATTAGTAATTAGCAAAGAGTACGTGATAACACTCTTATTAGAGGCAAATATGCTAAGTTTTGTAAACATTTGTACCTATGTATGTTATTACCAAGATTTAGTAGGAGTAGGTCAACATAGAAGTTTTTGAGTTATTAAATATTATTTTGTAATTAATAGAATTTTTTACTTACTATTCTTGTTCAGTGTATTTAAAGCTCGAGTTCTTTCGCATCAATAATCAGTACATGCAAGCTGGTAGAATGCTCACGGAGAAGGATTTTGTTATAACTAGGATTCATTTCCCAGTTTTCTACATAATCTTTTCGTCAGTATTTATTCATATTTATTTAAACAATATTTATGACGAATTTGTGTTTATAAAGAAAATTGATTAGGGGTGCAATCAGACTGGCGGACTCTACCTGAATGGAAAGGATCCAAGCCATCAATTTAGAAATCTTTTAAGCATTCATTACACAGGGTAAAGGAAAAAACAAGGGTTTCTTTTTTTTGGCTAAATAACAGTTAAAGGCGTTCATTCGACATCAAGGAGCAACACTTAATAATGAGGTTTTACTTGAATACAACATCATCATTGCCAACGCAAAGTTTTTAAATTCTTATCCAAAGGATGTAACCAAAGGACTGCCCTCATTTTGATTCTTAGTGATTCTTAGAGATTCAAAGTGTCTTCACTTATCACCAATTTGTTAGTTATAAAAATTATATTCCTTATAGGAATAAAAAAAAATATACTCTATTCCGGTTTTTGATCACCTTTCTCTCTCAACTATCCAGTTCTTTACTAATGCGAAATTTCCAGACGATTTGATATAAGAATGCACCCAGGCCCCCCTTAATTTCACTCTTTGATCCCAATCAGTACTTGATCAAGGCAGCAGAATTATAATTAATTATCAAATTGAATCTTTTTCAGCTCCATATGCGCCATAAACAGCCATATTTTTTGACTGCATCGATTAAAATGCTTTAAGGGACAGCTGTCATAAGTATTTTTTGTCAAATTGAACTTGACACCTGCACGCGTTTCTGAGAAAAAGTGTGGTGGCAGATAGAAGGACTTTACAACTTGAAATAAGCTTGTTTTGGAATAGAAGCGTACACTGACGATGTTGCAAATATCAATACTCAACGTGAATTCTAATATTACAAAAAAAAATTGTGCCTCAACTCAGCTTATAAAAGAAAATCGGTTTCCCGTCAGCACAAT
This sequence comes from Orthonevra nobilis, assembly GCA_963555765.1. NCBI lineage: Eukaryota > Metazoa > Arthropoda > Insecta > Diptera > Syrphidae > Orthonevra > Orthonevra nobilis. The sequence goes on from OY743226.1 coordinate 56,080,704, forward strand.
GAAAGGCCTCTTTTAACGATAAAGCGACTTAAGGATTTCCTATAGATCGTTTCAAATCTTTATGCAATTGAAAAACTGCGCAAAGAGGGCATGGAAATATTTGCCACGCCTCTGCTGCCTGGAAAATTATGTTTACACTTCGGCAGAACTTCCTCCATTTTCATAGCTATTTCATCTTACCGATTTTTACTTACGGAAAAATTTTGATTCCGCCATCAATCAACAAAATAGCGCACCAATAGGTGCAGCTGTGAAGAAAACGGAATTTGTCGGACTTTCGCAAAGGGTTATTTACAAAGCAACCAAAGAACATCAAACTGAAACAATACAATCACCCAAGAAGAAAATTCCTCATTGGCACTGGATCACTGATTTGGACAATTTCGATTTGGAGGCCATAAGAAGGATAATCTTCTCCTTCCACCAATTTAACAAAAAAATCGTAACTTGAAATATGCACTTTCAAGAAAGTTGGAAGTACGGAAGGATAAAAAAAGCCTATTGGAAAAGGATCACGCTGGTGGATCAAATGAATTTGATGATGGCTATCTTCTCATTTTCAAATCTGGATCGAAGTCTGGTGAAAATTTCTTTGAAAATTTCTCCAAATGGTTAAGAGAATAGGCTCTGCAGCAGATACCGTCAAGAAATTAGCAGAAGAAAAATTCGCAAAAATTACGGTCGAGGAGTTGAAAAGTACCTGCGATTAAGCCATAAGGACAAAAGACAATTATTTGGTATACGAACAGAGTTGGAATACCTTCACCGAAAGAATTGTCATAAGACCCGGCGAATAGTCATCGAGTTAAATAGAAAGCTACGGCGAGGATGATGATGATGATACCGGCGATGATTAACTGCTATTGCACTGAAAAAAAACATTTAATAAATAAATATTCATATTATGAAAATACACATGCTTTAATTTTTTCAAATTCTCAAAATTTATATTGAAAAACATTCACTCTTCTTCTTAACACAATAACTGAGAGCTATATAGTAGATCTTTAACCATTCTTCGCTCAAATTGTCATTATCCACTTCACCAAAAGAATAATGAATTTTACATATTTTTCACATTTGGCAACAGCAGCTTCTTATTTTTTGTATACCTTATCCTCCAATCATATTCAAGTAATGATCAGTCAGTATTGAGAATTCACGCAGTAAAGATCATAAGGAGGCTATATGCGATTTTTTCTTCTGTTTCTGTTTCTGTTTCTACTCATTTGAAACGATCTATAGAATGCTCAGTGCCTGGAAAGCCTTATATGCAATGTATTGCTTATAAAAGGCACAAGACCCCACAGCCAAAATCCAAACTCTCTCTCTAATGCAGATCAGTTGCGATAAGGCAAGTAAGATAGGAGCTCTATTTATCAGAAAAACTGGTATTTTCTATTCTCAAAAAAAGCTATTTAACTATTTTCAACTATTCACAGCGAAACAATTCAATATCAGCATTGCCAGAGATGGACTTCGGATTTCTTATTTCCTTCTCATGTGCACGGTCACGAAACCAACTTTGAAACTCGTATCTCTCTCTGAAGCACTGTGGCCTTTTCAAACCCGATGTGCGATGTAGGTAGTTTAACTCACAACAAACCTGGTGCCTTCTCAACTCGTAAACCTAAGCCGTTATGTCAATATCCTATCCGCAAACATATGTAAAGATGAGGCTTGCAATCACAGGATTTCTGCAGAAGCTATCGAAGTAGTGGAAGAAGCTGTGTAAACCTGGCCCTGTTTTAACTAGAGCCAAAAGCCTTCGTACACCGGTATTAACGTATTGGCTTTTTGTCGGTAGATATGAGGACACTAGAGTTTTTTATCCAATACACCAATGATGACATGCATGGTAGGTATAACAGCCAGTTCTCATAAATCAAATGAGTGATTACAGAACAGCTGATATAAAGCCAACTAACCGAAGCTTTACCGAAGGTGTTCAATTTTTGTTTATATTTTTTTGGTTTCTGTATGAACCTCCAACAACAGAAGCTCCTTAGCTGAAGGCACAGTTAACAAATAAACAAGTAGAAATTAAACTGAATTCCATCCAACAGATCATTCATAAAATATAAGAATACTTCAAAGCAAATCTGTGGACCCAAATCGAAGGAAGTTAGTTCTTTTGGATAATATTTTTTATATATTTAAGGTTTTTTGAGAAAATAAAAAGAAGCTGCGGTGCAACATTTTAAAAACCCAAACCACGGGACATAATGCATTGTAACCACTTTATTATCTGACGAATTGTATTTTCAATCAGCTTGGCCTTTTTCGTTTTCAGTATTTCGTATTTTATTGGTTAAGAATAAATAAGAATTTTTCGTGTTACTTAAATGAATTCCTCTAAGTGCCGTAATATTAACATATTGACATTTAACGATACTCAAGTTTCAAGCAAGCAGTAAAATCATTTTTATGTCTTCAATCGCACACGCTGGCTTCTATTCATTCGCTTAGCTTTGACTTTTTAAAAGAATTTCTCGCATGCTCGTCTCGTCTATATCCAAGCAACATTTTTGCAAGAAGTTCACACTTGTGCCACAACTCGAAACGCAGCATTGCGACTTTTAATTATGTCTTTTTCTTGTTCTGGAAGTGTATGTATGTAATCATCATAACAACTCGTAGACGATAATGTCAGGTTGAAACCATTCGAAGTCGAAGTAATCTGAATCCACTCTTAGACATGACATGACGCTCGGGATACTATATTGAAAGTAAAAGACCAGTGCTCTAGTATATATTGACAATATTCCATTCCATTCGTTATTCCAATAACGCTGAGAATTGAAATAGCCAACGATGAGATAAGTGTCTAAAGTGAGTGACCTGTTTCTAATACTGTCTGTTTTACATTGCTTCATTGCCATTGATTTTATATTTCACCATAAATAGCGGACTTTGTCAAAAAGGACTCGATACTTTACAACATCATTGGGTTTAATTGCATGATTTAATCGATTTTAGACAAGCTTTTTTGCAAAGAATTTAACTTTTCCGCATGAATCTTGCAGGTTCTTCTATAATAAGAAGACTTTTGCACTGACATCGAGAAGAAGCCTCCTCCCGCACTTCTTCCTTCATTTTGATTTAAATAAGAATGATATAAAACAAGAAATTTGAATGCTCCAATTGGTCTACCTTAATTTAGTTATAAAATAGTTGTACATGTACCTAACTATTTTATAAAATGAATAAGTTTAAAAGATTGTTAGCTTTAAGTTTGTTAAATGAAATAAAATTATATAAACTGAAATAGTAAAACCGAGAAGTTAATCCAGTGCAAAAGTTAATAATTCGTGACAAGGAGCGAATTTACAAACAATCCTCAGCATAAACCGAACCTCCTTTTTAAGGATCGATCCATCGCCGTAGTTATAGAACGCAGATATACCTTAGACTCAGATCCTCGAAGATCTCCAAGATCCAAATCTTTATAAGAAAGTACGAAAAGAAAGGTAAATAATCCTGAGGTGATTTCTTTTCCCCTTAAGATCAAGAGCAGCTGCTTTACCTCAACCAATGGAATTATAGGATTTTTTATTGTATGCCTGAATATTTCCTGGAATATTTTAAATGAACTAGCAAATAATTTAATTCTTTTTTCTCTTCGTTCTCCTTCAAAAATATTTCTTCGATAATTTCGAGTTATTTAACTTCAGTCGCGGTGTTGCCAGTCCAATTGGCAGAATCTAGTCTCGAAAGCTAGTTCCTTCAGAAACAATGCAGTTTTCGAAAGATTCACTCACAGTAGGTACATTTATTTTTCGTGCAAGAAGTTTATTGTGAGTAAAAAACTACCTAACATCACCAGCTTAGTCATTCGCTTATGGGTTCATCTTCATGTGTTTTTCTGTGCATGTCATCCACACACTGAACAGTATCATAATATTCAATTCTGATTTATGTTTGCAGCACACTTCTACTCATCAAGCGTTTCGAATTTTTAAATGTGTAAGAAGTAATCGAGCATAAAGATACCATTAGACATCAAATAAACATTTGACTTAAGCTAAATTCACACGTCTTGTTTATACACAATAATTTGTCTATTTATTTATCACAAAATTAAGAACACAACGCCTCTGAACCGCAAACTTTAGGAGCACAAACTGACACTTTTTGTTTACTTTTATTGCTGATCCAAAGATCAGCAATCAATATGAACCTGCATCAATTAAAATGGGTAAACTCTTAATCAAGACCATAAATATACATGTATGTAGGTGCCTTATTTTTTTGTTTTTTGACTTTTCTGGATCGCGTGCTCAGATCGCGATCGAATTAACTTCAGTTTACATACTCATATGCATAAATATATCCACAAATTCCAGACGTTTCACTGGGCTACGCGCTGGTTATTTAGCACTATTTTTTTTAACCTAGATTGGGCGATCTGATGATCGTTCTATCATCAAGGGGTGTTGTTGTTCTTATATTACCTTTGGTGTCTGGCTTTTCAACATATTTTTTAACATTGACCATCCTTTTAATGCAGCACGAACAAAATGCTGGATTTCTGTACAAGATCAAATTTCATCGCACCTCGGTGCTCGACCCATTTTCGTTGATAAAAAAGAAAAAAAAATTATTGTTAAATATCATTCCCATCCTATCATTCAAATATCCAGATGTATATCACTCACGTGCAAAGATCTAAACAATCGTGAATTTTTAGTAATCCTTGTATCCAAATGCTCGGTGATCATAAAAGGGATTGATTTTTAACTCCAGTTTGTATACAGTGACAATAAACAACCAATTTATTATCTTTAATAAAATTGTATGTGATTACTTCACAAACAACAGATTAAGTTATACTTTTTATAGTTTCTTGAAAAATAACATGTTTTGAATTCTCTCAGTTTGGATCTAGGTGAACGATATATTTATTTTTTTGTTATTAATTTTAATTTAAACATTTACTCTATTATTTGCCAATTAATTATATATTTTTGAATATACATAGGCAAATATTTATTTACCTAGTCACTAATTTGGTAGTCAATAGCCTCGTAGAAAGTTTTTAAATAATTAAGAAAATAAAAAGTTGGCTTGTGTCTCCTATTCCATGAAAGTTTTCCCTCGAATCATCTTCTCATCTTATCTTCTCAATTCGAATTATTCATTAAAAAATAATATATCGCAAAAAAAAACTCCATCCTGTAACTATTTTTTAAGTCAAAATGAAGTCTTTCCTAAAAATATAAGTGACCATGTTTTTTATATTATTATATTTACACAGGGCGATATAATTCATCGTACGGAAAGTATAAATACTGTTGTTCGGTACCTACACAGTTTACTAAAAAAAAGGACAAAGATAAAAGGATCAGAATAAAAAACCGAGGTTTTTTTAGTTATTAGATTAAATTGAAATTCTTTTTTAATTTCTTATAAGTTGGAATAATTCATTTTATTTTAATGACAAAATTCATCGTACGGTTAGTTTCGACATAAATATCTTAATGAAAATGGGCTGACAGTATCCTGCTGGGCCTCCACCAGATTGAAGGACAGCTTCTAGTCGACGTGGCATAGAAGAGACCAGATTTTGAATAAAATCCTCGGGTACACGATCCTATTCTATTTGGAGAGCTTTCTTCAGAGTCGCTTTTGACAAAATTCGGTGTTTATGAAGTTGTTTTTCCAAGTAGTCCCATGTCAATTCAATTGTCTTGGAGTATAGTATAACAACCATTCCTTACCTTTTCGAGCGGTGTGTTTAGGGTCGTTATCTTGCTGAAATGTCCAGCCGGGATCCAAACTTTATTTCTCAACTGATGGGAGCAGATTTTCAAGATACATGTGCTGATCCATGTTACCCTAATAATACATTATAGCAGCTTTTCTACGCTGGGCCAAGCCATGCTCCCCCACATCATAACACTGCCTCCTCAAAGACTCAGCGTCTGCAACATAATTTGCTTCTGTTAGCTTGTTCCATATGTGCTCGATTTCATTCGCGTCCTCATTCTCAGATCTAAGTAAATTGAGCGGAATTTCATCTTCTTCGCCCCACGTCTCGTCTCTGCACCCTGTCTTTTTAAAACAATTTTCAATTGTTAAGGGAGTTACATCTTGTACCAATGCTCTTGAAATTTCCCGTACACAGTCTAAAAGCGATATTTTGTAATCTTCTTTTTTGGTTTCCCAAATCTATAAGGTTTTTGTTAGTATACGACGTTTATAGTGTACTTTCAAATTTTGTATTATCCCCATGTCCATTGGCTGAACTATTGAAGTCATGTTGGGCGGGAAGTACTCAAGCTTTATAAACGTTGACTTATCTTTTATTTGTTAAGAGTGAGCAGGGCAGTTATCGACACTTAATAAGACCTTTCGCTTTGATCTTTCAAATTTTGCGTCGAGCTTCAAAAGCCAGCTCTTAAAAAGATCTGCCGTCATCCAAGACCGTTGGTTGGCTACATTATCCACTGGCAAAGATTTTATTTTTTGAAAGCAGCGTGAATTTGTGCTCTTTCCGATAATTAAGAGTTTGAGTTTTTATGATCCTGTCATGTTGGATCCTACAAGACATACCACTCTTTCTTTGCTGTGTTTTCCCCCAAAACATTTTTCGCCCTCAGAAGCCAAGGTACGTGTCGGTAAACATTAAAAATGTCTTCCGGTTTGAATCCTCTAACAACCTCGTATAACTGTTGCTTCCATTCATCAGATTTTGTTTCGTCAACAGAAGCGCTTTCACCTGAAAAAATGTTTGCCAAGAATGCTATGCCTCGTTTTAAATTTGCTCAGCCAACCTTCACTTGCCTTGAAATCACGAAAACCTAAGCTGCTTGCATATAATTGAACCCTTTACTGTTAAATTATTGGCACGCACACTTTCAAACCACTTGAAAACGGCTTTGTCAACACTTCCATAGTCACAGAGATTGCTCCGCTTTACTTGACCACTTGTATTAGCACAACCATACCGCAGCCTTAATTCTTCTCTTGCACCCCATATCGATGAAAGTGTACTACGAGGAATATCAAAATCTTCAGCAAATTTTCGTTATGGTTTTAAGTCCCTTCTCAATCTCTTCAATTAGGCGATTCTTCGTGCCAAGATTTAATGTTTTCAATTTTCTTTTTGCCATACTGTCATATCTGTCAAATTTTGTACATATTCATTTGTAAAAAAAATAGATGCTCCCTCACATATACCATAGAATACAAACACCTACCTTCCAATCTGATGATATAATCCCTAAAAGGTTTATTTTATTGTTGTTAAAATCATCTGTTCCAACTCAATGCCTTATTGCCTTAAAGCTTAAAACAATACATTTCAAATAAACAAAAATTTTACAATTTACAATTTTTTTAATTGATATCAACTTGCACAGAATAACTTCATCAGCTCTGCTGAACTGCTTAGAATTAACTGATTTTCGAATTAAAACTGGAGTTTGATTAAAACACAATCTTTTTTCTAGATAGATTTCCACTGTTTTGAAATCCAATGAACAACACAAGGAAAAGGATAACAGTGCAATATTTATACAAATTCTATCCAATTAGGTAGGTATTAGATAAGATATGCGTAGGTGGCAACACAACGCACTTTTCAAATTGTATCGTTTTTGTCTATCATTCTTTAATCTTTGTAAACAAATAAAACAAAATTTCAGTAGAAAGATGCAATTAAGTATCAAATCTTTGAGCAAGATAACTCAGACCATGTAAATTTCAAAATAATCTACAGATTTTATGGGTATTTAAGTGTGTAGGGGGTAGTTATAGTTACATATATGCTTAACCAAATACAAATTGTGAATAAGTAATTCGTTTTCTTTCATGCAAAAAAATAGTTCGACTTAAGGAGGGAAAAAAGAGACCAAGAATCGAGAAAAAGTTAATGGGAGTTTCGACTTAGAGGGAGTTTGACTTAGAGAATGGTTTTTGTATGGAAAATTGAGGGGAAAGCTAAAATATGGCGAAAAAATTCCAGTTAGAGAGATATTCGACGTAGGGAGAGTTCGACTATCTATCATACGATGAATTTTGTCGGCCTGTGTATGTCTTAAGGTATATTTTATGTCTTAAGGGGCTTTCCTTATTGTGCTTGCGTAAATATTCATAGTCTTTATTGCTCCCTCGTATCAGATTCACAAGTAAGCTTTTTTGTTTAATTGCCTTCAAGTCACTCAAACACCACTTTTCAATAAATAGGACTTTCTGATTTTTGTAACACATTTAAAGTTTTCAAATGCTAATGTTAGTATGTTTGCTAACGCATATAGCGTTTTGCTTAAAATGTCTGTTTAATGTGATGGCATGTTCAAATGTTGGCGCTATTTAAAAGGTCACCTTCATGAGAGATCGTTCCATTCATTCTCGGGTTTATTTGTCAAACATACCAACAGATAAGTTGGTGCATGCTTTAAGTCTTCTTATCTCTTCGGCTATAAATAGACTGCCGAACAGCCCGTTAGCATAAGTAGCCTTGAGAAAAATTGAGAGTGTATATCAAAGAAGCAACATCTTTACCATAACTCAAGTTGATGTTTTTCTACTTGCAATAGACTTTGGCATCAAGTTTATCATCTTCAAAAATAATTGCATACAAATATGAGATTTATGTGAATTCTAACCTTTGGCTACTTCTCGTATCTGCCTGTCAAAACAAAGAAATGCTTCTCGAACATAAAATTCCGAAATCTATGCATTGTGTCTGAGAACGAAAGGTGAAATTAAAAATAAATTATGATGTCTATTTACCGCAGGCATTTTTAATTTATGGTTAATTTGAATTTGCAGTTAAATTTACCAGGAACACCCACGACATTTGTGGAGTGAGTCAACAAATTTTTCACTGTCGAAAACGAACAGAAGTGAATGTGCTTCATTTGGAAATCGTTGCGCATTGAAGAAGATGGAATTGTAATGTAGAAAGCCTTGAAAATATTGAGGTGAACTTTAACATCATGAAAAGTATATAAAGACTGCTCAATGGAATGAGCGTCCATTTGTTGTCCTTAGTTCAAATCCAGTTAGGTTAAGCAACACATCTTTATGCTACTTTTTTGAAAATTTTCTCCGAAGGCGGTCTCTGTGTAAATCACCTGTCATGACTTGTTTGGTTGTTTGTTTTTTTTTTTTGTTTTAGCTTTATTAATTTGGTAAATTTCTTGTGTAAAAAGTTATATAAAAACGTATATGGGACTATTGTCTTTTATTATTAAAATTAAGGTAATATTAAGCAAACATTTTTTTTTTATAAAATAAGTTAATATTTAGTAACAAAAATTCGAGAAGGACTAAGTTGCAATAGAAAGCCGAAAAAAAAGATTCTATATCAGCGAAGTCCAAATTCAATAGCCAATTTTTTAAAAGTTTGACAAAGATGCCTTGTGAAGAGATGATTGAGGAAGTGTGTTAAATAAACGTATGAATCAGATATAAACATTGGTTTGGGTGCGAGTAGGACTGCACATACCACCAACATCCCATCTGAAGAAAAAAAAAAGATATTTGCCGCAACCAACAAATTTAATTTGTGTTTTGAAAACATCATTCATTCCCTGAACAAATGCATTGCAAACAAAAAAATAAGATACATAATATTTTAAGCTGCCCCGTAGAGATATATTTGTTTTTGCATATTTGAACTAACTTAATTAAGTCAATTGGCCAGTTGATGAAACTTTTAGAATTAAAATTGGACGAGAAAAAAATTATAAGAATTTGTCCGGAAACTTTTGAACGAATGTGTATATATTGATACATATTTTTTTATCTGATAAGGTAAATTTAATTGATTGATTTTGAACTATTTTTATTGGAAAAAAGAAGTCAAATTGTCCCGTTTTTTGACAGTTTTTTCTTCATAAAATTTAAACCACCCTCTCAATTTTAAGCAAAAGCTTTTCAGGTGATCTTTTTGCATACACACTTCGACCAATTTGGATTCGATAGCTTGATTTGTTAGACTGTACGAAAGAATCGGTGTGATATCTACTGGATTTGCGGCAAAGTTTTCTTAGAACATACTTTTCTTAGATCAAAAGAGGTTGTATTTTTTGCTTGTAAGGGCTTCCAAAACAAACACTACCATATTCTAGCTTTGACTGAAAAATAACATGGTAAATGGAAAGAAAATTCCTTCATTTGGATTATGGGTATCATGAATCTCGAATCTAAGATAAACTCAGAGAATTAATCTTGCTGGTCCTATATTAATTCTAAAAGAAAATCAGTGAGAATTGAAATGATTTTCAAAACTATGGAATCCTCTGATACTAATTCAACTCTTAATTCCGTCTAATCGGTTTATAATCTTGATGGTGATCTATCTTATAACGCTTCCAATAAAGCCGATGTTGGCTTGAAACAACTAATTTCTCTAAAAGTCCTATCAAGGATACAGTCGTCAAAGTCAAATCCAAATAGTGGACCCGCTGGAATTCCATTTATAATATAAAAGAACTGCTGCAACTCGCTTTTCATTCCGTTGCACTTAATATTTAATTGCTTCCTGTATGAATGCACGTTTCTATATGAATGGAAGTCTTCCTTTTTGGTTCCCACTTTCAAGTCAGGGTCTAAAAATAAAGTTGAGAACTACAGAGAGATTTCTAAGCAATGAGCAATTCCTAAACTTTTCGAAGGTTTGGTAAAAAACCGACTCGAGTTCCTAAGAAAGGAGAAAATACATAACTGAATCCCAAATGGAGTTGTTTTTAGTAGTTCAACGACTTCAACCTGGTGAAAATAATAAAAGACTTAGGATATATATTGGATTCTATTTTCACTTGTTATTACCAAATCACACTCACTCACTGGTTTCATAAAGCGAAATGTTAAAGACTTTAAAGATATGTATGCCTTTCTTTTATTGTAAATTTCCTTGATTCGATCCGTTCTGGAATTCGCAGATGTCATTAGGAATAAGTCCCTTCTTACTTACGCTAAACGTACCGAAAACGTACAGAGACGCTTTCCAAGACTAATTTTTTACAAAATGCGTTGGCAATTTATGCCAGACTATAAAGATAGGTGCATACAGCTTGGTCTGAAGTCATTGGAGACTAGGCGTATAATGCACGATATAACATTTGTACGTGACCTGTTATACTACGACATCAAGTGTCGAACTTTGATGGCTATGGTGAACATTTATCTCCCAACGTGACCGTTGACCGTTTCAGCGTGCGCCGATATTAAGAGCTGTAAGGTCTTTCAATAAAGAACGTGGAGAAATGGAACAATACATCTCGGCTGAATTAAAGAATTATTAGCAAATACCTTTTTATTTTAGTTAATTTTTCAGTGTTTCTTACTATTTTGAATATTATAAGTAAATTGTTTTTGATTTGAAGTTAATGTTAGCTAGTGATCTTGTGAGCTTGGACATTATGCAATGTTGCTAATATCTCTTTCAAATTGTGTTGGACCGAATTTCGATTTCAAACAGAACGTCATTACAATTTCCAATAATTGGTTGGATTCAAAGATAGTCTCCACCATTCGATGACGCTTATGTTATCAAAGAATTGCCTCCCAACTATAAATTTCGTATCGAAATAGTTGAAAGAGTTCAAAAAAGATTTTTGAGTTTTGCCTTGTGAAGACTTGGATGGCAAGACCCCTATAACCTCGCACCTTATATAAGCAGACCGTTAAGGCAGTGTTCACCAGTATTCGAGCCTTCGCTCCACCATATTTTGGGTTGGCAACTAAGCAATTGCGGATTTCATTAAAAGATGACTTAAGTTGAATTTTGAGGTTTGCTGACGTAATCGGAATGTCAAACACATTTTATTATTTGATAGATGCAACTTCGACTGTCAATCAGTCTGTTGAAAAGTGGAATATCAAAACGAACATTTACGTCATATTTTGTGAGGAAAGAACGCTCACAAAAAGTTATGTGCTTTTAATGGTGACGAAGCTTTAAAAGAACGGCAGTGTCAAAATTGGTTTGCCAAATTGAAAGATGAAAAACGCTCTGGTCGTCCAGTTGAAGTTGATGACGATCAAATCAAAGCAACAATCGATACGGATCGTCACAGTACAACACGTGAGATTGCAGAGAACCTTCACGTATCACATACATGCATTGAAAATCGTTTAAAACAACTTTTGCTATGTACGATAACTCGATATATGGGTTCCTCATGAACTGAAAGAAAATCATTTAACACAACGCATTAACATCTGCGATTTGTTAAAGAAACGTAATTTTCAAAACGATTGATAACTTGTGATGAAAAATGGGTTGTTTACAACAATGTCAATCGGAAAATATCGTGAAACAGCTCAAACAATATCAAAAGCTGAAATTCATCAAAAGAAAGTTATTTTATCAGATTGGTGGGATTACAAATGAATTGTCTACTTGGAACTTTTACCACAAAACCGAACGATCAATTCAGACATCTACATTGAACAACTAACAAAATTGAACAATGCAGTTTAAGAAAAACGGGGCAAATTGACAAATCGAAAAGGTGTTGCATTCCATCGTGACAATGCAAGGCCACACACATCTTTGGTCACTCGGCAAAAATTATTGGAGCTTGGTTGTGATGTTTTGCCACAACCACCATATAGTCCTGACCTTGCACCACCTGATTACTCTTTATTTCGATTTTTGCAAAACTCCTTGAATGTTAAAAATTTCAATAATAATGATGATGTCAAATCGTTTCTGGTTCAGTTTTTTGCTGTTAAAAACCAGAAGTTTAATGAACGTGGAAATATGATGCTGCCTGAAAGATGGTAAAAAGTCATTGCTCAAAGTGGGCAATACAGTACAGAATAAAGTTATTTCGTTCCATGAAAAAAATTTCTTTTATTTTCTAAAAAAATCCGCAATTACTTAGTTGCCAACCTGATAATTGGTTGCCACAAAAAAAGGCCATTTTATTTAAATGGGATAGCTTATTTTCATCCTGAAAGTCCTTTGTACATAGTGGAAAAAGATATTTTCAAATCAGATGAGAACTTTCACAGAAAACCTCAAACTTTATCTCTTTATTATATTAAGAAGATAAATACTTCAACGTTTTGAATTGCAATTAATTTAACATCAATTCCAACAATTTTTAAAACATTTGCTTTTTATATGTTATTAACAGTTTATACTTGTTAACAGTATATTCAAGTTCATTAGCGTTCTTAAATAATTATGATCTTGTCTTGAAAGAACTCATGCAGATGACATTTGGCTGATGTTACAATCGATTCATATTGGCTAGATACAAGCAATACAATGAATCAAAAAATTGATTGAAAACTTGATCATAAATGTACTTTATTTCAACTAACTATCGAAACCTTAATATCGATGACTTTGCATTTACAGCTTCATATCTCGAGCTTGAAGGACTCAGAATTTCTCTTCTGATTTAATTGCCATATAAACCTCTTTTTCACGAGTAATAAAATGAAACTTGCTTTCAATACCAGAAAAGTGGTGGAAAAAAAGAACGTTTTAGATAAAGCCGCTGCCTTGGAATGCGGCTTAATGAAGATTCTTCTTCGATTAGTTAAGCCGTCATACTCGTTTGTAAAGATTTATGTGGCCGTCTCTTAAGAACGTGCATGTTTTAATAATTAAATGCAAACTGATCCATTCACCTAGATCGTTACATAAATAAATGAATGACTGATTTTAAACAATCGTAAACAAACATGCCAAAGACGATCAAATGAAATATTTATCGAACAATTTTGCCTCAGTTAAAACATCTCTTCTTCTGTTTCAGCTTCTACAACCTTCGGACTTTTAAGCCCTAAAATACCTCAGTGCCGAAATGAGTGCCCACTCAGATTGCAATGTACGAGTCGCATTTTTAATTAAATTTGAAAACCCACTTGCATATGAAAGATATCATGTTATAGAATATCAGGCCATGCCTACCAATCCATAAAATCAGAGCCAATCAAACTCGATTAACTTGATTACCGAAGCCGGGAGACAGACATTTTCTCAATAACAAAAAAAACAACACACATTTGAGTGCTCGAAAGTTCTTTTAAAAAACGCAAAAGATAAACACCACGAACCGAACCACATCGAACACTAACGTAAAAATTAAATTGTAAAACAGCCTTGACCTTTATAAATGTTGAATACTCGTAAGCTCAGACTGGTTTTACAAGCAATGAATGTTCGGCCGATATGGTTTATTTTTGCTTTGCTGTTCGTTGATCCTCGCTCAAGACAGATGGCCAAATGGGCAATTGGAAGTTTCCTCAAACACAAACGTCCTGAGGCTCATTAAACCCCCGCCAAGCTTTTCATGTGAAAGCTTAATTTCTCGCTTGGTGTTCACCTTTTAACTTGTTGTTTACAGAATGAAATGGGAATACATACCACCTCAGCGGTATTATTAAATAATATTTATGGTAATTTAATTGTGAGACAATTACTACAGATGATGCGTTATCGGGTTTGATGCTCAGAGGAATACGGCTTTTTATAGTTGACACATTGGTATTATTCTGACACTAATGCAAGAGATATAAGTTTGTTGTCCTTAATTTTTGAGGTCTTCCACTGCTACCATTTGCTAATGATGAGCAAGCAGAACAGTTTCGGTGCTTGTTTGTTTGAAAAATGTGAGAAAATGTGTGCCAGAATTACCCGAAACGACTCACTTTTAACAACTAGTTCGTAAATCAATTGCTTTTATTAAAAATTTTGAGAATATCAATTGTTTTGTTTGAATGAAACTGATATGCTGTTTAAAAATCTGCACGTACTTCTTTATGGTTGAATCGCTTCTGGAATGCTTTTATGCACCTGCATCTGTGCTCTCGGCTGTATCCTGATTTGTTTTGCGGCTTCATGGCCACATTTTCTTGACGTATGTGGATAGGAACGTCTCATTCGAAAATCTTTCCCTTTTTATGCTCTAATTCACCTTTGACTATTTCTGTCATTCTGACGAGTCCAATGTTGAACCTGGGTATTGTTCCCCGGCAAATTTCTTCAGCATTGAACAGTCAGGCTCTATATCAAGCTGTTACTAAAAAGTTGTCTCATGCATAAGTAAAGTTCGAAAGGTTTTAGAAGTTACAGTGTAAATTTCAGGAGAGAAGGTCAAGTCTTTAATTTAACCCTAATGGTTTCTGACGTATTACGTCTGCTGGAATGTAGTGCGGTAACTGTTGATAAAAAAGAGACACGGTGGTAGCTATTTGCAGGATTCCTTTTAGTCCTTTGCGTGTGGCTCCGCCTCTGCAAAAAAGTCAGCAAGCCAAGGAACTGTGTTTGTAAAAATTCTCTGGAAACTAAAGGACGCGTGCAAAACAATGTCGAGTCAATATTAACGGAGACGAAATATTTCTTGGAGATGGCGTTCCTTATCCCTTAATCAGACAAGACTCCTATAATATTCCAAAAAGCCTTCGGACTGTAACAATAACATCATTTCTGCTGCAATGCTATGAAAACTAGTCAACATTAAGCTTAAGAAATACTTACCGCCTTTGCTTCATCTTCGTGATGGATATGTTTGTAAAGGAAGCACATTTTTTCTTTTTGCAATCGTCCTGAGGTGTGTTTCTCGTAAAAAAGTCGGAATCATAGATCCATACATTAATAAAATCCTTCTTTTCACTTTTCTTGTTGTATGTAAAACGATTTTGAGCTTTTTAAAAAACCCCTAATAGGTGGCGCCACGCATGACAATTTTACCAACCGTCAATCGTTCTACTCGTACATATATGCGATGATATGATATATCTAATATTAAAGAAATGAAAAGTGTTACATACTGAAGGGTGGTGCGGAACCCTTTGTGTAAGAGTCAAATTCACACTTGGTCTTTTTTTTATAATGTGGGTACATGTTTTAAGTTTTACCTGACTTACTTTCAAAAAATGGAAAAATGTGACTCCCCTCATTGCCCATTCACTGCATAAGCTGATTTCTGACGTTTTGTCATGATCCTTGGCAGCAATTTCGGTTTAGGTCTCTTTCGGAATGCGTAGAGGTTGACTAAGTGACTTCTCTTGATTATGATGAACTAACTGCTCGAATTGTTCCACCTTGCCACTTGAAGGCTTCCTATAAATTATAATAACACACCGGGATCTGCGGGCATGTTAACTTTCCGTACCTCATTTTTATATATTAGGTTACCTTTTTAGGGCGCTTTAAATGATTCAGAATAAAAAACAGCTTGAATTAGGGAAGTCAATGTGAAAGAATATTTGAAGGCAGTGAAAGTAGACATTTCTTGACATTTTAAAAACGTTCAAAAGATTTTGCTGCCAAAACAAATTACCGTTTTAAATCGGTAGGCACTGCAAATAAGTATTAAGTGTCTAAAAGACAGCAGCATCTTATTGAGTATTTATAAGTACTTTATATTCATATGTTCAAGCTGCATTATGGCCCTTGCTGTCTTTCCCAAATTGTAGATAAAGATTACTTGATTTATTGAAATTAAAAACACTTATTTGTTCTTAGCAAACTACTTGTCTTAGTTTGTAGTATGCCAGAAAAAATGACGCAGATTGATGTTCAGAGATTTCATCAGGCTTGTCAATATTGGACTGTGTTATCAAGTAAAGGGTTCAAAAGTATTTTGTTAGTAATTCTCACAAAATCTCAATGAAATTATCTCGACTAACAACTTTTCGTCGTTGTAGAAGCTGTGTTTTTGAGCACATTGACTTTTCAAAACGAAACCTGCCAAATCATAAGCTATTCCTATACATGTAAGTTCAATATACAATTTCCGGTCTTTTATCAGTGATTACTGAGCAGTTTTTGCACTGAAATACTGTTCCAATGTTCATTGAACTCCACTTAACGAGAGCGATTGAAAGGATTGATAAAAGTCGCAACATTAATTACTAATGCTTACTCACAAAAAAAAAAGATTGAGATTATATTTGTAAAATCGAGCTTAATTGCTGACAAAAACCGACAGCTCTTGACAACTTCGACAGCTGCTGATCATTATGGGTAACATTAATTTGTAGTGGAAGTGTGCATGGTCATTGACATTTGTTTCGAACCGAAGCGCTTATAAAAAACGTGTTGATAAAATCATCAGTTAAACTGTTAGTAAGTGAGTTATAAGGAAGAAACAACATTCGTTGATGCTGCTAGAAACCATCTCTTAATATTCTTTTTTTTTGTCTGAATAACAGAAATAATTAATGTAATATTGGGACGGAAGTACACGTGAGTTAATGTCGTCGCTGCAGTCACTAATTATCGACTATGAAACTAACTGCTATACAAACAACTTCATCTCTATAAGCTAGCCCACACGGATACCGCATGTTCATAGTAATACAACTAATACCCCATTCTTGTTTTAAAAATCTTTCATCGATAATGACAGCGGTGATGTATTATCGCCTCTGGGTTTGCTAAATCATTTTGTTATATCCTCTAATTTCTCGCATAATCTCAACACAATGAAATAGTCCTTTCTTAAGGAAGTAGTTGGGTGATATCAGAAAGCTATGATACGAGTTGTAAAGAGGCTATTGATGTGTTAGAATGTGCAAAGGCTTAGCAACATTTATTGACCGCTCGTAAAAAACATTTTGTCCCATCTTCCATTAATCGGGTTCCAAATCGAGCCGAATCGAGTATATAAGAGGCCAAAAATCACCGAAGTCAACTGACTTACTTCACCGTCACGACGTTTCTTGTTGGTGCCTTTTTTCTCAGTTCTGCTATAAACAGTATTCCAGTTAAAATAACCAACTACATTCAACCTCCTCAATTAACTTTAGCCCAATATTTGTCGTACAATACATATTTTGAATGTTCTCAAACGCTCTGTCTCTCATTCATTACAGACTGAATCAATTCAAGAACAATCTGCATCCTTACCTCTACCTGAAATTGGCGAATACTAAATGGACTGAGGTAGAGTGGTAAAGGAGACCCAGCATTTAAAAAAGAGAAGCTGTTTTAAGAGTTCACTATTACACTATACTATTACATTTTACGAATTTCCTTACAATCCACTCCAAATACAGTAATCCAAATTGGTTCCGTTCGCAGAACCTAGAAGATGGCTTAGAGGTTCGGTTGGATTGTGATTACATTGCTCTAAGAGGAACTAAAATCTCTGGCTGTAGTTCGGCCCAGACATTTTTGATCCAAAGAGACACTCGTAGATCTGGTGCTGCAATGAATATGTCACAACTAAATGTCTTAGAACCATCCACGGTATCCACTATACGAAATTATGTTTAGTGCGCATCGCATCTGTTCCGCAAAAACAGACCGTCTTTTAAAATTGTACAATGAGCCGTATCATTATTTGTAAGCAAGGCAAGATTGGTGCATTTAAGGGCATTCTTTCCACCTTGATACACCAGACCAAACGGATGGGAATTTATAAACCTGTCCAGCAAAAATGTTGAACTGATGTGCCATGTTATGTAAAAACTGAAATTCAAGACATGTTTAGTGTTGCATATTGAAGTGTGATCCGGACCGTTCATGTGAGAGTCGAACTCGCATTTGGCCGCTTTTCTTTGAATTTTGAAAATGCTATACTACAAGCCTTGTGCAATATAAAGAGGTTTTTGGCCGAAATAACTCAACAAGTACATCAATCGTCCAAAAAAGTCTTGGTTTTAATATTATTGAATGTAATTTTCGGTGAAGAGCTTCCTTTTACTGCGTGAGACATCATCGACATTTTTTTTTTCATTTGAATGGCCTATTGATGCCATTATGTTTGGAATATAACATCGTTCAAATATCCGCCGAGGCTTCTCTGGGTCCGGAATGTCCAAATTTCCATGATGCTGGTGCATAAATCAGACTGCGACTTCAGAAAACCACACAAGGAAAAGTCTAATGGGGTCAAATCGGACAATCCCGATGGCCAGTTCATATCACCTCTACGTGAGATGGCCATGCCCTCGAATCGCTCGCGCAGAAATCGACTCTCTCGGATTTTCCTGCACACTTTCACGGACGGCGGCAGAGTTTTCGAAAGGTCTTGCGTTTCGTCGTGTGTTGGTTGACCGTTTACTGAACCAGCCAACTCAAATTTATCCATCACACTGAGAATAGTCCTCTCGGAAGGACGATTGTGGCGAACGTAAAATGGGCGAAGCGCGCAGAACTTCGCCCGTACAGTACACCCTTTTTGATAAATCAATTTTATTATTTGCATATTTTGTTGAACGCTGTATCTATTCATGGTGATTTTGCAAATGTACTGAATAAATGACAGCCATTTAGACAGATATATCTTCAACAATATGGCCGCGATCAGCTGTCAAAGTTCGAAAGTAATTTATTTGAAAAAATAGTACTTCTGTTACTTTTTGGTATTTCAATAGTTGTCATTTACTGACTTGTTTAAAAATAATTAATTGGTTAGCTATAATATGAACTTTCCTTACAGTGAGAAAATAAATTCACAAAAAATCCTGGAAAATAAATAATCGAACCAACTAAATAGGAACCATTCAGATTTTGTTATAAAGCTTAATCGGTTTTTAATTCACAGAATAATGAAATACGCAAATTTTATTTATCTAAATAAAAAAAATTATAGATAAATCTTTGATTGTGAAACAAGTTAAGTTTGCCAGCTTATTAGATAATAGCTAAACTTTGTTCTTGAAAGAAGTGTGACTCATATAAGCTTTTTGTTATGTTTGTTTATATTTTTCCCAAGATTTATCAAAAAATGTCTGAGACTTGTTTTTCCAAACAAACGAAATTTGTATCAATTTATATTCCTATTGTTAAAATATTCATCTATTATTCAAGAGAATTGAGACAACAAACATCTAAGACAAATTGTCTGGTGGGAATTCAATTGAATTAAAAAACCAATTAAGTATCCACAAATTTACATTCGAATCTATTTATAATCCACAGAAATATTTTTTTTGTATATTTGTACAAGCACGTCTATTTTTCTACTTCCAGGTATGTTTCCGGTACAATTAATAAATCCTTACTGATTCAAGCTAGTAGTAAGTACTTTGTGTCTTTTATTGTTTGTTTATTTATTTTTTCAACCTCACCTTTTATGCAAAAGCATGACAACAATCGGGCAAATAGAACAAAGAAATAAATTATTTTTTTCCTGGAAATTAATTATATTATATTTTAGTCTAAATTTATTACTCTGGCTGCGATTTATTGTGTTAATTGAGTGGCGCAATTAGTTGAGTGACCGTCTTTCAATATTATCCATTTAAAGGTCTCCTGGGCTTGAACTTTTATCCAGTTTTTCCTCACGGCGCTATCGATGGAGTGGGCGACCTGCGATACTTGGTGGCCGTAGACTTATGATTACACTATCGATTTTTCCGGCTAGAGTTCCATGTTCGTATCTTGAAAAAAAATTATCGAAATCAGGATGTTTATATATGATTGAAAATATCTATGATGTTTCGACAACAACTTAAACGCTCACAGATGTAAGAAATTTATTTTAATATAATCATCATTGTTTGAAGATTTTCCTGGGTTGCAAGTTTAAGTGCGATATTTGGATGAATTTATATTTCACAGCCGTGTTGAAAATTTAGTGAGCATTCAAAATGTGACGTTTTTTTGGATAACTTAACAGAGTGGCCGATCAATCCAAGACAGCATTTACCGCTTTAACCTTACATTTTGAATTCTAACGACATGATTTCTTTAAGCATAATTTTCTTGAGTTCAAAGAATGGAACATCTGCTCAGAGCTTGGGTTCTTGATTTATCAAACAATTATTTATTACGCCATTTACTTACGAATTGAATTACATATTCGATTAAGTCATGTTAATCCGTATAATCATAATTTTAATGTGATGTTCTGCCACAATTTAAGGTCACTAGCAAAATCTTCAATCAAGAAAAGAGAAAGATAAAGTGATGTCGAGTGCGCCTTAAACTCGTGTACTGTAGAATTATGAAAAACCTTCGGCGATTTCAGTAAGAAAAGCAACGAAAGGGCTGCACTAAACAAGACCCTCTCCAAGGATCCAAAAATTTCTGAATATCTCATACGCGCTTCAAGCATCATCGATCCTCTTCAAAGAAGCTTGCTCCTGCAGATATCTTATTATTAGATGCATTCCCGTTTCCATTTAAGCATTCTATATAAAAACAACGAAAAATAAAAAATGAAAAAGATAATATTATCGGAGGTCAAAATAGAATTAACTAGTTTTAGAACTGCATTCATTTATGCTTTTGAACTGGGCGGAGGTGATAAATATAACACACATAAGGCCGAGGAATCTACTTGACCACTCCACTGTCGAAGAAATTAAAGAAATACGCCAATGAGTTTTTGATTTTTTGATGATTTTATGCTCTCTTGCTCGTGTTAGATAAAGTTATTACCTGAAACTAAGTGAACTTAATCCTCCCACTAAACTGCATCCCAAAGTGGTCGGTGTTCTTTGAAATTTTACTTTATTTAAAATTTGTTTAGTGTGATGGTTGCCTTAAATTTTGTAACTTCTTTTTTTACAAATCTTTGTTACTCCTGTTGGCAAGTAAGTCTTCGATTTGCTTTCGAACTTCTTGTAAGTGTCCAACGTTGTAAACCATATCTATTCGCCAAGCGAAAAGGATGTCCAATAATGTTTTTTCTATAAAATATCATTATATACTTAAAGTTGTCTTCTAATCGAAGTCTTTCATTCCAACAAATTCCTGAAAAATGATGAAGTAGATCGGAAAATGGAAAGCACAGGTAGTCGGTTTTTATACCGATGCGATACCTAAACGATTACAGACAGACTGAGGACACTTTTTTGGTGTAGATACACTTTAATTTGCTGATGCAGGATCTTTGCTGTCTGTAATAAGCTATGCATTTATTTCTAATCCTCATCGATGCTTTTTCGAAATCAACTTACACTCTGCATTAATTCTTAAACGAATCACAATGTGTTTTCATTCAGATCCTTTTTGTTTAGATTACATCTTTCGTTGCAGAATCAGGCGCCATCTGTACCCAATGTGTCCCATTTTAAAACTCTTAAAACGTTAAAATTCTTAGTTTATCTAGTGTCTCTCAACCACTCTAGGGTGACTTTCGAACTTCAAGGACTGTCAAGTATTTTTTTGTGGTTAGGAGTCGCTCTAGGAAAGTCTTGCTGTGGAAACTATAGATTTAAGAAACTTTCACACTACTGTCGCCACTTTCATAAAATCTAATACTCACTCACGTGAAGTTGGCCCTGAGCATAAAAAGTGAACTCTCCTTGCTAATTCTCGGAAAACAGCCTGCATTTGCGACTATCCCACTAAAGGGTTTGATGGATTTCATAAAAAGCCACTGTTCAAAATCTACGTAGTAAAAAATGTTGAAGAAATCATGCCATCTATCATCCACCTATTTAGGAAGTAAGTTCCTTCTCTTCCGAATAACTTGTTTTACATAAGTTTGTCACCGCTTATTTTAACTTTGCTTATTAATGTTTTTCTCGTAACACATTCTTAAAGAACGACTAAGTTATCAAATAAATTAATTAAGAAGGAAAATACGAAAAAAAAACTATAAATATAAGAAGATACATAAATGTCAAAAACAAAATTCAAAGACGAATAATTTAAATAAAATATAAATAAATATGCTTAAATACAGACAAAAAAATTATATAGGAATAATTAACAAATAATAACATTTAAATATATTGAAACAATGAAAGGCTAGCAAACTATGGCTAATAAATACGAAAGAAAACGTGAATAAATAACAAATAAATAATATAGTGAACAATGAATTTCGAAAGTAAGGCTCTAAATAAATTGTACAATAAATAAACAATTTAATAAAAAAATAACAAAAATGAATTGATAGTTATTTAACGAATAAATAAATTAAATTATTATTAAATAAATAAACAGAAAAATAATTTTTAACAATCGACTTCGTGGATTGATGCGTCAGATCATTTATTAGAGGATTATTTGTATGTATGTAATTTTGCGAGATTTTGTCGGTGAGCCTTCCAACGCTTTCGGATTCAGCATTCGCTCTTTAGTGCAAATTTTGGGTATAATAATGCACAAGCCAGATTAATATTTATTTTTATTTGGTTTAATATTTATAATTTTGACTTTGCTGTGGTCGGTGGTCGGAAGGAAATCAGCTCTGCCTTGCTGCTGTTGTTCCTCAGTCCCCATTTCATGAAGTAGTCCTTCTTCTTCGTCCTTCGTCCTTCGCTATGTGTTGTTCTACCCTAGCGGCTGCTATTTCTGGAGTTATTGACGTAGCGTATGTGATGGAGTCATCTGCGTAGAGGAGTGTCTTTGTTCGGGCGTCGTTGGCTGGCTGGTCCACTGTAAGGATGTTGAAAAGGATGGAAGAGACCTTTCCTCCTTGTTGAACTCCTCCGAGTAGTCTTCTTAATGTTGATAGTTGATCCTGTATCTTGACGAAGAAGAATCTTTCTGTTAGTGAATTAAAGAGGAATTTTATCAGATGCTGAGGAAATCCCATTGTCTTCATTTTGTAGATGAGGCTCTTAATTCAGACTCTGTCAAAGGCCTTTTCTATGTCCATCAGGCATGCCAATAAGATTTTCTTTTTATTTTGATTTTGGGTGACATCATGATGCAGCTTTAGCAGTGGATGGATGGTAGAATAAGGAGACTTAGTATTATCTTTAACACTTTATTTTATGTCCCTTGAAATCTTTTTAGTCAAAGTTGGCACTGAGAACAATGACCCCATATTGTACAACCATACTAGATAGTTGCTTGGAATATCACTTTGTACATGATGCTTTTATTATGGTTAGAAACGAAAAGACTTGTTTTTTTTTAAATGGGTAGAGCATATTCCTAGGAATGCTTACTTTATGAATACTTCTTTTAACGTGATCTTTAAATATAATATTATTTATCCAGATTAACACCTTAGTACTTCACGGAGTTTGCCCACTCGACCCATTGATTTATAAAACACTAAAATTTCCTTTTTCTTGTAAAAATGGCTTCCATTTTGTCCAGGTGTAATATAATTTTCCATTTCTTGTAATATAGAAGCGATGAAGGTTTTAGATACCCATATCGCATTTTATGATTGCTTTCAAGAATAAGATCAATTTCATATATTTAAAGTATTATCGTCTCATCAGCAAAAATCGGAGATTTATACTCTGGAAAAAATAGGTAGTCAGACGTAAAAAGGTTGAACAAAACTGATCTTTTCGGTTTACCAAAATTCAATTGCATTGTATTATCATTTATATAACTTCAAAAAATCTGTCGAACAAAAAACTTTGTACAAGTTTGCACAAATAAGAAGGAAAGTTATAGTTGATCATTTTCTACAACAACTTTTTAAGAAACACATCCCCTCCTTTATAACCTCGTATAAAAACAACGATTTCGTACTGTCTTATGAGACCTGGAAAATTTTCAAACGGATTATGATTTTCTTCCGATCACCAAGCTCGAAATATGGATCAATGTCTTTGTTTTGGGAACACCGCACTAACTATTGACTTTCTCTGTAATGATCTGTACATTCGCAGACGTGAAAACATATAATACTTCATCGTTTTTTTAATAAAAAAAATCTGGTTCAGAAACAAGGAGGCCTTGACTGTAATCAATGCGTAGGCGTCGTTAATTTTAAAGTCTGTCTGTTTGTGCCCAATTGTGTTACCCATCGTCTGGATTATATATAAGCCATCAATAATTTTGCCAACTTGAGTTATGTCTTTGAATTCCCAACAACAAAAAAGATTACCTGGATTCTTACCAACAAAACTGTCAACTTATTCGGCTAAGTTGCCTGTTAATGGCAAACATGTCTCTAGGCGTTATACAACTGCAGAAATACCTTTAAACTTCCATATTTCGTAAGCCGTGGCAATTGAAGGATCTATTATAATCGACTTTCAGAATTCAGTTAAAGAAGTGTTATTTAAATTTAATTTAGAGATACGAGTTAAAATATGTTTAGCCTGGAGCGCAATCGCTTTGCGCTAACGTATTCATACTTTGTCGAGTTCTGACTCTGTCCAAGTGTTACCTATTTACAAAGTTTGTTGAATGAAAGGTTGTCTCAGCAGAATAAGAGACAAAAAAAGCCGGTCTTACCACTAAAAGGCAATAGCCCATATAAGTTAATCCGATTAAATTCAATTCCAACCATTAAGCCATGACTGGTGGCCAGTGGTCTGCTTTCGAATGCACTCAATGTCTTGCAGTGCCGCACCCAAAGATACTCTAGTTCTGTTTCTCCTCTCCTTTCAATACCACGCACCAACTTAGAATGGTGCACTTTCAATCTGCCAAAGATTGAATCTGTTAGCAACGCTACACTCGCGCACACATTGTTGCATCTGACAACGCCCTGGTGATATAGCTCAAAGAACCTCAATGCTAAACAGATACATTCGTTAGATACCTATATAATCCACGCATTCTATTCGCAATAAATCTGCACTCTAAATGGCCATTTATAAATTTTATGCTAGCTGAATGTAAATATATTTTAACCTCATCGCTCACTTTTCGGTATTACAAAAGCCTTTTGAATTATAAATTGGTAAAACGTCTGTCGAAAGGCCAAACAATGCACCGAAGATTGGTGAGCAGAAAACTAGACGCTTTAAAATTTCTTAACTAGGTAATTAATACAGCTACCACTGGGGCAACTCGGCAAGTAAGTGTGGAGCGCTCGTCTACATCCGCAACAGTGCATTCCGCAAACCTAGTGACTGAGACCAGTGCGCGCGCGCGCGAAATAGTACTACAACCTTATATAGGTATGTAAATAGGTCTTATATAATAATGCTCTGTGCTTATAGTAAGCCAAGCGGTTACCACACCTTTTATTGCTTATTACCATTTCGATTGCTGTGGCTTACACCAACAACATCGTGTAGAAGCTCTGAAAGGGATGCTTGATATAAAAATTATTGAAAGTGTTGTACGGGTCAAACGACCTTGCTGAAGGCAGTCTTTTAGCCTCGTTCCATGCACCGTAGAGTAAGAGCTAGATATATGCGCACAGTGCAGTGCTTACGTGCGCACTTGTTTGGAGTCGTTTCTTGCATATATTGAAAAGAACCCGCGCCCTTGTGGTTATTGTTGATTTCTGACGGTAAGAAACTACTTTGGAAACTGAGCAGTAATATAGCCAACCAATAAAATATTCCACTTGATTTGCTGTCAATCATTATATTCTTTTTCTTTTAGTGATCGTTCTACCGAAAAGTTTAATGTTCATTCGACTGTTTGTTCTCTTCTTCTTTGTTGATTTTGAGAAGGCAAAAGACCACATTTGCCATGCTTAGATACCTTAATTTTTTGAGGGTTTTATAAATAGATAAATAGCTACAAAAATATTTGCCCGATTATTATGTATGAAAATACCAATAAACCATTATACAAGGGGTTATGTTTGCCCTTAATTGTAAAGTAAAGAGAGGACACGTCATATACTTCTGTAAAGTAAAATAAGAAGAGAATATAGAGTTCGGGAAATCGTTCTTTATGTGAGTTGTGCGGCTGTTGTGCCTGAAGGCATCTTAGTATGGCGAGCGGCTTACAGCTTGAGTCATATCACAATGTGTTAAATTTCCTTCTACTCTTCGACTACCACTGTCACAATACATTTCATCAAGTCCTCTATTAATTTTATTTGTATTTAATTTTGATAGCATGCTTGCTTAATAAAACGTCTTCATACAGTAGGTCCGAAATTTGTATGGTAGGCAAAATGATAAGCTTTCCTGGAGGAGGTTTTTTATTTTTTAATGCATTCTTATTTATTTTAATTCATGATTGAATTGTATGCTGGACATAAGAATGCTTAAACTAACTTTAAAAGCCATTTACAATTTACTTACTGGCCCTATGCGGCCAATATTTAATATTTTAAATATACTTAATTTATATTATAAGTGAATTGGTAACCAAGAAAATCTTTCACCTAAGTTGTAACTTACAACTACCTTAAAAAAACTTAAAAATAACTTAATTTTAGATACATGAGAAATATGCACTTTTTTTGTTCTTGTGTTGGGCCACACATTTTATTAGTTTTTTTTTTTTGTTTTTTTTTATTGCTTACCTAAATCTGTCCATATGTAAATAATTAAGTAAGCCGGTCAGGCATTTTGAAACACTATTTAAAGACATATAGTAAGTTATGATATTTAATGACAAAGGAGAGACAAATAAGCATTCTCTTCCTCCTTTAAACACAAAAGTTGTTGCTGCTGTCCACTAACGTCCTCCTTGTCCTGGACTGACACCACCATACGAGATTCTCCTCAGAGCTTCGAACGAAATCTCCATTGTAGGCAAGTCGCCGAATCTTTTCCATCAAGATTGCTCCTACATTGAACCACACGGAACATCCATATGCAAGCACAGGCCTAATGAGGGCCTGCCACCTTTACCCTTTCATCGAGTTGGCTGTTGTGAAATAGTCTCTTTGTCATAGTATAGGCCTCTTTGGCTCTGGTCCAGAGCAGCATCTATATGTCCTGGAGAACGTTGTAACGAATGAATTCGATTTGGAGGAGGTTTGTCCATATAAAGCGAAATATCAACAAATTAAAACGAAGAAGATGGGTGCCGTGGCTTAGTTGTAAGTACTGTGCGTAGAGACACGGGTGGAAATCCGGATAAGAACAATTTAAACTAGGCATATTTTTTGGGTCAAAGTTTAAAAGATTCTTATTTTATTTTGAATATAAAATTCTAATGTTATAAAAGTATTAATGAACATATGCAATTTAATTTATTAAGTATGTATTTAAAGGGTCATCCAAATATACCGAGCATCTGATCGAAGTAGATGCATACATTTATTTTAACTAGTTCATTGGATAACCAAAATATTATTTGTGTATGCACAACAAACCATGTATTCTTGACCTTTAGGATTCCTTCGAAGATCAATTCAATTTAAATGAAGATCAAATTGAGAATTATGCCACGGTAGATTGAGCATCATTTTAAGCAGCATGGTTTTAGACACTTGTAGTATTTGGATGTGCGTTTTGGCACAGTCCCCCCAAACTTTACAACCATTAGGTAAAATCGCTTGGAATATTTCTTCATGGATGATTCTAGTAACAATATTTTTATTAACATTATTTGAAATATGTTCATTGCAAGTTAGTTTTTCAGTATGATTCATTTTGAGTTGATAGTTCGGTAGGTAACAAGTTTTTTTTGTGTACAATAATAGTACTTTTATATTTCCGAATGAACCTTTATTTTTTAATTGTTAAAATATTCGCAGAGTATCTCTCTGCGTTTCTTTCAATATTTAGAGAAAATTCATGCTGTGAGAACACTGCTGTACCATCAGCAAAAATTGCTGCAGCACCTTGGTGTGCACAAAGATAATTTGAATAATTTAACACAGATGTAATGGAAAATTGAGAACTACCATTTTGTAAATGAGGACGCCGTGCCACTATCGCATTCTTTCTCAATATCCAAGAGAATCATTACTGTAGATTTTCCGTCATTTCGTTTTATGTGTCCGAAAATTATTAACACTTGATGAGACGTATAGTATGTAGGTACTGTGAAAGCGATGGAAATCGAATTGCTCATATGGATGAATATTTTTATCTTCAATAACTTAAATAAGATTTTCTTTAAGAATTCTTTCAAAAATGTTGTTAAAAGAGCTTAGTAAGCTGATGCGCCTTAAGCTTGAAATGATGTGTGCTGGTTTACCAGTTTTTTTTTGTTTTTAGTGCTCAAATGCAAAACTCAAAGTCCTCTTCCTTTACAAACCGTCAGACGCCGTTTCGATATTGATCGTTTTAACGTTTTGGAAACCTCCCTGACCAAAGAACTAAATATTTAAAAAATCACCTTAATTAGGGGCGACTGAATGATTTTTATGAAAAGATGTTCCTAAATTCGGTATCTTTAAGACGGATTTTGTTCGCCTAAATTTTTATTCCACTTGTTTTTGCGTAACTGTTGAATTTTCTGACAAACAAAACTATTTATATATAAAAATTGTCACCTGGATGCAGGAGGACGATACCTTTACCAATTTCGTATTGGGATATATTTCATCTTCATAAGCTCCAAGAGAAACAGCAACTTAAAACACAAATAAAAAAATATAGCAACATTATCAACAACTTGTACGTCAGTTTTATTTCTGGATGTTGTGACATTTGTTAAGTCAGATTTAACACTTAACATACATACGTTTACCAGTAAAATAAATACGCTTACCACTTTTAGAAACATGTTATATTTAAGTTTAATTTGAATGCATTTTAAAAGGGAATTGTGAATTGATCTTCATTAAAACTCGTAACTTGTTCTCCTATCTATCTATCTATCAGAACGATAGCATTTAAATTCGCTTGATGATAGTTTTATATCAGAGCTAATCTATGTTTCTACTAACGCGATGTCTACGTTATTAACATTTTAAGGTTAAGTTTTTCCCAATCATGTAATATAGCATTACCAAACAAAAACTTAACTGCCAAATGTGGGATAACATTAAACTGGTCGATTTTCGTCTTACATGCACTTAATTTTGTTATCGTCTCCATTGACAGAGCGTTAAGTTTATCAGTAGAGAACAAATTCCATGGAGAACGCCCACGCTTGGGGTTATTACGTGCAAGCTTTAAAACACACAAACACAGTAAACTTCTAGTCGGAATAGAATCTTGAAATTGGGCATGAAGCAACGTTTTTTTTATCGATTGTCGTGTTGGGTGAATTTTTAATATGTACCTGCACGTTTGTACAGAACCCTCGCTACGCGAGCCCGACTCGCACTTGGCCGGTTTTTTTTTAAATGACTTTAAATCATTCTGGATAAATTCAATAGAATAATGTTTCCAAAAGATTTAATTGTTCAACAACTCTGATTTGTACCACAAGTTGGATGGCTCTTTTTATCCATTCGACAGATTGACGTAGAAATACATATAAATGAGCAATTTTTCAAATTCAAGTTTTGTTAAAGGCGAACATCTAATTTAAACACTATATACTTGTACAAATGTGAACAGTTGAGCAAACAAGTAGCACTTTAAGAAACCTATTCGGCTTTTGTTTAAACAATTGCAAGATTCTTTGTTTCTGTTCTTTTTCAAATACTTATGCAAAATAAAAGTTTACTATATTTTATATATTTACTACTACTAAACAAAAGGACTATAAAGAACGAGACTTAAAATGCTCAACCTGAAACGTGCCATAATTCACAATTAATGTGCATGTTTACAAATATCCAACAATTGTTGATTGTTTGATAAAAAAACAACCGAACGCTTTTAAATTGTTTCGTTTGTTCAATAAACATCGACGTCAATTCTATTGACCAGTGGCTTATTGTTACACTGATACTCGTATCCAGCCCCTATAAAAAGTTGAACTTATTTATACGAAGACAAGTATGTCGATCTGGCAAAGAAGAGCCTTGTGTTCTGACTAATGATAACAATTTTCAAGCTGTCTTAGCCAATATACACCCAATGCAGGTATATTTAAATCGATTCGTTTTAGAAGAAAACACAAAAAAACAAAAATTGATGATAATGACTTCAGTTGCCGCAAATGGTGCACCCCAGCAGGTATTTCTGCAAGATACACACATTCACTTCAGATCACGACATCAAAACCAAACAAGCTGCAAGTGCACACCAGATACAAAGCCTAAAACACATCCACAAAATCAGCTGTCTAACTACAATCACTGGTTCGTTGGTTGGTAGATACGCGCCGCAATACTTAAAAGCTGACTTTATGCAATCTATTTCGTTTACTTTTTTTTCTCGTTTGTCTATTTTTTTTTTTATTTTTTAAATAGCAGACCGAAAAGTGAATGTCCATTGAAAGTCCTTGAAACAAAAAACCAAGCTTACCAGTTAGGCGCGCATACACAAACACGCCATGCTTTCAAAACCGAATGAACGAATGTGCTAAAGCTGAAACTGTTTAGAGTTTAGAGCACCCAGGTCGCAGCTCCCACTGCACCAGCACCATCAACATCACCAAGACCGCACCACCAGTAAACGATAAAAATAAATAAAATCAGAAAACATTTTTTTTTTTGGATTGCAGCAGCAGCAATAGCGGTAAGAGTAAGGTGACTGAATCCGATCTGCATCTATTGGCAGTCAGCAACAGCAGTTGGGCATCGTTTGTTTTTAGTTGATTGTTATTTGTTTATAACTGACGCCTTAGAATGACAGGTCACATGACAAGTCGGACATTTCATTTAGGTTTTTTAGTCTGATGCATATACAAACACACACATGCCGATGGGTGGTCGTGGCGGTGGCGGTGGCGGTTTAATGTGGTAGGTACTTAAGCAAGCCTCCGTGGTGGCTGGTTTGCAATTTCTGAGCGTTGATCTGTGCAAATTGATATGTGATATCTTGAATTTGCGTAAAGGTGCAATTTTGAAACCTGCAATCCAATCCGACTGCCTCTGTGCGTATGTATTTCAAAATGTACACGTTCTTTAGATGTCGACATCGAAGGCTCTTTTTATACGTTTGCATAGATATACATGAGTATAAGTGGGTGTCCTAACCTGTTTGAAGAGTAATCGCCATTTGATGGTTTTTATAGACTTTGTTAGATATTTAAGAATTGAATAATTACTCATTCTAGATACTCATATTGAAAGAAATTATGAGGTAGTAATGTCTAATGAACTTTTCTCACATTTCTGCAGTCTTTTTAAGGAGACTTCTTTACTGGGATGCATTTTCACTCATCGAAAGTAAAGTTTAATGCAAAACAAATGTGAGCAATAAAAGTACGTAAACGTATGTTTATTGTCAGAGTAAACAAATAAAAGAAAACCAGAATACTAGGTTATCTTCGCTTTACAAAAAAAAAAAGTTTGCTATTCGTTTATAACCCTTTCAGTATCCACTTACACATTTGTGCTTGAAAATTAGTCTCTTTCTTTTATTTTTTTATTTTTAAAGTTCCCTCTGCAATTTCTTAATTTTAAAGTTCAAAATGCATCAATTTTGTTGGTTATTCACATTAAAAAAGTTGTTGTTTATGAAATTTTTGTGTTTTGTGTTAAAAGCGCGTGTGCGCACAACGACATGTCTGGAGCTCCAAGAAGAAGTCAACGTATGTGTGGGTTGGCGGTTTTGTTCATTCTTAGGAAAATTATTGCGTTTGGAATCAGAATCCGGTTTGGAAGAACTTTTTTTCTTCATGGTAAGAATTCGAATCTTGAAGATTTTTCATCAACACGTGAGGATTCTGCAGATGAGGAAGAATTTGCTCAGAACGACCGAGCACAGTCTGAAGCTGCTCATATTGAGTTGAAGAAGAGAATATTGCGGAAAATTGTGAATTTAAATCCAATCTTCGACCAGATTCAGTCCCAATTCCTTCGAGACCATTGCTTCTTTCAATTGAATACATAAGATGCTACGTCGACTTCAAACATTTTGAAAACGCATCTAAGTTTACCAACATGTACAGTCTGTGTGCTACTGGAAAAGAGGTGATCCATTACAACGCTTACACATGTATAGGCAGCGTAGCTTCCCACGTAGCGCGAAAACATCGCAAATGTCGGGGATACGTTTTTTTCTGCTAAGGAAGTGCTTACATTATGCAGATACGTCAACTCCACCTGCAGATGCTTAAGCCAATGCTTTGTGGATAGTTCAATTCAGCCAATTATTTACGCTGTTCAGGATCGATGTCTACGGATACCGAGGAGCTTACAAAACCATTCTATAGTTAGTTAGTTAGTTTTGTATGATTTTTATTTTCATTTTAAATTCATTACATTCAATGTTCTAAGTCTATTATGGATTGGCCTACGGCCGTCTACCAGATTGACAAATAATTTAATTTTATTTTTTGTTTTTTAAAAAAAGATATATTTATATATATATATATATATATATATATATATATATAAAGCACAACATTAAAAAGTTTCTTCAACTATACATTTTCTATAATGCAGTGCATTTCTGCAGTAGTTGTAAAGTAAGACCCACCCTCGAACTCCATTTAAGATTTGAATTACTTAATCTTTTTCCAAAACATACGAATTGAAGAATCTCACTCGAATTTTTTTTAATATTGGGCATCAGTAGCTCTCCCCTGATTTTAAAAATGATGTTGATTGATTCCACAGTCTGATGCAAGGCGTTCCCATTCGTGAAAGAAACATGCCCTGCTTCTTATTACATTCTTTTATCATATACTCAAAATGAAGTTTCAATGTTTCCAAAAACATAGACGGTGCACCAGTCTCTAAGTGCAGCATATAATTAGGCGTAGCACTTGGTAAATGGAATATTCGCTTTAAGAAATACCGAAGAAGCTTCTCAACTTCAACAAAGGAACAATAACCCCACACCTGCGCTCCGTAAAGAAGAACTGAAGCTGCAGTTGAGCGAAAGAGTTTTAGTTTCGAGCTGTGGGTAACATACTTGTTGTTGATACATCGACCCCATACCGATGAGATTGCTCTTTTGGCTTCCGATAGTTTGGCTTCTAGATGTTTTTTCATATTCGAGTTCGAGGACACCTATACCTAGGTATTTGTACTCGCGAACAATTTCCACGACTTCTCCTTGATACGTCCATTTTTCGCTTCGAGGATATCTTCCACCACCTCCTTTGAACACTATTGGTTTCGATTTACTCTGGTTCACGCTCAGATTCCAGTGTTTACAGTAAACGCTGAGCCTATTCATTATAAGTTATAGCCCATCCACAGTGTCGGATAGGAAAACGATGTCATCTGCATATTTAAGAGCTGGAATTTTTATGCTGCCGAACTCGATTCCTCCCTATACAGCATCTGATATATCGTTGAAGAACAGGATAAACAGCAACGCACTCAAGATACATCCTTGCTTCACACCCATTGTTGTTGTGAATTCTCCAGATACAGCCTCCCCATCCCACACATACGCCACATTATTTGCATACATTGCTCTTATAATGTTGATTATTTTTGTTGAGAGGCCAATGTTGTACAATTTGTAAATCAGAGCCTCGCATGCTATGGTGTCGAAAGCTGATCGAAAGTCAACGGAAAAGGCATATAGTTTTTTATGTTTCTGTTTATATATCTCCGCAATATTAAGTAATACAAATACTTGACCGATTGTAGAGTAATTCTTTCTAAATCCTGCCTGAAACTCCTGCAAAACTTTTTTCTTTTCAACCCAGCTGGTAAGTCTGTTATATATAAGAGCGGCAAACAACTTGGCAGAGGTGCTCAGGAATGATATTACTCTGTAGTTTGTAGGATAGAGTTTTTCTGCAGTGGATAGATAATTGCCTTTCTAAAGCTTTCTGGAATATCTGCTGAATCAAAGATTCGATTGATATCCCTGATTATGCTAGATTCTAAAGATTGTCAGTATTTTGTGTTCTAAATTTTTTCACGCCCATTTATAAATACGCTATTGATTCAGTATCATTGCGTAAAGCCGATTAACGCGAAAATAGTGAATGCATCCACGGAGTTTAAATCAAAGAAACCAATTTTTTAATTTATTCAATTGAATGCATTTAATTTTGTAGCAATCATAGAATTGAAATTATTTGCGTAAATCAATTGCATTCGCTTCAGCGGTGACTTTATATATTTTTGTGAAGCCAATAGAAAATTTGCTTTTAATGGGATGAAGTCAATGAAATTGACTTTAATTGTTTGAATTCATTTGAAGCTGGTGAATTCACTTTTACATTACGTGGTTTCGCAATGTGTTTCTTCTTCTGCCTTTTATGGAGAAGGTCGTGATCAAGACAAGATGATTCACAGTCTTCCCACTCTACTTTTTCCTGTGGGATTTGCTGGTTTGCCGGTTCCGCAGGTGTTATATATTTAATGGCTGCTTATTTTTAATTTTAGTCAACGATCCAACACTTCGTGGGCGTTCCGTTTGGTATCAAGATAACAACAGTCTTCAATAAACGATCTGGAATACAAAACATTATGTGAATAAGGTATCATCAGCCCACTAGAAAATAATTGCATGACCTTATTCCCCGACTGTTCAAATGACTTTAAATTGTTTTCGTTAAACTCATTGCCTTCAACCAATTTTATGTGAATTCACTTCGGACTTCAGCTAACAGCAAGTGAGTTCAGTGATTAAACTTAAAATATACAATCATTTGACTAAATTCAATGATTGGTTAAAATTAAATGAACAAATAACTGACTTCAAAAGAATGAAGACTCAGGATTTTTTTTTTTAAAATCCCAGTCCATTTAAGCAAAAAGACTTCAAACTTCAAATCATTCTAGATGAAAACTCTGCTCTTCATTCAAACTTTCACATATAAGACAGAAAAAATCTAACAGAAAATCATTAAGGCAATGTGTAAAAAATGTATGTTAATTATAATAAGTAGAATACATGTTTATTTATTTTTTTAATATTAAGGTGAAAATTTCGAGAGATACACCAAAAACACTTCCTTCACGAGCAATCAATTAAAGATCAACAAATGATCTAGATTCGCAGAAAGAACAAAAAGATTTCCCGACCACGTTAAATATGCCGCTCCATAGTCATCCTCATACATCCTATGCATTTCACTACAAAGGCACTTTCCATACAGAGCATACACACTCACCCTTACATTCCAAAGAACCAACCATCAAAAAATGTTATATAGCTTTTGAAAATTAATTTAAATAAAGATTTCGTGCGTAGTAAAAATAAAGATTGGCCCCTGAACCTATCCTTGAGGTACTCCGAAAGGCATTTTGAAATATAAAGTGGATATTCAACCCATTTTCGTCTTCATTTGGGAGTAGTATTAAACAGGGTTTAGCCTTATACCTTTTACGCCATAAATATATCCTCAACAAATGTTATTTTTACTCGTATCTACGCGAGTCCAGTTAGGAAAAAGTTAATATAAAATGGCTATTAAAAGGTGTACAATTTTTAATTATTTAATTAGAAAAATAAAAGTGACGATTTTGAAATATCACATCTGGCTTAGGTATCCTCGTAACTGTGAGCTGAAGAAATTGTCTTTCTCATTCCAGTTGATCGTTCATTGCCGAAATGTCCATACATCGTCAGTTGTGCCCTGAAAAAGTTCGTTGGCCTCCATCGCCACAACTTGACGTGGCATTCATTGGAAATTAAGTCGTTGACACTACATACGTTCAACAGAAATCTCGCGCTCGTCTGGTGTTCTACCCACACTCGCTCTCTGCCCCTAATCGATTTGCATAATATACTCAATCAATGAATAATTGGATTCGGTATCACTTCGAACGAAACCAGTCATCAGATTTCATGCAACGTCCCCGAAATCAAAATTAAAACTTCCCTCTGCCCGCCTTAGTTGCTATGTACTCTTCTGTATCGCTGCTAAGTGCTGATAATACAGACTAAGCTGTTCTCAGTGTGGTTTTATTTCCGAGCTAAACAAAATAAAATCTTATCAACGTGTCACTCAAAAATAATGTTCATATCAAACGAGACCACGTTCGGACCATCGTTTCAGAAACTCATACCGCAACCAAAGGCATTTTACTCGTCGCAAATTTTAAAGCAACCTTCCGGAAACCGAGATTCGCCTATTAAAAAAAACATGTAGGTAAGGACTATTTCCACCGCACCGGACGATGGTTACATTTTTATTACAACTGGCGCCACGTCCCTCCAAAATAACGAATACATAACCTCTCAACCTCACTCTACCGGGCGCTTATTATTAATTCGTATTAGGAAAGGAGGATATTCACAAAGGTTATGGGCAGAAGACTTTTGGGTGATGTAATAACCCCACGCCGCCGCCATGTGTCAGCCATATGGTGGGCGAAAACTCCTGCATTTTGACCTTTTTTCGAACTTAAACTCTTGAAGTATAACCTACGGTCCCAAACGTAAACGTGGCGCCAACTAATTTAACAGGAACATTTTATGGAGAGTAAATGAATCTACTGCGAAATATACAATTTTTCCCACTTGTTCTGGAATATTCTATATTCACCTTTGGCCCAAAAAATTTAAACGGAAGAGGACGAAGGTTAACGAAAATTGCCTGGGGTAAAAGCTCAGGCGCAGCCTCCATAATGTGTTCTCATTTGTTGAGTGGGATGATATGGTTTGCTTTGATTGTGTGAGTTGCTGTGTATCTGCGTATCTATTCTACGACGGATTCTATGAATGAATGGAAACCCTTTTAATGAATGAATGACGTAGGATACCACGCACCCCCAAACTGATTTGACTGCTGACGTCAATGAGGATACGCAAGCTTTTCCTAAAAAAAAAAAAAAAACAACACATCGTCGTGTATTGTAGACTTCGGAAACAACAACAGCGGTGACAACGACAACGCACAGTGCGCAATGGTGCTCAATCTGTGTGAAGAGCGTGGGTGTTTTTATCATTAACTCGGTTCTGGAAGACTCGCAGTGTTTTGGGTTAAACACGAAGCAAATTGAGCTGGCCGGTAAATCAGTCGTATGATTGTTTTTTGAAATGAATTCAAGAACTACGTCATTCATGCAGATGAGAAGAGTTTCCATCTCTTTGCTGACAGATTTTCTATCCTATTTTAAAAAGCGGGGGTGGAGGAGAAAATTTATATCCAATCTGCTTGCGAACCATGAATGGGGTTGAGACTTTGTAAAAGTATGACTTGTTGCGCATATTTGGCGTAAAATTTAGAGAAAATTTACTTATCCATGTTTTGGCGTAAAGAAAGAATTATGGATTTCTTTTAAGGATTAATTCCAAATGTAACCGTTTTGAATGGCCCATTTTTGCTATACTAATTACGGTTGCAGGGTCCAAGGGTAGTGAAAATGTCAAAATGCCTGCCTTAAAAGGTAGGATTATGGAGCTTCTACGCGAGAGTATCCTACCTTTGCTTACATGAGGAGTACCACAATGCCACGTCTTTATTTTCTTGCAGTCAGTACATGCAGGCTAAAGGTCTCCGCCGAGATACTGTTCACACTTCAAGTCATAAGGTTTCTTCATTCTTCGGCATATAATGTATATGACTTTTGGGCCAACCTCTCTTGCGTGATTGCATGAGAACGTTAATTGTAACTTGGTGGGTTCATTGTACCTCTTCGTTGAACATAAAAGTATCAACCGAATCGAATACAATCCACTTTAGTTAAACCCACAATTTATAACCGGCTCCGAACAGCTCCCGAAGCAGGTGCTCTCATAGATGTTTGGTTATCGAAATTTGTGTTTTGTAAAGCAGAATTTTTGACTTTCGTGTCAGCATTATGGACCCTAGTTCCGACAAACCCAAGTAGCAACGGTTGCCTTGGATTTGTGTCTGCCGAATCTCCGCTGTTGTATCGTTTGTGCATTATATTGAGGTAGATGAACTCTTTAAATACCTCAAAATTGTAGCTCTCAATAAGAATGTTTTGGCCGAGATGATGTTCCATGGAATTTTTGGTTGACAGCATGTATATATTTTGTTTTTTCTTCATTGAATCTAAGACCAATTCGTTTTCCCTGTTATTCAATTGCGATTATGTCGATATCAACTCAGTTTCATAGAAGCTACGTAGACTTCGTAGAAAAGAAAGCACCTTCCGAGTCGGCCCTGCCACAAGTGCAGTAGTAGGGATATACCTCGGTGGTAGTAGCAAGACCTAGAATCACCTTTTTTCTATGTGGCGAAGATAGAAATGCTATTCCAGCCGCCGGGCATGCTTTCATCAGTTGATCTGGTGCATGATCCTTACCATAACATCGCCACCACATTTAAAAAGCTCAGACGGTAATTTGTTTGAACTCACGGCAATGTATTTCTTTTTGATAGCTGTGTCGACTTCTTCTACGGTGGGTGCGGGTATTACTTCGTCGACCAGATCTGGGTTCTCATCGTGCCCCTCCACATGCTCATGGTCACACCCATTTGAAAGCTTGTGGAAATGTTGAATTACACCCACAATTCGCTTTTTAAGTCTAGCTACTCCTTATAGTGAAATGCTAAGGGTTTTTGTTTTTTTTTTAAGTCCGCACAAAGGCCTGGTGGAACAAATTTTTTTTCATGAAGAACATAGGAGCAAAGGTGTTTTTTTATCTTCCACGCTAGCAATATCTAAATCGTAATTTTCCAAAGATTTATTTTTTATGCAAGTTGCTTACAATCATGAAACCCCAAAGTTGTACTCCATAAGTCTTGATACCTAACTTTGTTCGCATACGGTATTTGTACTTAATTACGAAAAACAGATAAATTATTAATATTCTTAATAAATAAAATTTAAAAGCGTTGACTTGGTCTTATTGGCAAAAAATCACCAAGTCCGTGTCTATTTATTTTTATTCAACGATTTTTGAATCTCTTTTATCTCTTACTCTTGTGTAGTATTGTTCGCAGACGTGTCTTTCTTGCGAGGGCTATTACTTGTGTACAACAAATATAAAACAGGGCCAAGTTCATTTCCTTGTGGAACAGCATATTTGTGTTATATTTTTTACGCTGTCGCTAACAATTTAAATGGATTGTAATTTACTTTATTGTATATCAAGGGTTGTCAAACTCATACCTTGTGTATGATCAAATTACTTGCACTGACGAGTCGATATGAAATTGTTAACGCAAAATTTTATTCTTAAGACTGACACCAACTGATTAAATGTGACTTCACTGCGGACATCAACTAACATTTAGTGTACTCAGCTATGTATTTTAAAAGAATGCATTCATTTGACTTAATTCAATGATTGACTATAATTAAATGAGTTTTTTAAATCCCAGTTTTATTTTACTTCCACACATCAAATCATCCTTGTTCTATCTTAATTCTTTTACTACATCTCTATTTTCATAACTTGACTTTGCCATCAATACTTCAGAAGACAGAAAGCAATTTGTTGTACAGAAAATAAAACAAAGCAAAATATCTTCCACAGTGCTCCTGACTTTACCAGCTCAATTTTATGCCCCAACATTTTCATGAAAAGAAAACGTAAACCATTCCAGTGAGGCTATAAACTATAAATGATTTTTAGATTTTTACTGCTCCATATTTTACGGTATGAAGGAATCCTAACTCACTCAATTTCGATTTCAAATTTTTCTTCAATGAAAATTGGAAACCTCTGTTCAACAGTACAACTCAGTTAGTCCAATGTGTTTTGTTATCCTGGCGACTACTCCTTGAGCTTATTTAACGTTGCTTTAAGGAACTGACTGTTAAATAGATCACATCTTTCTTCTGTTTTTGCATTTGTATTTTATGGCAATAAATGAACGTTTGTAAAGTGACTTAACAAAGTGTTTCCTTTAGTCTACAATGCAATTCTTATCGTTTTTGATTTTCAGGATAAAAAATGTGTATACATTCACACACGCTTCGAGGTCCCAAGTGTTAGATTAAAAGGTTAGGTTTTGCAGGGTTATGAAATGCTTCATAAGACACTAGCCACCATACTGGACCCATCGCGATCCCTGATACGGAGCAGCAGTCGAAACACTTTCCTCGAAACAGTATATTTCCCTACAAAATTTCTTTCTTTCTACGGCATCTAGCATTACCCTGGCGTTCACATAATAAATGAGTAATATCGTCTTCAACAACCAAATCTCCGCAGTATCTGCATTCGTCCGTAACCGAGAGACCAAGTCTCCTCGCAATTTTTCCAAAGAGGCAGTGCCCTAATATTACGCCCACCACTTTCCTCAGTTCCTTCCTGCTTAGATTAAGAATTTCGTAGCTAGAGTTAGATTACATTTTTGTTTTAAGGATGTGCCTTGAGAAATATAAAGCTTGCTATTTCGAAGACACTGTTCACAAGGGCGCCAATTTTTGCAGGGGTAT
Source organism: Orthonevra nobilis (assembly GCA_963555765.1). Classification (NCBI taxonomy): domain Eukaryota; kingdom Metazoa; phylum Arthropoda; class Insecta; order Diptera; family Syrphidae; genus Orthonevra; species Orthonevra nobilis. Next base: position 56,121,431 of record OY743226.1, read on the forward strand.
TAACAAAATTAAATTCCTCAGCGATTAATTTATTTTTAATAATTCTTTCGCTTATTAAGAAACACATATGTATATGTACATAAAATTTGACCCGAATATATAATTGGCGAATACCAGGGTTGAAAAAGAAAATCTTTTGACTTCTCTAGAGTGATTTAAAGTCATATTGCTAAAAAACAAAACTATGTCACCGTTGTTTCGAAGTCATTAATTAGTGCTTTAAAGTATTTTAAATTACTCAACTGAACTCAATTGATGTTAGATGAAGTCTACAGTGAATTCACATAAAATTTGCTGAAGTCATTGAATTCAATAGAAAGAATTTGAATTCTCTTGAACAGTGGTGGAATAATGTAAGTCAATTTTTTTAAATGGGATGTTATATCTTGAGCCAAGAGCGAGCCAAATGAATGCAGTTCAAACTAGCGGAGATACATGTCTTGGCAAGGCGAGCCAAGTGAATTTAATTTAAGTTTGAAATGAGTTTTCAGTGGTGTGTTACGAAAGTATTCATGTTTCAATGTACTTCGATAATATTTGCGGCACGGTTTCATGAACCTTCTCATATAATAATTTCAATTGCAATATGTTCATTCAAAATGCAGTGAATAAGGACGTTCAAATTACGCCCGCGAGTAATGATTGTCTAATGTTGCATAAAAAAATCTTACCCGCCATTATTATTTCCTCCATGTGATGCTCATTGTAAAAACGGAAGAGGAACATACTTATTGCGAAAACATACAAATGATGTTGAAGATACTCGGCTTACTTTATATATACTCAAATAAAGAAACTCAGATCAATTCACTGACTATAATAGATTAAAATTGAATTCATTTATGACTTCAAGGAAATAACAGAACTCACAGCTGACTTCAACATACCTTCTGTGAATTCAATTGATATCCGAAAATTATCCGAAAAATTAAATCAACCATAAGTTTTCAAAAAATAGAGATTCAAACTTTTTAGTTCATAGTAATTTTCGAATTCAATTGAATCATACAAAAGTTTGAATTCTTTGACTTTAATTCCGTGAATGCAAGAATGCATTTTTTTTTTAAATCTGGGGAATACCGCCGCTATAAATATTAATTTACTATTATAATCTTTTTTTTACAATTAATGGTAAGTTTGTGCTGTGGGCAGCCCAAATCGCACCCAAATCAATTTTAAGTACTTTCAACTTCTAGGTCATAAGTTATATGTCAGTTCCATAAAATTTCATCCGGTTTGCCTTCCGTTTAATGAACACAATTAATATGCTGTCAATGGGGTATAACAAAATTGATCACTGATCGGAAGATTATTGTTAAATGAATCGAGATTTGAACAAATGACCAGTTCTTATAGCCTCCCGGTCTCACCTATGGCCTACACCAACTGACTAGAAGAAAAATAAAAACTAAAAGCAAAAAGCTTCTATCTACCACCTAAGGAACAACAAGTGACGTGAAGTGTGTCCTACCAATAATATGACAACCACATGTAAAACCGCATCACACGCCGCAGCGGATGTCCACACATACTATAGATACACAGTATTCACGTATACCAGTACGAATGTACGATACCTCGGCGTGACGTCTGAAGACATGATTTCGGTGGGCGGATGTGGGTTATTTTTAGATTCGCTACTATGATTATTGTTTTTGTTGTCAGCGTGCTTGTTTTTAGAACACTGCGATTGCGAAAGCTAGTGGCACTTACAGCCAGGCGTCTTGTCTGATAAAGTGGGCTGAAGTGACGGAAAAGGTATTGCTGGGTGCCGGAACAAAGCCAGCGAGAGTGTGGATAATTGTGTTATTCGCGAGGCTGTTCTAAGTAGGGATTTGGAGATGAAGATTCACATCGATTCGTTGGTTCATTATCGATTTAGTCGCAGTGGTAGCCCCGGAGCCAATATGTCGCATGGCGATGTACCTAATTACTTGTCTTTGGTAGCGAACAAAGTGATGGTACGAGTTGAACATGGCATGGCATGATGATGTCGTGCAGTGAGGTTGGCGTCGATTGGTTTCTTGTGGAAATGTCGAAAGATTAGAAGTGAGCGTTCCAATCGATGTTTACGAGTCAAACTTAGTTTGAAAGTTCATCCAGCCCTTTGTTGGATGGCTGAATCTCCATGGGTATCTACATGTACATGGAATGTGTTTCATGTTTTCGCCTTCAAAATGTTTAGAGTTGCAGGAGATTAAGGAAATGCAAATTCATGTTAGAAACCATGGCACTTCTAGGGTCACGATAGGTTGTAATCACTTTTGAGCTATTTTTTGTTATATAGCACCATTTATAGTTTCATATTTAGCTTTATAAAATGTGGCATGTTGGTGTGTTAGGATCTATCGCTTTTTGGATAAATATTACTCTCAATTTGCACTTAGTTTTTGGTACATTTTTGAGTTATTTGAAATTAAATCGGACTTCAAGTAGTCCACGTCGACAACAAGAGTTCGAATAAAAATAAAGATTAAAAAAAGGCGAAAGCAAAAAAAAATCTGGGAACCAGGGAGCTATGTCAAACTTTGGAATTAAAAGAATTTCAGTGAATCAGACATTTCCCAAAAGAAAAGTTCAATGAATAAAATACGAAGAGCAAAAACATACTCGACTATTCTCTGTGACCTCGTTCAATTGATATCTAGATGCGCTGACAGACGCAACATGATACACTTAAATGCATGTTGTCTATTTGCAACTTATTGCCTTGTTCGTATAAATATTTGGTCCAATATGTATATTTAATACTTGGCCAGAAAACATGTCTATAATAGAACATAGAAATTGAATCGTTGGTTCTAGAATTATAAGAACAAGCAGATATTTATTTATTTTGATACCCCTCTTATGCTGTGAAACTACAAAGAAAGCCTCCAACGAAATGTTTGTTTTGATTATAATCAGAACGGGAAACAGAGTGAATTATGGCCTAGATTAGAAAAATGCTGACCAAAAGATATTTTTAAAGACATTTATTCATCTGGTGTGAAGACTACCATTTAAAAAGAATTTTTAAAAAAATGAAAATATATATACATAAATGATTTCAATGATTTAATTGGAGAGCGCTATAAAAGTTTTTTAAATAAAACAAAAACGGATAACAATGAAATTCTTTATTCCTGTGAAAGGACGTTCGATGCCATTATGTATAGAACTCGATTTCTTTTGCATGGCCACCACGGCCACGCTTGCAGAAGTCCAGACGCTGATCCCAATTTTCGACGGTTTTCAAGCATAAATAGGCCGATACTGCTGCAATCGATATTCGTACGAAGTTCATCAATCGTCGCTGGCTTGTTGGCATAGACCATAGACTTGACGTAGCCCCACAAGAAATAGTCTAACGGCGTCAAATCGCACGACCGAGGCGGCCAAGCGACTGGACCATTTCGTGAGATAACACGTTCTCCAAACTTGGTTTCCAATAAACTGATTGTGACATTCGGTGTGTGGCTTGTGGCGCCATCCTTTTGGAACCACATCATAATTGGGGCCAAAAATATTCGGTTATCATTGAACGGTAGCGATCCACATTTGGGCTTTCTGCAACTTAAGCCTCAGCGGCAGCAATATTTTCGACACTACGAGCACTTCTTTGTCTCACTGGCACGGGAACATTTTGTACTGTGCCTGTGATTCAAATTTTTCCACTAGACTCTCAGTTGTTGATATGCTAGGACGATTATGACGACCATTAATTTAATTTAAATTTTAAATTTCGACTCGTTGTTGGCTCGTATATCTTTCCATCATGAAATGGCAAACCTTACTGAAGAAAAATGTCAAAAGGGCGGCAAGAAATATGGCGTCGTTTGCTGTCTCTGTCGCTCTACTTTTGTAGCGTCCCTGTGGAAAAACCCGTTATAAATAAATAATATATATAAATAAATAAATAAGTGTAAATAAATAAATTAATATACAATAATCTAAATAAGTAAATAACGTTTTTTATAAATTTAGGAAATAAATAAATAGGTAAATATTTAAATATATAAATAAGTAATCTATTTTATAAGCAATTTAGTTTGCATGAGCTCTTCCTTGGACTTTAGTATATAAAAGGCTCAAAAAGTTTCGTGCTCCATTTCTAGCTGAATTAGCCATGACTTATTTTATCATATTGAAGTACATTTACCCCTTTTGGGGAAGAAATGTAAGCTCGTACCATTAACTACCGCATCTACCATGCTGCATAGCGGAATGCTGTAAGCACTTGTAACGATGTGCATTATTCGTCGTTTTCGCCTGTCTTAAACAACATACTCGTTTTTATTTGTACATTCTTCAATTGAAAGTGGATGTCTTACGCTTCTACGGAGGGTAGATATGGTGTGTGGAAACGCTAATTTTCAGTGTTGGCTTACAGTATGCATGTGAAGATAAGCACAGCGCAAAAATCTAGGTTCGGCAATGCAATTCTTTCGCATCGGGAATTTCTGGTCTTGCCTCATGTTTATGAATTACTTGCCACAAAACAAAAACGAATCCTAACAAAAGCTAAACGTTTGACTAAACTAGAAGTACTATAAAGAATTATCGAACAGTACCCGCTTATCAAATATTTTAAATACTTTAATCAAATGAACACGAATTGCGATGACAAAGTGGTGAACGAAATCCCGAAAACCTGAGAATTACAGAAATTACTAAGATATTTCAAATTCCAATTTAATTTCAAAATCGGTATAAGGCCAGTTTAGATGTATTAAGGCTGGCGATGAAATGCAAAAGAACTAACTTTTCGTTGGAATCAAGTCTAGCACCAGCTAGACTAGACTAGACTGGGAACAAGCCATCTTAGCGTGGCAGATAACAGCGAGTAAGTTTGACGTACCACAGGTTTCTATATTTAGTCGAGTTTTGTTTTGCTTGTAGATTTGCAAATATGTTTCCATTCACGTGAACAGACTTGCAACTTAACTTACCTCAGCAAGATGAATGGAATCAACTTGTGATGTTATTAAACGACGATCCAAATAATATTTGTAAATATAATATTTATAAATATAAATAGCCTTATCGAAATCAATTTCGAAACTTGGGAAATTTGTTTAATTGCATTAGGAAAGTAGACTAAGCTCTGCATCAAAAAAATATAAGGACCACTCAAACCTGTTCAACACGGCTTATATATAAGACACTCAATCACTCACGGCCTCAGTAATTATTTTACGAAAAATCTGATTGTTGACAAAGGCGAGGACGGGGCTTAATTATAGATGTCACCGAAAAGACCTGCGCCGCATTTGAACTCTTTGTAATTGTAAGGAAGTTGAAAAGATACATTGGTATACTATTTTATTGCAGTCTGACCAATACTGCCTCGAGCTGCATCTACTGTACTTCGCAAAGGGTTCCCCTGCACTTTAAGAAACCAAAAAAATTCAAACGTAGAAGAGGGATGGAACCAACTTGTTCTTTTTTTAAATCATTTCTTGAACTATCGCAACAATTTTATGGGTCTCTGAATTAAGTTTTTTTATCAACGCATTCTTTTGAATAAACTATTTATAATTATGTTTATATTTAAAATGTATTTATCGTTGAACCGTATTTTATTTAGTTCTAATTTACAAACAAAAAGTCTAAGATGAAAATTTTTGTCACGTTTAATATTAATTTGTATACAAATATTTGAGTTATAAAGAAAATAAATAAAAACAATTATAATATAAATAAATGGGCGTTGAATAATGTTTTATACTAAATTATACAAATGTCTAGGGATATCTATCCCTAACAGAGCTTTTGAACTTGCTTCTGTTTCTGCTCTATGGTTGCCTGTCATCAAAATGAAACTAGTACAAGCTGTTACTTGGCTTGGCAGTTAAGAGAAACCTTCCATGCTAGCTAGTTATTAGTTATACTAAATAAGAATCGTAGTAAAAATAATGGTTTTCTACTAGCAATATTGTTCTCAAAACTGGAGGTTTGCTCTATCAATTCTAATGCCCTTTACTAAATGTGCCTCTGAGGTTAAAAACAATCCGAGAGAATTGAGAACTCTCGGGTGCACGTTTCGAAGCTTAATATTCTTCTAAAAGACTATTAAACCCAAACTATTACTTCCCCAAATGCTCATCCGATAAGATGGGTTGCGTCTAAAATAAAGTAGGAATCCATGTTTATAATATAATGGAATAAATTTCGACTCAAACCCAGTTGCTGATAGCTAAATGAGTAAGGTTCTATACATATTAAAAAAATCCCTCAGAGCTTTCTAACATTTTTAGTGTTTACCATATTAAAAAACAAATACCAAAAATAACCGTGGCCTCAATATGTCGAAAGTACTTGTTTTAATATTTTCAATATAGTTACTTTATAACGTTGTGTCAAAATTGTTAGTGTTTTTATTATAAATATGACAAACATTTCGTTTGACAAAAAGAAGGCAACAAATCCATTTTTCGTTTTTATGCGAAAACTTAGAAATCAATCCGAAGTAAAGGTGTCTGTAAAAAAAGCAGCCGACCTGTGGCATGAATTATCGAATGAAGATAAACTTCCATATCGACTGATAGCCATGAGACATAACGAACAACGCAAGGAGTACCTTCAGTCAAGGCAAAAGTATTCCAAGCTCCAAACAATCGCAACTTATATAAACTGAAACAAAAATCAAACAAAAAACAGATCAAAGCTTAACCAGTGAGTACCAATTGTTTAAATAATTTCACTTTATATGTATGAGATGTGGCTAAGAACTTATTGCCAGTTGGTAATTTGTTCAAAGTATATTAATACTGTCCATTTTTGAACATAAATTCTATATTCGATGAGGGGATAATCGGAAATTCTAAGCTTCTACAGATTCTACATACAAAACCACGGCAAAGATTAAGAAAGAATCTTTTTGGACATAACATATTGGTTTCGAATGTAAAATGGGTCCTCGGCGCAACAGCTCTTTTTTCTATTGTTTATTACTGCTTTTTGAAGGCAGTTTATCCCCGAAGGATTGCCAATTAATCGTGAGGTTTATGCACGAAGAAATACCAGATTTAGTTCCGGATTTAACACCGTTCTCATACTCTAATACTCTGGCGCACTTGCTATTAAGGCATGGCCACACATTCTACTTATTGAGTAAGGCTACTCAATCTATCAAAGACAAATAGAAATTGATTCGTTGTTTCCTTGATTTGAAAGGGGCATTCGACAACATAACGTTTTTCCAGATAAATAAAAATGCCCAAAACATAGGAGTAGATTTTAACTCATGTAAATTGAGTTATTCATGAGCACTAGGCACACTCAGAACTAAAGTTTGCAGGTTGGTTTTTATGCCCAAGGATACGCAGATCATTATCATCGTTAATTCGAAGATTCAAACTCTTTAATTACGAATGTTAAAAAATATCCGAATCACCGCTTATGCAGCTTCCGCCTGAAATCAAAACCAAAACAACAAAAATGCACAATCCAATCTCATTAAACTCAAATTTTTGGTTTTGACTGCTCCGGCTTGTTTGCATAAACTCAAACACTGCCTGTGTTATTTTTTTTCTCCCTGTAGAGTATCATTTTCACAAAGCGTTTTACTCAGACTACAATCAATTGTTGAACACAGTGATGGTGCCATTATTTTCCGACGACAAATAGTGTCTCGACAAGTTTCGAAAACAAGTGGACGAACCTGGGACCTACTATATATAAACTGTGCAACCGAGCCGCTCATTAGGCGCTACAGTTAATATGAGTACAAGTCTTAGTTTCCAAGAAATCTCGCATAGCCTAGCTTATATCCTAAGCTAACTCTTAGATTAGACCAGCGTATAGTGTTGATTCGTTTGATATAACTTTGACTAATTAAAAGACCGCCTTTTATTTTGACAACCTTTTTGAAAGACCTGTGAATTTAAGTGTAAGTACTTGTTCCACTTTTCTGTGACTAGTAATTGGTCAGAAAAGGACATTTACTGAGCATATGCTGTGGTGCATAAGGTGGCCCGAAATCAAACATCCTATGAAAGGATGCTATAACTTTTGCAAACTGTCGGTTACATTTTTGAAGTAAACAGAACTCGAATACACGTTAACAAGCTGTGTAATTGTGTTCACCCTGAGATCGTGAAACAGTCTTGATTATATTTTTATCAAGTACACGGCATACCATTCAATTGGCCATAACACTTACATCTGCAGTTGATTTAACTGAACCAACTGAAGATATTCCCTTGCAACCTACATATAGAGCATAAACCGATTCCTGCAAACCGCCCATTGCTCACGATCTTCTGAATCTCATCGAAGATGTGGGCGATTTTGAGTCGAAATTAATCCTAAGCGTCGAGATGTGCTTACATCTGAAGGAAAACATGGACAAAATTAGTAACTCTGAGATGCAGGGGTTCCAAGTACCAATTCATTTTGTGAATATATTTTTTTTAAATTTAAAAAAAAAAGGATTTGTATATAATTTCTTGCAGTCAAAAGGAATATTTTAAGTAAAAGGTGTTTTTTTGAGGTAAACAAATCTGAGATGAAATAAAACGTTTGAAGTTCATGTTAATGTCTATGATATTCGCTTTATTTACTAGATCATTCAATGTCACAACTGCTTAGATATGATCTGGACGCCACGCCTAGCTCGATTGAAATCCAATTGCGAAGTCGAATTTATTGAGCACCCAAGGCCGTATATCAGCAATAATATGGCGAATGTTGACTTCCGAATCATCCAACGTCTCTCATTTAAAGGCATAGCATATATCCCCAAAGAGAGATATCTAAAGGTGTGAGATTACAGAATCGTGGAGGCCAGTTCACAGGTCTGGTACGTGAAATTATGCGCACTGTAAATGTTTCCCGCGATAAACTGATTATGGCATGTTGCGCCATCTAGTCGAAACCAAAGTTCTGTCAAGTCAATGGCATTAAACTGAGGAACGAAAGAAGAAGTCTGAAATCATGTTTCTATAGTGGAACGAAGGAAGAAGTCTGAAATCATATTTCTATAGTGCTCTCCAATGACGGTAACATTTTGGCGGCATCGTCCTTGAAGAAATTTGGGTCTATGATTCCATCAGCCCATAAAGCACACCAAGCATTGAGTTTTAATCGATATAAGGAGATCTCGATAAACGCTTCTGCGTTTTCTCCACTCTAAATTCGGCAATTTTGCTTCTTTACATATACATTTTACCAAAAATTGGCCTCATCGGAGATAAAAATTTTGCGTTGAAAATGAGGATCAAGCTGAATCATGTTTTCGAAGCTACGACACGTATAACGGTCACGCGGTTTTTCACAAGCTTATAAGTTTTTAAACCAAGATCGTTTCGTAAAATCTTCCACAAAGTGGACGGGCATAGCTCCAATTGCTGCGCGAGATAGCGAACTGATTCAATCGGATGCTCCCCAACTTAGTCTGTTTGCACTGTTTGTCGTTTTTGAGGATGCATATTACCCACAAGAGTTAACCTGGTGCGAAAACGATTCATCGTGTTTCGAAAATTTTGCTCAGATCGACGATTATGTCGATCGTTAAAGGGACGTAGCGCATGATAAATTTTGTGATCCGAACCATGGTAATTGAAATAAGTTTGAATAAATTGCACGCGTTATTTTGGCGTTAATCTACTCACCGTTAAATGGCAAAACGTATAAATGACAAATCAATTTTCAACTATCAATTTGACAACCTGTAGGAAAAGTGTTGCCAGTTTTAAAGCCAAACCTTTTAAAAAACACCCTTTATTTAGTTTATCATATTAGGTTATAATTGTAGCCAGTAAGCTATAATTGTACCACAGCTAGTTCTAGAATGAAGGTTATAATGAAAAGCGGCCAAATGAGAGTAGTTTACACATACAAAGGGTTCCGAACCACCGTAAAAAATTGAACACTACATATTTAAAAAAATACTTTAGTAAAAAATGCCGAAAAAACACACATGAGGATGGTCGCTACGACTTCGTGTATGTAAAAGAATATTGAACTCAAAAAAGCGTATAAGTTTCCTTCACGACAAGCAAAATTAATTCGATAAGAATTGGATTGAACCAGATAAGGTTCATCACGCATATTTTGACAATGACGGTTTTTTGTTCTTATTGCTTCCCTGAAAACTGTATCCCACAAATATTTTCTTTTACAAATTTTATACTGCTAAACTTAAACCAAAAATTATGACTTACAATAAGCTTCTCCGCTGCTTCTTGATTCTTAGGTAAATTGAACGTCGAGACTTTTTCTTTGAAAGGCACTAAGAGATTTGAATTTGAATACAGAATATTAACTGAGATAAGGATACGGCATTCAGTAGATCAAAAGTGAAGGACTATACTAGGCCAAGAATTTGACCTTGCGCTATGCTTGAATGGTTGAATTATTTCGAAAAATATCAGAATGTTGGGAACTTAAAAAAACTGAGATCTACCTGTTTTCAGGGATCCCTCTTATAATTTTTGGTGTTTACCCCTGTGTAGAAAGCCAAGGCCATAGTGAGTCGAATGCTTTTTCCAGATCTATGTCTAAACATACAGTACAACTTTTATCCCCAAGGTATTGAACGGTTTCAACGTATAAAGAAAGACTTGCATGCTCTGCGGACTGTCGTTCTTAATCCAAATTGGTTATTTGTGCGATGTGGAATTTGATCGAATTTTCTACCAGAACCAAGCCAGAAAAAAGGTTCCAACATGTGAAAAAAGGGATATAGGCCGAAAGTTTTTATTACTACGAACGGACGGACGAGCAGCGAACCCTTAATAATGAGATTCCGTTGGTGCTGTTTGGGTACGGAACCCTAAAAAATTAATTTTTACGAACCTAATCTCGAGTTTTTTTGAAAGTTGTAATGATAAGGGTACATGCTTCCGCAACTTAGTCATTTCATCGCCATATTATCATATTATCATTCTAGGAACATGCAGATCATCCTTTGTTATAATGGGTACATTACATTTTGTGCTGGATGCAGGATTAGCATATATATGTACATATCTTCCTCATCTAAGGTGTTGGCGAAGAATAATAGGAACCTATCTTAGTTGGAAAATCGAAATTTAAGTTCACGACTTTCGCAAGGACTCGAACCTTGTAGCCATGAATTGACAGTCACATAACCAATCAGTTTGACAGTTCAACTTTTGTCATGATGCAAATTTTAGACCACCTTACAAGAAGTATGTTTTCCAAATCAGGAATCATTAAATGATTTGGCTTTTAAAACCTTAAATTCATTTAATCGTCGGGATTTTTTGTGTAATCTTCAAGGAAGGATTTCGGAAAAGAACAACGGATACTAAATTTGAATTGATGTGAGTCATTTACTGTCGTGATTTTATGATTGCCTTGCATCCTGAAAAAAATTATCTTCTTCCGCAAAGGCTGTTATTATTTATTTAAATCAAAGTGAAGATGTAAATTATTATCAGGAAATGAGACGTATCTTTCATTCAGTTAGTTCCATGATAACAATGCTTTCTTTATCGGAAATAGATAAGGTGGCAACAGAATTACATAACTAACCTTGCGCTTAGATGAAACGGAATGTATGGCTATGGGCATATAAATGAATTTTTATATTCATAATTGGAGACTTTTGTTTTTGATTTGCTTTTATAACAAAAAAAAAACGACAAGATACAATAATTCGCACAAGATTGTTCCCAATAGAAAAATTTACGTACGCATGTACTCTCTCAATGAGTTTCAATTTTGTAAGATTTAATCTTGAATCAAAGCTTACGTAATAAGCTAGTATGCATGTTGAAGATCGCATATCAATGAATGTTTTTTTATTTATCAATTTTCCCCCAACTTTAGTTCGATCATTGATTGGTGCTCTTAAGTATGTCGGATATCTATCTTTTTCTATGCGAATATATTCCGGAACTCTTAACAGATTGGCCCTGTACTTGTTTTAGTTGTGATAACAAACGTAATGACTTCGATATTGCTTGGTTGTTCAAAAAAATGCAAAGGAATCAGTTTATCTGTTATAACCTTTTTCGACAAGTTTGTTAGGAGGCTCAAGGTCTGTGCTATCTATCTGCTATGAACATGAGCTCTTAAAATCTTTCTTTTGAACCAATAAGAAGCAAGGAATTTCGGCAGCAAGAAACTGCCCGAACAGCATTTCGGCTTTTTAAGATATACCTTAAACATTTGATTGAATGCAAAAGTTTACATTTCTGCAGCTGCTACCATTTTTTTAATAGGAATAGGCATTTTTTGAAGGGCATGATTAAACATACTCTCTTTTGCTGCAACCATTTCAGTTATTCCTGATTTGGTTTACAAGTCATTCTATCTCAAGTAAACCGCATAATGTATAGAAGAAGTGATTGCAGCATCGGCCTCCTGAGCATAAAATATCGTAAAAGATCATGGGAGTAAACATCTAACATTTTCCTCGTATCCACTTCCAGCGAGGGTATTGCTGTAATAAGCAAGCTTTTCAAGCTTGGACAGGCGCTAAGAAAGTGTGAGGCAACCCCTTCTATTTGTTTGCATAGCATGAGGGGTGAAAAGAGTCTCCTGGTTGTATGATTTGAGGGCTTGAATGTGAAAGATTTACTTTCTTATCGATCAAGAACTTATGGGATCAGTCCTTAGATCACAACTCGTGAGAACCTAAAAGACAGACCTTCCCACAACTCATGGTTTAAAAAAATCTTTTACTCCTTGTAGTAAAATAAAGATCTCTCTTAAATTCATCTAAGACGAGACGGGAAATATTTTCAGCATCTTCCTTGATGACTGCCACAAATCAACGCGCTATCTTAGGAAGATTTCTGTTACACAGTTGCAAACCTCCAGGATTCAACTAGATTATATTTAAGGATAGCATATTATTTTAACCGTCAGACGCGAGTGTAATGTCTGGACTAATTCAACACCAGAATCACTCGATACTGAGTCATTTAAATCGTGAGAGACAGTTCCAAAAATTTCTTATCACAAGACCACGTGAGCGATTTATCCAATCTGTCCATATAAAACCAGTGTCCTGATGATGGAATTTTACCCATCTTGATTCAGAAAAACAGGGACGTTACTAATTTATTGTTGACAAATTTAATGTTTAAGAAACAAGAAAGACAAAATTGCAAATCGATAAATAAATATTTAAATAAATTAATAAATAAATAAATACAAAAATAAATAAATAAAATAAATAATTGAATAAATAAACAAATAAATTAATAAATTAATTAATAAATAAATAGATAAATAAATAAATAAATAAATAAATAGATTAATAAATAAAAAACAAATAAATATTTAAATAATTAATAATCAAGTTATTAATAAATAAATAAATAAATAGCTAAATAAATTTATTATATATGAAAATCATTAATTTAATAAACTAACAAACTGATATATAAACAAATAAATACGTTAAATAAGTTTCTTTTCAAATTTATTAATTTCCAAGAAGTTTGATATAAGAATGTTGTCAGACTTTCTATATCTGAGGTTGCAGTTGTGAGATATTTTTCTAATTCTTATAGAAATTTTCTCTATATTCGACATTAAGTGCAATTCCTCAGTTGAAAAATGCCACGCTAAATTGAAAATCATTCTCAAGATCTTGTTTTGAATTTTTTGCAGTCTTTGAATGTGATGATTTGCGCATTTTCCCCTTACTGGTGACCCGTAAAATAAAATGGCATGGAAACGTCGTTACTCATATGCGACTTACGATTAATAAATGGATAGAGAGTTTTTATTGTCAGATTAACTTTATTTAATAATTCATGAAAATAGAGTCCAAATTTTAGACGTTTATCAAGGAATGCTCTAAGATATTTTGTCCTTGTTCTCCATTCAATTTGAACCATTTCAGTTAATAACTGAATTAATGCTCGCAATGAAGCAGCTTTTCTTTTTTCAGTAAAAAAAGACAGCCTGATTTTTTTATTCGACGCAAATCGTTTTCTGACGAGCTAAATCTGAAGAGTGTGGTTCAGGAAGCAGCATAAGAATTATGCTTTAAACTTAAAAAAAAAAAAACAATCCATACCCCAGTCCGTTTTTGTTCCAACACGCCCTCAGCAAGTGGATCATTTTTCTTGCCAAAATGGTCATGCAGAATTGGAAAACGGTATCATTTGAAATAGCTACAAGCTATCGCACGCATCCTGACCCGGCGATCGCTCAACAATATATTGTTGATTTTGTTTACCAGTTTTTCCATTGTGACATCATTTGGATGCCCTCAGACGTCCTGAAATGAAATTCAGTTAATCCCTTGGGCGCATTCCATGCGAGGGAACAGAGTGTACATGATTTTTTTTTTGTATGTACGTCTTCAGTCTCAGTTCTTTATTAAAACACGATCACACTTAATAGCTAGTATTTGGAAGATTAACTTGATTTTTTTGTTTATGCAGATAAAGAACCAAAAACGTAAGGAAAAAATACTCTGTGCGGTCCGATCTCTATCTCAAGTCACAGTCTTATCGAAAATTTGACTGATCAGACATCCTTCTCAACAGAAAAAAATTTAATACTGCCAGGACAGAAGCGGTCAATACAAAACACTGGTCCAGCTCAGTAAACCTTTCTTAAACTACGTTTTTTTTAAAAAAATGCTTTATTTCTCATATAAAAATTAAAAATTAAATGCACAATTATTAAAGTTCAAACGTAACTAAAACAAACTTCACTTCAAAACCAAATTTACTTCTGAATAGAAAATGTTGGGGTGACAATCAATTTTCACTGCAATGTTAAAATTTGTTTATATGTAATTATTATATTAATTAATTTTCTACGCGTGGGCATTTTATAAAAATTCTTTATCATCAAATTAAAAGCTTTTAAGACAATTTTTATCCGATTCATAGACATGTTGGTTACGCTTAAAGTTCTAAATGGCTTAGGTAATTTATTGAGCAGTTGAGAACACATTACAGTATAAAAACTACGAAATGCAGTGGTACATGAATGTAGGAACAGAGACCAGCCGCAAAGAATTCACGTGTAGATTTAGAGCTTGGTCTTGCCACGAATCTCTTTAACACTCTTAAAATACAAAGGTGATGATTTTGAAGAATTTTCCAATTTCGGAATAGTGAAAAACTAGCATAACTATTACGTTTAGAGCAAATTTTTTCAGAGTATTTTAAAACAATCTCATTCCCATCCAAATTCAATAAGGACGTGCAGGCTGAAACTTCCAAATAACCGCAAACCTTTTACAGAAAATTTCAAAATCGTTTTATCTCGTTTTAATATGTGTAATGGTGTGCAGAAAAAAACGCTCGAAAATGGTGGTTCACAAACATATGGCAGCGGAAATTATTCAATTCCTGAATATATAAACACATTGCCGCCCTTTGCTTGCTCCATATTTAATTCATTATCATAGATATCAAAATCAAAAGCATATACCATCCATGGACATACGCTGTTTTTTTTTCGAATCACTGGTAAGCATGTTGACATGAACATTCCTAAGAAACGAAAATAAAAAGAACGCAAAACTGTGGTTACCTTAAGAAACTTTAGCAAACCAATTGTTGAAAGTAAAACTTAATGAACCAAACCACATTGCCATTCTCTCCATATGCCATACATAACCAGGTCGATACACCACTTTTGGGTGACCGGGTGTGTGTACAGCTCCACAATTGAATGTCATTCAAAGCTTTCAAAGCACATTCACACTTGCAAACGTTCCGCGAACTAAACTTTTAGAAATAAAAGTACAGTTTCCCCCAAAGAGCTTGAACCCATACAAAAATCGTATTGCCGCTAAGACCATTAAAACAAAACAAAGATGAAACCAAAACAGAGAGCTTTTGAAAGTTGAGAGTAGGTGGAAAATCTAGAAAATCTAAACTGGGGGAACTGTGACGCAATAGGCAAAGCTACATCCGACAGGTAAGCACATTAAAGCACCCTTCTTCATACAACCCTTCGTTTTTTGTTTTTTTATTGTTTGTAGTAGAGAGTCTAGAAATACCATCACAATAGAGTGTGCATCAATATCGTCACTATCCTCCTACTCCCCCATGTGCTCAAGGGAACTGCACAATCACTTGCCATCACCATATTTAGAGGAACTTGCACAGCAACTAACCGCCGCTCGCCGTACTGATAAGCGCCACAATCTACAGATTCTGGTTGACAGGGCATTCTAACAAGTATGCAGGTGTTCCCCTCAGTATGTATGTATGTATGTAGAAAGCTTCCATACGTACATGCTTGTTGGTGTTGTACTGTACTCGTACTCTCGTTAAATGCCAACGACAAGCTGAATAAAAGACCGCAAAACAGAAGTCGTTCAGTAGACCAAACCTGGGGAAATCTGTATTTGTATACGAATATGATTTGGAGGAGTCATTCTCATATAACGTATACGACCCCATGTCCCTACCAAAAAAAAAATAAACGTATTCATAACAAGTTTTCTTCTAGCATCGTGCTGTGTCTATATGTATTTGTTTGTGGCCCCACACTGGCCCATTAGCCCCCCATCGATACAATATACATACAAACAGTCGGGGAACAAAATGTATTCATTTTCACTCTTCACTCAATTAGTGAAATAATGAAACTGGCAAGCAACCAGTCGTTCAGTGAGTGTGACCGCGTACGAAAGCGAAGTTAAAGCGAAGCAGCTTCAGATACAACTCAGAAATAGTTTTGTTGATCGTTCGTGGTGAATTCTGCAACCATAACAATTTACACAAAATATTATTCAAAAGAAGAAAAAAATTCAATCATTTTCCATATTGACAGAAAAAAAAAAAACTTCACAACCAGAGTGAAAACTATCTACAGCAATATAGAATTTTCTAGAAACATTTTGTAGCCCTTACTCTTGTGTGTACTCTCTTCCAACAAAAAAAAAAAAACAAACAGTGTTTTCGGTCAAAAAACTGACTTAAAGATACACACTTGCTTCAAAAAACCAGACGTGTTTTTGAAGTTACCTTGTTACGGACTTGTTTTTGAGCCTCGATATTATTCTAATCGAATCATTCGATATACGAGTACTCGCTGATACTAGTTCTGCACTGTTTGGGGCTATTTTGAGAAAGCCGACCAAAGAGAAACCATCATCGTGCTATATGACTATTTTCAATCGTATAATTGCGTTATACCTGTGACAAATATGCGTACAATTACCTGACAGCTGTAATTAGATTCGTTTCTTGTTGTTTTTTTTATTTTGATACGTCCTTTTTCGTTTTCCTTGTGAAGGGAACTCTTACAAGTGAGACTTTTTCTAAGCAAAATCAGTTCTCATTCAAGTGCCAAAACAAACGAAAAAAAAAACTTTATCCACCGAATAAGAAAGTATCTAAAGTAACCTAAGCACATTGCAGCTACGAATTGCTTGAAGAACCTCGTGTTTCGTGCGTCCTTAAACATATAGTGATTTTATAAAAATAAATCGAGTGCATTTTTCAGTGAATCAAAAAAAAAAGAAAAAATAAATATATAATACAATTTCTAGAAAAGCGAAGCAAAAGAGAAAAGAAAGAAAAAAAAAGAAATAAGAAGAAAGCTAATAGAAAAAGTGCTTGTGTGTGGTTTTTGTTGTAATTTTATTTCTTTCTTTCTGGGTATCTACTAGAGTGCAAGAAGACTTTCGTTTTTTTTTTTTTTGTCTTTTGGTTTCTTTGCTGTGCTAAAACGCATATCATTGTGTCGTCATTGTTGTCATCCACCCAAATAGCTAAAAACCAATTCTCACCCCTTTGTCGGAGTGTAGACCAGCATTAAGAACAGCAGGGACACAGAAAGAGAGAAAAAGTCATCATCTAGCGCAACACTCGTTCTTCGAGGGCAGTTAACACACATTTTAGATATACCACAGCAAGTCGATTGAACATCGCCGCCACCAATTAGAAAATTCATAAACGTACGCAATTTTTTTTTCTATTTTCATTTAAACAAAAAAAAAATAATAATTTGAAATTTGAAATTCATATCTCTTTGTGAAAAGTGATAAAGTAAACTGCGCTCTTATGAGATCGGAAAACTGGACGGAATCCTACAATTAAAAGGTGATTTTTCTTTTGCATTAAAATATTATTTATTTTATTAGTCAAACATTTTTATAAACATTTTTGTCATACATTTTCTTTTTGTATTTTGCGTGCCTGGCTTGTGTGAATTGGGAGTGAATGCATATTTTCTTGAAACATATGGTTGACTCGTGAGGCAGGATTTGGGGGTGGGGTATTTTCTCAATTGGTGAAATAAGAAATAATTTAATTATAAGTTTAAGTTTATGTATTCGAGGCAGTCGTCACTGTATTATTCACCCGGCCAAGCAAAGTTTTCCATATTCGTGTTTTTGTGTTTTAAAATAGACTATTGTACGTACTATGACGGGGCGAGAGATTTTTTTTTTTAAGGGAGGTATCTGCTTTCTACATGTATGTAAATTGTCTGTCTAATTTCCTCAAAGGAAAATGTATATGTGACGAAAAGACTGACATCATACATATGACCGTCGTAAAAACTTTAATGCGTGCCTCTCTTCTTGCTGATGCTGGATAACAATGCGCCACTTGTGGAGTTTAGAATACATAAAACTTCTGAATGAAATTTTATCGATCGTCTAGTATTTTTTATATGGTAATAAGAATGTCCCAGAATTTATGGAAATTTATTTTGGGCTTTTTTTTTATTCAACCGACCGTTTCGAGTTAATAATTTTCATTGGTTTGGATTTGAGTTCGTTTTTTAAATCGATTTCTTACAGGTGAGTGGAATTTGGGTCAAGACCTTTTTGAAGTCGCAGTTAACGAGCAGATACATACTATATATTGCTTACTATTCTATTACAGTGTTTTGATAAGTTTTGGACTGATTTTGTTCTTTACTGGTTTAACACATCCGTATTTCAATATCAAATATATTTTTTGGTAAAATTCGCTTACCTGCCATCTGTCTGCCTTTTAAAATAACAATCATACCATTTAAAGTTTGACAAATAAAATGAAAAGAAATCTATATAATTTAAGGGACTTCCGAATACATTCGTAATAAAACCAGTACAAAAAGTCGTTCCTACATAAGGGCTATTCGATTTTTATACTTTTACTTTCAGCAAGCACTTTAGCACTACATTGTTTCTTTAAGACAGATGAACAATGGTGAATTTACTAGGACGCTGAGTGGGCTTGGACCTAGGGAGGTAGATTTTAGAGGTTTCTAATTGAAGTCAAACAGATATCTGTACGACTGTTTTCTGATTTTTTGTTAAAAGAATTTCCAAGCTATCTTCGGCTAAGCAACCACTTCGTAGCACCAAACCGGTCAAGATTACATTCTTAGTATTTATGGTAGAGATTTGTTAAGCGCAGAAATATACCTAAACACTACTCCTTGTTTAATTTTAACAAAATGGCTTTCGTTTTTCTTAAAACTGACGTCCTTGCCTCCTTATAAATTCATAAGTTTTGAGAAAAATAGCGACAGAAGACGAGCAGTTTTTTTTTTAAAAGCGATATCTAAGAACTTGTACCTATTGATTGTGTTTCTTTGTTTTCTCTCGACTTGCAATTAAAACAAATAGGTAAGAGACACTACGCCTTATATGACGGAAAAAAATCCATCTGGAGGTGGTAAGAAAACGTCTGCTTCTTCACATATCAACAAATTGAACCCTAGTAATCTACAGAGATTCCATTTACTAAGGAAAGATAATTTTTGTATTAAATATGGTAAGATGAGAAACATTGTTTTAAAAATGGTAACTGGCATTCGTTGTAGATCATTTTGGTGCGTGATTATACTTCAAGCAAGCTGCAGCTTAACAACAACGTCAGGTTGATCCTAGAATTTGAAAATGTCTAATGCACGAGTTAGACATTTAACTGACGAAGGGTATGAAGTGCACAAAACTAATATTTTGAATGGAACATTGTTTAGAACAAGTAAATGTTAATGTCTGCAATCATAACTATGCGTTGAAACTAGATTTTCTGATCAGTCGCGTTCGTAGAGCCCCAAAGTCTAAAAATTCTTCCCATTCGTGGTAAAATTTGGTCATATTTTTTCATTGGTGTGACAACTACGCAGCACTAAAACTTTTTTTGTGTCCTGCTTTTACGTACCCATGTAACTTTGAGTTTTGTTCTGTTATTTGAATTCGTTCTCCGAGCCCAAATATTTATCATTACCTTGAGAATCTATATCGGACTTATTGCTGCCTTCTCCGCTCAAAGTAATTGCGTCTATTTCCAATGTCGGTCTATTTTTTTCGTCAATCATAAGCCAACAACGAATAAAAATATTTATTATTTTTACCTTACAGATACATTACACATCCAGTCTTTTCTTAGCTTGATAAACTTCTGCCAGCGATACCATTCTAAAGAATTATAGATGCAAAACCATCACTACAGTGAGAAACATCGAGCTCCTTAAAGTCAAAACTATCAACCACAGACTGCTGCTTCTCATTTTTCGCAACTATTTTACTTCCTAGCCAGGAAGTATTGTTAATATACTGAGCTCAAAGTCATTCAAACCAATCAACTTTCAATATACGGCTCCTTACTCAATGCTCGGTTTTTTAGCCCGCGGCGCCACCAATTGACAGAAGTGATTCTTCGTTTGATCCGCATTGTGACATTCGCTCCTTAGCGTCAACTCTGAGCGTGCTCTCCTACTGACAACAAAAGTTTTATTTCGCTTTCATTGACCTTGAGCCAAATTTTTGCAGATATTTTTGACAGCTCGTTGCGGTCAACACATTACGTCAATTTTGTCTGTCGCTGATATTGACGTCTGTTTTTCTTGTGGTTATTTGGAGATTGATGTTGCGACGGTTGCCGGCCTAAAGCATATTTCGATATATAAGCATCTCGGTGTCTCAGAGTAAGACTAGTTTAACCTCGTTCTTCTTTACGCTGTCATAAGCGACCTCAACATCAATAAAAAGATTGGGCTTATCCATGCGAAGCTAATAATTTTTCGTTAGAAAATATGTCACAGGGTTAATATTTCTTCTATTTTGGAACTGATATCAATGCACAGAAAGAGGGTGCATTTAAAACTCGATAAATATAATGCACACGAGGAATGGAATTGGGGCTTTTTCAAAAAGATCTGTTTATCTTTTCTTATTAAGTGTGTGCCGTGGTAATAACATACTAAATATGGCGGACAATTGACAGTTTTATTAGCTGTTTTGCCCACCAAATATTTTTAAAATAACATAATCAATATTGGTGTATAAAATACTGCGAACTGAACGAATGAAAAAAGTCGATAACAAATTCTCGGTCCCTATTCGGTTTCCACCCATGGAGCAATAAAAACTAAAAGCTAAGTTTCAGATAGCTACACAGTCTTACGATTCTTCACCTTAAACTTCTGTCCAACTTCAAGCACCAGTTTAATCTCCTCCTCAAAATTGTTCACATAGACCGAGTTGCTGAGAACGGCGTTGAATCGATAAATTAAGGTATTCATTCACACTCACCTTTGCACGGCTTCTAGGGAAAGCATGACACGAGCTAGCGTTGCATGAATATTTACCACAGCCTATAAAAAGCTTAATCCTAGACTTCAACATTGCACTATTGCATTGTCCGGCGAGGCAGAACATTTTTCACTTTCACCTCGAAAATCATAAAATAAAGCAAATCAAGTTTTGAATGTATTTAGCATTCAAATAAATAATTTTCCAATCCAAATAGCATCCGCATTGCTTTGGAGGTTGAACATCGCAACTCCACAATTGAGTGTCATGCTTTAACCTTCGCAAACTCTATATAGTTTTTTCATAAGCCAAGATACTCTCCAGAAAAGCCAGTCAATCAAATCACCACATATATCTTTCCAAAAGATTAATTTATCACTCTGCTCGATCCATCAGATGGCTTCTCTTCATGACTTTCTACAAAAGAACTTCAGTCGAACCTTTTCCAAAAGCAAAGACAAAAAAACAACAATAATCAAGGTCACATTCATGCACGTCGACTTAAACAAATGTAAAATTGTGTCAGAGTAGCGAACAAATACACAACCGATTACCAAATTGTTGATCAACATTAACGCAATCTTGGTCCCAAAATCTACATATGCCTCTGTAGTCACATTGTGTGGATCGTTAATTTAAAATGTCACATCTATCTGATTGCTTTAATATCTCTTATTTACGACTTACACATGTATTCGCATTTGGTTGTCATTAACTATGATATTTAGCGGTTATTTTTTTTTTGTTGGCAATAAAACACTTTTGCGACAAGACTTTTAAAAGACTCATGAATTTCCATCTCGAAATGGTTGATATTCTCACCTTGGGGAATTACATTAAGCGCTCTCTGAAAGAAACCCTAAACACTGTTTTTGAAATTTTTATGTATATACTCCTTGCAGTTATGTGATATTAAGGATACACTTGTACGAGTATCCTAAAAAAAACATCTTCGTTTAATTAATTTCGGAACCAAAATTTTATGTATTTAATCAAGATTTTAGTTTCATTGCCAGAGAAGGTATTTGCTACTTTATTTTAACGTGTAAAATATTTTTTTAAATAAATTTAATGGAATCGTATTAAATCCGTTTCCGCTCTTTCGTCTTCTATAATTTAACTTGAAAACTTCCACACTGGAAGTTTGCTTTATTTTTAAAAGCAATGTTGAGGACATTGCCCTTTAAGCTTTTGAGGACATGTGTGATCCAAAATTAATAGAATGTTGTATCAGTAAAGACTTTACGGTACCACTTGTTTAAGAAGAATAGCATTACAGGATGATGTGCTATGAGAGGTGAGTGTTCACTCTGCATCCCAAAATTGGAGGAGAATGACCAGCCAAAACTAGGTTGTTTGAAAAAAGGACTTCTTTCATCGCGAGCTGCAAAATAATTCAATCAAGGAAAGTGCATGTTAGGATAAAAATGTTGGACTCCAAAAGATAGAAGATTAAGTCGTAGTTATTAAATAGGTGTAATGACCTTTTTAAAACACCGTGCTATTGAAACGATTCATTGTGTTTGAAGTAAAATATCGTAAAATTTTGTAACGATTCATTAATTGCTAATCGTTGCAACTTGTTTAAATACAGAGTATGTGGATCCAGTCCAGTTTCAACAAGTCAGCGCAATATAAAAGTCTCAGAAAGAGCTAATCACGTATTATATCCAAAACTGACTCGAAAATTAAACCCCTTGAATAACCTGGTTTAAGTTAAGTACTATACTTTCACGAAGTTCAATATGATATTCAGTTCGTCAAATTTTAAATGGCATTGATCCACTTTTGTTATGGAACAGGAATAAAAGTATATGCATTTTAAACTGTGATATTGAAAATGAACATTTTAAATGGAGAAAGATTCTGCTCTTATTTTTTGTACACTAAAATTTATCTTAGCTCAGCTAAATGCCGTAAGTTTAAAAAAATTCAAATATAAAATGGCCAAATCCAACTTTCTACATTCAACATGTTGCATAAATTCGCCAAACACTTTGGACATTTCCAATATCGATTATCTGTTTTTTTTTTCAGTACAAAACTGCCGCGTATACTCGTGACAGTAAAGTGGCTATGGCTGTAATTATTCCGCCTTTTTAGCGTAACTTTGTTCAACTAGTAATCACTGGCTTATAGCCTGCATGCAGCCCCTACAAGTGTTGCCTACTAATACCTACACTTACAATGTTAATGTACAGTTATTAAAAATCTATTAGTAATGAGTACCTTCATTTTAAACCTTAAACAGCGAGGGCACTTTTTGAAAGATTTCGATGTTGCCAATATTTATGTATTCATCAAAGTTAAGGAATTAGATAGAATCGAATGAATTTATGCAAAATTTATTTGTTTATATTTAGGAAGATTTAAGTAATCGAAACAGAAACTTTATTGTAAGGACGTAATAACTAGTATGATCAAACAGCTCTTACCCTCTCTCAAGTTCAAGTTGTCACAATAATTCTTGTGAAGATTATGTAATAAGCTTTTAAAAATACAACGAATTAATTTCTGCGAATTGAATGAGTGCAAATAGATTTTAAACCTGAGTTTCGAAATTCTTCATAAATGTTTTACATGCTCTCTTAATCCTTATGCTCACTCTGTGCAGATGCATTTTTTTAACAATAAAACACAGCCGACCTGCTAAAAAAATATTTAAAGCTTTTAACGTAAGGTTAAGATGCCGTTTTTTTTTGTAAAAATATATTAAATATTCATTCAATACTTAAAAAGGGACTTTAGAAACGACAAAGGAAAAGAAAGGGACAAATGAGAAAGATGGACTGGACTTTCTTGAATATGAACACAATATTTTTTTCAAATTTAAAAGACCTTCGATACGGTTAATGTTCATCCGCTCTCTACATCCAAAACGCCTAACAGCTAGTGCCACTCTTCGTTGCACAAGATCGGGCGACATACCTTGAGGTATCTGTAACAGAGCCAGTCTGGTCGATTTTGCTTACAATTTTGTCTAAAATACGTTTAGATGGACAGTTATTTGAGAAGCGTTCTTATTATTTGGCAATTTTAGTAGTAAAAAGAATTTCAAAATTCTTGCCTTTCCATCGGAAAAACGTGAGGTTTATAAGTATTTGTTTACAGTATTTGTTCGTTGCTGATAACGTTTGTGTAAAGCGTGTTTTTAAAATTTTTTTTATGGTTGGCTGCCTCTTAAAATGCAACTAATAGAGACATCAAGGGCTCAATTGCAATTAATAAGGGTGCATTTTTTATTCAAGACTTACAAAATGTTATTACTTGCACGTTAGATGCACTTAATCCAACCCAATATTTCCAATTAAATGTGCTATAATTGTTTACGTAGCATTCAATTCTGCAGTATGAATCAATCGCGTACAATTAAACACAGATGCATTTTTTTAAGAATGTATCTTGAAACACAATCACAATGACATTTTTTGCAGATGCAGGCTTCATTAATAGAAAAAAAACATAGCATGAAGATAATGTAATTTCTTCTCGAGTAATAATTTATATGAGTAATACGTAATATAAAATTATTTGAACATTTGTTTATTTCGTTTTTCTAAGTGACTGCAAATTTTATTGTGCATTTATTTTGCGTGTTTTAGGTGTGGGCAAATTAATTTATGCAAACATAATGTTTTCTTTTTGTCCGGAATATATGGTTGTGTTTGATCTACGCAAATAGTGATTGTAATAGTTATTTTGTTATACAACGTTTTCGAACGTCGTAATGTGCCTGAATCAATGAAGAAATTCTGAAACTTGGTGAAATGTCGGTTAAACTGATATTTTTTGTAACAACTGCACACTGATAATTTTTCAAATCAGTATTCTAGCAGACATGCTGAGATTTAAACAAAATGTGTTATTTTAACTTTAAAAAGCTAGCTCTACCTATTTTATTGTTACAGCTTTATTTTTAAAATTGTCATAAGTTTATTTTCAAATACATAAACACTTTTTTTGTTTGACTCTTAATATTCAATAAAATGTCTTTCACTGCATCCAACAGGCAATCACTTTTGGTAAACAAAAAACAACAAAAAGCAAAGCATACGATTGCTTTTCCTTATTGAGGCTATATAGAAAGTTGAAATACTTTAGTAAAACACACGCATAATATATTTTAACCATTGTTGCTGTCTGATTTCAATTTATTTTAGGACTCTTTGAATTGCAACAGTTTGGCTAAAATTGTAAATCTGTAGTTAAGCTTACGTATTAGTGTTAGAAAAAAATATGCCCAAACTGCCATAGTGAATAAGGTAGAACCCCTCAGAAAATTAATCTACAAAGTTTTAATTGTCATTATAATTCATTGTAATTTACTTTTTTAATTATTCACTTGACACAACCAAAATAAGCCATAATTTTCGAAAATCAATATGATAAATATATTTGAAAATTTAGGCAGGTAATCACGCTACTCGAGTTCTCTGATTCAATTTTGATGAATTAGCAATTTTTGGATATTATTTTTAGTTTAATGAGACTTTAAATGGGGCACGCGATTTCTTTGTATCTTGAAAGAATCAAACCTTTTACTGCACCCAATTAGATTCCAATCTAGATCATGTTGCTGCTCAAGCTTCTCTTTTGACTTTCCTCCATTCACTTCTTTTTTTGCAAAAAGTTCAAAACATTCGTCGAAAACTAATTCGAAAGGCTCGTGTTTAACGACAGCAATCGGGATCATCTTTTCTTAAAAGCATTTTAGTTCATTGATAGAAATTTTAGGCAAATTACAATCTTTATTACCCATAAACTCAGAGTAAGAATTTTCTATCAATGTTTAAAGTGAATGTTTAAGTTATAATCATTGGAATTTGTGGATGGTATTTAGTGTTATTTCCGCATTTGAGAAATTAAACTGAACAAAACAGAGCTGAAAAATATTATTCAGATTCAGACCCATTTTTCATTTTCATTTAAAAAAAAAACTCAAGGATTCGGCGAGATGTCCAAAGAATAATCCTTTAGAACAAACGCACTATTTAGAATGTGGGTCTAAGTCCTAACAAAATCAGTTCATTGAATGCAAAAGTAATTTGGAACATATGCCGAGACGACGATGTTATCAATCATAGATTAAAACCTCATTTCCGAGTGAACTTCAAGACCCAGCAACTTTGCAGCACCATCATTTACATAGGAAGCTATTGAGGAAAAATGGATTGCTACGATTTACTAAACAGGCAGCACATAGACTATGCTAGGATGCGAGGCCCTACTTTGCTAAGTTTTAGTGTTTAATTGTTTAGTATTGTTTTGTCGAAAGACAGTTTTATCAGCCCCAAACGCATAAAATTCTTCTGTGCCAATCTGTTGATACATTTTGATATCTAAATGTGAGTTCCTTAAATGTAATAAAAATGAAAAAAAAAGTGTACCCAAAACGGTTCAAAAGATAAACCCCTTTGATAGAAGGGCAATCTTACAATAAATCTTTCGTCACTTAACATATAGCACCGCTGATCAGCGAGAATCTACTAGAATAAAGTTCTTAAAAATTCGCATTTTCAAGATTCAAATACAAATTTGAAACTCTGTTATATACACTTCTACTGGCAATTCAATCTTTAATCGGCTGAAAACCCAAGTGTTTGATCAGAAGATTACATGCATGATGTCGCGATTATCGATTTACTTTATTGTTTTACCATTTGAATCACGCAGCCGAGGGTAAACCATCTTTATTTCAATTGTACATTTCGAGAAGTTTGATGTTAACTTTGTTCAGAAGGATGTCCAGATACTCCTGCAAAAAATTTCCTTCACTTCAGCGGCTCTGGGATGCTAACTTTGTCAACAACTTGTTAAGATAGAAGATTGAAGTAAAATGTTTTCTCTGTCATCGGACTTAAATCCGCTTGCTATTATGATCTTGTAAGAACTACTCACTTAACTATCTTAATGGGGAATGAACACGCATCAGATTAAATTGTTGCAAAAGAGGTATCTTAGGTGAAAATATATTTTAAACTTAAACGCATTTATTTAGTTTGCCAATACACGTTTGCTGGTGCATTATTGCAAACAATTCCCAGCTGAGCCTCTCAGCATTATTGTTATTCAACATTGAAGTGCACATGATAAAATAAATTGTTTGAACAGCAGGTGACAAAAAGGAAGAATAGAACAAACATTATCTGTAAAGCAGTCAATATGATTGTTAATTTGCGCATTTCGTTTTTTTTTTGTTTCGGGGGATTAGCGCCAACTTTAAGGTTCGGCTAATTGAATTTAGCTCTCGAAGTTCAGTGCTACCTATCAGCAGGGTATTTTTGATGAAAGGTCAAAGCTTCGATGTACGAAGGATTAGAAAACATGAAAGGTATTAATTGGGATTTGCTTGTCGCTTTTGTTTTATTTTTAATATATTTTAAAACATTCAAAGGCATTTACTGCATTTGGGGCCATTCCAAAGGGGTTGATGTCTATCGAACTTTGCCTAGCATAGATCAATAAATCGATAGTTAGTGTCAACCACCACGTTCTTAGAGCTGATACAGGCATTGGAAAATTGGGTATAAACAACTGAGGTATATACTTGCTTGTTACATTTTGTTTTCGGGTACGAACTTATGTAATAAATTTCAATGACGCATTTATTCATTCTGAAATACACAAGACGGTGTTATTCGATACCGAAGCTGTGTATTTGAATTTCATAATCCACGTCCTTGTCTCGCAGCTTGAATTTGTACATATGTATGCGCAGAAATGATTGCTTTTTAAAATGAGGTTTATGATACTCAACAGGGATCTACTTTTATATATTTTATTCATATTTAGCATTGTTTTCGAAACACCACATTCCCTTCGAATGGGCAGTTGACATGCTTTTGAGTACATACCCGGAGTGAAGACTCTTAACGGCGGTAGATTAAAGGCCTACGGGATGCCACTTAATTGCGAAATATCGTAAATAAAATTGGAATGTATTTCCGGAAAATGTTCCTATGGACAGATCTAGGATATTTTGAACCGAATTCGGAAATGGTTTTAGAGGCAACATGTTAAGCAGCTACTTGAATGTATTTTGCGCGTTCAATGCTAATGGATAAAGACCCCTATTGTTGTATAAATAGAGAATTATTTTCAGCCGGTCGGTTGTTTATTATTGGATTTGCGAAATTTGACTAGAATCAGTTCCAAACTGTCGTTTACGTGCTTTCGAATAGAGACGTGAGCTAATGTTGTTTCAAAAGTCAAATTCGAGTACGTAGGTGGGTAAAAGTGGTGGTTCAGTGAGAACCTAATTAGCACTATGTGCCGTTTTAATGCCACAGCTCTTTTACCTTATTTATGAGGTGTATTTAAGATATCTCTAAATCCTGCCTAAGGTATTTAACAAGGACATACTATAAGTTGCACTATAGGACATTTGTCCTTAGCAGAAATCTCATCAATTGATTTGGAGAAAGGTCTACTAAGCGCTCGCTGTCTAGCTCTAGTAAGCCCCGGACAGGCGTAAAAGAAGCGTGATCGGGCCTCCTTCTCAGCTGTGTTCTTGTAGCTGCAACAGTGTGAATTGTATAGGGTGCTAAGCTTCACGGTATGATCTCAAATCTAGCAATATCATGACGCGTTCGCTAAAGGAGGTTTTTTTTTGAGTGTTTGTATTCAGGCCATATTTTCCTTGATGTTGCACAGTACGTCTGATTGACCCATCTAAGGTTTGCTGCTCAAGGAAGTATGAGGAGTGACGAGGAGTGAGACGAAAACCTCCCCTATAGGCAAACGCTGAAGGGAAGAGCAAGTTCATCGGCCCTCTCATTATCTGGGATGTTACTGCGACAGGGAACCCATATAAGGGAAATGAGCCGACCTTCTAACGACGCTATTTCAGCTTGGCATTCCTTATTTTGAATGTGAAGTAAAAGAAGCAATAGCTTTGATAGCTGCTTGGCAATTAATGCATATGATTTCGATTTATTTTGATTTGATGACATGCTTCCCGGTTTGCAAAAAGTTCCGCTTTGAAAACGCTGGAATATTTGGGCAGTCTATAGGCTTTACTAATGTTCGGGGTTCTGAGAAAATCCCATACCGACAAACTCTCAGAGCCTGATGGTACTTAGTGCTGTAGTGTTTTTAATGTGTAGGTTCAAAGGTAGGAGGCGCATCATTACCGTCAGAGCATCTGATGGAGTCGATCGAAAAAAACCTGTGGTATCCATACATGCTGTTCCCCGTACTTTGTTAAATTTAATGAAGTTGCATTTTTTCATTAGGGCCGGCCATCATACTAGTGATCCGTATGTTCGAATCGAACCACTGCCGTATACATTAATAGGATCAACTTTGATTGGAGACCACATTTTTTGCCAAAGTTTCTACTGCAGGCGTATATAGCTATGCACGCCTTCTTAACTCGCTGATCATCGTTTAGCTTCTAACTGAGTTTAGGGTCTAAAGTAACGCCTATGTACTTATCGCTGGTAGACAGAGAAAGCGGTTCATCCTTCAGACGGGGGAGTGGGAAGCTGGTTATCTTGGTTTTAGTAGTGAAGGCCACAGTTCCGTTTTGTTTGATACCGAGACCGCATTCTGAAGCCCAGGTGCAAACTTTACCCAGTGCACACTCCATGTTCTCATTGATCACAGCCGGAAACTTTCCTGATACCATATCATCCGCGTAGCCAACTACTTTTACCCCATCTCTGTCTAGTTTTGAGTAGTAAATTAACGTATATTTTTATAAAATAAAAAAAAAAAAAAATTGGATGCTTGGGAAGAAAAAAAGGACTTTTCGTTAAAAAATAAAAAAATTGTCAGAGTGGCTGTCATAGTATTTTTAAACGAAAAGCCCTTTTTTTCTTCCCATCCTTTAGTCTGGAATTTCTCCCTCCGTACTATTGATATTTATTAGTAATAATTTTTCATCACTATCTGACATTTTCATGTCGCGTCGAAATTTTAACACAATAAAAGTATTTTTTTACAAAACTAACGAATCGTCTTATGATGAGTTTAAGGGCATCGCTTAAGGACTTTTTGTATGAAGTCAAATTTAAAATAAAAAAAAATATAAAAGGTTTCAGTTCAAAAGTGTTTATATTTATTTTTCTTTCTATCCCATGAAGTTATCCTTCCTTCCTTCCTTTCCTTAATGTTAAATGTTATCTTACAAATTTATCGAAAATATTGTTTTAATCGATATCAATATCGAATTGTTCCCAAATCATCTCTCATCGCGGCACAAGAAATACTTAACTGAAAGTTTTATTTATTTTTTTTTTTTTGTTGAATTAATCGTCAATTAAGCAACAATACAAAACTACAATTCCGCCAAACCAAACAAACATAAACCAATAATTGATGCTCACAATGCAATCATGAGACTTTTATCAAGTGTTCCATAATCATGCTCGCACAAAACTCCTCACATTTGTGATCACAAACGTTAGAGGCAAAAAACAGCTTCGCGCTTATTGGCAGGGGTTATCAACCTTTTCATTCAAGCCCGCTTAACCTATTTTAATAATAAAAAAAAAACTGCAAACAAACCGAAATAAAAACATACAAACAGTGAAAAAAAAACGAATCGTCAAGATATGTATCTCAGAAAAATATATTGTTTATTTTCTGTTCGTAGCCTGTAGGCATGTGGCATATACCACTCAGTCACCCATTCGCCGATTTGGCTTATAGGTGACTTGCCAAGTTATTAACCTTTTGGGATATATACTTCAAAAAAATTTTTTTTTTGTTCTTCGTGTACCTGTTCTGCTTCAAATGCTAAAACAGAGCATGAAAGGCGAAAAGGTAAAAACAGCAACGATCGCGCCCCTTTTCGATTTGATTAGCAGATTTCGGAAAATCGCTTGCGGCTGCATCGGATTGTTGCGCGAGTTTGAATGAGTATCTTAGGTACAAAAAGACGAAAAAAAAAGATACTTCTTTGAAATTTGAGCTATCCACTCAATCTTTGGGTGGTAACAGACACCTTTGCAAGTTGTGAAGCAGAAAAACAGAAGAAATATAATAAATAAATATTCCTTTGTAATCCGTTCACATTACGTCGAAACTGGTATCGGAGATCGGAGTACCTGAGGTCGACCCAGTTAGAAGAGGTGGGGATTAATATTTGCAGCTCTGCATCTTGTGGAGCTCATTAATTGCCAATGTTGTGATTAGTTCATGCCGACCATAACCAGCGGTTAAATGCAAAGAGAAAAAAATCGATAATGTAAGGTGTTGTAATTATGGTACAGTTAGTGTTTTGTGTCTGTTTTAGTTGAGCCTTTAACTGCAATTTGGAAATATAAGACTGCGATGAATTGAGCAATTTGGGAATCGCTTGAGTTCATGCGATATCAAAAAACATATTGCGAATATCATTTTATATATAATTCACTTGTCAGTGTGTTTGTCACTGAACTCCTCCTGAACGGTAAGATCGATTTTGGTGAAATTTTCATCGAGGTGTTTGAACGGATCCCTGAATTGTTTAGGTTGACTCATCAATTTTTTTTCACGAATAATTGACCGATAAACCATCTGAGAAATCAACAATTTACCTTGTGAAAATAATTCATAGCTATGTTTATTTTTCATAGTTTATGCAGATTTCACCTACGCTGTAGTTCTTTAAAATCTAGGAAGCGCCAAATGCCAATTGAAGAATGTGACGACGTCTGTCTGGTATACTAGTTTATTCATAAAAATATAATGTACTTAAGATGAACTGGGTGCACTGAAAGTGCTGCGCTGATCATCTTTATCGGGGAATCGCGTTTCCGATCTTTTATATATTTTTCGACTCGGTTCCATTCATAATTTGCTATTGGGATCACTTGTTCGGCGCTGAAGTGGTCGGCTAGCGATAGTCCTATACTGATAAGTTCATCAGCTTTTCATCAGTTTCTGTGCAAAAAATTGTGACGTTTTTGGTTTATGAAGAAGATGTCAGTGACTCTATTGTGATAATACTCGTAAACAAAAAAAAAAACTAGTAAATCAACAACATACAGTGGCGGATAAAATACTGTGGATTGAGTGAATGCAAATTAGTCGAAATAAAATTATTCGTTCCCCTGCGGACTCCACCCATGGAGGTTAAAAGCAACTCGGAATATCGTTCATTTCTACTCCTTACCCTTTTGCTCGCTTTGTTCAAATGCATTGTAAGGGCAGTCATTACCCATTGACTGCGAGCAAATTATAATTGTCACTAAGTCTACCAGCTCATTTATACTTTTCAAGCATTCTCCTCTGCCTGTTCATAATAGTAATATTAATATTAAATCTTATTATACCTATGCACCAACACTTAGAAGTCTCTGTGAATTCATCAAATCAACAAGGTCAAATGTGGTGTTAGAGTCTACCTTCCGCTTTTTATTGTCCCGCCTCCGGATTGCAAACCGAATGAAAAAAAACCATCCCAATTAAAATTTTAATATCAAAAGCCAACTAATTATCGTATTCAAATTACACCCGACTTTCATCAAAAGAATTGGGAAATCGTTAGCATTTCCAACAATAGGTAGTCGTTAATTTTGAAGCTATGATAAATATTCACCTATAAGTTCTTGATTGGCTTTTGTGACAGTCATAAAAGAGTCACTAAAAGTTGATCTTCGGCATTTAAAGAACAAATCATTTTTGAGCATTTAAAGTGTTTTGAAAATGTTTGCAAAAGTGATTAATAAACTGCCAAATCAATCATAAGGAAGTTGATGCTTTAAACTGCTATCGTATGCAAATTATGAAAGATTGGCTTTTCCTGATTTTCAAATTGGATTAAATAGGAAGCTGAATTAAATCCAATCAGTTTAAGGTCAGGGGATGTTTTATTGATTGATGCAATATTAAAGGCAGAACTTCTTGCGTTGAATAAATCAAATTTAAAATACTCCATTTCAACATATCCTCATTCAATTTGGCAAACTTCGACTTGAAGTGCAAATGTAAATCACCATTGAAAAACACCAAAAATTAAGCAAAGCTTATAGTTTTGAAAATATTTGCATGCTACGTAGTTACTTTTGATATTGAAGTAAACGTAAACAGCACCCGGCTTGATTTCGAGCAGTTTTGAGTGACGCAATTCTTTGTGCATTTTTCTACTTAAACCCAACAGGGCTTTTACCGAGGCATAAAGCGTCACAAAAATATTTGGCCTGCTGCCGTAATTAATAATTTATTTACTTCCTCACCATGCCAGCAAGCGGGTGGAGTCTGAGCCTCAGCTTAAGGCGCTTTACATCTTGGGTTCAAAACACGTTGCTTCCCTTAAAAGGTCCTTAGGAGGACCTTAAAATCTGGTATGCTGTCTTGTTTACCGTCCAACATGAAGCTCCATTTATATAGAAGAACTAACAAGATGAATGTCCTGGAGAGCATGATTTTTATGCTTCTAGCGAGGAGCTTCTTAATTTGAAGAAAAAAAGATTCGAACTATTTTTTCTTTTGAATGCAGTATCCAATATCAAAAAACTTTGAGCTGTTTTATTTTAAAGTCTTTTTAAATCGAAACCAACAAATGGCCCACAATTCATTTACTTTATATCAATTTGATATTTATCGAAACTCTTAAGCTTTATTGCGAAATATACAAACCACCAAAAATTGACACATTGTTTGCCCTCTGATGGGTCAATTGTCCGTCCAACAGAACAATCATCTCCATTAGTATGTTTGACATTTCGAATTCATATCTATGTAACTTCTCTTTTTATTGACAAATAAAATTCCAAATTCTTCGAATCCCAAATTCTGTTTATTCTCCCCTCAAACACTAAACCAAACATGCCCTTCAATTTGAGTACATAAACTGGAATTTCGGCTGATGCCCATGGAGTTACATTGAAATTGACCTTTCGAACATTGTAGGTTCTATTTTTGTTCAATTTTCCCCGAAAAGAGTATTGTGCGTGAAAAACCGAAAGCGGTCTTAGTCCATTGAAAAGTTACATTGGACCTTGCGTTTTTCAGAGGAAGCAATTTTATTGTTGGGACGTGTAGGGGGGGTCACTAGAAGCTTAACTTCAAGTTTGTGGGGTTGCAACCCTTGTCCCGCGGCCGCCATATTGGAAAAAGGGGTGCAAACGCCTTTTTCTCTATAACTCGCGAACTATACATCCCACAAAAAATTTGCTAGGACATAATTTGTTGCAAATCGTTTCGTGTACAATTCTGTTTATGTAACTTTTTTCAATACATTTAAAAATAAAGAAGTTATGAACCAAAATATCAAAAAATTTCGCAAACAATATTCTTTTTTGTTATATAACTCCATTATTTATGATTTCAGGGCAAAATATGCTCAGACCAATATTATAGAGCATCTCTTAACGAACATTTTTACCTAAAATTTTTTTAGATTCAAATATTTTATGAGGGTCTTAGAGCGCTTTTAAGTCGACCAGCTTCTTACTACTCGCAAGAATCCGGTGACAACAATACGTCCACCTTATTTTGCATTTATTTTCTTATTTTTATACATAGATTTTATTTTTTTTGGTAACATTCAGATATTATTCCATAGCTATAACTGACCTTTTTCCCCTACATCTATTAGGTAGCGTTTGTAGGCGCGTTTTTTTATGCAGTATCCCCGGTAGGCCTTATCATAACTTTTAGGTGAGATTATCTCGGAGATAAAAGCAACTATTTCATTAGCAATACATATTAGTTCAGGGCGATCTACGATAAAATCATGAGATGATAGCCAATGATCAATTTTTTCGAGGTCTTCTTTGTCACGTTGGATACGTGAATCCTTGTAATCAACATGCTGCTCTAAACTATCCATCGGAATGTTACAGCATTGTGTTATCTGTTCGCAAACATCTTGTAAGCGTATTATTCCAAGAGACCATCCGTACTTTCAGTAATACCACAGCCGTGAGTTAACCCTCCAGATGATTTAAATGTTCTCATGAGTTTGTTCAATAGTTTGGTCAGACATAATTCCGCTGCAGAATGTATCGATTCGTCGAATTGTAAAACAATATTAAGTAGCAAACGAGTGATATTCATCAGGAGTCATTATTTTATCAATATTCAACATATCTTGCAGGTAAAGTTGAATCGATTTAGCATACAATAAATGTCCGCTTGCATGGAAAATTGGAGGCATTGGAAGTGGAGTGACCAATTTCCAGAACAGAACATTCTGCTACGAGAAAATGTTTGAAGAGAGCGACTAATCTGTGGTATTGTACCCATAGAGTTGCTGTTGGTCCTTTACTATCCAGCATGATCAAAGTTCCTTCAAATTTGGTTGATACTTGTTTGAATAAAGGACTTTTTCTTCTTCTGTGAATTCAATGGAGTCCATAATAATTCTAATGATTGATAAATGCACAACAAATGAGCGCGTACACCCGTACCATACGCATGTTCAGATATTATGTGCTAAACACAGTTTTCTGCATAAAGGTTTTTCAAAAGCTACTTCAATCATGAAGCTGTTCCATTCGCCACATTAAGTCACATGGGCGAGGAACAATCTTCTGGGCCGGTGATGTCATATTTTCAATTAATGAAACATTTATTGTACCCAATCCGATTGTTTTGCCTTTCGAATAAGAAAAAGGAACTAACCCTATAGTAGATTTAGCTGAAGCTGGTATTCTTTTGGAACAGTAACAGCACGTTTAACAGTAACAGCACGCAGATGTTCATTTGTCCCCAAACGGTTACTTTTCTATCTGCCAAGAATTCTTGTGAATGTTGAGTCACATTAGAAATTATTGTGAAAAACCTAAATATTTTAAGTTATATAATAAGATTAAAGGTCAGTATAACTTAGTAATAATATATGAATGTTACCAACAAAAAATAAAATCTATGTATAAAAATAAGAAAATAAATGCGAAATAAGGTGGACGTATTGTTGTCACCGGATTCTTGCGAGTAGTAAGAAACTGGTCGACTTAAAAGCGCACTAAAACCCTCATAAAATATTTGAATCTAAAAAAATTTTAGGTAAAAATGTTCGTTAAGAGATGCTCTATAATATTGGTCTGAGCATATTTTGTCCTGAAATCATAAAGGAGTTATATAACAAAAAAGAATATTGGTTGTGAAATTTTTTGATATATTGGTTCATAACTTCTTAATTTTAAAATGTATTGAAAAAAGTTACATAAACAAAATTGTAGACGAAACGATTTGCAACAAATTATGTCCTAGCAAATTTTTTGTGGGATGTATGGTTCGCGAGTTATAGAGAAAAAGGCGTTTGCACCCCTTTTTCCAATATGGCGGCCGCGGGACAAGGGTTGCAACCCCACAAACTTGAAGTTAAGCTTCTAGTGACCCCCCCTACACGTCCCAACAATAAAATTGCGTCCTCTGAAAAACGCAAGGTTAAGCCAAAAAAATGTAACATTTCAATGGACTATCTTTGTATGTCGACATTCATAGCTCATAAAACGCATCGTTAACGGATACTAGGGATAGCCATTTCTAGAACATCTACTGGCTTAAGCTTAATAGTTCAGGGACACATTTTATTGGTTCAAATTAGGGTGAACGGGTTGGTGGTTTTTACATTGCGTAATGTTCCAGCTCAAGGCTTTTCCTTAGCTAGCAATTTTCACTGATTGGAAAATAGTTATTTATAAAGTGTGGTAAACAAGTGTGTTTGCATCTTTGTTTTGATTTGACTGCAATGCAACAAATATGGACATGAGATTGCAGATAACTAAATTCATAAAATAAAATGCAGAAGTGATAAAATTAAGTTATGTACATACATATGTCTATCTTGTTAGAATCCTAAAGTTTTTTGTGATGCCCAAATTCAGGACAGCACTTGACTTATTGCCAAATGGATGTCTCATTCGCTTGCAAACAAGCGTCAGAGGGCATTCAATTTTATTAAAATTAATTGCTATCTCGACCTCGAACATTTGTCCAAATTTTTGTTATACCGAGAATTTAAAAAAATTAAAGTCCACTGTCCGCCTGTTTGTCTAGTGGCGCGTCTGTCCTTGATTGTCTGTCGGGTTATTTTCCATTCAATTTTGCTTCGTGACGAAGATTTTTATTTATTGTATGCTTGCGCGGACGCTCTGTGCAGAGGCATAAAATGTACAAGGCGTCGCTAAAACTTTTTGGAAACTGATATTTTCTCCAAATATCCCGTGTTCCAAAACCATATACCTAGTCAATATGTTTTCGTTTCGCGCCTTGGAAAGGCATGGACATTACCATACATTTGGAGATCAACAATCTTGAACACAAAAACATGTGGCTTGTTTGCTTTAAACAATACATTTTGGCAGCATCTTTGTTTATTTGAGATGTCTACTCTGATCTATTTTTATTTCGAATGACTCGTGGGCATGGCAACAATGTATTGGATGAGATAAATCCATGTTTATCCGTGAAGATTCTCTCCCAAAGACTTCACTTACTTTACGTTATTTTTCCAAAATACTACTCTGCCTAAACAAAGGGAATTTTTATGTTAACTTTGATGAATCATTTCATGGTAGCCAAGTTCTCTCCTTTGGATATGTTAACTCGAAGCTTTGTTAACTCAGCAGATACACGATATTCGCCGCTTGTGCATTAAAAAACTGTTCATATATTATTCGTTTTTTAATTTTAGAATATTTGCGTCAAGTTCGTGTTAAACCAGCTCTATTAAGTAGAAGACAATTGTTTCCGCTCAACCAAATCAAATTGTCTAAGCTTTTAAGCTCAATTAAGTTATATCAGAAATTGTTGAATCAAACGTTTCTGCGAAATGTTTAAAAGTCTTAGCAATATGGGTGGCAATATTGTCAATTAATATCGGTAAAAATCAATGAATAAAATGACGAGACGAGGGCAGTATCCGTCACGTTCACCGTAGACTGTGGTAAATCAAAAATAACAAACATCATTTGGGCCTGGATAAATTTGTCATAAGTATGATCACAGTGCAATGTGATCAGCAACTGGTTCTTTAACAAGGTAAGCAACTGGTTGGTTTTGGGCATCTCCTTTGACCCTTTTCAGACCTCATCTAACCGAATGTAAATGTGTTATAAGATTTTCCACCATCAAATGCGAAGTTCATTGTGTTGGCAGGTCGAATTTAATTTAAAGTAATTCAGCGAGTAAATATCGATTCTATGGTCACGACTGTTTACTAATTTAGGTTGAAAGCGAGTGTTTCGCGTGTCTGGAAAAACTCAATCTTATAAAACACTGTTATGATAAACATCTTGACTATAAGTAAGTGTCTTCCATTTTTTGTTACCAATGTTAATTGAAATAAAACATATTCATGATTAAGAATATAAATAACATCACTCAAATGTCCTTCCCCGGAGTTCCTGCATGGTTAAATTATAAAGAGGTAATTTTTTTTTATAATTGGATCGTTCTTCAAGAGGATATGGATACTTTTATAATGCGTGAAGCACAGAGCGAGCGGAAGAAATAGGAGAAGAATGAAAGATTATGTAGTGGTTTGAAAAACTCAGTTGTATTCAGTTTCAACTCACTTCCGTGGGTGGAGCCCGAAACGGGACGGAGGATTTTTATGTCGATCTATTAGCTTTCGCCTAATTCGCAGGATTTTATTCGACATTAGTTTGATAAATGTACTTTGAAAATTCAGGAGTCTTAGCTAAACACCCCGCTGTCAGTGTTATGCCTTTACAGCAGAGCCATCTACACATAATCTACACAAACCACTATTTAGACAACACGAACTAGTAATTAAGCTGATACAACAACCCCACCCATTAGTCAGACTTCTATCGCTGGTCGACCAATACAGTGATAGTGCCATTAACTTTAACCCAATGGAAAATGGTAACTGGTAACCAGATTCGAAAAACTATACCACTGTAGGAATGGAACCTTGGACCTATAAATTGAATCAATTAAAAGGCAAGCGTTCTGCGATAATAACTTAAGGAATGTCAAGATATAGTATTACGCATTTTTCTAGCAACAAAGCCAAAACGGCTCGTTTTGAGAGATCTTTTTGAAATCAGATATCTTCAACATCCATACAAGAAGTATGGACTCCACCAGACCGAATTGGACATCATTGGGAAACAATGGCTTTCTATGGTCATTCTATAGTCAAATGGCGTTTTTCGCTTCTCTATATGCGAAGATATTATTTGTGATAATAAAACCTCATCGCTTAAGTCATTCTAAGCACATAATCCGTGTTGAAATTTTAAACGTCTTGAACATGCCGTAAGATAAGCCCTAATTCTAAGCTCGGTGTGTATTCACTTATCCGGCCACATTTTACCTCGATTTCGATGAAAGATAGGCCCTGAAACATCTGTTATAGAGCCAGTGTCTTCGGATTCCTTTACAGTCTGTTAAGTTCCATACACAAAGGGTGTCTGCATCAAAAAACTTTTTTATTGTGATTAAAGTATAATCGTAATTTTCATTTGTCTCATTAAAACTGCTTGAAAAAAGATTCCGGTATTTAACCTTGGGTCGGATAGGGTTCAGAAAATCACTACCAGGTGTCGCTTCGAGCGAAAACATGAGC
Source organism: Orthonevra nobilis (assembly GCA_963555765.1). Taxonomy (NCBI): domain Eukaryota; kingdom Metazoa; phylum Arthropoda; class Insecta; order Diptera; family Syrphidae; genus Orthonevra; species Orthonevra nobilis. Next base: position 56,161,327 of record OY743226.1, read on the forward strand.
AATCATTTATTGGTTTACTCGTTCATGTGTGCGATGCTATGAGAGACTTTAAATTAAAGAAATATAAAGTGTTGTACTGCATGGAACTTTAATTAATGTAATTGCAAAAAGTATTTTCAGCTAATCTTTATAAAAAATTTACTTCGCTGAAGTCTAGAATCGTAAATAAATTTTACCCACAATTGTTTGAAGTATAAAATTAGAAATATAAAGTTAAATAACGTGTGTTTAAACATATGAAAATTTAGCTTGGTGACAAACACTAAAAACTATAAATAAGATGCCTTATACAAAACGATGTTTCAGATACTGATAGAAAACCAAATCGATTTTTTTATAAATTTGTACTAATTATTTAATTTTTATTTGGATACTTTGTCTTGAATTCAGTTAATCAAATTATTATTTATCGCAAATTTTTCTATACGTGACTGTGCCCTGCTTAGAGTTTGGCTGTGGATGCATACGAGATATTTTTAAGGCTGCTCCTCGTTCCGAACTGTAGCAGGGAATCGCTGCTGTAGACTGGCTGAACATTCAACCTATGACTGAAAGTGCCAGTTTTTCAGTTCAGCTTCAGTATGATGAGACTGCATGTTGATCTGCACCACATTGGGATATTGCAGCCTGCTTTTGTCCTAAGTGATACTGATTCAGGAATCCTTGGCGGATCAAAGCTGCAAAAGTCTTAACAGTTTCATATGACTACACGCCGTATTTCAGAGTGAAGTAAACATAAGGGCATGCGTTTCCCATACAACGTTTTAGATGGGCTTCATCCCAAAGACGCTGAAAAATGTAAGTGAAACGAATAAGGGCACACACAGTATAATCTGTGACATTAATGGAAGATAACTTCTAAGAAGGGCGCACTGGTCAAAGTACTCGTAACTTTTTAGGAATCAACTTAGAAAAGATAGTTCAAAATGCTACTCAAAAAACTTAACAGTCCACCAAATTGGCTACGTTAGCGATGATAAGCCAACTCAATTTCAACGGTAAAACAGCAACAAAGGAAACATATAAGGCGATAGCCTTATTTCGTCCAGTCAAATTTCTACTCTATTTAATGTCAAATTCATTCCTGCATAAAACTTCTACCGTTTAGTCTTTATGATTTTTTTTTCCATACAAAACGCTTGGCCGATCCTCGAATTTTGTTGCATGGTTAGGCCATCATGACAGCACCTTTTCCTCAAGCCTTTGGGATAAAGTTTGTCACAGTTTTTAGTTGACAGTTGTTTAAGGGACTCGATGTGAGCGTTTTTGTAAAAATTGAAAAAATTGAGTATCGTGCTGTCTATATTTTTTTTTTTTGTTTCAAGACAATACGCCATTAATTGCCGCCAAAATTCGGATTAATTGTGCGTAAACAGAGCATTGGAAATCTTCATTCGAGCACTTTTTTGGACGTACATGAGCCAACGCGGCTCATGCCTAATTCTTGATTTCATAAATGGTAAATACATTGCAGTTGCAGCTTTTGGACTGTCCCGAACGTTCATCGTCACCCAAACTCTTCAGCTGCCCAAAATTTCACTGTGGTGAATGATGGTGTACAGTCCCCATATGCAGAGTCCAAATTATCTTTCATTTACGTAGCCGTATTGACTTTCAAAAACAAAAATTTAGTGCTCGTCCAAAGTGGCTGGGTCAGAAATTTTTCCGATCACCATCGTTTATGTTGCACAATGATTATATATAGGTTCATCTAACCCGAAGTCCGGATTTGACATCAACGTCAAATGGAACTGACATCGGCGATATTGTATATGTTCAAATTGAGGTTTTCCATTTTTACAATCAGCTGCGATCAGTGCAGTTTTTTTTACATTACACAAGCATAAGATTTTCAATTTTTAGCCCATACCTCTACAGTTTGCAAATGGAAACAGAAATAATTCTTGGGTATATTTGTGAGGCAATCAAAGCTCTATCATGTACGACTTAAAGGCGGAATAATGAATGCTACTAACACAATGTTATGTACATTCGGTTAACGTTATTTAACATTTTTTACTGCCAACTAGGTGTTTTACCATAGAACATATCAGCTAAAGCCTATTTAGCCTGCTAGTTAGTCCGTCACTCGCTCAGATAAAACACCGAAATGGAATATCTTTCTATCTGTGATGAACTAGAAAAATTCAGACCAAACACGTGCTATGTAATTTTAAGCCCGAAAATAAAAAAGAAAAGTCTCGATCAAAGACCTCAAACAATAGAATCCCAGAACAAACATCGATGCTTGTGTACTGAAAAAATGCCAAACTATAGATTTAACTTAATGCCAACTAAAGTTAAATTTATAAAAATAAAATCATTGATTGTGAAAACCATGCGTCTAATTTTAGCTTCTGGCTAGACCCCTTTCCTACTAGATTGAATCACCGCCAAATAGCACAATCGGCATGCACAACATTGCTCACACTGCGGCAACGTATAATATCAAACGAAAAGCCGATCAAATAAGTTAGAAACCAAATTATATAAAAATAATTCCAAAGTTATAAACAAACAAGTTCTTTGAAACAATAATTGACTTGAAACCATGTGTTTGTGTATAAAACATATTTTAAATTTCCGAGAAACGAAGTTAAAAAAAAGATTAATTTTTCGTCTAAAGAATAACTTTGCGCAAAGACAAGAGACCCTGTCAAGAATGGTGCGGGAGCGGTCTTGTTTCTATGGGGAAAGCTTCACCGCCTTCCTATTAATAAAATTCGCCTGAGATAATTTCTTACGTCAAAGAAGCTCTACGACGACATCGGTTTACCCAATTTTTGATGATGATGTATAAATGCGTTCCTCCTCCTGACTCTTTTTATTTATCTTTCGTTTTCTTTTGGCTTTGAGGTTTGGCTATGGCATCTCTACGAAGCATGCTGATTTCTGATTCTGTGAATTTTCATTTTACAATTTTTATCGTTCAACTTTTTAATTAAATTTATTTAACTCACACTTGTTTCTGTTTTTTTTTTCTTTGCAGGTATGAACGAAACACATTTTATTTCTAAGGAACGAGTAAGTCTTGAGGGTACCTTATAATTTCACAAAAATAAACAAATTAAATTGTTTCCCCACATAGTTTTTTTCACAAGATACTTAAATGTTTTTTGGTTTATTTTTCAACATAAAAACGATGACTGCAAATTTGCTTATAGTGTAACGGAGACCCAGTGACCTTATATTATGGCATATTTGTGCCGTAAACTATCTTATATCCACAGCAGTCAGTTGAATTAATGAGAATACCATAACCTATGGGATTTTGTGTGGGTCGGTGCCAGTGGCGGGCTGTGCACGAACAAAGCAGCCTACAATTTTCAAATGTTAGGTAATAGCATACTTGCTCGAATGTGTGCTGGCGATTCTATTGATGGTAAAAGTAAAAGTAGTCCATGTTTAATTGAGTTTACGGCTTTTGATGCATTACTCTTCCTCTATCTTTTCTCTTTTCATTTTTTTGTCTGTTTTCTTTTTTTCCTTACCTACGACGTGACTTTGAAATCTATTGTAGTTCTTTTTATCAATTGGGCTGCTTATGAAGTCACTCAACACTCCCGTACATAAATATGAGGAGAACAAGAATTTAAACAAGCATATCTTTATGATGTTCAAGAGACTTTTAGTTTGACGCAAGTTTTCATAGAATTTGTTTTAGCCTTGATCGAGGTTTCTCTTTGGAAATTCCTTCTATTTTTTCTGTATCGGGAAATTTTCACCCTCAGAAACGTCACAATCATTTAGACTTCTCTCTGAATCAATGCACACAGATCTATTTGAACCAACATTTTAAACACCTATTTATCAAGCCATTATTTCACTGCGATTCCTTGAAGCAGTTTTATTTAATAAAAGAAAAACAAAACTCACCTTTTAAACGGAGGATCTGATTTATTTCAATACTATTAAATTTTTAGAAAAATTATATTATACCAACGGGCGCCTTTCTTTTGTTTTTAAGAAGTCGATCCTTTCAATTAAACTCGATGGCTTTTTCGTAAATTTCGTTTGGAGAATTCACTTAATTTTGAATGCAACGTTTTCGATGGTGCTCCCGAATTGTGAAAAGTTACGCGGTCTTGTTGAAATCAAGTGCCTGATTATCAATTTCTTCAATTGCCTGGAATCATGCTCTGTGCTTTTTAATCAAGCGCCTTGAAATTTTTTATTGACTGTTGCAGTCACTGTAATCCAATGATCCCATTTGACGACAATGGCTTTTCCAGAGAGAAAATTGCATAGCCAAAAATGGTAAAATAGGCATACATCCTTAGCGACTCTTATACCAAAGCCGCGGTAGCCATTAGATGTCCATGGCGTCTGGGATTCAATTTATGTGTAAAAGGAATTTTAAACAAATAAAAATCAAATTGTTTGCCGAATTACGTCAAAGATCTCGATTATTCCGAAAATATAGCTCATGAGACACATTCTTCTAAAAGCAGCAGCGTCACCATTGACAAAAACTATTTTCAATAGAATATGTGAATGCGCTAAGCAGGAAAAATCAAATCTACTTTTGCTTATAAATGCTTCATCTAATGCCGAACAAAAAACTGCGAATTGAGTGAATGCAAGAGAGTCGATAGTAAATTTCGCAATGGAAACCAAACTTCATCTGAGTTTTCAACCCCAACACAACCTTTCAACGTTATGCTTCTGGTCGCTTCAAAGAATATCCTTATGGAATGCTCTAGCATTCATGCTAGAACCTTTAAGAAATTGAATTGTTAAAAAAATGCATTGTGGATTTTCAGCTCTCTGCGCGTCATGGCGGCTTATTAAAATCAAATAAAAGTCATACAGCCCAATCTACAGTCGGTAAGAGTCGTGCCATATTTCCAAATTCAACAAACTTAATTGCAAATTATATTCTTGAAAGATGACTTATATTCGTAAAATTTTGTTTCTTAATCTAGAAGCTCTGTACAATGTCGCCTGAGCACAATTTTATTCGAATAGGACGATTTATGATACAAATATGAAATTTTTTTATCCTGAAAATTTATTGTTTGAATTATCGCTTCGTTTCCGGTATATAATAATGTTTTAAGGTTTCATCAACGCGATGCAATTACTCCTCAGAATTTCGCTTAAAGAGGTCCAAAAACAACTTAAAAATTGCAGTCATATCCGCTTTTTGCCAATCCTTAGCAATCGCAGCACTGAGTCCTTCAAACAAGGGTACTTATTTATCAACCTTCGTTTTTCTTTCCAATATATAATAAAGCTGTATGATTTGAACAGAATCCCAAGCCCGTAACAAATGAAATAATGTTCCTAAGAAATCTCAACATGCATATACAAAATTTCGTATGAAATTAGACAATAAACAATTTAACAATAAATTTAAAACGTTTTCTCCTGACAAATGAATTAAATTTATTAATCATGACAATTTTAATTAAATTCTGTTAGTATTTTGATATACAGTAATTGTTACGTGATTTTCGTGACATCGTTACTTTCGAATGTTCTCGAACTGACTTTAATTGCAAACGTATGCAAATATGTTAAATATTGCTTGATGACCGAACAGGACAGATACAAATTTCTTTACATTTGATAACCAAACATTTTCCAATTTGCTTCAATTAAAAGTTATGTTAAATTTTATACAACACTGAGCAGTAACATTCCAATTCAAAAATTAAAAAATTTTCATACATTCAGTTACCATGATACCAAAAGTTGGAAGCACACAAGACTCATATTTTAACATTCATCGGAGCATCCTCCGCAAGATTTTACATCAGCTGTAAGATTCGCAATTTTTTCTTGTCTTTTTCTTGAATCTTTTTATTCAAGGAAACCTAAAATCTTCAATTGGTTTCAAATCAGGCCATGGAGGGCTTGTGTCCACTTACATAGAATCCCAGAGTCTGAGCACAAAAAGTTCTTAAGTCATGAGGTCCTGTACACCGGGGCCAACCTGATCAGAGTTGACAACTCTCTGATAAAGCTTATTCGAAGTCACATTGCAAGAGTAATGACTTCGAACAACAACTTGATCTCTCAGGCTTTTTTATCACAATGTTATGTACCATGAGACAGAGTGCGCCTTTTCGGCCTTATTCCACCTGAAGCGTTCTTCTATTTAAATAAAAAAAAAATTCTTGTTCAGGATAGAATAGCGGTACCGATAATCTTCCACGTTGGTCGGCGAGTCAAATTCGACCAAGACGTCGCAAATAGCTCACCGGAGACTCTTCGGTTCAGAAGGGCGATATCAGGCCGCGACGGAGTTGATGTCGTAAGGCAATATAAATACTAATGGTGGCTAGACAGGGAGTGAGTTCTTTCGTATGTCAATTATTTGCAATCTCTGCTGCCCTTTAGGCGATTCAGTAGAATGACCTGTCAGCCTTGGTCCTGGCTTAAACATATTAAAGGACGTGTCATTAGTTAGTAAGAAGTGTTGATTTTATTTCAAATAAGATAAAGATTTAAGAGTTTAGATTAGTTTCGAGTTTAGTATTTAGGTCTTCTTTAAGTTAAAATCAAAAAGGCCTTACATTTAGTTTTTATTTTATTTATTATTAATTTGTTAGTTTTTATAATTAAAATTTAAATAAATAAAGAGTAGTCGCAAGACATAATTCAAGTTGTTAGATTTAGCTTAGAGTGCGCGCAGAGGACCAGTAAGTTAGTTTAGTTAAGTTAATTAAGCTTATTTTTTGTCTTGCATATTATTAAATGAATTGAACAAATAAAAATGCATTGAAGTGAAATAAAATGAACATGCCGATAGACACACATTCGCCTTCGCTTTGTTGCAGAAAGTTTATACACAATTTAGAAGCGTGTTACAATCGAATGGTTTTAAAAAAAAGGTTTTACTTCCATGCTTCTTGAAGGACACAATGCATTAAGACAGTGCGAGTTTTTCTGAATCCTCTCCTTTTTCATCCAGCAGCTAGAAATAACAATCATAAGTGCAAAGCACCATTAACAAGTCCTGTATGCCCTAGTTGCGCTGAGCCAAAGTATACAATTTTGACATTTGCATCCAAGGACGTCGTTTTATTTTTGAAACGGAGACTGGTCTAAATTTCTGATGCCGTAAGCCTGCGTTTACATTTTCTTGTTATCATATTCAAGCTATCCTCCTGCTTGGTCACTCTATATGAAACATTAAAACCGTGTCGGCCGCGTAATAGTCCAACTTGTAGAATGGAAGAAGATCAACGGGACTTAATAAGCTAAATTCATCACTCACCATGACAAGGCATTTGCCACTGCCAAATTGGATAAATCCGCATTCTCCAGATTTTTCCCATGCGACTTCCAGCAAACACCACTTGATGGAAATTGAACACGATATATTGTATTTTTTTAAACGATCAAAAAATTTGTGAGAAACGAATCCATCTGAAAAATGATGACGTTGAGAAATAATACAATAATACGTCAAAATTTTGTGGGCTGTATTTTCAGACAAGTTAGCCAGACACTTTTTAATCGACTGACGTTATCCTGAGTAATAGAACATGTGTAACTATGCCATTAAATGCAAAGGTAGGCCCGCATCTCGAGAACTTAAATGTTTTACTATGAAGCCATGTTACTTGTTAGCAAATATTTTTCCGCGGAAGGTTAGTTAGACTATAAAAAAAAACAGTCTGAGATTATTCCAAAATGTTGCTTTTAGTCTCTTCAAAACACACCATTAATAATTTAATTAAGACATTGTTAAGCAAAATGCTCTGCTAAAATATTTAAAACATCATTGATATCTTACAAGCTATCAAATTTGAAATGCAGCAAGAATTAAAGGGTGCTGCAATATTGTAACACAAAAGAGTTCGAAACATATGGATTAAAATCGAATGAAAATGATTGAATTCAAAAAGACTTCGCAGAATTCAAAAAAGGCTAAAAATATTGCAATATTTTGGTGTTTCATTTAATTAAAAGAAAGTAACCAAAAGACCGTGACTTGGCTGAATGCATTCATTTAAATCATAAACACATAATTGCCAAATTTAAGATGCTGCCTTGATGGACAAGGAAACCATTAATTATGATGCAAGTTCATAGGAAGCGCTCATAATCAGCAACTTTGTGCTGAAATAACATAACTTAACACTTAATTTTTAACACATACTCGTGCACCTCAATCAACCACAACCTTAGTAACGTATGAGCACTTAAAATCCGATCTGATAATTTCAAACAATTCCACATTCCGTTTGAACAACTAGCCAACTTGTTGGGCTCTAAAAAATGTACACTACTCTACTCGTACGCTCATCAAACGTTGCTTGGCCATCGCAATAGTATCTTTCATTGGTGCCTTGCTGTTTTTTTTTTCTCAAAATAAAACACTGTATGCAACATTTTAATTTCAGATTAGTGTCTGGTATTATTATACCATAAGCTTTACTCGTTAGTCATTTATTTATAATTACAAGATACATAGAAATATTGTTCACATTCGAGGCGCCCCTATTCATGATTGTAGCATTGCAGACGGCAAAACAATCGCGAATCTTGTGCAATCAAGAAAAAGTGAAAGACGGACATTTTAGTTGCTTACTTTTTTTCGGTTTTGATTATTGCACTATTCGTACAAGATAAAATACGGGGAAGAGGTGAAGCAATGAAAAAAAAAATAAAATGAAATAGACAGAGAAGAGACCTCTGACAATTATTTACCATTATGTACCAACTTTGGATGCAACAACTGGTCTGACGTGGAATTCCGACATTTGGATTTGGCAACCGAAAACCGCGTTTCCCGATTTGACATTTAAAAATATTAAACGTCAGTTGTTTAAAATGCCCAAGTGGCATGTCTGTGACGCTGTCAGGACATTTTTTGTTTCGTTTTTGGAGCGAAATTTAAAGCCCTCCGTTCGTAACTCTGATTTACGATATTATGTCATCATTGTGTACTTGAGGGACCAGTACGTTGTTCTTTGCTTTCCACCAACAAAATCCCTGAACTCAACAATCTTTTTATTCCAGGAATCTATTTAGTGGCCGATTTACCAGCAGGCTGAGTAGGCGTGAGCCTAGGGCGGCGGATTTTTGGGGCGGCAAATAAGGGGACCGAAAAGAAATCAAAAAGATTTTTGCATGGCGGTTTTCTGATGTCTCACAGAAAGAAGTCTGCAACAAATTTTGCTGTCGTTGTCTACAGGCTAAATTTCAAAGTCAAGCACCGTTTGCTTTTTTCGTTTCTTGCTCTGCCCACAATTTAAATTAATTGGCAACTGCGAATGCTGAATCTTGCACAGAAGCTTGTCGATTCTTCATGTTGCTTCAAAAAAAATACGTTTTTTTTTTTCAAGTTCGACACAACGCTGGAAGATAGTGATGACTGTAGTCGGAGAAGGCGAAACAGTCAAGAGAGTGAACCTCACACGTTGCTAGAGAGGATGCATGCTGAAGTTTGAGACATTCGTGGCACGAAGATATACTAGCTTTGGAAACAAACAGGAATGATTGCACCGAAAAGTCTGTCACACGAAACTAAGCAAACAGGAATTCTTTCAAAATCAAAAATACTGGAAACGGCGTTCATGGTTGTTGTGCTGAATATTTTTTTGGAAAGAATAAACGAAGTAAATGTTGAAATCCAGGCTTCTACCGTCGATTTGATTACTGTAGCCGATCTTTATGAATCTCTTCGCAAGTTCTTCGTTGATCAACGAGTATTTCTAAGAAATTGCAATGGAATTTAGTGCGTCGAAGGAATGCACAAAAGTCCGAGGAAAAAGACAACCAAAAAGAGAAAAGTTTGCTGATGAAACACCCGATGAAGAAATTAGTATGACCGCGAATGATACTTTCAGGGTTAAAACATTTCTCGTCATCATTGCCAGACTCGTAGCCGTATTAGAACACAATTTAATTTTCAATGAATACTTTTCATTTCTGATCAAAATGAGCGAATTGTCACCATCAACCCTTACAAAAAAAGCTCTGTCCTCAGAAGCAGTATATCCTAATGATTTAGAGACTGTGTTAGTTCAAGAATGCATACATTTTCGAAGCCACATATCTTTGCAAAGCATTTTGGTAAATCCTGCTTCTTCATCATTAGAGAGTATATAGTATCTCGTTTCTGCGAAAACAGAGTCTGTAGAACGTTTATCCGAACTTGGACATATCCGTTCGAATGGTGCTATGTACACCAGCGACGAATCGTTCGGATGAGAGAAGCTTCTCTGAAAAATTATCTGAGATCGAAATTGAGCAAAGAAAAATCGCTTTAGCTCTTTTGTGCAAAGAGTCGGAATTATTCAACAAAATAACTTACGACGATATAATCGATGATTTTGCCAAATTATGCAGGAGATGACAATTGTGGAGGCAATGGCGGCAAAAACTTGATAGCGTTTACCTTGAAAATTTGTAAATCCACCACTGGATTTATTGTTGCGCGGCAAATTCTGTGGCCACAGGTTTGTGAATATCTGCATTGCTCTTCGAATGCGAAAAGGTCACCGGAGATGAAAGGAACTGCTCTGTCCTTTTATATCCTTATAAATTGGAGAAACATGAAGTAAGGAAAACAACAGAAAATAAAGTTTTGTAGTTGAAGAAAATTGAATTAGCGTTATTGGCTGTCGAATTTATTTAATTAACACACTCTTAAAGATGGTCTTCCTTGTGATTCATAAATCTTTTGAGTTTGAACTACTTTCACATCTTGGTACAGCTCATATATTCAAGGTAGTGTCTTTTCTTTCATTCACTTTTCTCAAATACTAAACAGTTAGTGCGACAAGGAATATTGAGATCCCGGTAGAATTAATACTCTTATATATAATACTCTAGTCTTGCGAAGCTCAATAACACGAATGGAATTATTTGTGGACGAGATATCAAGTCTCTTCTTGAAATTCCTTAATCCCTCCAGGATTTGTTTGAGTGTGGATCGTCAATCTGTAGAGCCGGAAGCCATACTTGGGCATGTCTTTTAGCGTATTTCAGAAGGGCTTCAGACGTTCACATGCATGTTGACCTAAGGAGGGATACGCCTCGATACCTTTGAGAAGATAAGTGGTTGGCTTTTTTGAAGATGTCGCATGTATGAAAAAGTTCTCTCGACGAGCCTTTAAAATGCGCACCTTAAGGAAGTCTCGTTATGGCTTTGTAAGATAGTTTTCATAGCAGTTTTACACATTGGCTAACTTAATATCGGGACCAAATCTAGGACGGGCCAGATTTGAGTTTAGTCTGCCAATAACATATATGTATATAATGTAACAGAAATTTAGTCCTCGTCAAATCTGCAAAACAACCTGTCACTTAAGTCCTTATGATTGACAGAAAGACTGATATTTCATTAGTGCGACATCGACCGTATATTTGTAAGCTTATCGCGAGTAAGGATTTATTTGAAATATTGACACGTCGATCCTCTGCAGTTTCAGTACTTTCTGAAACTGCATCAACGTTCAATCTCATGACAATCAGTGTAAAGGCTTGCGTATTGAGCACACATTCTCTGAATGAGGTTGCGTTCGTAATTTCTAGTAGCTTAGAGATCTGCTACCTGAGGTCTTATACCCGTCTTCACTCACACTTAAAAATCACACTTAACGATTTACAACACAAATAACCTATCTTCTCCTGCCTGGTCGTGATTTTATTCAATAATTTGAGGTATTTGAATAATTAATTAAATGTCGACACGGAAAAATATTCTTCTATGCATGTTTGTGTCTATTTTTGTTAGTTTCTTTTTTTTGTTTACATTTTCTTGTTTTCACCAAAAACTTTGGCGACTCTTCAGGTAAAAAAAAAATAAAAAATTGAATTGATAGCCTTTTAGTTGTCAATTCTGTGTCCATAAAAAATATATATTTATTTTGTTATTATGGTCATTGGATTCGGAGCAAACTTCTTCAATTGATCGCCCATTACCATATGACCTCTTTGATTCAAATGGCAGTCTTTTTTAAATAAACTATCTGCAATCCTTGTGCCATTCCCGAATATTAAACTGTCGCCTATGAATTTAGACAAATATTAATGAATGAATTATTTTTCTCACCTTAATGTCAAACGATTGATTAATAGAAGCGGAATACCCTCAACTTGATATTGGAGGTTGAGCTTCCTCTTAAGCTTTTGTTTATTGTGTACTGTAAACCTTATCTCAAGCAGAAAACCAGTCTGAATCAAACAACGCCGACGCAACGCAACGGTGACAGAAAACCTTACATGACACAATATTAAGGCCAAAGTAATGTCAAAACCATTTGATTTATGCGTTTTGGCTGTCATCAGGCAGCATGGCCAAACCACTCTTTAAAGTAACTTGGCGAACCGCAAATAAAATACTCTTAGCCTTGTCTAAGAAGTGTTGCAATAAATTTGTTCAAATATCTACATATCTTCTTTTTTCGGATCCTCTGACAATTGGTCAATGCTTTTGGTGTAAAGGTAACTTAAACATATTTCTGGTTCAAGCTTCAATCCTGTTATTCTCGTTGAAGAGGCAAGGTTTTTGAATTCTTTCAAGCGATTTCTAATACTCATAAGCGGGCCTTGATTTATTAAGATATTTAACTTATATGTGGTCTTAAAATCCATGTCGAGAGGTAATAATCAAATAGTATTGTGTGACAAAGAAATTGAACTTGAAGGAAAACAATTTGATTTGATCATCACAGTCGTATGATTTCTAACATGACAAGTATCCCCTTCGAAGTATTCGAAGTATGCTAGGTGCATGCAAGAACAGCATACACACTACAAACTTAAGCACCTTAACCTATTTAAGTCAGCCACCATTTCTACGACAAAAAAATTATGTTACATAAAGACGGCGGCCAATAATGCACTTATGGGGTACTTGGCGATGAAAGGATGCGACGGAAGAGTTCCTTCCCTGTGTTCTGTCAGTCACCAGAATTGTCGGTGCTGGCGTTATAGTTCTTTCATATCGCGGTCTGAGACCGCCCTTCTTTGCCGAAGACGCTGCGCGGAACTATTGGCGCCGTCTCGTTCGTAGCTGAGTCGCTAACCACAGCTCTTCGAGCTATGTGCTAGAGGAAAGCCTCTGGGGGGGATAAAGCCGTTAAGGAGAGCACTTTGGTGATACAAGTTATTTGGGTAAAAAGCCACGGAGATCAGGCTGTTGACCGAGTTCATTGCCCGAGCAACGTGACTTCGTGTCAGCTTTATAATGAAATTAGCTCCACTTATTATGTCTGCTTTGTTGTAAAGGACCTCGCGTCCGGGGTACAGGTCCAGCGAAATCCCAAGATATCGGACTACACTTCGACTCATCAGTGGCTGCCCATGCGGTCCCATAATCGAGAGCTATGGCCAATTCTTGATGGTATCCCTAGAGGCTCCAAACAACGGCGAGTTAAAAAATATGGTCTCGTTTTTTCGAAAGTTAATCTTTAACTTCCAGTCGTCGCAACATCGCTGAATCTCATCGAAGTCACGCTGCAAGAGATTTCTAATATTTTCAATCTGATCTTTACGCAATTACGTCATCTGGCAGGGAAAAATTTTTCTTCTCTTCAAGCCTTGCTGATCCTCGTGAGAAGACTTATGGACTTCCGAAAAGCTTCCAAGAATACACGCTATCGAAGCTCAGGTCATTAAATCAAAATGTTTTGTTGTAAAATTATTTGAACGTGAACTTTTTGTAAATCGAAGAAGTCATTATAACGACAGAGGTTTCCAGCTCAGAATAAAGTAAGCATTTCGTAGAATTTTGAAAATAACGTTGATCATCACATAAAGCCCAGATACCTTATTGTTAACAGTGTTAACTCAAGGTTTGGGATTATAACCTACTCTCGACAGAGAATAATTGCCTTCTTTTATAAGAGCAAAAAGCTCTAGACACCTTTGGAAACCTTAATTTTTATTTTTATTTGTCTTTAATATAGCTTTAGCTGGCAGCCACAAGAAGTTTACTGAACTATCATTCTGTTTAACATACCTCCTATTGGAGTCGAAATCGCATAGTACATAAGGATACCTCAATAAGAGAAGAGTGCCTAGCAGTTAAATCTTCTGTCGACATACTATTGGCAAACATGATGGAAAGCAACCTTCTATGAAACCATTGCCAAAGCTGCTTTATTACAAACGAACAAACAAAGGCAACAACGTCCTTGTTAATTTGCCTTTTACTTGGCCTTTCCAAAACAACTAGTTAGATTTCTCAACATAAGACATAAAACATGCACCATCTGCTTCTTCATCAAGAACACATTACTTACTTAAAATGCTTAAACATGCCGCTCCATTATATGCCTGTTAGGCATCCTGTTAAGCTTCATAGCCAAATGTAACATCCATTCACTTTACGTTCTCTATGACGACATTTGGCAGCTTCGCTACGACGAAGAACAACCAAAAGCAACATCTTCATCTGTTAAGTGGCTCAAGCAGTTGTGAAATAAACGTCACTTCAATCGTATTATTAAATTCCTAAAAATTAAGCCGTCATTAAATTGATTAAAAAATTCAAGTGTACACATCTGTCAGCAAATAGCTTAAATGACATCCATTTGCAAACAATATCTACATCCTTGTTTTGGCGTTATTCTACTGAACTCCGGTTATGTTATAACTCTAATTGTTTTGCGAAGCAAACACCCATTCGACCGTCTATAGTTGCCGGATACAATAACCTGTTCTGTTTTCCAGCTACGTTCCTACTTCTGCATCTGAAATCTCTTTCAAAATGAATTCATTTTGCCTCGTCTTGAAAACAAACAGGTTCAAAGTAAACCCGCTTCATGGATATATAAAAAAAAAAACATATGCCCAGCTCTTCATACCCATCCTGTTTGCGTGTAGCAAACATTCTCGAAACTTGAACAAAAAAAAAAAAACAGATATACGGGAAAAGTATCTAGATTCACATTCGTTACCAATTTTGGTAATGGGGAACGAAAAAAAAAGTGAAATCATTGCACAGAGTCTACGCATGCGTCCGGTGCACGGTCCAAACGTATTTCAGCCGGATGCCACCCTCGATTTTGGTCGGAATTTCATTCCGTCATCATCATGCACGTACTTCAATCCGCATTCGCACTCGCGTCCAAGTACTTCAGTTCAACAAAACCAAATGAAAACGAATTCCATTTTGGTACTGCAATGGATACCCCTCGAGAGTTCCACAAGCCAAAAGCACTCCCAAGAGAAATTGCCAAAAAATGATACAAAACGTTTTGTCCATTCAGTCCCATTGTACTAGGTTAGGCAAGGCAGCTGGTGGCGTTTCAGATGCGTAAGGCGTAGCTTACCGCGCCATTGTCGACGACAGTGATTTGTATTTAATTCATCGAGATCAGACACTGTCCGGCATAATTTTGCCGGTCAAGTAGTCGTCTCGTGTTACCCGCCGAAACCTCGTTTGGGTCCCGGCACACATCATACCTTTGCGGTTTCGAGAGGGAAATCGGAAATAATTGAACGTCAGTCGCGTCGGAATTAGCGCATTTTTGTACGAGTAAGTACACATAGTTCGTCAGTCTATTTTGGAGATGTTCAACCGCTTGTTGGTTGCGGTCGTTCGTCGGTTGTCAAGCAATTGGTGGAAGTAGTATGCGCGTCGTGAGGTGCCTCAGACTTTCACTTTTGTTGACTTCGCTAACGATTAGATTGTTTGCGCATTTGGGGTCGTTTAAGTTCGATGTTTCTCACATAAGGTGTACATTGGTTTTTTTTTTTAAAGAATAAATTACCGTTTTTCCTGAGTTGTTGTTGTTGGTGTTTTCTTCTTGGCTATTACTTGGTTTTTGTGTGTACTGGATGTTAATGCGGTTGTCTGTGGACGGTCTGTGACGATTTGTTTCTTGCTTTTTTTAGTTTGTTCGTTTTTTCTATCTTTGTTATTTGATTGCTATCGTGATTAGGAGAATCGATAATGAAGCCGAGGGATAGAGATAGGGAAACTTAGTATGACATAATGAGGACAGTTCATGAATACGAAAGTCATTGGTTTTGTAATGTATTCTAAGTGCAGACATCTCTTGGCATAAAACGATAATTTAAATAATAAAAACAAAACGACTGTCGACAGGGATTCGGAGTGGTATTTTTAGCAAAAGCAAGTAGATGAACAAGATCAGAGCAAAATCTGACACTGATGATAGTGGATAGGGAGCAGCCTCTTGAACAATCCTATGTGCCTACATTTCATGAGTCTATAAATACAATTATACGAAGCTATGCTTTGCTTAACAGTTTTTAAGTGGTACCCAAAAAGAGTTGTAAAACAATGCATTCCTTTGCGAACATTCACGGAACTTAAGTCAAAGAATTCAAACTACTTTGGATTTGGGCAATTGAGCTCTCAAAGGACTGCGAATTGAACAGAATTGAATCACCATTAAAGCATATGATTGGCTTACTACTGGAAATATTTTTTCAAAACCAACTGAATTTACCTAAGCAAAGTTGAAGTCAGCAGTGAATTCGTACTTTTATTGGAGTCATTTGTGAATTCACTTCTAATCGATTCAACTTAAATTGTTTGAATTCAGTTAAATTAAGTTGAATAACTTCAAATTTATGTGGTTATTTCTCATTTTATCGGCGATGTCGTAATCGGAACAAGAGGGATCGCAACCTTTACAGCTTGCTGCACCTCTACTGGTTTGTCAGTTGGGTTCTCCGGCTGTGCAATGAGTATAACGAGAGGGATATAACGATCGTAAGTGAAATAGCTTGTTGAAAATTAAACAGCCATATCCCAGTGGCCTCTATTTTGTGCCATAGTTCTAAAGTTACGTAGCTCCTGCGATTAAAATATACATAATGAAACACCGTCGAAAACTTATTTCGGAACAAATTAAATTCACTTGGCTCCTCTTGACAAGAAATACCTCTCAGCAAGTCCGAACTTACAACAAAGACCCCCTGTGCAAAAGAATTTAAATTGTTGTTTTGAATTCAGTGACTTTAGTTAATTTTATGTGAATTCACTGCAAGATTTTTTAACTAACATCAAATGATTGTTTTATTTTATTTAATGACTGGTTTCATTACCTGGCTTAAAAGGAATGGTGATAAAGGCTTTTCCATATCACAGTTTAAACAAAATGACTTCAAATCATTCTGGATAAATTCAATAGAATTGTCTAATTGTTCGATACTCAGCCATGCACCTTTTAACCTGAGTTGGGTCTTCATGTACCACAGTAGCATATGTTTGATAGTTCATGCAACAATCATAAGCGTACAGCTGCGTTCAAAATAATAGCAGTGAAAATACAAAATTTGCAAAAGACAACATTTCATATACTATATATCTTTATTTCTCGAAAACAATCATTTTTTTTTATTAGCTGACATTTACTTTAAATGAAAATTTAAAAGGAAAACAATTTATTTCTAATTAAGATACAAAGAAAAAATTATTATTCTTCAGCTACTATTCTCCAGTGCAATTGTTTTTTTTTATAAATTTAAATAATGCAAATAAAATTTCGATACTCTCCGTAATGCTTACCTTACTAGTAGTATTTAAGCCTTTATTTTGTATCGCTTTTGGGCATAGGCGCTTCATCGAATTCAATAAAGACATGAACGTTCGTCTGCACTCCATATATAATTGTTGTTGAGTGGCTTTACTTCGGAAACGGCTTTTTTCACATCTGCCCAGAGATTTCCAATTGGGATTAGGTCTGGTAATTGAGCAGGCCAACCTATGACATCAATTCCTTTCAACTGAAACAAATTTTTCGCCGTTTCGCTCGTGTGCTTCGGATCGTTGTCCTGTGGAAACACCCATTGTGATTGGCATATCAAATTCAGCATAAGGGCGGGGGTATTCTAGTCTAGAGGCATGAATTTCATGTAATTTTTGAGGTGTCATAAAAAAAGCAACTAATATTTTTAGAATCAATTTTTTTTATTAGTTGTTTATTTACATAATAAGAATACAGAAAAAAAATCAAAAAATTTAATAAATTGAAAATTTCAAAAATTAGCAGAGAAGTGGAGGTCTCAAAAAATTGGCGCGCAACCATACCCACGATTTCAACCCTCCTAGCAATCTGAAACCAAGAAAAAATAGATTGTTTATCTAGAATAATGTCGCAATGTCTAGAACTACAGAAAAGTTTTTTTTCACAAAATGGCGACTGCCTGCAAAGAAAAACAATTTTTGTACCACCTTTTTGACTGTTTCGAATTCAAAAATAAAAAGGAATAGAAATTTGGGGTTGAGGATAGTTCCAGGCATAGACAAGTCTATAAAGAAGACTCTCTAAAAATGTCAGGTAAATCGGAAGAACCTGAGAAATCATGAGTATTGTTTTGAAAAATACAGTTTCGATAAAAATGCGTTTAAAGTTTCGCGTAAAGTTTTTCGCAGTGTTAGACATAAAATGATATTGTAGACTTACATTTTTTCAATCTGCCATTCCTGCTTAAATCATCGGACCTTCCTCGACTTCGAAAAGTCTATTTTCCGCGTTTCTCTCTTCATATCGTGCAGTTCTGGCCTCCTTCGATACGTTAGATGCTCGTATTTCTGAGCGGTCAAATGGGGCGTTGTCTCGTTTCACAGCAAATGAATGAGCTTCCGAGCCAATTTTCAATCCCATAAGCTCCATCATTTTTAAAATAGGAATGAAGCCTTCATTAAAAATACAAACAGCAATAAATGTATAGTACATATGCATATGTCACCTTGGATTCTTGAATTACAATAAATAAAAAGGACAAAAGGTTTTACTGAGAAATATTGATTCAGGTAGACGGAGAATCCCTAATGTCTTTTGTTCGATTAGTTAGATGATGGGTGTGCAAAATACCGATATGTCTGAAAATAATTTTAGTTTTAAAAAATCCTCTTGTAGATATATTCTTGAATAGTTAAACTATTTTTTTAAATTTCTAGAATACCCACATAAGGAAACATGACGAGGATGTGAACGTATAAAAACTGATCCATTTCCCCTTTTATCCAAAATATGGGCCCAACACTGTACCCTACGCCCCTCGTATTCTCGAAATCCTGTATAGCCAACCAAAACAATTTTGCTCTTGTCTGTCCAAAAGATATTAGTCCATTTCTCGCTCGACCAGTCAACAAGAGTTTTGGCAAACTCAAGTCTCATGGAAAGGTGCTTGTTTTTTTTTAATTTTTCGGACTGCAGGCATGCTTATTATTTTCTAGCAGTACCCTTCGTACTGTAACGTACTCGCTGCAACTTTAAATTCTTATTTTATCTCTGTAAATGCAGCACTAGGGTTTTTCATCGAATATCAAATAATGCGTTTTACCATTCTCGCGGATAGAAATATTGTAAGACCTCAAGTTTCAGCGGAGGAGCCAACGGAGTTTCCAATTTCTTTGTTAGTTTTCCCATCGGCATGAAATCTTTGATTAAGAGATCTCTTTTCTTCTGTACAGTGTCTTCCTCGCCCCATGCTATCAACAAAAATATTTCCCTTTTCGGCGCAAAACTTCAGCGTCATCTTATTTAACCTTTGTACTTCAGAAATTCAAAAAATTAATATAAAATATGAAAGAAAAGCAGAAAAATAATGGACAAGGTACGAAAGAAACAAAGCACTGCTATTATTTTGAGTGCGAGAAAAATACACATAGATTCCCAAAACGACGTTTGGGCAGAAACCGTTGTAACTATAAATGTCATTTCATTGCATTTTTCTGGTAAATATTCTGCTACAAAAATATGTAGATAAAGTAATAGATTCACTTAATTTAAAATTACGAAGAGTGAAACAATGCAGGAAGCTGCACTGCTATTATTTTGACCGCAACTGTGCATACAAAGTAACTCCAAAAATGACAACGTCGAACAAATCCGACTAATTTACGTCGGTAACAGATGTTCAAAATGCTTTGCAAAAAATAAACTACCCACAGCGTAACAAAAATAGTATTCGAATAAAGTTTTTGTTAAATGAATATCAAACAGCCACAAAATGGACTTAATCAATCAAGAAAATTTTTTGTCAATATGTAACAAATTAACAAACAAATAATTTAAAGTGAAATGAACAACAACAAAATTCTAGTAAATCAAACTCAAAATGCCCTACTCAGTATTTACCTACAAAATTATAAAAATAAACCAAATCATTCATCCTTCACCCGAATGATGTTCGATAAACAACATCTCTAAATTTCTAAGCCTTTAAAAAAGAACCAAAACAATTCAAAATTTTGAGTAAACATACAAATAATTCCGCCTGCTATACCATATCACATTTTTTACTTCCCTGCAGCTTCAATTTTTCCGCGATTTTAATTTTCATTGACAACAAGACCCTGATCCTTAAAATATAAGACACTAAGAACAAAATGATAATAAGAAAAAATCACCAAATTGAAAATTAAGTTGAAGAACATCCACTCTCAAGGCGTAAACTAAAAATATTTTGTATTTAATTTCGCCCACTTAAAACAAATTCTCTTCGCTACTAAATTCCATACCCACATGAACCAGTATGTCGTCGAACAGATACCATAAAAAAAGTACGCACGTTGAGGATGTGTATTTGAAAAACATACCGAAAACCGAAATCATCTTGAAAACACGCTGCCGCATTTTTTTTTTGTTTGTTTTCGAGAACACCAAAGTCGCGTCGAGGTTTTTTTTTTCTCAATGATGATGACGATCGTCATCACTTCTCAAAGTGTTTTTATTACTTTGTATAATATGGTATATCTTTGGGATATACTTTAGCTGTCTGGCCTCAGATAGATTGTTCTACTCGTATATGAAAACACTATATAACTGGCTGAATGACAGAAATCTAATTACGTATTATTGCGACTTTGTGTTGTGAATTCTTATCTGCCAACACACAACATGGAGATTAAGATTTTCGAGGAATTTAGCCAGTACATGTGTAGGTACGCTTACAAGTATCTAAACCCAATTCCGATTTGGTTATACTCGTAATTTCCTCAATTAAGTCTGGTTCAAGTGATGATGGCTGACAGTGCTGGCACTTGAGTGCGTTTATAAGCCAATTACGTGCATATTGTGCCTAATTGCTGCCATTGTCTTCCTCAATTTGGGAACACTATTTCGAATTATAAGCCACTCACCTTAGGTTTCGTCAAAACCAATGACCTCAAATGCCAAGAATGCTCTTCAATAACAAAATTTCGAAATTCTCCTATTTTTTTTTGTTTTCATTTTTACTGTACACTTCAGTTGTATATATATATTTAATATGTACATTTTGAGCAAGCCAAGTCTTTCGATTGTGGATTGTCCTCATAGAGGTCTTGGCTGCAAAATTGTTACCAAGTGCAAAAAATAAAACTGCAATCGCATGAAACGAAGAACGAACGGCAACGAATCGCCTCGAAAGTAGAACGAACGAGTAGCCTCAAATCAATTTTATTTAAAACTTAATTTCAGCGCATAAAACGCCGCCGATAATTAATAAATACAAGCAGCTAGCGAAAAAGAATGCTGATGTGATGGCATGGTTATGCGAGTGCTCGCGTTTATTTGTTGGTTCGAAGGCGCAATTAAAATAAAATTGGAGTTCGCACCTGCTAGGCATTTACTTTGCCGTTCGATTTTTTTTTCAGTTTTCCAAGGCTTTTTTGTAATTTTTTTTTCTGTGCAATGCAATCTAATTAATTAACATTTCGTATGAGGATTAACGCCAGTGAATTATGCATGCAAGTAGATAAAGTGACAACCCGCTGAAAAGAATTGTGTCACCCAAAATTAAAGGCGTTATTTTGACGACAGACAGCTATACCTTAAAAAAAAGTACATTTTCATTATGCTTAATTTGGGTTCGATTGCATGTCGGAATTTTTTACAAAGTTAAATGAACAAAGCAAACAGATATGCAATCATTGCTGTCGTGTTGATTCGGCGGTAATATTCCTGACTTTCGATATCGGAATCTGAAATTCATTGCAACTAACCCAGGCTGTTGGCTATGCTTGCGTTACAACCAATGATAGCAAAGTTCATTGACTGGCTCTAGGCAGTCCCCGCATGGTAGAGTCGTAAAAAAATGCATTCGCGGAATTTAAATCAAAGAATTCAATTTATTTGCTTGATACAATTGATTTCGAAACTACACTGCGAATTAAGAAGGCTTAAAACAGAACTTGTTTGAAACCAATGACTGGAGCTCTCAACTGTTAGAAACCGAAGAATTGTTATCAGTTTCGGAAATCAACTGAAATGAAGTTAATTTGAAGTCATTAGTGAATTCACTCTTCATCGATTGACGTCAGTGAACTAAACTTAAATTGTTTGAATACATGTAAAGTATTTCACTGTGAATTCAGTTCTTATGTCGTTCTTACTATATTGATTTT
This sequence comes from Orthonevra nobilis, assembly GCA_963555765.1. Lineage (NCBI taxonomy): Eukaryota > Metazoa > Arthropoda > Insecta > Diptera > Syrphidae > Orthonevra > Orthonevra nobilis. The sequence goes on from OY743226.1 coordinate 56,183,606, forward strand.
TCCCTTCTTTTACAGGCGAAGTCGTAACGTAAGATAACGTATTCTATGGCTTGCCGCCATTTTTATATCTTCACCCATTACTTTCGAAATATCATCAGCCCACAAAAAAATTATTGCGTTACATTATTCCCCGACTGTATAAAAGACTCCAAATTGCTTCTTTTGAATTGATTGACATCAACTGATTTTATGTGAATTCATTTCGGACTTCAGTTCACATTAAGTGAATTCAGTAATTGAATTCGAAAAGAATGCAATCATTAGACTTTTGATTGCTAAAATTTGGTAAAAATCTAATTTTCAAAATGAGAGTTTTAAATCCCATTCTTATTTTTATTCTTTTACAACTCTGTCACACGACATAAATTTTATGTTTGCAAATACTTTGAATGAAACATAGAAACAGAAAGTTATTGACCAAACCTATTTTAGTTGCGTTGCATACAGCCCGGACTTGTTATATAGTATTTAACCCTGATGAAAACAATAACAGCATCAGCACAGCTCAAAGACCGCAATAGAATTTATGTCTAGGTTTATTCAAGCGGTGTGAAAAAAAACACTGTCAGGTCTGACGGCGATTTGTAAAGCTAGCTAGTGAGCCAAAGTCGACTAATAAAACTCATTGGGGCAATGGTATCCCGAGGACGATCGGCTGGCGTTTCCCTGTTTTATTGTCTATTTTAAACAAACAACACGCAAGTGTAAAGCTCAAAAAGTTCTGCCACCCGCTGTATTTCCAACACATTACAATTTTAAGCAGTTAAAAAACACTTTTCATCCTGACTTGTCTTCTTTTCTTAACTAAGTAAGGGTATTCAGGAACCCTGGAATGTATTCATTATTATAAAAAACTGAAACCTGCTCTTGACATGGCTCTCATTTCGGTATTGCAACAACATACAAGCAGCATATTTTGACGCTTTGAAATGAAATATTCGAGGAGATATCGACGATATAAATAGATCGAAAATAACTTCTTCAGATCCGACTTCCGCATTGTCTATTTCAAAACAATTTTAAGTCTTGTCGTACAATTTTTTTCAACCGTTGTTGACCAACCCGAACCTGATAATTGATTAATCTTGTTTCTGGGTTAGACAACTCCGTTAGAGAAACCCCCTTTGATGGAACACACACATGTATTTGGTCATCATTTTGTTCTCAACAAGTGATTTAACACGTTCTAACCTCGATAAACATACATTCTCTCACGCTGTTCAAGTTTATAAAAGTGAATTGTTTTCCGTTAAGCAGACAATATGAGCCCCCAGTTGAAAATTTTCTTCTTACCTTATCGTAAGATTAATTTAAATGATTTTACCATCTTAGCGATGTTTGGGTTTATCTGCTAAGTTTAAGAATATGTAATCTTAAGAAAAACTTTTTTTTTACATAATGAAGATATAATGGCGTTCTCAAGTGCGAACTTTATTCAAGCGTTTAAAGAACTCTTTTTTAAATGTTTTTTTTTTTTTTTTTTGTGGTTTAGAAATTCGCAAACAGTCAGCGTTATTTTAAGTATACACATTTTTTTTCTGAAAATTTGAAAACTGTTGTCAAACTATTATTATACGTCTGGTATGAGGATTTATTTATTTACATATTTATCAATTATTTATTGTCTTTCCATCACCCCTTAATTAAAATTTATTCAAATTGATAAAAGTTAAACGGTGATGGAATTATCGAAATTTAAACTTATTGCTATTTTTGTTTTATTTGACTTGTATCAAAACAAAAACAAACAAAAAAACAAAGAGCTGTAGGTTTATTTATTCGATATAAAATTGCTTTTATTTATATTCGCGCGAATAGGAAACAAACTATGGAGATTATTTTTTAAATTTACTGGGTCTGATTTGAATAATTAAAAAAATATACAGGCTCTTGCAACTGCATGACTAATTTGTTTTGATAAATCTTAGCTCTTCAAAAAAAAAATAAAGAAATGTTAAACAAGTGTTTTTTTAAGGCAGATCACATTTTCCTTCCATGTCTTCAAATCATCTGATCATTTATTTTTATACAAAGTGACCCTCACAACAGGCTAAGCATTTATGCAGAAATCTCCAGCCAGTGAGTGTCAGATCTTTGCTGGATAAAATTTCCGAAAAAATGTATTTTTTCAAACACTATTGTAATATTGCTTCGCTTTACATCACACTGCCAAACTCCCCTTATGAATTGCTAAAAATCCGATGCAAAAAAGGAGATGTAGATTACTATTAAAGTTACGTTTACCTCAGAAATTAATCTTACCAGACAACTTACAAACATGCGAAAACACATTGGGCGAAATCATCCTAAATAGAGCTTCCAAATTGGTCCCCCAATATAAACACTCTTGTTTACCTATTGGCACAGTATCAGCGTTTGAGGTCGTAAATAATTATTTAGAACAGAAAAACCATCGAATACACTAACATCAAGCCAGTTTAAAAGTCTTTGACAGATCACTGACCGTGAAGTTTTAGATTCAAATCCACGAAACATAATCTGAAAACACCCAGCCCGGAGTCGAGAACTTATTCCCACTCCCGCAATTAAGTATGTGCGAAAAATATAATATAACATATAAGAATAATCTATGCCTTATCGCAAAAAGGAGCTACCGTTTCATATATCAGGGTTTCCACAAAGCAAAAATTAACTTGATGAATATCCCAGTGGCGTTTTGGTGGAAATGACTAATGATGAAAATTTCACTGAAAAAGTTCGAAGCGCTTAAAGCTTCATTGAAATGAATTTTATTTAAATATTAAAGTAATAAGATATTTACAGCATAAAATATTAATTTTAACAAAATTTTGCAAGAATTGACATTTGGAAAACTTCAATCTCGAACACAAGTGACTATTTCTTAGAGGCTTCGGAAACCGAAAAGTTGATCGCTTTGAATATCCGTTTTCCAAATTGTAAGAAAAAAAAATTAAAAAATTGAATAACTTCAACCAACGAGATTACAGACAAGCTGATATAGATCGCTTTAGGCTCTTGGAATTTTTTCGTTTAAATTGCAAAACGACAAAAGGATTAACAGTTAGCGAAAACGACTTTTCTATTCATATCTTTTAACGTACTACGAAGACCATATTATTCTTTTCATCGAGTTTTCCATTTTCTGAGAAACGAAGAATTTTTTGCACAGTTCCTAATGATCAATTCTCTCCGGTTTATCTTCCAGAATTATTTCACGATATACATAAAGATTTTTTTGAGATTGAACATCCTTGTTATCTTGTAGGTTAAAATACTGCGATAAAGACGACGTCGTCATTGACTTTGAGTTGGTCTTAGCAAACTTAATATAAAAAAGACTGTATCAAGAGCGGCACGAAAATCAATGCAACAGACACGCAGACAGTTTTTCTTCCGTACTCAAATATTACTTGGTACGATTACATTTTCATGTATTAAGTACTCGATCTACGGTCAGTTTCCTGTCAAATTTTCTGTGGCGTGAACAATAAGTGAAGTTTGGCGTGGTTCCCATTAGAAGCTTTTGGGTACCTTAAAAATTTGTGAGCAGAATTCACTGCCGCATTTTTTCATACCTACAAAGTAGTTTTGAGTCTGTATTAATGTGCCTCCTTAGGGTCTTTTTGTGTTGCAATGCCTGGTTTACTTCTCAAATATCCTATCAACCAAGAGGTTCAACTTCCCGCTGTACTATATATACGCAAAAAGATGAGTTTTTAGTCATCATTCAATCTGGAACTACGATTATACGTAGGCTTTTTGTAAACTGTTGCGAATAATAAATGTATTCCTTTCAAGTAAGGCTAATTTTTTGGGTTAAAATGGGCTATCATGTGCGAGTTGGCTACGCACAATAAGGGTTCCGTATCACCATCCAATATGCAACACTACAATCTTTTTAGTCTAACATTTATTATAGCGTTCCGATTTTCATAAACCCATTTTTTGTATGGAGATTGGTATCTCAATTGTAACCTTAAATTTATTTACTATATTATTTAAATTTGTTTTTAAAGCGGCCACATAAGAGCATATTCTGTGAAAGTTGCAAGGTTCTACCTCTCACGGTCCAAAAGATATAGAAAACTGTGACAAACAGACGGACAACAGATTCTGCAGTGCCACCAACAGAAATATCATCGCTACTTTGACCGAACTCAACGCATTAGGCATTGGGATATTCCTCGCGGCTCATGTGTCATAGACTTCCCTAAGATTCCCTCGAGGCTGAGTCAATAGACATCTTCTTTACCTGCCAATGAAGCCAAAGGCCCTTTGAGTTGACTCGCAGTAGTGTTTTTATGCCATTTTAACTGCCGAATAAAGCCTTTGCAACTCTTGCGCAGAAGATGCGATAAAGTTACCGGATTTATACGTTAACAAGATGATGAAGTCTTAAGACAGTGTATTTAAATGCTCGAAGAACAACACTGAAAAAGTTTATTCAAAGCATGATTGCAAAAATTGCAAACTTATGTATCCCTAAACAACATCAATCTATATCCTGAATTCCATGTCTCTCAGTATCCAAAACACAACTGCAGAATTTCACATTCGATTCATTTGATTTGCGACTGAACACGAATCCACCAGCGCATAGTTTATGTCTTATTTGGAGTGTCCCAATGGAATAGAAACTCGCACTTAATGTCTAATGCAGCTTGACACATCATGTCATTCAATGTGACAAGCGTTTGAACAAAATAAACACTTTACTTTCCATGTACAAAGAAACAAGAAAAAAAACAACATCAATCGTTTTGGTGACATTTCAGCGAATCATTTCAATGTGCTTTTCTGAATCCCTAAGTACCCATCGAAACGAACTCACCGCCATGATTTTGTATTGAAAAATACTCTTTTGTTTTTATGCGCCGCAAATTCTACTTTAACTATAAATAAGTCGAAGAGGCGTAACAAAGATTGATGCTCAAATTAAAATAAGTCCGGTGGAGACGGCCGGCGTCGTCTTGTATTCGGGGCCATTTCCCGATGGCCAAAACCATCGCCCAACACAGACGTGAGATGTTTTTTATTTATTTGTGAATGAATATATGTAGTTACACTGCGAATCATATGAATGAGGCTACAATTTTTTAGACCGATTTAGGCGATGTTAATCAGAAAGAATTTTCTTAACCTGAAACACGATTAGATACGTATTTTTGTCTAATTAGGAGATTTATTAAGTAAATGTCTAAAAAATATTAAAAACGTTTTCCGGGTTGAGGAAAAGCGATGACAGCGACTAAAAAAGGGAAAATACATATTATGCATTGCGAAAATCGGCCGCTAAAATTATGGCCTCATCCTCTTGTTTTGCAGTGTAAATTAAAATTTGCACAAATTGTGTGCAATTCAATTATTTGTCTATCTTCGTATGTCACACAAGTCACGCTGCGATACACTTTATTGTTAGTGTTATTAGTTTAATACTAAAGCTTACTTTATCTTGTGATTTCTTGTCATAGTATTTCGACGCCTAAATTGCGAAATTTTAGCGAGGCTTTTTTTCGGGAGGTATTTATCAACATTTATTACATATATGCATTACTTCTCGGCTTGTAGCCTTCACATTCCTTAAGGTTTATGATACATAACGAAAGGTTTATGATGTATAAGGTTTATGATGCAAATTGACGAGAGTTATATTTCGGTAGCCAAAAAGATTCCATGATTCCAACAAAACATTCCAAGGCCATTCTCAGTGAGTTTTCGAAATCTCTTCAAATACATATTTTTCAACAGCAACCATTGTTGTTCTCACTTTAAACAATATTTTCATGTCCTTAGCATTTAGCAGTCATACCCAATTTGACGTTGAATAATAACTGCGATAAAGAAATACTTATAGAAGCTCCAGGTACGAGCGTATAACCATGGAATCCTCTTACACAAAGACAACATAATGGTCTGAAGAATGAATCGTTAACAGTAGAATCCAAAACACTGCGAATGAAATGACAGCAAGTAACTCGATATCGAAATTTCCATATCTATGACTCAATCCATGGTGCAATCAAAATACATCCGAGATTCAAACCACCACACAAATTTTCAATTCTTCTTGAAATGCTCATGAGTGCAGGTCAGTCACAATCCCTTAAAATTTAAGGTTGGTGTACCCCAGAGGATTGTCCTTAGTCCTTTGACTTGAATTTGTTTCGTTGATTATATTTTGAAAGAAATAGTGACGTGCTAGATTGTGTATCTGTTATTCTTCCCTGATGTGTTGTTGGATCTTTTCAAAGGGATGGGTATTACATCAGTCCAAAACCGGCTGATTACATGTACTGCCCAATATCTGACACATATCCAGACATTTGATTGAAAAAGCCATTGCCTAGTGGATAACGTTTAAAAATCCTGGAAATATAATCAATTGTGAAGCATCTTGTGATCGCATGAGTGTAAGCTGGATGAATTGGCGGGAAAACTTTCCGAGATGTGCTCTCTAAGTTAAGAGGAAGGTCCTATACTGCAGTCGAATGTCCGGCACTGTTGGGGAATGTACCATAAGCATGAGACTAAATTTATGACAGCTGTTATGAAGATGTTTTCCTCGCCTTTAGTATCATCCCAACGACAAAATATCATCGAGTTGGCTGCAGTCAGAACCGAACAGCGAGAGTTTAGAGTCGTTGTGATGCCAGCCTTCGCTAGGACTATAGTTTGCTGCTCCATTGCCTCGTGAATGGCCACTCGATCGGCTTCTCGCATTTTATCAAACTCACCGATGCAAATAACCCCACCATCGGTCAACACCATTGCTCCGACTTCCATCACGAAATTACGCGTTGCAGGATCTCTCATCACAGAAGCGGTGAGACCTGCCGCACTGGAACCCTTTTCAGACATGCACACACCAATTGGAGACACTTTCTCCAGGAATTTCAACAATTGTGATTTGGCGATACCAGGATCACCCAACAGTTACATATTGGTGAGCCTCCAAATTGCAGACACGTGATCGTCTTCTTAATATTCGCTGAACCGAAAATACCAGCCAGTGACTTTGCAAGCCGATCGTAGATGTCTCCACTAACAGCCATGCGTCTGAAGAGACCCTCTACACCGGGGGTAATGTTGCTGTTGCGAGATATTGCGCCAACGCCTTGTGATAGAATAAAAAGCTCAAAGATTTGACGAAGCCTTTACGTCAGATAGCAGACTTGAATTTTGAGCTTGACTGACTCAAAGGAAAGCCAATGTCGATCAACTTTTCAATGCGATCGAGTAAAAGAAGAACTGGCTCATTGCCACACGTAAAATGAGGAAATTATCACCACTTTTTGACAAAACAAAGCTTCAAATGACTCTGTCGGACTTAACAAGCTGATCTGTCGTTCGATCTTCGCATCTTTTTGATCAGTTCTTCATTTCTTTTACTCTTAATTTAAAAGTTCAAACTGACCTGGTAATAATCTCAAATGACTGGACTGTTTTTTTTTTGTTGTCACACAAACACTTGTGATAATTGACTTTTATTTGTTATTGCTAATTGGTCTGTTCGAATTCTTGATCGCAGCAGCCTTATCTCTGTTTGTTATTTTCTTCATTTCTAAAAGATAATACGATGACAAAAGACGTCAACTGTGGTAAGAATTGAACAAGCACGCTGTACGTACAGACCGCTTGGGCCGGCATCTAGAAATAAGTTTATTTTTACTTGTCAAATATTGTCACTTGATGATGCAAGAGCATCTCGTAATATCGATTTGAATAGTCGCGTTATGGAATATTTATAGGCAATCTATTCAGCATGTGATTTATGGGATAACCCCTGTGTTACGCGTACTTTCAAAGACAAGTGTTTGGTGTTGTGGTTAAAAGATAAAAGATCTTAGCCATTGTCAACTCACGGGGATCACTGATCTTGCTGCGGTTCAGTCCACTAAGGGGTGTGGTTTATGCTCGAGTGTATTTCATCTTTCAAGTAGCAATAAAACTCATCGATTGTTGACGAAAATAAAATAGGGAATCTTTGAGAGATATGGTTTATACGTAAAACCTCGTTTTCGCCCTCTTATGTGCTTTAGATTGTAAAATTATGTGGTTTTTATAAAAGCTCAAAAAGCAAAAAAAAATTTATTCGCATCGTTGTAAGGATATATTTCTTTCAATCTCTCGTTGCAAGGAAACATCATTCACGATCATAATCGACACTAATGTCGGCAAAAGCAATGTTTACAATCAAGGAAAACAATAAAAAGTAAAGACTAAGGGTATTCCCTTGGGGTACAAACATTTTGATTATAAACTTCAGTGACTCCCGTAGGGCCGCTTGTCGCGCCTTTGCTTTATCTTCCGTATGTAGTAGGTTTCTGGTACTCCTCGTTCTCGGCTTGCTTATCGAATGGTTTTTCAAAAAACACTATGTGTAAGTCCTTTTATGGACTACCAAGTAATTCTTTTACAATCATCAAGCTTTGAATTGTATCTGTGATACATTTACCTGCGACGAATTATTACAGGTCATATATACTGACAGCGTTTAGCTTTCGCTCCACTGATTAGACTCTGGATCACTTCTCACAAGTTTAAAGTCCATATCCATCTAGTCCAATCGCTTATACTTCTTAATAGCTTTTGAACTTCTTCGTTTTCTCCGTTACAAGTATTTTTACATTGTTCGGAGTGGTCCTTCACAAGCAGTTGCCACCTGGACGTCTTCTTCTTTAAACATTTTTTCTTTTCTTTTATTGCTACTTTTGCCACATCTATTCACCACCAGATTTCTTTGTCGTCAATCTGGTGCCCTTTGGAAGGGAATGCCATTAAAATCTGGCAAAATGAGGCTAACTCTTCGCTAAAGTTCTAAAGTTCGATGCAAATTATAATATCATCATGGGCCCACCCTTTACCCATTGACTCATATCCAACAATGCTCTGCAGTCAATATTTCAATCACAGCGATAACTGCATTGAACTACACTGACTTGCTCACTGGACGTAAATTCCTACCAAAGCACGTATCTATGGCTTCGGGTGCAAGGTTCCTGTTTTGTTTACTACTCCAGATTCTCTCACATGGAAGTACATACTGTGTTCGAAATTTAGCATGTTGGTTCAAATTAACGCTGTCAACTGCTCACATTGATTCGCAAGTACTGACCAAGAATCGAGTATGCGCGTCCGCTCACCCTTAACCGCTAAATAAATCACTATTTACGAGAACGAGTGTACATTATGTATCTTTTTATCTTATCACTCAATTTCGTAATTAGATGAAATTTTCCATTCGCAACGGAAGTTGGTACAAAGTATTCGTGCAGAATATTCTGATATCATGCCTTGTCATTGTGAACCCTGTGGGCTGTTGTATTATTTTAGTTATTTTTTTAAATATTTTCTATTTTCTTTGCCTGCAGGTCTCCATACTCTAGTTCGGCTTCCTTTTGTAGTCATTTCCATGTTTTTTACTCGAGAGCCCTTGATTGTTATGAGGTCACAGAAAATACCACACAAAAAATGTTTATACCATATACACCAGTTGAGGTTGTTGTGTTGTTGGCGGCGCAGCTCTCACGGCATGTACTTCATTTGAAAATATATAATAAAATCGAGTTAATATGTACTTTTATTAGGGCAAGCGTCACACGTTGCTTGGCCCACTTGGGGGTTCCATTTTAGTGTTTTGTGTATTTGAGAACCTTTTAACATATTGACACCACTGCGCAGCCTAATGGGGATCCTCGCACCACATGATAACACATTGCCTTTTATACTCTTTTATTTGGCTATAAATTTTTGATGAGTTGAAATGGTGGCTTATTGGTTAAGTAACGAGTAGCTTAACGTTTATGTTCAATTTTTCATAAGGGACTAGAACAGATCCCTTGACGATTGCTTTGAAGAGGTGAGACCATTTTAAAAGTTGAGAATTTTGATGGGGAGGCGGCTTCAGTGTCTTTTATGAATCACCATGTGATCAATTGATCGAACACGGTTTGGCTCCCTGAGTATGGCTTGAACTTTCATCTACTTTTCGAACCTGGAGCAGTTGCCCTTTGCCACTGGTATCAAATAAAGTCTTCAATAAAAATAAAAAAAAACTTTGTCGAATAAAATACTGCGAATCAATTAAATGCAACTAAGTTGAAAGCTTGCTGATCTTTCAGGGGTATACTATTTTAACCCTCTAGAAAATGGCAGGTCCTAATTATTGTCTATTGAAGTTCTAAGGGCCAGAATAAGTTGACAATGCAGCTGACAGTGAGCACTAATTGTGTCTGGAGAAGAGAGTAAAGCCAATCAATGCGCACAGGGCAGTTGAGTGCATAAAGCAAACAAACGTTACACGGGTATTTTTTGATAGTACAAAAAATAAAAATTGTTGACTACTAATATATTATTTGTAGCATACCTCATCTTTATTATAAAAATTTTTTGCAATCAAAAATTAATGAATTTTTTTTTTATTGCAGGTATGTATCCAGAACAATTTGATACTATTTTGTAAAAATCAGAAAAACGTAAGTGGTTTATTTATTATAATGCTCTACACCTTTAGCCGATTGAAAACTTTGCTATGACGGCGAAAGTTTGAAATGTCTATGAGAGTTAACACACCTTCCCATTTAATGACTTAACACGATTTCGATTTCATAACCAGGCAAACGGAGTTTTAAAAGAATTCACTTTTTCGAGAATGCATTCACGAATTAAGGTCAAAGAATTCAAACTTTTGATTGATGCGGTTGAATTCAAAAATGTCTGCGAATAAAAAAGACTATTTTTAGCAATCATAGAATTGAAACATTTTATTTTACAACTCTGCCGGAAACCTTTCGGCTTACTTTGAAAAAGCAAATGCCGGGTTTGTAAAAACTTTCCAAATGTCAAAAACATCGGTCGCTAATTCGTAGTCCATATATGAAAAGATTGACAGTCAAGTCTAATATGGTATATGGCAATCATAAGCCAAAAACATTTTAATGTCCTAAATAAAATTTTACAGGGTAAAATCTTATTTAGTAAAAGCTGGCACCATTCACATATGTACCTTTTGTTTTTCTGATAGTAAAGAGTGTGAAAAAATAAACTACTCATCTATTTCGTATTCAAAAAATTGTTTGATAAGGCAGGACTTGTGTTAAAAATGCCGCCCATTTCTCTGAATTCACTCCTGCAATCGAACTCTTAATCAAAGTGCTAGTTCAATGACAGCTACTTGACGGTGGATATTTTCTTATAGGGTCTGAACTGTTCATGGATTATTGATGTAAGACCTCGACTTGCAATGGCCATAAAAGAAAAAAGGTCACACGATATCAGACTTTTGTTTTACAAAAATTTAAACGTTTTGAAGACGTTTCTACTTGAAGCTTAAAACTTTCACCACAAATATTTAAGTCAGAATATAGGACTAAAAAAAACAGAAGGATATCACATTGATCACGTTCGTGACTGTTCCACCGTTTTCACCACCTGTTAGTAACATTTGGATGTCCAATTGGAGATCAAATTCAAATTAATTTTTGGAAATTTTCGATTGTTTTTTTTGTGAGTAAATAACTTTACTCAAATAATTCGACTTTCAAAACACGTTCAGCTCTTTTTAAGAAGACATTGTGCTTCGAAAGTCATCGAAAAACTTCAAGTTAGAAAGTTTAATATTTTCGGACTGCTTGCATTCTTTGATTTAACATCAATCCCTAGTTTTTAAAGTCTTTCGATTGCATTCAAGTATTTTTGATTGTCTCAAAAAGTTCGTAGCACACAATGACTACAAGTGATGCGGAATTTACGCAGAGGTTAAAGTTAAAGTATGAAGTTATTCTTTTCATTTCATTTCAGTCTTTTCGTTTGATTTAAAATTGTGAATAAAAATAGCTGGAACTTTGCAGAATGCATTTCTTTACAGCTCTGCTACGTAGATCTGAGGGAAGTAAAGTGTTTAATTAAATTGGTGTCAAATTAATTATTGTTTTCAGTGGTCAATCAAACCTCAAAATTTTAGTGAGCACTTCAGATAAATCAATCTGTGAAAATCTTGATATTTCGCTTACGAAGAATATTTATTCTTTATATGTGCTATGCTAAAAAAAGCAACGATTCCAACGATTATTGCTGTATTGCTATTTTAAGATAAGCTTAACCAATGCTGTGCCTGATACTGAAATGTACTCTGCATTATTCACATTGCATCGATCTTTAATCACAAATGAAGCGAATTTGATTTAGACAGTGCTCATAAAGGTCTGTAAAACTGGAGAGAATGAGTAAACTAGGACAGTGGAATTGAGTTGGTACATGATAAATTCATCATCCTGTTCGCCTATTTCGTTCGTATAATTAAAGGTCTAAATCCATTCAAATCAAATTACGAGGTCCTTATGTAACATAGCTTTAGCCTTCCTAATTAAATGAGGGATTCTGCCATTAAAATATACTTTTCATGAGATATATTCTCTGCACATGTCGATGAACCCAATATTTCCTGCTCTATACGGTTCGTTGAATTTATTTTCATAATTATATTTTGAACTTCGGAAATAACATTTTCCTGTGTATGTTTTGACATCTGTAGCCTACAATAAATCAGCTCTAAAGAATTAACAAGTACTTTGCTCAACGAACCGACCATAAAAGGTCAAGACCTTTTGCAATTCTATTAACTGAGTTATACACGAGAGACATGTTGACGCTACGCCTTAGATTTATGTTGATATAATTGGAAAACAGCTTTTGTACGATATTTAAAAATTTCATTACCCATTTTGTCATTATGTAGGAATTGTAGATGCACACGTAATCGAATGTAAGGATGCCCGACATATAATCCAATTGACGTGTCTACGTCTTGTTTGAATTTATTCCATTATTTTTCCTTACGTCCTTCGACTAAATGAAGATTCTCGAGCAGTCCCAATGTTTCATTATTCAATTCGTGTCCTGAATACTAAGTGAAGGGGTTGCAGCTCAATAACCACTTAAATCTAATTTTCTTTTATGCTTGCTCCATGCCTTGAGATACGTACGAACGTCAACAAGAGTATTGATTAGTTCGTCATTGAACTATTTAAGGTTGCGTTCGTGCTCAGAATATGAATTAATAGTGCTTTCACATCTATGCAAGAGTAAGATGTGAATTAAAAGTGATTTATGGAGGATTTATCTTCTGCAATTGCATCGCTTTAAAAATGTTGTTATTTTCATTTCGAAATTGAAACGTATTCTAAAATTTTCAAAGTCTCCAGGAAGACATCAACTTCAACTAGAGCATTTACAATAATGCTTATAATCCTGAGGCTTCGTCTGACTTCACTATTCCTTAGTGTCTGAGTCCAGGTGATGTCAGGAGACTAAGGAGGTCAGTGCATCCCTTTGAAGCGAAATCGTTTTGAGTGCTGTTTGCAGGATATCTGCATGATAAATGAACTCCACAATATTATTCACTTTAGATAGGATAACCGCATTGAAGATTTTCTATTCATTAAGGGTATTTCATAAATGGGCAATGGAATTATCGTGATACGTTGACTGCAGACAGAACCACCTTTGTAATGGAATCGAGAAGCTTAAACGAGTTCAATTCATCTTTCAAAAAAGACTTAACTTAAATGTTAAGTAATGAAATTATTTACCCTGATTAAATTAAAATCCGGCTATTTCAACCGGATTCTTATGGGAGTGTTACTTCTTCAATATGATGTTGGACTTGTTTAAGTTTCCAATCATCTGTGAGCTAGTCTTGCGAGATTTTTGCTTTTACTCATCATTTAGGGACAGTGAATAGCCACAAAGTCTCAATCAGTATGTCGGGAAAAGAGGTATATGTCTGGGCTGCCAGCGTCGTTCCCCGCTTTGGAATCGAAAGCTCAATTATATATTGATATGATCTAGGACCTATTCATCCTTTGCGGCTCTTCCAAGAATGCTCTTGTTTCTTGAATGATACCATGTTTTTGCTCAAATTTGTCGGAGCTCTTCTTGTAGTTACTATATACTAACTGTATAACTACAGCTACAATGCATTTTTATTGACAAGGGTATTGTGAGGCTTCTTAGGATCGTTGGAATTCTTTCGAGCACTTTTTGTACGTACACAACAGCTAATGGAGCCTCCACTTTTTTTTCTGTTTGTTGTTTTGCTGCGACACCATTCATCAACTGTTCATTGCTGCGTCGTCAAGGAAAAGTTCTTTTATGTATTTGGAACTACCTATGCTTCATAAATTTTTTTTAATAATTTTTAAATGTTTTTTAATAATATTGACCAACTGTTCTGCATTATTGACTGAAATTAATTTGTACCCAATACAATCAAGCTGTCCGTCAACTATGAAATAAACTTAGGAATACAATCTCTGGAGGAATGATTCTTTTTATCACTTTTGTCATCTCGTCTCCAATGGTTTACCTGGAACCAGTGACAGTCTAGAAGATAAACCATAGCATCTTCTGAATGATAGACTTGTGGTGTGACTTGGGTTTCGACTTTGCAATTGGAAGTTTTCCACCAATTGAAATTAATAATTTAAAGCTTTAAAAACGTAGTGAGATTAGAACTGCCTCTAATTTCTGGCATTGTTTGTTAAGAACGCTTAGCTGACCAAAATTTTACGTATGCAAGTAGAAGTATTGACACAAGAATGTGGCTTTACTTGAATGCTGCGAAGGTGTTACTAAGCCGTCCTCTTGTAAGATTCCGGATTTTTAACTTTTCTTTAAGACGAAGGTCTTCGAGGAAAAAGGGTCCGACACAGTCAATGAAATAGCTTTGACTGCGATAAGTTTTCCGCGGATAGCCACCAAGTTTTCATGGATAGATAAACTCCTTTACTGCCTCAATGATGTGGCTGATGTTTTTTGATATGACTTTTCTTTACTCGCCGTGTTAACTTCAATGATGGTTACTTGTGAACGATATCGTTTGCGTATCCCAACAGTTTGACAGAAGGAATACCGGAACTGAACTAAACGAGAGAGAGAACTAGGTTGAAGAAATCAGAAGACAACACATCACAATCCCAGAATCCGGTGCAAGTCTCGAATAATTCGGAGGCTCTAGAAAAAACTGAAGGCGCTGAAGCCGATGAATTTGATGAAGATAAGCTTGACGACAATTTTTACAAGTTTACGCCATAAATTTTGATTTGATGTTTTCACAAAGATAAAATATGACTTCCAATGAAGAAAGTTACATATGTGCATCCGTGCGGAAGAAAACATGAAGTCACGATAGAAACCGCATGACTCGCAGCTTAACCGCATCATTACTTAATTAGGGATATCACGAATATTTATCAATCGTGAATATTGTAATTCTTTTTATTCCAAACAGGATAGAATCTTAGCAAAACCATCATAACCTGTAGTCATGAAATCGAAAATAAGATAAAGCTACAGGTTCACCTATTAACAAAAGAACTTGCTTGACTTTTAATTAGGGACCGCGATCAGTGAAACGTTCATTTTGCCACAATTCAACTAAAAAGGGCACTATTTTTTTTCGACAAATATTTTAATGATGGAAATCCGATAGTAATAAATGTCAAAAGTACAAATCCCACGCAAACGGCGTACAGAACGAAATTTGATAAGCTTCAATTTATTCGAATAAAATGTAGCAAATGGAAGGCTTTTCTTCCAGTTGAATTGGTAAAAGATAAGGGAGGAAGTGGAAAGCTTATTTGACACGAAACAGTCATTTATTTCCGTATCAGTACCAACGGTGGTGTTTCTCAGAAAACGATTGATTAAGTTGTTTGAACGCATCTAATAGAAATACTTTCAGGAATCTTATCATTGTAAATGATTGACAGAAAGGTCATGGGAGGTCCATGTCTATATCGGTTACATTGAATTGAGTGAGGTCTTTATGTTGGGTGAATAGGCGCCGACATCTTCTCTGATTTTTTGAATTAAAAAATTAATGTCAAAGTTTGTCGATATTATGACAAATATCAGGATACGCCTCGATGCTACTTGGTCTCAATTATCAACTTAATTAAAAATAATAATCTAGAAATTTCTGAAACATTTTAAATCAAGTTTCAGTTTTTGAATCGGTTAACTTCGCTTCTGTGTTCGCATTTTCAAAAGTATTAAGTTCCTCTATAAGTATTTTTTTGCATCCAAATGCAATTGGCCGTTTTGCCATGTACGCGTTTGTCCCTTTTACGACCAAATATCAAATATATGATCTTCCTTCGAAAGATCAAAAGTGAAATATTTAGGTCTCTGTGACATTGTCCAGCTGCACGATGATGTCGTTGCCTGTCAGAAAAGTCAGTACCTTCCTTGTCTGCCGTATCTATCTATCTGTTCCAAGGTAAGATCGAAGAAATCCGGTTTGAGTTTGAAATTTGAAATTTGAAGATGACGGCAGGACCAGTGGTATCGCCTCCTTGTTTCAGTGTTTTGAAGAAAAATTATTTGTCAATTTTCCATCTTTCTCAGTCGCAGCGGTTTGAGAATTCTCACAAAAAAATTTGCAGAAACTCGGAAAATTGCTCTAACGAGTATATCAAGTTACGTTGAATAAAATACTGCGAATTATGTGAATGCGAATAATTCGATATTGAAGTCTCTCTGTGCTCCATCCATTGAAGCGATCTCAACCTTCAATTGTTCTCCTGATCCATATTCTCGCTCTGAGCAAAATACATTAACAAGGTAGCTACAATCTATTGAGAGCCATCATATTATAAAATTATATATATGAAAGCCTCCAAATATGTCTTTCCAGTTTAAGGTTTTTATTTTCAAAAATTTCAAAAAAGGACGTTAATTCTTTGTTCACTCGAAGACTAGCACAAGATTTGAGGTACATTCAAAACATCATATTTCGTAGATTTCAGGAACATTGATATAGAAAGATTCTCCTTAGCAGAATATCCGAATTGCCTGTTTTGTGTTGAAGATAGGATTTTTTTTCTCATTTGCATATACGTATGTACGTATGTACGAGGCTCTCCCTGTTTCCGATTGGTTTAATATCCGCGGTACTGAAAAACATATATGTTTATTTTTCTTGAGGAGCTAAATTTTCCATTACTGCTTCTTTAATGTGATTTGGGGAATAGATCGATAGATTAAACAATTTCAAAGTACAAAGTAAAGTTGGCAATAATCGGAACCCATACAATTTGAAACCTGCCTGTCTATTGAAATGTATCTTAAGTCATAACACTAAGTTCGGATTATGATTCATAGATCAAGCCAATAATTACAAATCTCTTCTGAACTTTTTTCTATCACAAAACTTTACGAAACCAGTTAATATGATAATAGAATAGAATATAGATAATAGATAATAGAAAGTAATTTATTGTTATATAATTATCATATAATAAAATAATAACATACAATTTAGTTAAAAGCTCTGCCAACTGTCGTAGATTGTCAACGTTTTTCCTGCTTAAAAAAAATGTTGGTAATTAGCTAGATTTTAAAACGGTTGATCTATAAATATTCGATGGATGGGTCTATTTAAGACCTCGATGGTTTTTTTTTTTGCATTGAATCAACATCGAAGGAGCCCTTATTTCACTGAAATAAGGACACCACTCTACTTCTGATCTCCGTTACAAAGGGAACGTTGCATTATAAACTCATAGAATTCAAAAACAATCGAGGATTTTTTGATTCAATATGCAAGCACTGACAATGTTTTAGTTAAATAAATACATGCAAACTAAATTGTTTCTCCATATAAACTGTGATTTTCTTTTATATAATATAAATTATTTATCTATTTTTATATGTATTTTGTTAAGTTTAGTGTTTTAATTTATTAATTTATTAATTTATTTATATATTTATTTATATACTTGTTGTTTCACTAACTTAATTATATTAATCTCTGTCTGTTTTTGTTTCCTCTTAATACTCTTAATACTGACTCGTTACTTAATTAATTACTTATTAATTAATTAGTTTCCCTTTCTTATTTTTTTGTGATTAAAAGAAAGGAATATCAAAACTCGATTTTAAAAAAATACGATGTTCTATCAGTCGTGAGTTATGGACAAGACAAAACCAAACTACTTCTAAGTTTCAATTTTTCACCTACTCTTCCCGCTCGTTGCTTAAAAATGCACAAAACGAGTAATCATAATCGCTTAAGAGCGACCTAAGCAAATAAACAGAAAGGGTTTCGGAGTGAGTCCCTGAAAGACCAAGGGAACAAGATCGCGAGCTGCACCCTTTTACCTGACCCGAAACTTGCATTGAAAATTAGTCACATACTCATACAAAGAGTGTTTTTCCTTGCATTATTCTGTCATGCACACGATCACTGAATTAATACTACGGCACTGTGTATTAAAAATTAAGACTCCAGAATCATTTTAACTCCAGAGCTTTTCCTGAATTACAAAAAAAAATGAAAACTCAAAGGTAACACCAAAATAGTTCACCAAACGCTGTCGACCCTCCGCTGATTAAGAGTACCAACTACATTGTATTGCTTCCGAAAGCTGGCTTTTATTGTCTGGTTTGGCATCATGAACTTCTCTCTTAAGGTGTGCCAAACGTTTTCTTTGCGATTCAAGTCAGACAACTGAACTCCATTGAACTGGAACCACTCGTTTGTCTTTCACTAGAGTGTTTCGAGTCATTTTCCTCTCGGAAGACCTTTTCTAAGTGACATTTCTTCTTTGGCGGATGGGAACATAATATTGTCCCTCTCGATTTGATGTAACGGGCCCATACAATGATACCAAAAACACCACAAACCATAAGCGAAGAATTTGTTTGTTGTGTACAATTTCAACATCAGTTATTCAAAGGATGTCTTAAAAACTGACAGGAACTAGTACTACCTTACAAAACAATTTTGGACTTATCCGTCAATGTTGCGCCAATCTTCATAAAAAATGAAGCAAATTTTCTAGCGTACTAAAGACGTTTTTCCGTTTTTTTTTTTATTAGTAAATGGGTATTTTTTGGAATGCGAGCTGATAACGTATTCTTCCGATGTCATGCCACTTATTATTTTTGGGATTAGTGCAGTCCACTTTTTTTAAATCTACTTCAACCGTTTTTTTTACACAAAAAGGCAAAATGTTATTATCAAAGGACATTTCAATTTTAAAATACTCAATAATAAAGACCCACGTATTTTAGGGTTCATCCAATACAACCTTAAAAATTTCAAAAATATCAATGTTCAGTACTAATAATAAATGTTTTTTCGAAGCTCATTAATTGTTTTCTATAGTTTTCTTTAATTTTCTTCAGCTTTAGATCCTATTTTCTTACGATGAGTGAATACATTTTCAATGTGCAAATTCAGAACTAAACGTATTCATGCATTTTTTTTTAAAAATTTTTGTAACACTTCTGCTATTTTCGTGTTCGCAACTGAATTTATTACAAAACACCCTGTATGCATTGAAGAATGGAAAATTTTCTCAAATCCGTAGAACTCGCAGTTTATTGATTGCTTCAGTAAATGAAAAACAAAACAAAAAATTGCCTAATCATTTATTGTCAAACGCCAGCTAATTCGATTTAGAGCTTACAGATACGTCATAAGCATCACTTGTTCAATGAGCTTACGGAAAGTATCGCAAAATAATGTAATTACAGATACGTATGTAAAAAACATACTTCTACCATTGAACAATATTGTATTGGTTTCATGTTCGTATTGGTGTTTTCTTAATTAAGCTAGAATTGTTGTAAATGGTACATTTAATGCGGCAAACATTTGAAAAAAAAATAATAATAACAAACTTTCGGTTTGTGTGGAAAGGCCTTGAGCTTTATGAATGAATAGTTTGAAAGGAACACGTTTCCAAGCGTGACACACACATGTTATGACAGCAAAACCATATCAGCCACCCATGCATAGTTACATAGATACTTGTAAAGAAATGGAGTAAACGTTGTTTTTAATAATGAGACTGAATTTCAGTTGGAAAATAGGAGAGACCGATCTAGATTGGGGCTGATACAATAGAACTCAAAGGTTTGACCTTTCGTTTTTAGTTTTGTTCTTGACAATATCGCTGGATAAAAAATTATCGAAAAACGTTTTAATTTTGATTGAATCAAAACGACGATGGCGCCAAGAAACATATGTATGATAATGAATTTTGGAACAAGCTGTTTTGTATTGAAGATTCAGGACGTGACATGAGAAGCCAATTTAATCAGCGTGCCATTCGTTTAGATATGAGTTCCATAATCTTAATTGACATTTCCAACACGTTTGTTTTTCGGACATAAGTAGAATTCGAATTAGAAATCTTCACACCTTTTACTTGAATTGTTTTCCCAAGGTCTCTGCAAAAATTTAAAGATCTGGATCAAAGATACTAATTGAGTTCGTTCAAATTGACATACATTCATATTTTGAAGGTTGTTTTTAACTATGCTTCAAAAGATAAAAAGCCAAGAAGGATCATAATGTAGGTGTCTAGGTGATAGCATGCAGAGGAGAATATTCACTGATATGGATCTTGCTTCAGGTTTAGTGGTAGTTTCGACTCGAAGAGACTTTGAATCTACTTTAGAAGGATACTGCTATAAAGGAAGACCTTTACATTGATGGTGCTCATAAGTGGAGAGGGACCTTCATTTCACTGACGGCAGAGCAAGTCAGGAATCGAGTTGATACCCGAAATGGCTGAAAACATTATGAAGGATTGTGTTGTATTCTGCACAAGCCAAAGAATGCTCGGAAAGGGCTAAGAACTCAAACCAAAATGGCTATATTGCTTGCGTACCTGTACCTCACCCCGATTGTCTGGTGAAATGCGCATGATAAGAAATGTTTTTCTCAAGCATCATGATCGAAGATGCCGGCACCCGCTTTTGTGCAAGAATTAAGAATGAGAAGCAAATTTTAATAGAATCCATGTCCTATGGGACGAGTTAGGAAGGAAGTCTAAAGCATACTACATTCTTTGTATTCTTAAATTCAAGTCGAAGAAGAGTTGGAAGAGAATATGGTCTGCTTCGATCCGCGATGCATTTGCAGTCACTTTGCAAGTCATGAAAATGATTTTAGGAGATGTTTGCGGTTGCAAAAGATTAAGATTATTTACAACTTTGGTCATAAAAGTGCAATAGAGTACAGTGAGTATGCTTTGGTATCAAGCGTTTTTTTTAAAGCCGTTCCTTTCAGATACGTATCCAATCGACAGCTTTACCCGGAAACTCGGATTTTTTTTTAATTTCTTATTGAATAGTATGCAATGCACATATACAGAAGTATCTTGTGTTGGATTTTTTCGTGTGGATGACCTGGAGAGTTTTTTTTAGGATTGAAACCAGTTCGCAAGCATTGACAAATAACACATTATCTCGCTTGTCTAAGTTGCCAGGAATTTTAACACGACTCAGGCATGACGAAGAGGCAACAATATTCCAAACACCCAATCAGTCATTCTGTTCTTGCCTTGAAAGAAAAATCATTTCTATTCAAATATTGTGGTATTGCCAATATAAACCAAAAAAAAAAAACAATCCCTTCAAGTTATGAAAATAATGAGAAGTTTTGGTTAGTTTATTTAATTAATAGAACACTCGTTTCAGAATATTTTTGTGCATAAATTTTATATGTTAAGTATTGACTATCTTAATCAAAGCTAAATATTATGCCAAAACGACCTATGTCAATAAAAAAGCATGAAAAAATTGCTGCCGTAAGCTCTCTCGTATACAGAAATACTTTCACACCAGATTTTCATTTCAAAGGCGTATAATATGTAGACGTCTGCAAGACTAATTAAGATTTAATCTAAATGGGGCAACTCCATTAACTTTTAATGAAAGGAGAACCCGAATCCTTGTACCATTGAACTGGAAACCACATTTTCAGAGCGTATAAGGATTTGTTTATTCTAAGGTCATGGACATGATTCTTAGCCCATGTTGGGTAAAATATATTTTATGTTTTCTTATAGCATCTTAGTACGATACCAATTTATTTAATATCAGTGAAAATGGTATCTTAAGAAAGAAATGAGAGAGGATGAAAATGAATTGAGTGTCCGACCAAAAGTTTAGTGTTTTTTTACAGAAAATTATGACCTTAAGAGTGATTAAAGGAAACGTTTTATTAAGTTGGTGGAACTAGTAAAAATACAGCAAAATCGTCAAAAAAAGAGGGCAAAGAGTTTGTGGGGAAAATTTCACATCAATCGCATTTAAAGGGATTTGACTCTACCATCAGAACGTAAAGGTCTTACCATAATAGACTTAAATAGGATAATTCAAAAGAAAACGAAAATTTTAAGTTATACCAAACGCTTTAAGTGCTCATAAAAGAGCTCAGTAGGCGTTTAGTAAGTTATCACATTCTCAATTCATTTTGATGTTTTTGTCAAATTTCCGTACCGAATCTTTCATTTTATTCAGACAAGACTTAAGCTAGCTTAAATTAACGAAAGCTTCAAGAAGTCCAACTAAATGCTATTATGCGTGTAACGGTTCATTTAGCAAAGCCGACTTAAGCTCTTTTAAGTCTATCAGCAGAGAACTCCACTTTTTCAAATTTTCACCCTTTTGATAATAGCACAACGATACGAAGAAATGCGCATTTTTAATCGATTTCTGAGCAGCATTTGTAAGATGTTCATAATTGAACAGATGTACCCATATTTCCATGTATTTGCTTCACGCCACTCGAATATCCCATTACAGTACCCTCCACTTTGATGACCATACCTACAAATGTTTTGCAGGTTTAGAAAACTCGTTTACAAGGATTCCCTTAGTTCGTTTTTCGGCTCGGGTGTTTGGCTGTTTAACACCAGGTCTGGCAGTCAAACCTATGAAGGAATATCTATTGTTCTGGCAATGGTACAACTGCGAAGCTTCTAAAGCTTGATATCAAACCCTTACGAGTAGATATTAAACTTCCGAACAACATGAGTAAAATTTGAATGTTCCTGAACCCTGGGCTTCTATTTGAAGTTTGTTGGAAGGACAAACTTTCAATATCCTCGTCCGATTGTGTATCTCAACACTTTGAACGTTGTACCTTTGATGAACACCGGGTGATTTTTTCCAATCAATCAGGTTTCGCCCAAAGCACAGCTGACAGCAGATGACATAAGAAAAACGATCAAAAAATGCTATGCTTTGTTTCTTCTTGATATCTGTTAAAGTCTTTGAAACGAATTTACTAAATTTTCCGGTCACACAACTCGACAAAACATAATAGGGACAAGAAGATTTTTTCCTAGTTCCATGTGTGGTCCATTGCAGTTTCTGCAGTCGTTACTGAGCGTTGCTCAATCAACTTACCCCAAGATTTGTCGGTAACTATGTAAGACGGAATAAAAATCAGAAAAAAAAACTTGTCCTACATTGCTTCAATCTCTCCTGGAAGGACGGCCTTACAACATAGGTACTCATCCAATTCACCTTGTCGCTATCGTAATGCGAAATACATGTAATAAGTTCCTGTCCTATGCAATCTTATCAACAACCTAAGCATCATGATTAACTCTTAAGCTATAGCTTGAATCTGAAACCATAGTACAAACAAAACAAAATAATTAAACCAGTTTTTGATTTAAATTCTTACGTAGGATTTGTTTATAGCACAGAATGTTGTCGGCCCTCGAATTCTGCTCGAGAAGCATTAATTTAAATTCACCTTGACAGCGCTAGCCTTGTGATACGAAGTACGAGCTTTCGGAGAAACCAACCACTTTACTATGAAAAGGGCTGCTGACACAGTCTCATGAAATCGATTTATCAAAATGAGTTAACAGTCAACATCATGTCCGTGGGCCATTCATCCTGTTGCCTCCAATAATCACAAAACCATTAACAACAACCATAATGAAGAACTTGTATTATTATTCTTCATCTCCCTTTAATGGTATACATGTGTACTCAGCCTGCCAATTGATGGCGTTTATTGGGTCAGGGCCTTTATTGTCGTTATTGTATATAGCCAGTAGTCACAATCAACTCTTAGCAGGCTATACCGACTCACCGCAATTCCACATTTGTCACGCATATATACCCATTGTTAAAACAAAGTCATTGTAATGTAATACCTAAACAGAGTTATGCAAAATATGAAGAAAAAAAATGGCAACATCATCTGAGGGGCGAGGGGCAACACAAACAAGTATCTAGAGGTAAACAGCAAAGGTTGCTGAACATCCTCTCTCAACACACCTCGTATCTAGATGCATTTATCGAACAAAGTATTTCACTTTCGTTGTGTTGCTTGTTACACAACGGGTCGACTGTAGGCTGACTGCTCTGTACGAGTAGAAGAAGAACTAGACTCAGACTCAGTTTTTTTTTACCTTTGCGCATCTGAGAAATTACTTTTGTATCTAGTCTTTATGAAATCCAAATTCAAGTCACTTGAAACTGGTTTTCGAAATATCTGGATATAAACAAGTATATAAGTGTGGTTTTGTAACACTTGCTATACAAGTAAGTCGGATCTTGTTGTCGTCTAAAGCACATAGGCAGGTGATCTTAAGAGTGCAATATTCTGACAAGCAGATACGAGTGTCTAACATCTAAAGCCAATGACGACTGTGTCCGTGTATCTGGAATCGTGTACCTCTTGTATGTATGGTTGCCGATTTACAAAAGAAAAAAGGGAAAGGCAGTCCACAAATAGCCAGACTTCGGTCCCAAGGCTTTTAATTGTGTTACTATAATATAATTGCACATTCCTCGTATTGTTGGTCGTTTTATTACCCGAGAGGCTTACTTTCGATGTTAAGTATTCTTCTTGTCGAGTTTGTTTTTTCACTTGTCCATTTTTGATTTGTACTTCTTGTTTCTGCATAGTGTGTCTGTATTGACTTTCTTGGCTGTTCTTAAATCAATCAGTTTCGAATTGCGTAACGAAAATCCGAAAGTAGATTTGGTAGAGTTAGCAGCGTACTTCGCTAACAAGAATGTTAAAACTTTAATAACCATAATTAACTGTAACGCAATTTAATTGAAATTCTGATAGCCATTAAATTTGCAGTTAACGTAAATTGTATGGTTGTACATTTTGTTTTTGTACTCTGCAAAATATTTTGAGCGCAAAAAAAAAATCAAAAGAGAAGCATTAAAAAAACAACTTTTTCTTTAATTTAATCCAAGGTAAAAGTTATAGTTCTTAGTGCTTCGAGCGAAGGACTTTGGCTCACTTCAAGGTTCTGCTTGATACAATAAAGCTTAAACTGTACCTTCTAAACCTTGCTAAACACTATTCTATTATTCACGAGAGTTATGAGCAGATTACAGTCAAACTTAACACAATTTTCGATTATTAAGGCTATGAATATTTACAGGGAAACTGAAGGCCCGAAGATTTTTTTAGAAATACGTTTTCGAATATCGAAGCTGTACACTGACACAAGTAAAGAAGATGTTGTATTGCTTAATCGACTATCTTTTTTTTTTTTTTGGTGGCGAAATAATAGTCATAAAATATTTTAGTTAGATACATTGGATAGTTTAAGCAAAGGATTGATATTAAAGATTTTACATTCGCTCAAAATTCACAGTATCCGATTTGCCTCTAGTTGATGCATGTAGCAGTAACTGCATCTTCCTGGTAGACTGTGTCATATTATGACATTATCTTCATTAATCATCATCGGAAGTAGACTTGAAACTGATGAGCACCATAACTAGGACAGAAAATATTTGTACATGTATAATTTTGGAAATCCGATAGATGGACCCCAAAGCAATAACTTCTTTGCAATTCGAAGAAAAATTAAAATAACGCCTTCTCAAGAAAAGGGATATTGTTTTTCCATTTCTGTCGCATGTGACTAATTGAATAGCACCCTTAACATACTAGAACGGGAAACAATTGACCTTATATAATGTTATTGCAAAAGTACTGTCACATACGATATTCAGTATTATTTGTATTCAATGTGAAATACTATACAACCGACAGTGACATGTGCCTTCGAGAAGGATTTCCCCTGTTCTAATCCCGACGACCGACGTCTCACATTACTTTTCTGAAAACTTTTTGATGTGAAACTCTCAACTTGACAACAGTTTGTCACGCGCGATAGAACAATAAACTGAAATCAATATCTTGCCGATGATTAAAGGGTAAAACAGAAATACATATAATAAAAAGAAAAGAAATAAATAAAACTGACGAGGATAAACTCGTCGTGAACGTTTTTAAATGTTTTGTTTTTTTTTTTTATCCAAGCTGCGTAGGTTTGAAGACGTCAATATTACTTTATTTTTTATGTTAGCATGAAATATCCTTTGCAGCTACATCAGCAGAACAAAGTGACGCATTAAAATGTCAAGACCACGAATACAGGACTGCGTCGTTTCTGTTAAAAAATATCGTCAATAATCTGTGGATGATAAATTATAATAAGAATATTTGTCGGGGTTAACCAGTTGATAGATATCACAGGGTTTGAAATGTACACAGATTCCTAAGCCGACAAAATTGTGAAACAATGCCTTAAAGATAAAGGAAATAATTTGACTCCTATGACAATACCAGTTGGGGCCATCTATCGTTATAAGCATCATACTGAGAGTCACGGACATACGTTAACCAAATGTTTTGAAATGCTACAAGTGTGCAGAACACAGACACGAAATCACTTATCGATTCCTATTCCATCAATTTTATGCAGCTAGGTACTCTTTTCCGCAGTGTACACACAAGCTATTCTTCAGTGCCTCCTTTTGCTAATTAAAACACGTAAATAAGTAAGTCCATTCGAATGTTGTAGTCAGGACAAAAAATTGGAACTCGCCTTGACAACTCAGTAAAATATATTTTTTCGATCAAAATCAGTTTTATTATTTTACAGCTATATAGTTATGATTCAGACTCATCGCTTTTTAATTATCGCAGTCTGATGTAGGCAATTTTGAGAGAGCTTACATAAGTGGCACAAAGAAGCTGCAATTGAACAAACCTTAAAATCTACCCGAAGAAAGGAAAGAAGCATTTGAATGCAACGTGGTTACGACCTATTTATATAAATTGAATGACGAAAAGAAGCAGAAGACACCAGCATGGCATAAACGAGGCATTAATGGCAGGAGCAAAAATATTCGTGCCGCAGTTGGGCCCTGAGATTAACTCATCTTAGAACATGAAAGGCTTGGTTTCTATTCTATTTTTTTTTTATTCGAACGGAATGTTGGATTTCACTGGGTTGGGTTGTTTTGGAGCTTTTCACTCGTCATAATTTAAGGCGGATATCGGAATCCATCGGACCTTCTTCGCTTAGACAAAGTATGTGGGTATCTTTCCAATGATCGTTCTCGATGGTAGCAATTAGTTTCATTCAATTTCCCATGGCGTCATCAGCGATGCATGTAGAATGCTGTTTTTCATAATTTTTTTTAAGGCCAAGAAATTTTCAATCTATCAAAAAATTTGTGTCAGTATTTTTCTGATTATGTATATCAGCACATATCTTTATTTTAAATTACCGACGAACGTCACAGAAAGGACAATAAAGCAACAGCAAAGGCCCATGCGAAATCAATAATTTTTTAAGTAAAAAATGCTTGAGTTCGAAAGCGCGATGAGCAATACTATAAGTCTCAATTTTTTCAATGTCGGTAAATTTATTAATGCGTTTAAATTTCATAATTCATTGAATCATTTCTTGTCAGAAAGGGTTTCGTAGCAAATTACACGTAAAGTAACAGAGACAGTCGAAATTGGAATGTAATAATTAATGAATTGGTATTTGTGTGCAATGGCTTTTAATAACGAAGCTCGATCGACCTCGACCCGGGGAATGCATTTATTCGTTATTGTTATTATTTTTAATTTTTTTTTTTTGTAACAATTAGGTCAAGCGAAATCTGAATGTTTGCAGAGATCCATTGATATATGTTCACAATTGTTTGTTTTACACGTAGATATGTGGAAAGGAGCCTCGAACTCGACAATTGTTGGAAAAATTTTCATATTCGCAGACCTACTACATTATATTTTATTTTGATATACAATATTATTTGTTTATTGACCTTGCGTTTTGTGTGCTAGCATAAAATTAAACTATGCAAACTGAGGGATATTGTGTTTTGTCTATCCTTGAACTGTTGTTTTGTAGACGAAAGAAAAATTATTAGATCATTGAAAACTTTCATTTGCCATCGAATATCTTATTTTTCACTTCTTCTTCAGTTAAAAAAAAATTCTACAAAAGCAATTTCATAAAGTTCTTCACATCCCCTTCCTCATCATCAATGCTCTCGCTGAGGTCCTCCAATATCTGATAAGTGCTTAGAAAAACGATAGTAAATCGGATCGCATCCTCCACAACTTGAAACAAGCTAGTTTTAAAAAGGGTAGCCATCGCAAACTGTTGCTAGTTCCATGTCCGATACACTTCTTGTTGCACTCAGTTTATTATCATTCTGATTGAACGGAACGGCCTCAACTTTAATACCAATTAGACGAAAATCGTTACGAATTATGTTACATTCTTTACAAGTTAAATAATGAGAACTGCTACTCCACTGCAAGGTTTACTTAATCGACATTGGACTCCTGCGAAATTCACTGTTCTTTTGAAAAAAGATGAGGCGTACAGCAAAGCGTAAGTGGAGTTAATTCTACTGCATGGAGAAAAACTGCTCATTACTCGGGCTGCCCGTTCCACCTCCATCAAGGCCCGATACCCGATTACTACATACCAGGAACGTCGATGCATCAATTCGACCTGGCATGCATATTCTCGAGAAACTTTAATTCAGAGTTCTACTTTCGTATTCTTGATGACTGCGGCGCCTTTCCCTTTGTCGAACTTAAATGAATTTCCGGTGCTAGAAAAACTAAAGCATGAAATCCGGGAAACCACCCTTTTTCACGTTTTCAAACTAAAATATACAAGCAAAAAGTTTTAAACAAATAGCTGGATTTCCACATCGTCATGAGCACAGCGTAAAACAATTAACGTGGCATCACAATGTGCCAACAACTTGCCAAAGTTTGCGTCTAGCAGCTACCTCAACTTTACTTATTTCGTTTATGAAATCACAATTTTATAAAAAATGTTTCTACTTAATTAAGAGATCAATATGAATTTAGATACATATACATAAATGCATATGATTAAGATTATTTTCATCTAAAAACATTGCATTAAATATAAACAACATAATCTATTTGTGAGTAAGTCATGCAGAAAGGTGCCTGACGATGAGAAAAAGGTTATCTTAAAGGTTGCACTTGTTAAGCTTTAATATTTAGATTAGTTTTTCCTTTTTTTTTTGTCTTGAGAACAGGCAACTGAAACTTGCTAAAGCAGATAACCCATAAGTGATCCAAATGTAATAACAAAAAATCAACTTTGTCATTAATCCATCTGAATGTTCATATGCGATGAGTGAATGCTCAATCGAGAGTGTTTGCAACTGAATAACGCGTTCTTGATAAAAAAAAACGGTATATTTAAAAAACAACTTAATTAAATATAGCTTGAAGATCATTATGAGGTTTTCATTTCTGAAGTCCTGTGAATCATATGAGTAAAATGTTATGGCTTCTCATGCTCGCAGGTTAAAGACAAGAATCAAGTTCAGATCGAGGAAGTCTTTGATAAACTAAGTTTTGTCAACTGTTAAGTCAACTTCAATATCCACCTTGAAACTATTTTTAAGTTAATTAACTTTTACTTACTATCAGAGAAATTAGATGACGATCCTCGATCTTTGAACCGCACCTCCGGTATTTCTTACTTCACGTCTTTTATAAACTCGATGTGGCCGATCTATATAACACAGACCATCCCAACGACAAAAGAAAAAAGCCAGACAAAGTTGGAAGACTCTGTGCCAAAGTAGAATTGAAGTGATCGTGAGAGCCAACACCTTGTTTACGAAATCCGATACACTCGTATACGGTTATTGGTCAAAACTCAACGTAACATCGGGGATTCCCTACAAATGAACGAGTTAATTGGCATCCGGAACTCAGCCATCACATTGTATAGCCGAGAACTATCTCTTAAGATGTTAATATCAGCTTGAAAAAATAAGATCTCTGTGATTTAACGATTGACTAATCTTGTAAATGATATTCAGAAAAGACATGCTTAAAAAGTTGTAACAATAGATCAACTTTCAGTGAAAGCTTTCGTCATCTCGATCCTAGCAGCTGGTATGTGATAAGCTACAAACCAGAAGGTTGCCACTACTTTTGTCTGACGGTAATTGGTTAAAGCTTTCCGAGAGCTGTGCCTTTTTTTCAAAGATAGATCGGATTTAACCTCTCCACAGTTCTTATCACTCCTTTTATGGCCATCCCTATACAGAATCTTTTACAAATTTCATATCGTTTAGGTTCTTATTCAAACTTATATTGTTCGCAGAGCAAAGCTTTTCCATTCCTTCGACAAACTTTCATAAAAAATTAAAACTGATAGGCTATCTTCGTTTTATTAATAACTTTTGCAAACGTTAATTAGCTGGAAACAAAACATATGAAAGTCGGATTTCGTCTCCCATTTGGTGTTCCCCCTTAAAATCATTAATTTTTTACATCTTTCTAAGCATCGTTAAAGGGTTTTTTTTTGTTAGGCGAAATAGTAATTTGTAAAGAAGATCACTTAAAATGTGACACTTAACTACCCGTTGCATCCGTTTAAATAAGCGCAAATTGCGCAAATGTCGTTATCAATTGACGCCTCAGTAATATACTCGAAAGTTTATCTGTACTTGTGTATTTGAAGAATAGTCAATTTTCTTCAGGTCGACCGGTGAAATTGATGAATTTCGCAATCGCCGATGACGACTTTGATAATTTGTATGCACGGGGTGTTGGGGACGACTTTTGCTCATTCAGGTCGACAACGATTACAAATTGCTGGAGCACTTAAAAATCCATCGCAGAAAGAAATCTTCCTAATTAAAAAACTGTTATCACGAGAACTCTTCTCTGTGTGTGTGTGCACGGGTGTAGATTCCTGGGAATGTGCGATTCTTTTGAATGCCTTGCGTTCGTCAATTAGTTTTGAAGTCTCTGGCCGAAAGACTATCATATTTGGAGTTGATTTTGAGCTGTAGTACGTTGCATTTCGTTTTGAGTTTGATTCTAATAGTAACATTGTTTTTCTTTTATTTTCTATTTGCAGTGCGGGACATTAGAAGCACCCGATTCGTATCATCATCAGAGATCAACCAGAATGGACGCTTTCCAAATTGACGACGGTTTTCACTCGGACGGAGGAAGCGAGACTCCACCGCCTAGTCCCAGCTCGGGCATTTCAATTGCATCAACATCGGATCATGGATCACTGGAGAGTGTAGATACTGGTGGCGCACAACGCTTGGCAGTGCTGTCATTTGAGCAGGTTCGCAAATTGCATGACGTCATGGACGAAACAGTTGCCATACATGGCCGTGGTAACTTCCCCACTCTTGAGGTGAAATTAAAAGACTTAGTTAACTCAGTGCGCAGAAAGCTGGAGACTGATATTGTCACCGGCGGAGCTGGAGTCATAGTCAAGGACATACGCTTGAATGGTGGAGCCGCTAGTCATGTTTTAGCATCAGAAGATCAGCCATACAACGATTTGGACCTTATTTATGCCATTGAGTTCAGCTCTAATCGTCATTTCGATCGAGTCAAGACGGCTGTGCTGAATACATTGTTGGACCTGTTGCCGGAGGGTGTGTCAAAGCGTCGCATTATGCCATGTGCACTCAAGGAGGCTTATGTCGGAAAAATGGTGAAGGTTAATAATAATAACGATGGCGACCGATGGAGCCTCATATCTTTGGGCAATTCGCCAGGACACAAAAATGTCGAACTGAAATTTGTCGATACAATGCGAAGGCAATTCGAATTCAGTGTCGATTCCTTCCAAATTGTATTGGATTCACTTTTGTTGTTCTACGACTGTGCTGCTCTACCAATTTCCGAGAATTTCTATCCGACCGTGGTCGGTGAATCCGTCTATGGAGACTTTCAGGAGGCTCTCTATCACTTGCAAAAGAAACTGATCTCAACACGACAGCCAGAGGAGATTCGCGGTGGCGGTCTGCTCAAATATTGCAACTTGTTGGTAAGAAACTATAAACCAGTCGATTCACAACGAATTAAGACACTTGAACGATACATGTGTTCGAGATTTTTCATTGATTTCCCGGATATAAGTACACAGACTGTTAAACTGGAGGCATATCTGAGAAATCATTTCTGGGGTATCGACGAGGAGCCCCTTCAATATCAGTACCTGATGCATTTACGTGAAGTGGTCGAGACATCGACAGTTTGTCTAATGGGCCACGAGAGACGACAGACACTGTTGCTAATACAGGCATTAGCAATGCAAGTGCTGTGCAGAAAACAACAGGCACAAGTACAGGAGCAAATACAGCACCAACATCAGCAGCACCAACAAGCGCCACAACAGCAGCAACAGCAATTGACACAAACAATTGTTGTCGACATGCAAGCTCAACAAAATGCAACATCTACCCAACATCTGTTGGTTCAACAATCGCCACAGTCAAACCAGGTATCAGCAACAGTGTGTTGCCAAAGCCAACTGCAAGATGGTCAGCAACAGCAAGTGCTGACCGTAACCCAACAACAGACTCAGGCAACCGTTCCTCAGACGATACAAATCCAAGCCGGTCCACCAAGTCTCATCTATGCCAATGGAGTTTATTACGCACCTGTGATCCCAGCACCAATCTGCACATGCAACTCAACGTGGTTGAGCACGTGATTATCACTGCTCCCAACAACAACCAGCACACAATTACAATCATGCTCATCACCCTCATCCTCATCAACATCGACAACGACATCAAAATCGCTATCTTGTCCATTAAACTCATGTCCATCATCATCAACATCATCTTCCTCATCAATTTCAGAAAATACTACAGTGAATGCTTGTGCTTACGCAACACTCTCGTGCTTGAGCTCTGAATGTATCGATGGGCAGCATCTCCTAATGCCTGCATACTTCATTTGGCCAACCACACAAGCACTACCGATCGAATTTTCCGCAGATCATCAATGGACTTCCAATTATTCCACTGCTTCTGCAATAACAACGACAGTTGACCGTATCTGCGCCACTCCTGACACTCATCCACCTCTGTTAACCACATGCAGGTGATTATAGATAACAACAGCAGAATCAATTTCACACACAAAAAAGTCAACCTTAACAACTTTTACAAAACATTAATCAATACAACAAAGAAAAATAAGAAAAGAAAAAAAAATATAAATGTACTTTATCGTAAGAATCTATTTAATTAAAAAAAAAAACAGCAAACAATATATACACATATATTAGTATAAAACTAACATAAAGCAGACAAAATTATTGAAACTAATACACTCACCCGCAAATATGCATATATAACAATGGGTATTGATTTGAAGTTTTAACAAAAAAACAACAACAACAAATATATAAATCTTCCTATTTGTATTACAAAAAAATATGTATCTTTATATAAACTGTCAAATATCTTGCGATCTTTTAATCATTTCTTAAAACAATCTGAAAAGATGAACTACATTAAAACTTAGTATAAATCTTAAGGTGAATGACTTAAACTTGTAATATCAAAAATAAACAAAAAAAAATACTTTATTCTGCTTGCATATAACTTCTTTTGTTTTATTATTATTATTATAGCTTTCGTTTTTATTTTATTTTATTTTTTTTTTTAATTCTAGATTAAACAATTAGTTTAAATATAATCATAGAACCCTGAGTATTCCTGTAAAACAAAACAATAATCTTATTGCAGCAGGAATGAAATATTTAAATAAATAAATCCATCTGAGATATAAAATAAATCTCCTTAAAAACAAAATATATATGAATATATTTTGAAAAAAAAAATCAATTTTGTGGTGATAATAAAAATAATAAATTAATCATCTTATAATTAAGTTAAAAACGAGTCTACACACAATTTTCTTCAATTTTAGTTCTCAACTGAATAAAGGAAATCTTATTTTAAGTATTCCACAAGAGCAAATCCAATAAAAGTCCTTATTTTTTCCACATACTACACACGTCCTTTTTTTTTAAAAAAAAAACAATAAAGATGAATGAAAAGATTCACAAATTTAAAATGTGTTTTTTTCTATCTGTTTTTAATAAAATTTAAATGTGAATTGTATTAAATCTAACATCAATTACAGAAAGAAGTACTTTTATTTTTAAGTTCTTATGTTTAGTTTTTAAAAAAAATAAATCTATAAATAAATATACATTTATGCATACACAAATAAATAAAACTTTAGTTAAATCATCTTCAATTTATACTTCCTACTGTAGTTGTTATTTTCAATATTATTTTTTGTCTTTTGCCTGATTTATTTTGTTCAGTGTATTTAAAGTTATACGAGTATGTGTAAAATGCATACTAATATGTATGTGTTTATGAATATATTTTCCGTTTATTATTATTATTATTATTTACTTCTTTTGATATTGTTATACAAAATAGTTGATTAATAAACTTAAAGAAATAATAGTTATTATTATAAATTAAACTGAAAAATAAAAACTTCACATTTCTTCAGATTTGTAATAAAAAAAACATGATTTTTTGTGAACTGAAGTCATTACACAAAAAAAATATTAAAAATAATAATTTTTGCGTTTTATTTTCTCCAAAACAAAAAACAAAAATATTTCTTTCAGTCGTGAAATAAATTGCTATATGAATGAAAAGGCTTATTTATATTTTTTGGGTTTGTATATTTCGAATTGGTAAATAGTGTACATATCAAGAACAATTGATTGAATAAAGAACGAGTTTGAGAAAGTATTGGAATGCGTTTGTGTCTTTGAACTCTCTTTTTTATTTTTTGAAATTTGTGTTTTGAAAATACGGTTAATGACAAAATTATTTGCAAAGTTAAGTCTTTATGCAATGCCTCACATTCTGGTTCAAAAACTTTACATGGTAAAGCATTTTAGTCGCAAAATAATAGAGAAACACACGGTCACATCTAACGTTCTTTGCTCTTAAGAAAATCATTTGGTAAAAGTCAAAATGTATGAAAATTAAAAAAAAACTAGAAACAATTTGTTAGCGTTCTTTCTACGGACGATAAAGCTTGCATAGACAACACCTATTGGTGAACACTCTTTAAATCTGATAAACAGAACCTTTTAGCAACTTATCGGAGGCCACTTGTTCGGAGGCAGGATCAATCATCGCAAATACGTTTGTCGGTTGAGGAAATCAATTCAAGTCGACAAAAAATCGATCGTCTCATTTAAATAATAAAAAATTTTGAGCATTAAGAATTTTTGCAACAACAGCGAAGCAGAGAACAATGGAAAAATGGAAAAAAATGCGAGTCAAGTCAAATCTCTTTGATTTAACAGACGCAATGTTAGTTTTTCTCCTAAGAATAACTAGTCTCATCATAAACATTTTTTATTGTTTAAAACAACTCGAGTCGGTCGAAATGACGTCGGTTTTCAGTCGAAAATGACAAATGAATTGGAGGTGAATTTATATCGAGAGCGACTTCATATTACAATATGATAATGCACTTACAACGATTGGAACCTTAAAAACTGTGTCCAAAGCAGATCGAGAGGCTTTGAGATTTTCTCAAAATATTTGGGTTTGAATATTTTTGAAAATGTTTGTCATCTTGTCAAATCATAAATCCCACGAAATATTGAAGAATCAGCGAAAGAAATTGATCGATTTAATAACCGGTCAAAGTTCCATTCTAGAAGATCAAATCCAAAATTTATAGATTTCGTTTCCAGGTGGATGGCAGTTGTTATTTATTCAGAAGTTGGAAGTACCAGTAATAATCACTGTTTTTAAATAAAACCATGGATTTTCCCCATATTAATGAAAAAAGTTTTTTTTTAACAATAAACTAAAAGTTGCATCCCTTAAATGTGAGTATTTTTATTAAGAGAGGTAAAGCGTAAAAAACGCCTCTGCGCAAATAATTTCGAGTCGACCGTGTTATTAACAATAAAGTTAGATGTGTGTGATATATCAAATGCATTCGTCAGCTATTGCTTGATTCATCCCATCTGGTTTGGCTGCCATAAAAAATATTACATCAACCAAAATCTCGAGTATAGTTCACATATATGGGTGCACTCCGAAAGCAATCCGTCGGTTCTACTCGACGGTTAACAAAGTCAACCGAGCCACGTTTTCTGCCCTTCTATATAACTCCAATATCCTTTATTTTAATAAATGGATAAAGACGTAATGTGTCTAATTGGAAGGGTATTCAAAACCCCTTGAACGCATGTATATTATAAAAAACAAATGTATTTTTTATCCATCGTGCGGAAACCACAATTCTTCTTTTTTTTCGAAAAAACAGGTCCTCTGATCCTCTTAAGGATACATATCCATTCATGGGCACCTGATTGGATGGACTTGATTTTCAACAATTATTTTCCACAATTCCACAGCGAATTATTTTTTGAAATCGGTTTACTATTCCCGGTACACTTGAAGACACAGGAATAACTTTTAAAATTTTGGAAACCATTCATGATTCTTAACAAAAAAAAGCAATACTTACCAAGGGAGCTGCAAACAACACTAGTAGATTTTCCACACCAAAACTAGAGCCTGATTCATAGTTGTGCAAATCAAGCCGATGCAGACTGATCAACGAAAGAAAAAGGAAATTTGAAATTCCGGCTCGAATTCGAATTTGATTTACATTCAGTCGAAACTGTGGATGATGAGAACCCATTTGAATTGAATTCCTGCAGACGGAGATACCTCATCCTTAGCTACATTGAGGATGAAAGTGTTGTTCTTAAATAGCCCGGCAGAATCAAAGCACATGCTGGATAGTTTCTTTCTTAGAACAGCTTCTTCAGATATAGTATCTTTGTGTATGATTTGCGGTGGATAATTCTAAAAGTACATTGCAAAGATATAGCTTCAGTGAGCATATATTTATGTCTTTATCCAGGCCAACGATTTTTGTAATTGAAAACAGTGTCCAAAATCGAAAGACAAATCAATTGAAATCAATTTCAGTAGCCATACTTACATAAGCTTGTACTACACCGGGGCAGACCAGAAATTAATCATTTCTATACGGAGAACGATTGGTCCATTGTGAATTCTTGCAGCCGGAGATAACTGAATTCGTCGTGCTTGTTTGGGGCGGAACAGCAACAAAGTGCAAGTACATAGATGTTGGATGGTCTCATCTTTATTTTGCTCATGAAAGCTTTTGCAGGAATCATTTTGAGAGTACCATGTGAATACTTCAGTGAGCATCTGCAAGGCAGGACAAGGACATATATATTATATTTTTTTGTTAAAGCCGGGGCATGCTCCTTGCATCGAAAACTAAGTGAAGAATCATTTAAGTATTCTTTTCTGGAGCTCTTTGTAGTCTTATGCTGTGGCAGTTGGTACATCTTAGCAATACCTATAGTTCAACCGTAAAATAACTTTGTCTGAAAGGTGGCCTTGAAAATTTGGGATTTAGTTTCATTACTCGCTTTCGACTTGTGATTAGTAAACCAGCACGGTTTATATTGTTATGTTAAAATTATGTATTGTTTCTTGAATATTTAGACTAAATATCAAACATTTATTAAGATGAACCGGATGACTTCCGCCGATATATGATATATTATTTCGCAGTCGTTAAATGAACTGATCGCGATCAACGCTAACACCGATTTTATTCGATGTTGAAAGCAATTACATCTGTTGAAAGGATACATGTATCATAAGCAAACAAAGTTTTTGGAAAATTGCTATGACGAGGGAAACGGGGTTAATGTTGTACAGCATTGTATTGAGAAAAAACTTTCGCATAAGGAACAAAAACAAAACAACTTAATGACTAGAATGGAAGAATGTAGAAAAAATATTATTTTCAATACACAAACATAAATACTTACACATTTACTTCTAATGACTCAACAAATAAATATGTAAATATAGGATTACCGGTTGAAAATGTCGTTATTGCAGACAACTTCATATCTATTACTCTGAGGTGAATTTTGACCATGACAGCTGTCACACCAGAAACTACATGTCATTGTCTAATTATTTCAGTCTAGGTTCTTGGTCATTAGTGAAAACACACAAGTTTTTGTAAAGCTGTAAAATGTCTACATTCGTGCAATCAAAACAACATTTGCGGGAAGTTTTAATATGCTTCTTTCATTTAAAGAAAAAAGCAACTGAAGCGCATCAATTGCTTACCGAAGCTTACCCGGGCTATACTATAGATGTTAGAATGTGTCAGCGGTGGTTTAAGCAGTTCAAAGATGGTGATTTCGATACCGAAGTCAAAGAACGACCCGGCCAGGTGAAAAAGTTTGAAGACCATGAATTGGAGGCATTGCTCGATCAAGATCCGTCACAAACGCAAGAAGAACTTGCAAAATCACTTGGCGTTGCTCAGCAAACCATTTCCGATCGTTTGAAAGCAATGAGAATGATCCGAAAGGTAGGAAGGACATTGGGTGCCGTATGAATTGAAGCCACGAGACGTCGAACGCCGATTTTGCATGTCCGAAATGCTGCTTGAACGCCACAAAAAGAAGTCTTTTTTGCATCGAATCATCACTGGTGATGAAAAATGGGCATACAAACGTATGGATAACCCGGGCATGCCTCAACATCGACGGCCGTTTAGAATATTCATGGCCTGAAGGTTAGGCTGTGCACTTGGTGGGACCAGAAGGGAGTTGCGTATTATGAGCTGCTAAAACCGAATGAAACAATCACAGGCGAGGTCTACCGACGGCAATTGATGCGTTTGAGCCCAGCACTGAAGGAAAAACGGACGGAAATGGTCGCAAGAAACGATAAAGTTATTTTGCAACATGACAATGCTCGGCCACATGTTGCAAATGTCGTCAAAACTTACCTTGAAACGCTCAAATGGGATGTCCTGCCCCACCCGCTGTATAGTCCAGACCTTGCGCCATCCGATTACTATCTCTTCCGATCGATGCAACATGGCCTGGCTGACCAGCACTTACGTCATTTCGATGATGTCAAAAAATGAATCGATTCGTGGATTGCGGCCAAACCGGTCGAATATTTCAGAACGGGTATGCATAATTTTCCAGAAAAATGAGAAGAATGTGTGGCTAGCGATGGGCAATACCTTGAATATTGAATTAATATCTATTTTTCCTCAAGAAAGCATTGATTTTTGAAAAAAATTACATTTTCAACCGGTAGTCCATTAAATGAATCAATACTAGCTTGAATAATAACAACAATTTAAAATTATAAGTAAATAAATTAAAAAAAAAAACATAAATATAAATAAAATAAACAGTCTTCTTTTATAAAGGCTGCACCTGCGCCTGCGCCTGCGTAGGCTCAACACTTAGTCCAGTTACCATTGGCTATTGGCTTCAAATTAATGGCATTACCACTGGCTTGGTCGAATAGCGCTAGTAGTTTGACTGATGGCTGGCGTTGTTGTAGTGGTGGATGTATCGGCTAGAGCTCCGAGTTCGTGTTGTGGCTTGTGAGGATCTATGTGTGGAAGACACTGCTGTGAAGGCATAACACAAGGCATGTTTTTTTTTAAACCTAGCTAGCCAGTCGTTCGATAAGATGATTCCCAGCCAGTCAAAGCCAGCCGATTTTATATCTCTCCAAGTTGGGACAGGTTATTTCGTTCCCATGACATCAGCCGTTAACTTTTAAAGTGCTCAGTTGTAAGCCAAGTTTTATTTTTTTTATTTATTCTGATAACAATCATTTTTAATTTGCCCAATTTACAAAAACATAAAAAAGAGGTATGTAATCATAACATAGTTGATTATATTACTAAAACATCTTTATCTAATTCAAATTACAATGCCAGTGGTGCACGAATACTTCCTTCAGCGCACTGTATAATTCGGGTAGGGCTTTCGCTACTTTCTTGCTCCAATTTTTCTTGCTTTATTTCTTAACTTTATTTATAAACAACAAAATAATTAAATTTTTCCATTGCCTTCCATCGTACACAGACTACCGTCAAATGTCTAAAGAACAGAACAATCTTACAATTGCCAACCTATACAACAATAACAATACAAAAAGGGTGTTGAGCTTCGTCTTCCAAAGTTTTAATAAGTCAACATCAAATCATCCATCCCATTTCGGGCTTCACCCATAGAATTAAATTGGAACCAAATACATCGGAATTTAACCACTACAAAACCACTACAAAAAAATCGTTCGATCCTCTGCTCATTCTTCCACTCGCTCTGTACTAATTGCATTAAAGGAGTATTCATTAAAAAAAATAAAACATTATATGTAACCACTTTATGTATAAATATTATTTAATTAATCATTATCCACAATATTTAGCTAAAAAATAACCAATTAGTTCTTAAATTCTTGCTCTACTGAAGAGGTTTAATGTTGAGTAATGGCAGGAGAGATTAAGTATCATTGTAAGAAATGTTTTCTATGACATTGTAAATTCTTACTATGACACTGTGCATGATTCTCCGAAACACAAGAATCGATTGTAAAAGTTCAGATTTTGGGTATTCAATTTTTGTTGCTTTATTCGCATTCTATAGGGTTCATGTGATATGCTCATTAAATAAAAGTAAGGAGTCGAGATATTCGTTTAAACTTTTCAATGCTTGGAATTCATTAACACTTCATTTCAGGAACTTACTATACGTCTAGTTGCGGACACGTTAAATCAGAGAAGAGTGTTGCACGAGTGTCAGATACGCCGTGTCTTCGTTTTCTTCGTTATGTTGTCAGCAGGTGACAAGTGAATTCAATAATACCTGAATACTTTATGCAATTGCTCCACTAAACAGCGGATTCATAGATTATTATATGGCTGTTCGGCATGCAGCAAGGTTTCTTCTTTCTTGCAATGTTTAGATTAGTCTCGATGCAATTAACCAAGCTTAGCAAGTCGGACGTGCATAAATAACAGTATAAAAAAGGCCTAACGCAAAAGAAAATAAGGCTAAATACAGCACTATTGATAAGGAATTCAAAGCAAGGAGCGACAAAAAACTTTGGATTATCCAACAACGATAAGGGGCAAAGTAAAAATCAATCATTTTGTACGCAAGACTATTATTCCAGATGGTATCGAACGCCTTCTCAATGTCAAGGAGTATCATCTCTGTGGATTTTCCTGGTGCACACGTTACATAGATTTGATATGACTGGCTCTCTTCGATCATTATCGATATTTTAATCGTGCTACTAAAGTTGCGGTGCCAACATCTGCAGAGCTGAAGGTGACGAGAAATTGACGACCATCGGCAACTTACCACACTCGATTATCAGCTGGCCAAGAACGGAGAGAGAGAAAGAGCATTGTACTCTCGTCAAAAAGCTTTACATAAAGCTGCTAGACGAATTTTCGTAACACCGATCACTATGGACTAGACCGCTGACTCAACAAATTGAAATCAAACAAAGATTAGCTTAAGTTTTTTTGGAAGCTCACAATCACAATTTGCTTATACTGCTTAGTGAACTTATTGACCTACAACTATGCGGATAGTCAGGAGCCTTTCCAGTCTTTAGTCTTGGTGTATATAACCTAAGCTATTTTCCAAACATAAGGAAAATATTGCACTTCAAGGCATGCATTAATAATGAATGTCAACAACTTCACCCTGACGTTAGGTAACTGCTTGACTTAAAGTTTTAAATGCGGTTTACACCAGGAGTCTTGTGTGCCTCCAAGTAATCAATATGGAATTGTAAATCGTCCTCGGTGACAAGAGCGGATGGAGTTTTAGTAATCAAAGCATTGAAAGTAACGGGCTTTTCAACAGGGACGCTACAAAAGTAGAGCGACAGGGACAGCGAACGACGCTATATTTCTTGCCGCTCTTTTGACATTTCTCTTCAGTAAGGTTTGCCATTTCATGATGGAAAGATATACGAGCCAACAACGAGTCAAAATTATTAAAATTTACTACCGAAATTAGGAGTCAGTGGCCTCAACGTTAAGAGCGCTACGTCCAATTTATGGTCGTCATAATCGTCCTAGCAGATCAACAATTGAGCGTCTAGTGGAAAAATTTGAATCCACAGGCACAGTACAAAATGTTCCAGTGCCAGTGAGACAAAGAAGTGCCCGTAGTGTCGAGAATATTGCTGCCGCTGAGGCTTCGGTTTGGTGTGGTTTATGGGCCGGCGGCGTCATTGGGCCGTACTTCTTCCGTGATGATCAAGACCAGCCCGTTACTGTGAATGAGGATCGCTACCGTTCAATAATAACCGAATATTTTTGGCCCCAATTGGATGATATGGACTTGGAGGACAAGTGGTTCCAACAGGATGGCGCCACAAGCCACACAACGAATGTCACAATCAATTTATTGGAAACCAAGTTTGGAGAACGTGTTATCTCACGAAATGGTCCAGCCGCTTGGCCGCCTCGGTCGCGCGATTTGACGCCGATAGACTATTTCCTGTGGGGCTACGTCAAGTCTATGGTCTATGCCAACAAGCCAGCGACGATTGGTGCTTCTTCTTCGTACGAATATCGAACGTGAAATTGCAGCAGTATCGACCGATTTATGCTTGAAAACCGTCGAAAATTGGGTTCAGCGTCTGGACTTCTGCAAGCGTGCCCGTGGTGGCCATGCAAAAGAAATCGAGTTTCATACATAATGGCATCGAACGTACTTTCACAGGAATAAAGAATTTGATTGTCATCCAAAACCGTTTTTGTTTTATTTAAAAAAAAACTTCTATAGCGCTCTTATTGAAAAACCCGACATAATTCACTAAAATATCGGTGTGTGCATCACCTTAAGCAGAATGAAGCACAATCATTATTAGAAAAAGTTTACGAGTTTCACTACAATTAAAGTTTGAAGACTTAAACACAATTTGCCTATTTTTGTGTTTAATTATGGTATTCTGGCTATATTCGAAAATGACTTTGCATTTTTTTCAAGAGCTTTTGGCTTTTGGTTCCATTCATTGCTATCTGCTGAGATATGAGCTTTGAAATGGACTAGTTTAAGTACTAGATGTTTTCTCGATATAAACGTTGTCGATATCCTTGCCAATATCCCCTTCGATAATTTCTTAAATCTGAAATGAAAGCTTATTTCGGGTTATCTTTTCCAGAACTATATGCACAGATTCGCCAAAGTCACAGACTCGTTAAAGTCATTAACATCACAATCAATATCTCCTTTGATTAGAAATACTTTCGAGAGTTATTGTTCTTTCTCGAAGTTTAGTATTGATTTTCGAGCGTTTGTGCACCCAGTTTGCATTTTTAAGATTAAGATATTACATGGTGGCGTAGGATTTGTTTGGTGAATAACATTTTTCTCTCTGGTTTTATTTACCTTGGCATTTATTGAAAAGATAATACCTCTCAAATGGTGCCCATTGTTTGCTTCGATCTGACCTGATCTTTCCATTACTTTTCATGGAGTTTCAGGTCACAACGCCTTCACTTTTTCTCGGATATTACACTTAAGCCTTGGTATAGTTCTTGGCATATTCATAGCCTCACAGAAAATAGTCTGGACCCGTTTAATCGGGCCAACACGGTGACCATTTTAAATCAGAAAAACACGATATTATCCGATCATGAAAAATTTCCTCAGGAGAGCCATAGGTGGACGAACTGTCGCCCCATCT
Source organism: Orthonevra nobilis (assembly GCA_963555765.1). Taxonomy (NCBI): domain Eukaryota; kingdom Metazoa; phylum Arthropoda; class Insecta; order Diptera; family Syrphidae; genus Orthonevra; species Orthonevra nobilis. The sequence goes on from OY743226.1 coordinate 56,227,109, forward strand.
TGTTGGAACCACAATTTTTAATTGTTAAACAATTTTCAATCATTGCCCAGTATTGAAAGCCATCCGCGTGAACAAATTCCAATGATTAATACTGAAGGTTTTCAACACCCTACTGTCATTTCAGTGGGTGCATTGGACGTTCAATAATTATTTTCGGATTTTCGATGCCCCATAATCTGCAATTTTGTTTATTCACTTTACCGTTGAGGTGAAAATGGACCTCTTCGCTCATTATGAATTTGACAATAAACTCGTTGCTCTCATGGAACATGTCATGAAAACTCCCTGCATATTGAATGCGTATTTGTGAAAAATTTGTTTTTAACTCATGAACCAATTGAATCTTACACTAACTGCTGAGAACTTCGCCTTGTGGAAGTTTCACGGTTTTCTTCATACTTGCTTGCAATGTTCACATCATTTCGAACTGTGCGAAGTCATCCACCAAAGCAGAAGATCACAGACTGCCCGTTGTTGTTGAAATCGCTCGCCCAATCGGTAAAGTGTTGGAGCACTATGCGCATTTCGAAAATGAAGGAAATTTCTTTGTGTCTAAATAATTGAATGTCGACTTTCAAAATAAAATTTAAGAACTTCGGTTCTTTGTTCTGTGCTGAATCTTTCCATCATACATTTCGTAAGTTTTTTGAAGTTAATTCTGGAAAAAAAATACGTAAACAAAAAAAGTACTAAGTTGGCACAAGACTGGAAAAATTTGTTCCATTATTTGACTAGTACTGTTGGTTACAAAAATATCAAGGACGACCACTAGAATCAGCTGAAAAATAATTTGGAACTGCAGAATCCAAATAGAAATTAGGAGGGAAATAGTAACTGAGTAATTTCCACAACACTTACATAGCTGGTGCGCATCCGCTTGCCACACCATGAATGTTGTTATCCGATGGATTTGGCTGACGAAATTATGTTCTCTTTTAATTTCAATCCTCCATAGTTGAGCACTCTGCAACTTTGTATCCAAATTATTCAAGTCTTTTAAAAAAAAAAATGTCCTTTCTATTTTGCTTCAAGGCTCAGCATTAAACAATGTTATAGCTCTTTCATAAATTTAATCATTGTGTCACGCCAAACTAAACAGTTGCAGACAGTCAAGCAAGTTATTTATCTGTTTATCTTGTCCCAACAAACTACGAGTACCTCTCTCGCTACGAGCGTAATAAATCAACGAAAAAATTCACATCCAACGGCTTCCATCCGGCAACATTCTTCTACCATAGTGATGCTCTCAAGGCAGCGAACATACCTCTGGGCATTTAAATTCACGCTATTGCTAACGACAAGAAGACGTGTTTATTTCCGCAACTCGTCGAAAATGAAAACTCCGCTCCAGCCAGAGCTATGGTGCAATATCCACTGAAACTCCTTTCTCAATTCTCAATTGAAAAGTACATGGAACCACCTGTAAGCCTAGCTTTTATTTGCACAAATGTACAATTTATTGTGGGGAGTTTGCAATGTGGCAGGCATTCGTAAATTGATTGGTAATGGCAATCTAATCCCATTGACTGAACCGCTAAACGGTTGTCCATATCATTGGTATCTTGTGTGCTACACTCAACCCTATTAAATCAAACGAAAACGACGAGTTAATTATGATGTTAGTGTCTCCTGAGATTGTGCACATAATTGGTGCTGTACTCACACGAAAGTGTCCATCCGTTGAAGTGTCGGGCTACACTTTTACAAGTGGACGGGTCGAAATTTAACTGCATGTAATTAGGGTTCAAACTCGTTTGGGACCGACTCGGCTGAAGAATTTTAGCAGTAAAATTATGTAATCACATGCTTCATGCAAGTAAAAGCTGATGACGGGAACTTTGAAGGATTCAAGACACATAATCGTAGCAGCAATTAATTTCGGGACAACCAACACTGCTGGATGACCGAGTCACAAGCTGTGGAAAGCTACTGTAAGATTTAGTGACACTAATGCCGTGAAGAAGTCCATTGCATCCACTTAGTCTTCAATGGAGTGTTCTAGATTTCAAAATATGCCAGAAGTTATAACTTTACAATTGTTCTAGTCCATGAGAGAAGAAAACGCCGAAATTGCTCAGCCTTCGAGTGGCTACAATCAATATTTATTGATAAACAAAAACGCTAAAATTAGACGCGGTGGACCTGGAAATTCCAGTAAATTCTTAGCTGCCTCCAACTGAGAAGGGTAAGGTTGTGTTCACCTTCGAAAGTACGGTTTGCTGGTCCCTCTGGTAGAATAGACCAATCGTCACAGCATCTGCGATTGTTTGATCCTTGAAATTTAGTTTTTCTGGTGGATGTTATCCGTAGACACTCTAAGCTGCATCATTTTTTTTTTATTTGTACAAAAAAAAACTGGAATCTTGAATGACGCCACGTTGGGTTCGAGTGATATGTCTAACTCGCAATTCCTGTTCAGGAAATGTTGAAATCAAATGACATCATGTCTCATTTCAAGAAACCAATCCAAGTCTTGAACCGTAAGGATATACTTGGTTCAAAATGCACAGCAAAATACATTTTTGGAACCTCGTACCGCATAACCCGATCAGTTACCCAGTGATCCCAAGATTGGCTTATGTAGTTCTGTTTGATGAAAGCGGTAATGAGTATCAGCTTGAAATTGATATGTCTTTTCCAGAGTCTATTTTAAATTTGCTCGGCTGTCGATACCGGGCTGGAAGCCGAAGTGGTATTTACCAAACTGTGTTTTTGCGTTGTTCAGCCGATATACTCGTTAATAAAAGATCGTCTTATTTATAGATAGGATAGATTGTGCTGATACTTCATTTTTCGGGAATGTTTTTTTTCCTCCCAAACTTGACTGCTGATGTTAAGCATATTTCTTCTATAAAATCTCCGACAGATTTAAACATTCCGCTGCTGCTTTTATGATTTTTGATAACCACTCTAACTTCCATTACTTTGTGTGGAAGATCTTCGTCTTCAGCCTTTCACCCTCTCCTCGTCATTATCATTTAGACGCTACTGAAAATGTTGGGAATATTGGCTTTTTATGGACTGCCGGAACCAAGGCTCTTGGGTTATTTGTAAACATGTCATTGTCTGATTCTTTTCCATTGACATCATTGAGCTTGGAGGCTATGTGAGCTATTTCCCATTTACGATTTTAGTATTTTTTTTCTTTTACTCGTCAAGCTCTGTCGTTTCAATTTCGGCTAGAGTGTTCTTTGCAGCGGGTTTAAATCTTTTTCTTCACGTACTCGTCGTCATACCAAATATTTTAAGGCTTTCACAAATTCTAAATACTTGACAAGTGTTACCATCTGTTTGCGGATAGCAGGTTACTCTTGGGATCATTTTGAGAGGAAATCGGGTCCAGCTTATTATCAATCGGAGGCCACTCCACCAATAACGTCTTCTTCACAGATCTTAGCATTAAATTCGGAAAATTCCTCTTTCATAGAGCAATCGGCGTCGTTCGTTGGGGTATGTTCATACGGCTTGAAATCGATGACCCCAATACTAAGCATGATATACGTATGTACGATGGGGACAGTCTAAGAGATTGCCATAGCATCAGATGGTATGTGTCCACTTACTTATAAGTTGCGACAGCGCAAATGATTCATCAATAGGACTACGATGATATTGTCAGATTTAGACACGACAAAAGCGTCCAATTATCTTAAATGATGGACGTTATTATATTGAATATCGGTACAGTAGCGTACAGTCTCGTGCATGCTCCTACGTCTTTTCACTTAAAAATTCTGCCATACTGGACTCGCATTAGTCAAAATCGGATGCACAAAAGCTAGTTAGCATATGACCTTCACATCTGATCTCTTGGAAATAAAAAGTATCTTCAAGGGCATAATCAGAGTCGTCAACGAATTCCTCAGCATTTTAGAAACGTTAATATAAAAGACTATAGGTGCCAATAATGTGCCTTGTAGCAGACCATTGATAGTTTCAAAAACTTTTGGCTTTGTCTACTTTTTATCTGTTGCAACAAATTTCTTCTCGCGTAATTTCAAAACAATTGAATTAAAAATAAAACATTGGACCAGCATATAGTTCGAAATCAATGGATAATCAAAAAAGTGCATCGAACATTAAGAGTAAAATGACCCTTTAGAAAGTTAACTTTCAGCTTACTCGACAAAGAGTAATGCTCAAGAAAACACTGATTGAAAATGAAACTTCTTGCTTGCTGTACAGGAAAACATCAACTATCATACTATATTATCTAATAAATTCGTCTGTCAACACAAGTTCCAAGATCGTGGCTATCAACACAGAAGAGGAAAAGTTGAATTTGCTTTGATAGCTCGCTCATAAGCATTTATTTCAAGTATGAACTTCATCGAGATGCATCTTACTGACCACCAGCCATCCCAAGTGGTTACGTTGATATGTTCAATTCCCCCTACTAATCGGTGGAGGCCAATCATTTTCCAGCGAGGAGCCAGCAATCAAGTAGCATCACAAAACCGACTATAAACTAGGCAGATTATTGTGTCATAACCGATGTTCATGCTTGTACCATTCGAAAGGAGGAAGCCAAAAAAAAAAAAAACACTTGATTGTCCATGGACAGATCGCACAAACCAAAGATTGGTCATTCGGTAACCTGCCCCGAGGTAAGCTATAAAAAAACGAACCAGTAACTACGAGTATAATCAATTTCGATGGTTGGAAAAGTGAAAGACTTCAGTGGCACTTTGTGGCAGACAATTCGAAGAGGAAGGGACCTCTTCGTAGAAACCATATCATTAGTGTAATCAAGACAATTACCTAGGTGCAGTCAGTAATGATGAAATAAAAGAACACAGCCTCAGATCAAACCTTAAGCCATTGGTTTACCAGCGAACAGTTTGAACAGCATTTTTATCGTCAATTCATCTGTGCATATAAAAAAAAAGGGGAAGAGATAGTTTCAACATGATGGTTTGAAATTTAAAACTTATTTGAAAATGGGCAACAAATTTAAGGGTAACAGTTTCGAGAGCTGAGGCGCAAGTGTCAGGAAAGATGAGTGCTTATAAATGATATCGCCTGCATGAATGATAAAAGTAATTTGGGATTGAATTCTATGCAAAGATTTAAGATTTTTCTTATCCATAAAAAACTCAGTGAATACCTCAAGAAAAGAGAAACACCGAAACTTATGAACTATGCAATCAATTGGAAATGCTTCAGATTAAGATTAACTTGACAAATTTCATTAAACATACATGACGCTCCTCAGAATAAGATTTGATGTATCAATATTCGTATATTCATCTGATATTATAAATTAAGTCGATGAAAAGAGAAGTGCGCGTAAAATATGGTAGCACCTCAGAACGGCCGGGTTGCACAGGGATCACGTATTTGTTGTTACCGAGAATGCAAGAAATACTTACTCCTTCTAACTTAGCTTCAAGGCTTTTATTCCGCCAAAAATAGAGAACAATGCACAAATCTAAGCAGGTGCACCCAAAACCACCTTGCACCAGCTAAATAGAATCCAAACGAGTACGATGAAACTCATTAACTCGCTGGACCATCGAAGGAAGAAATGTTTCCTGTTTGTCGTTGTTTGTTTGTTACCTTTAACACCAACGCTCCGAAAAAATAGCTTATTGCATTCCGCCCCTTCAACAATTCACTCGCAATATCCGCACATCACTGAATGCTCATCAGTTTACCCTTAAGCTTATTTTTGAGCGCACTGTGCAATTAAGAGACTCTTTTATAAGCCGATTAGTGCGCATCTAGGGCCTACAGCAATTTAAGCCCAATGTGAACCGGTACCGTCTTTCTATCCCTTCTAATATTTCTTCTGCTTGTGCTGTGTAAACTCACTTAAAAGCTACATACAGTCCCTTACACTAATTAAAAAAAAGGATCCCAGGCTCAAATCCAGCAGTTATTCTTGCGATTTTATTAGGTTTCCGAAACTGGAATTTCGCAATTTCCCGATGGAATCAACTCAATGGAGGCGCACTGTCTCGTGGTGCATATCATTGGGGCAAAAAGCCCCGGAGATCAAGTTGTTGGTCGAAGTCATTGCTCTTGCAATGTGACTTCGAATAAGTTTTATCAGAAAGTTGTCCACTCTGATCAGGTTGGCCCCGTTGTACAGAACCTCATTACTGTAGATTTTTTTCTACTCAGACTGTGGAGTTCTATATAAATGGAGACAAGCCCAAAGACATCGTCTCTCGAAAACCCGTATCTTTCCCATTAAGCTTGTTCCCACGTTAAACCAAACGGGACAGCCATAGGCAAGGACAGGCCGAATAAGGGCCGTGTAGCAGATCACCTTTACCTTGGCATCGAGTTGACTGCTGTGAAAAAGCCTCTTTGTCAAGGCAAAAGCCGCTTTGGCTCTGGCCAGAGCAGCATCTATATGTTTGTTAAAATATAAATATTGACCGAGCCAGATCCCAAGGTACTTCGATTCTCTAATGGCTGTCCGTTTTGTCCAACAACTTCGCCACTTTTTTCTAGTATTTCTAGAAGCCCCAGACAACGGAGTCCTGAACAGAATGGTCTCGCACCTTCCCTGAATCTTTTCCCTGATCTTTTCGAAGTCACGTTGCAAAAGACTTACAATGACCTCGATCTTCGGACTTGACCTGTACGCGATCAAGTCATCTGCGTACGGCGAAATAACTACACCCTCTTGTAGACCGTTTTTAATTTCAAAAGTCCCAGCAGACGTTACACTGCCATTTTTGACAATAAACTGTCTGCTGGTGAGCATATCTAAGATTATGTACAGCAGCGGTCTGCTTATGCCGAGCTGGTCAAGCTTGAAAATAAGCCCTTGCAACCAAACAATGTCAAAGGCCCTCTCCAAGTCAATAAACAAGGCACCCGTGCACTGCTTCTAGAGGAAGGTGTTTAAGAACAATGTTTGGTACTGCGTCGTTTCCCACAGATTTCTTACTTCTCAGTGAACCGAAAATGACCAGGAGATCTTCCTTTGATATGAATGGAGGGTGAGTCCCTTCATTGGCGATGACATCATTTGCCAAATTATCCCCATTGAACATGGTAAACCCAGTGTTCTCCGATCGCCAGTGCTCAATGTCATATCGAAAGTAGAACTTGTGCAACAGGACACGATTTTCCAAGATATGGTTCGGGCGAGTGCTAACATTCACCTTATACACATCCTAAAACGTCGCACCTATTACTTCAACTTTCTCCTGAGGATCTTCGATCAAAAAAAAGTTGTCATCTTGGATCTATGCCTGCTGTCACAAGTACTTGTTCGTTGTCTGTAGTTCGGGGGAGCTTAAGACATGGAAGCTCATTCTGACTTTTTCTTCGAAATAATTTATTAATTTCCGGGAACATACTAGGATTGCTTACTTTAACAGCCCGGATTTTGTTATTCCAATGCGAATTAATTGCAGCACGGTAATTTTGCTGATTTAATTGCTGTAGGTTTTTAAGCTGTGATTTCAGTGTCCTAACCTCCGAGTTTTGTGGGTCGGTGAAACGTCTATATAGGAGTTTAAGTCTCGTCAGTAGCCTACTCTTTTGTCGGTGTAGAGTCAGCTGTATCCGTTCGTCAAATAGCAATAGTTCGACACTATTCTGACCCCACCAATTGAATAGTAGGTGAATGATTTCTCCAATTGCTGTGTTTAGCGTTTAGATCTCCGGCCATAGTAATAGGTTTCCTTTGGACCCTTTGGAAATCCTAAAATCGTAATCTGGTCCTATACAAAATGGCAATGACGAATGGGGAAAAAAAGATAAGGATAATGCGGATTTGAATGCTGACTTCCTTGATGCAACATTTAAGCCTTTTGACGGTAAGGCATTGGCGGACGATTTCGAAGATTTGGTTACAGTTCGTGATAACATGACTTAAATTAGTCAAGCGATCGAATTTGGATAAACCACAAGGCTATGCTTGTTGCGATTTAATAATTCGACAATTCCTCAACGAAATGAAGCTGTAGTTGTAAGACGTTTTAGTCTAGTGAGAAGTCGACGAAGTGAAAATAGTTTCGAAACTTTGAGTTTGAAAATATTATTTACTATAAAGTGTCTTCAACTAACGCCACGCACGGATAATATGAAAGCCTCCATCATATGCATGGACGGGATATACTCAAAAAAATTAATTATACAATTTATTTCACATAACAGCTATAAAAATAACCATAAAAGACGGTGAAATTCAAGTACTCAAGTTTTACAGGTCAGTATGACCACAATTTTTGGCAAAATAATTATGTTGTTAATAAACAGAATAACAGCTTTTGCGGATCCAAAGCCACTCAATTAATACATAAAATATTACAGCGCCCTCCCGACGTAAATTCGAGGTGATCTATCATTTAGACATATGCTATCACAGAAACCGGCGACTGCTTTCGAAGTTAATCAATTTGGTCTTCCATCAAGACGGTATCACATAACAAACAGCTCATGCTACTATGCAAATTTTAACACAATTTTTTCCCGGTCGAATTTTTTTTTAAAATTGTTCATATGGACTGACCTCCTCAATAACCTGATTTGACACCTCTCGATTTTTGTCCACGTCGTACTTGAAAGAAAAGGTATATACCAACAAACCAACTACAATCTTGATGCTAAAGGACAACGAGAAAGGAGGCAAAAAGTCCGGATAGATAGACCATCCGAAGCAAATATGACAATTCAATCACCAGGATTATGCATTCAGCATTAATAGATGTCTCAGACTGATGTCAGTGTGAAGAACTCTCTGTGAATCCTATCAAAACCGTTCTGGTCCCCTTGACAATGAGGAGACAACTGACTCAGTCTCCAATTGTTATTGAGGGAACCTCCCTGGTATACTTCAGTGAAGTGAAGTATCTCGGTGTTATCTTGGATAAGAAACTGAACTGGACTTCCATCACAGAACGCGCAACCAAGGCCATGTGGGCCTGTAAGCGGTTCTTCGGTAGGACTTGGGGTCTCGAACCTAAGATGCTTTACTGGAAGGCAACATACTGCATGTAGACATTTCTAACCGAACCCAAAAACTTATTCTTTTATACCGATGGCTCAAAAATGGCAAGTGGAGTTGGTGCCGGTGTCTATGGACCCAACACATAAATCTCTATACCCATGGGAAAACATCCAAGTATTTTCCAGACTGAACTATAAGCCATCGAATCCAGTGCCACAGTTAACCTTACAAAAGGCCATAGAGGGGACAGAATTCTAATATATTCAGAAAGCCAAACAGCGCTCAAGGTACTGTCATCCAATCTAATGGAATCAAAATGTGTCAAAAGCTGCTACGACGCCTTACAATCCCTATCCCGACGTAACAAAGGTAGGCTAGGATAGTTTCCAGGTCATCATGGAATCGCAGGCAATGAAATTGCGGACGAACTAGCCAGGGCTCTAAAACCGCGTTCACTGGTCCCTTCTATGGCGTAAGCTGGACTCTGGCAAGAGGTCTGACCACTAAGTCGGAAAACAAGCTACGAATTGCCCACTGGAGAAATCTTCCTGGACTCAGACAATCTAAACTACTAATAAATCCTTTCTCTGACAGAGAAATCCTTAAACTCAGCAAGGAGAATATTAGAAAGCTCGTGAGCTTCCTCTCTGGCCAATGCCGCTTGAGATCACATCCAACCAAACTACGGCTCAGTACAACCACCGAATGCCGACTCTATTTGGAAGGCGGAGAAACGGCTGTACACATTCTTTGTGAATGTCCAGATCTAATTTGGTAAAGAAAGCGTATCTTCCTCAAAGAGATATGCTCCCATTCGGCATTCGACAGTCCAATGCTAAAGACATTCTGACTTTAATCAGAAGGATGGAATGTCTGTTAGCCTTAACAATTTCCCCAAGATACAAAAGATCTACTCTTTCAGATCACAGTGTCCGCCACTTGGACAGGGGCAGGTATTTAAAAAAAAAAATCTGACGCTTTATGGTTAAGTATCGGATCTACATTTTTTTAAACCTACAAATTGAGCAGTGACACCCGTCATCAATTTGGATTACGATTGGTAAATTAAATAGATACTTTTGAGAGTATTTCGAAGTTAAATTTGTGTTCTTCTTCAAATAGCTTTTCAGGTTATGGAAACGCACGCCACAGACACAGCAACCAACATTTTTTGACATTTGAAACCACAACAAAGATACGAGTTATCTTTTGGTTGTGCGAAAGTAATTACTTCTTCTATACAGAATGAATTGAGTTATTTCATGTGAAAGCCCATCAAAGTATGAATAAAAGTCCCACCCTCTGTTTTAAGGTGACATGACTTCGTATATAAAAAGAAATTACATTCATTTGGATGAGCAATTATGTTCTAAGGAATTGGTTTCAAATTTCAGAAAATACTGCGAATCTCCTTAAAGGCTTTATCTACATATGATCAGATTATCAGGGTTAAAATATTCTCTTATTTAATTGGCTTAACGCACATCCGATTGTGACTTCCAACACGTTCAGCAGTTGAATCTTTTTCCTTTTTCATTTCCAAACAAAGAAAATAAATTTGCATAAAGTGCATAAATGCTACAATTTTATATTTTCAATTTGAATTGAAGAAATCTAATATCGTCGCGATGTCATGCTGGTGGGTCGTCATAATACTTATCTGTTTTAAAATGCTGCAGCCTCAATCAAATCAATATTTTTTTCTTATTTAATATTAGGTTGGCAACTAAGTAATTGCGGATTTTTTTTAAGAAAATAATAGACAATTATTTCATGGAACGAAATAACTTTATTCTGTAATGTATTTCCCATTTTGAGCAATGACCTTTTGCCATTTTTCAGGCAGCATCATAATTCCACGTTCATAAAACTTCTGGTTTTTATCAGCAAAAAACTGAACCAGGTACGATTAGACATCATCATTATTATTGAAATTTTTACCATTCAAGGAGTTTTGCAAAAATCGAAATAATAAGTTATCAGATTGTGCAGGGTCAGGACTATATGGTGGGTGTGGCAAAATATCCCAACCAAGCTCCAATAATTTCAGCCGAGTGACCAAAAATGTGTGTGGCCTTGCATTTTCACGATGGTCATTTCAGGCCGCTTTTCCACAACTGCATTGTTCAATTTTGTTAGTTGTTTAATGTAGACATCAGAATTGATCGTTCGGTTGGGTGGTAAAAGTTAAAAAGAGAAAATTCCTTTGTAATCCCACCAAACTGATAACCAGAGTTGTAAAAGACTGCAATCTTTTGTAATGCAATCCCTGAATTCTCGGAAAGTATTTCATGATTTGTGATTCATTCAATTTACTTCATATGATTACTTAGACTCCAGCATTGAAATCAATCATTCTTTTTGAAGTCTTGATTGGATCAATCTTTACGACCAGTCTTTTGATTTGAAAACAATTGAATGCAATTCTATCGACTGACCCGTCTTTGGGACTTCAAAGTTTTTTGTTGCAGTCTTTGGGATTTCAGCATGTGAACAGGTTTGAAACAGAAAGAATCACGAATCACACTTTTATATGGAGTATTATGGGCTTGGGGACGGAGTCGTACTAAGAGCAGTTAATAAAATGAAAGTAAATAAATTATATTTATTTCAATTAAGAATTAACATATTTTAAATTACATATTTAACAATTTTCCAAACTATTAACTTTCAGAAGCAGCAATTTTTCAAAATTGGAGTCTGAAAGGGCTCCGCGCCGAGGCGTATTCCTTAGACCAGCAACTGAAAACAGCCTTTCCACAGCTGCTGGGGCAGGTAGTGGAGTGTTAAACCTTAAAAATATTTTATTCAAGGCTGGATATTGGCAGAGGAGTTCTATGGATGTCGATGGATTGGCAAGATATGCATGATATTCGATATTCTACAGATGAACAGCAGATATTAGATGATTCTTATAGCTGATCTGGAATGTGAAGTAATTAAAGTCTTTGTAAATGGTTGCTTTCATTTTGTTACCTGCATTGCCGAAATTAAAATATGGAATTTTACCTTCACTACTTGTTTTTTTTCATTTTCAGAGTTTTGATCATTTCCGGAAGCAATTCTTATTCTGACTAATGAACTTAATTCCGCTATTTTGGTGTCATTAAACTCTGAATTCAGTGCTGACACCCAATTGAGTTTTGCCAATGGACAAAGTACCGAAGTAACAATCGCATCTTCGACGTCACTCGTTAAATAAAAGTATGCGTGAAATCGTCTAACTAGCGATTCTTCGATTTTATTAACAAAATTCATTGATGATATTGTCGCTAAATAACTTCTCATAGGACACTCTGATTGTTGCTAAGGTTGGCAGCAAGTAACCATACAGTTATTTAAAATATGTAAATTATTGTTTGAAATAAATTTAATAATAAAAATAATTTTTTAAAAATGTATTTACTTTAATTTTATTAATTGCTCTTTTTGTAATAGAACGACTCCTTCCCCATCCCCATCCCCTCCTCCCGACGTGAACACAGCGTACTCCTCTTCCTCTAAACCTTAAAGCCCATTATACTCCATACAAAAGTGTGATTCGTGATTATTTCTTTTTCAAACCTGTTCACATGCTGAAATCCCAAAGACTGCAACAAAAAACTTTTAAGTCCCAAAGACTTGAGACTTGACAAAGAGAATGATGATTTCAGTATTGAAGTCTGGTTCGTAGAGTAAATTTATGAACTGAATAGTCATAGATATGAAGTCAATTGATTTTTAAAATCAAAAGATTTAAATCTTTTACATCTCTGCTGATAACTCCTTTTGATGCTGGTTCACCTAGCTTGCTCCACGATCTTTTCCGATTGACGTTGTTGTAAATAACCCATTTTTCATTACCAGTTATCAATTGTTTTAAAAATGGATCATTTTCATAACGTTTCGTTGTGTTAAATGATTTTCTTACAGTTCATGAGGAACCCATATATCGAGTTTTCTTAAATAGCAAAGTTGCTTTAAGCGATTTTCAATACATGTATGTGATACATGAAGCTTCTCTACAATCTCACGTGTTGTACTGCGATGATCCGAATCGATTATTGCTTTGATTTGGTCGTCATCTGGCCGACCAGAGCATTTTTCATCTTTGAGTGAAAAATCACCAGAAGGAAATTTGGCAAATAAATTTTGACACTGCCGTTGTTTTAAAGCTTTGTCACCATCAACAGCACATACATTTTTCTGAGCTTGCGATGCGTTTTTTCTTTTCTTTCTGGAAATAAAAAAGTAAAATATGACGTAAATGTTCGTTTTGATTTTCCACTTTTCAACAGACGCCAAACAGAAACTACACAACCGATAAAAAATTTTTTTTACTGATTGTCAATTGAAGTTGACGTTTCGATTTCGTCAGCAAACCTAAAAATTCAACAAAAGCTATCTTAGGGTGAAATCCGCAATTACTTAGTTGTCATTCCAATATGTTGACAGAGTGGTTCGTATATCGAAATAATGTGATGAAATCGAATTAGAAAATCTCCTGGAACCTTCCTAACGCATATGAATCTCGAAGGAAATAATATACTACTGTGTCCAAAAAATTAGGCGAGATTGTATTTATTTTGAAAATTCTTTATTTATTCTTCCAAATCAATAGTCACTTTCCGGGATGGCCTTCAGTTCCGTCTTCGCTACGGCTTGAATCTCCTCTATCGTATCAAAACGGTGTCCCCGGAGCGGTCTTGTGAGCTTGTTGAACAGCCAGAAGTCGCACGGCGCCAGATCAGGTGAAAACGGTGGTTGCGGAACGATATGGGTTGAGTTTTTGGCGAAATGATCACGAATTACGAGTGCGGTATGGGATGGTGCATTATCGTGGTGTAAAAACCAAAAATTGTCTTTCCACAATTCCGGCCTTTTTAGGCGGATAGCGTTACGCAAACGACGCATAACGTTCAAATAATATTCCTTGTTGACTGTTTGGCCGGTTGGAAGGAATTCATAAAGCACAACACCACGATAATCGAAGAAAACAGTCAACATGACCTTGATTTTTGAGCGACTTTGGCGCGGTTTTTTTGGTCTCGGCTCTCCTTTGGCACGATATTCGCTCGATTGATCGGTTGTTTCGGAGTCGTAAGCATAGATCCAAGTCTCATCGCCAGTTATAATGCGTTTCATGACATCCTGGTAGGCGGAAAGCATTGTTTCAACGCGACGCCTTTTTTCCAAAAAATTCAATGTTTTCGGTACCAGTCGAGATTTGACGCGCTTGAGGCCCAAAGTATCCTTCAAAATGGTATTGACTGAGCCTTTCGATAAGCCAACTTCATCAGCAAGGTCTCTAATCGTTAATCGATGGTTTTTCAACACCAAATCTTTGATTTGTTGGACGTGAGCTTCATCGGTTGAGGTTGATGGTCGCCCAGAACGCTCTTCGTCTTCGACACGTTCACGGCCGGCTTGGAAATCACTATACCACTTGTAAACATTTTTTTTAGACATAGCCTCATCATCAAAGGCTTTCTGCACCATCCTCAACGTATCCGCAGCAGAAAATTGATTCCGCAAACAAAATTTAATGCAAATTCTTTGCTCAATAAATTTCGACCGACATCGCAAAAAACGAAAAACTCACTTTTAGCAGCTCACAAAACGACGCGTATCTCAAACACTTTGAATATATTTTGACATGAAATTTCACATAGATGTCACTGACAGTACTACCAACCTAAAAAGAAAGAAAAATTTCCAAATCCTTCGACGCGCGCAGTTTAAATTCATATGTCACCTTATTTTTTGGACACAGTAGTATATTACCATAAAACCTTCGTTTATTGGACTGAATGAGAAGCTTAAAGGATATTTCATTTGACAGACATGTCAACTTACTTCGCGATTAAGCCAACATTCGAAAAACACTTTACAAAGATGGCAGAAGAATAAATTTCGACAAAGAAAAAGAAAAAAATTGAGCTAAAATAAGAGCCGTCGCTTATTTTCGCAACTATTTGATTGATAGAAAATAGGGGTAGAAAGTTTCTCTGCCGAAGAAGCTCACAGCTGAAAGACCTCAGGGATAAATCCAATGACCTTCTTTGCTATGCCTGTTTAGCTAAGGATTTATTTTCATTGTAAATATGTATGGGAAGCTATCTGATTTATCAAATAGATCGGTGACAACTTTATGTTTACACTCAATGCATCCAAACCGCAATCAATGATGAACTCAAGAATCGATTATCAAACAGACTCCGTAAGATACTATCTACCTTGCAGATATGACGGTTTCAATTAAGGATATGAATAGATTGATAAAGACTAACCTTAGCTGAGAGTACCACATACGAATTTCAAGCATGGCTTCAGTATTATTTCAAGCCAGAAATATATAAAAAATATTTCATTTTCGAGGTTTTAATTAGAGCCCCTCATATTCTCATTTGCTTTGCACTTTTGAGTAGTTTCCTTCGTTTTCAACTTACAATATCACGTTCACCTAGGGGAGAATAACTATGTTCTTTATTATAACAAAAATTTGTACTACACCGATCTATGACTAAGGCTAGGTAGTAAGTCGAAGAAACATAAACTAGAATACGACCTTGCAACGCCAAGACCATTCTCTATCCGCAAATTTTCTACAGACCAACAGATCGAGCCTTCAACTGGATTTCACAATAACCAAATGTTTACATCAAACGCACAAGAAATGTATCTGACCCAGCCAGTAGCAAGTGCTTCAATAAAATCATCAAAACAACTTTTGCTTGGTAGATGTATTTTTAAAACAAGAACTAATGCCAATTATACTGAAATAAAACTTAAAATAACAAAAACATAAAAAAAACAAGCGAGCAACAAAAACAAAAATGCCAGTTAAGCAAATTAGTCCGGGATCAAAGCTAAAGCCAAGTGATCGCTCCGGTTCGTTGCTTGGCAAACAAAACCCGTCGCCTTGTCAAGGTGTTCAGCATTCGAATCTCTTTGCAACCAGTTCCAATAGTTTTGGCGTGAAAAAGAAACTATCGGAAGCCTATGTAGGTACATGGTATAATAGGGTAGTATAGCATTTGTTCAATGATTTGGCCAAAACGCTGCTGTCAAGATACTTGACTTATGTATGCATTTGTTTGTGACTGAATCAAGAATGTTTTTATCACTTCACGTCGGAATGGCAAATTTTAGGCAACGTACTTTGGATCTTATTTTAGCCAGCTTAGAACATAAAACGAGTATTTTACGGATGGCCTCGATTTAAGCGGTTACAATCAGATTATAAGATTTCCATTATAAGGTGCGCCGTCAGTCTGAATTGAGAGTTTAAGTGGGCAACTCTTTCTGTTTGTATGGTTCGTCTTATTTGGCAGTGGTTGCCTGACTGATTGCCAGTGTTAGGAATCTTATTTCAACTGTAATTTGTGGTCTGGAAATAATTTATTGTCTAGGATTGTGGCATTTTATAAAGAGGTATAATTAATCTTAATAGCACTTGTTTATTTGATGAGTTGTATCACTCAATAAGACTACTTTTGAGGCGTCATGAATGGAGAACATTGCCTGGTGAAAGGTATGCCTTAGGTTTGACGTAATACGTACGAACTGTTGTTTTATTATCATGGGAACGCTTAGCTGAAATTTTTAGATGATAATCGTTTTCTGAACTAAGGTCAGCGGCTGTGTGGATTTGGCAGTGTTCAAGACTTTTTCAGCTCGAGTTGACAGCAAAACTAGCTCAGAAGAATCGGAATAAATCCAAATTTTACAAATTTCATTGCTTAGGAACAGAATAAAAAATTCGTCCAGCATCTGAAGCCTAGCTTTGAGGGGCATCGCGATTGAATCGCACTATAAATAAACTACTATGCTGCTTGGAACCAGCTGGTTTCAAGACAGTAGCTTGATATGCTAATGACGTAGCTATTATCACATCCAATAAATTCCCAAACGTGTTATTCCACACTTTAAGTATCGCAATTGGTATCGTGGCATCCCCTGGTGTGTACAAAACGGGTTCAACATTTGCACAAAAGCAAGAGTTACGGGACTCTCCTTTACAATTCCCAAAATGTGCAGCTGTTGTTGTCAATAATCAAGTAATGCTTTGACTTGATACTGGATACAATGAACCTTGCCCCTTGTGCAATTTACTGATGCAAAATAGTGTTGGCAAAAGATTGAGCTTGAAACCCAACATTACATCCTGGCTTTACACAGCTGTTGTTGAGCCCATTCTTCTATAAGGAGCTTTTGTCCGTTGGCAAACTATAAATTTCGGGTCAACCAGAAAATGATTGATAAGGTAAGAAAGATTGCTGCTCTTCTTACCAGTGGAACTCTCCGTTCTTCTTTCACTAAGGTCTTCAGCAATTAGAAAACAGGCAAAGCTTCACTTAGTAAGACTCACAGCAACCTCGCCATAGACCTGAACCGATTTCGGTCACTCTACGATCATCGGCGACAAATTCAAACTTAACATCCAACTTTGAAACCCATTTACCAAAACTTGAGACGTGGGATGCCAGAGTCCCGGTACCTGAGGACTCCATTACGATATATTGTATAATGATCGGTCGAAACTCTGTTGTGCAATTGCAATTATTTTTCCCGCAGTCAGGCTGCCATAAAATCCATCACTGGTAATAGTTGATTTTAGCAGAACAGAACTATTCCAAATGTTCCCCGGATTTCAGAACTGGCATATGATTTCTTCAATATCTTGAAACAGATAGTACGACGGGCAGGTGTCATCAAGGGAGGTACTAACTTTTTAAGTCTATCCAGCTTCTGAGAAACGCAAACGATAACGACATCATCGCTTGTTCTCATCGTGCCGAAGTGGAAGCATTTACAGGAAAAACGGGTAGGGCTTAGAGTCAATGGGAACAAAACAAAATAAAATCATCGACAGCTAAAAATTTGAGACACAAAAAGAGCTCACCTACCTCGGGACAAATATTATCTACACAAACGAGGCCACAGTGGATGTCCCAAAACCTGCTTCATTTCCGTTTGTGAAAACAAGGATCTTTACTCCTAATACGATGAACAAAAAACTGCTCAACAACAGTCATTTTAGCAGTTCTGCTTCTGCCAAGCGCTACGTAAATATTGGGATTTTTCGAAAGACAAATCCCTTGTTGGATATTTCCGAGGAGGGTAATGTAGCAGAAAGCATAACCAAGAACTCAACGAGCTGTACCAAAGATGTGGCTCGATCACATTGAGCGAATGAACAATAAAGCATCGGCCAAGAGGGTCTTCGAATCAAAGCCACCTAGTTCGTGGAAGTTGTTGCTGCTGGAATCCTTTTTATACAGAACCTGCAAATACTTGAGCTTTCTAAAATAAGGATTTATAAAGTTATTTCCCATTTATTCCCCATTAACAATTTGGATACGTATACATATGTAAGTTTTCAGATGGCATCGGTTTTTTAGTTCCTAGTCGGCTAAATTCTTTTGCTCTTAAACTTCGTAGAACGTCTTTGTCCAGGGAAACTAAATAGAGGAAGAAATATTTCTATTCTGTTATTTCAATGAAACTTCTGCGCAGTTCGAGGCAGATCTGAGTTAGTGTGAGACGGATTACAATAATTTTATTGTACAACAGAAGCGTCGATTATTTGCTGTTAGTAAAACGTTTTGATACAAAAATGTTGCCAATGCCATTGAATTGAAACAGAAAAGGATCTGCGGAATATGGAATGAGAATTATAACATCTAACTCATCGCTCCGATCGACGAAGATACTTTCAAAAAACATTAATATCATAGACGTTTTCAACTTCAACTTAAATATAGCATCATTTATGTCAATTTTCAACGATGCAGGAAGCTCGAACTTTAGAAGAACTCATTTTCAGCTAAAACAGAATTATTTCTTTAAAATTGGTAGCTCGACATTCATAAACAAGTACAACGGATGCTCAGCGGTTGTTAGTACTCAACAAATTGCTTCCATTTTTTGACAGAGTTGAAATTAACGTTGTTCAATGGGTTCATGGGTTCTAGGCAAGTTAAACACATCAATTTAAACTGTGAACTTAGCCCGGTTCCTAGCAAAAACATAACCGACTTTGTTTATAACAATGACCAATCATCTACTCTCCCTCTTCAAGATGCGAAGTACCTTGGTGTCGACCTGAGCTTAAGGCTTAAATGAGAACTCAATATCGATACGGAAAGCATGTATCATCTTCTCTCTGTAGAAAGTCTGAACTAAACTAAAAAGTGATATACTACTAGAATACTCGATAGACATGTCATGTCCCAATGTTAGCTTGCCTTCTATTAGATTCTTCAGCAAACGTATATTCAGTGTTAAAATTTTCGATAAGGTTATATTTGACACTCCGTTAATTTTATAGAATTTTATTCTAAGAAGGTCAATAATTGTCTTCTCAGAAGGTTTACCGGTTAATTTTTAGTGGAAAAATGTTGGTGAAAGAATCCAAACCAACCAGGGACCAGCTTAAACTAGCATCAATAATTGTATAAAAATCCATGCAGCAATATGTTATGAGTTCAGTGACATACACGCGCACATAAGAATTCTATGTAATAGAAAGAATATGCTTGGAATCGATAGTTTGGCCGCTTGCAATAAGCAAAGCATATAACAATAGAGAGCTAAGCTAGGCCGTTCAAACCTCAGTGACTTACGCTTAAGTCCGTCAGCTGCACTCAATTAGGTCCTGAACTTTATGCCAATCGATCAACAAGTATATATAGGATTCACTGCGTCGAGCATAGGAGTTTGAATTATCCAATCAATAATCAAATCGGTAAATATGCAGACTGCTGTTTCATTGACACCAATTCAACGTGTCCTAGATGTCCTGTATGCTTAACTCGCAAGGCTTTCATATGATAAGAGACTCTTATCGACACCGGCTTTCAATGCCCTCTGCTAAGCAACCATCTCTTCCACTTTGGTGAAAGATCCTTATTCACACTGAAAACGTGCTTAAATCATATTCTGCGGCAAAGTTTTATAGTAGCAAATGAAAGCAGTCCCCTGGTTTTTCATTATCACAAACATTTCGTCCATTCATATCAGATAACCCTTTAAACAGTAACATGTATGATATTGACAGAAAAGTATGTTTGACGCTCGCGTGGCCGAATAAGGTATTGCGTACTGCAAATCAAAACGGAGTTATGGGTGCTAATTGTTATGAGAACGCTAAGTCCCTCAAGCACTCCAAACTACATGGGGTACATCCGACCTTCACCCATATCAACAACTTCCCAAAAAAAAAGGACCCAAGACACAAGATTACAACATGTGCCGAGTGAAACTGAAAACAGGAAAGGAAATTGCTTTAAGCGCTTTGTTTTTTTTTACACTACGCCCATCCAACTGGAGGCGAATTATTTATTTCAACATTCGAGAATGCCATCAAGTATTCACGGTCCTCTTAGAGAAATTATCATCGCCGGCAAAAGAGGTATTAATTCCAGGTTTTATTGAGTCTTTGATCGTTCTGTTCGAACACCCGTGACATAATAATAAACAACAAGTTTACAGCTCTTAAGCGAAGGCCTTGACGGAAAACAAAATATATACTATGTACTTATGTATGTTTCATCAGGCATAGTGTGTCGTGTCCGTTAGACGTAAACATGGCGTATCGTCCATGTGGGGCATATTCAAGTGCCGAAGATGCGTGTCTAAGCAGTTTAATACCTTTTACGCATTTAGACTATCATTTTATCTAGATAGAGTTAAAAATTGGCCGCATGTGTACAAGAGGATCAGATAAAGAGGCTTGGGTGACTTCCGTGATTCAGTATTCAAATTTATTCCGCTTGTGGTTCGCACTAAAGGTTAGAATTATAATTGAAGTTTCGTACACTTTGGGGTAAAGAAGACGTTGCTAATTTATTAAGCAGTTGATTTGTGGAGTAACCGCAACAAATGAAAGTGATTGGTTCTGAAAGTAAAATCCAACACATATTAAGATGTTTTCTTATTTATTATATAAGCATCGCTGGGTTGTGCGCATATAGACTACAAAAATCTACAGAAGTGGAGATATGATTTCTCATTGTGGTACCCAACTACTATTTAACTTCACCAAGTTGTATTTGTACAACATCGACCCAATGTTGAACATATTTGATACTTCACTATTATTGAAAACATTTGAGTGATGCGGACGGTTATAGCTTAATCCCAAGTTTGAGCAGAAAGCTGAACTTTCTTAGGAATCAACTAATGAATAAAATTCTGCGAATCGAGTGAATGCAAAAAAAAATTGACATCGTTCCAATTCGGAAAATGAAGCATAATGGTCTGCAGTGATTTGTTTCTTGCCGATGTTGAATACCTAGTTTGGAGATCAATATTCTCGAAACTGTGAAGGAATTAACTGAAAAAATGCTTAGATGAACGGCCAAATTAACCAAAGTATGAGTTGGATGAAAAAGCGATCTAACTCTTTTTCCTTAAAATTCGTCATATTAATAAAACTATTTTTTATACATACTACTGTGTCCAAAAAATAAGGTGACATATGAATTTAAACTGCGCGCGTCGAAGGATTTGGAAATTTCTTTCTTTGTTTTTAGGTTGGTAGTTTTGTGAGCTGCTAAAAGTGAGTTTTTCGTTTTTTGCGATGTCGAAATTTATTGAGCAAAGAATTTGCATTAAATTTTGTTTGCGGAATCAATTTTCTGCTGCGGATACGTTGAGGATGGTGCAGAAAGCCTTTGATGATGAGGCTATGTCTCAAAAAAATGTTTACAAGTGTTATAGTGATTTCCAAGCCGGCCGTGAACGTGTCGAAGACGAAGAGCGTTCTGGGCGACCATCAACCTCAACCGATGAAGCTCACGTCCAACAAATCAAAGATTTGGTGTTGAAAAACAATCGATTTACGATAAGAGACCTTGCTGATGAAGTTGGCTTATCGAAAGGCTCAGTCAATACCATTTTGAAGGATGCTTTGGGCCTCAAGCGCATCAAATCTCGACTGGTACCGAAAACATTGAATTTTTTGGAAAAAAGGCGTCGCGTTGAAGTGTGTGAAACAATGCTTTCCGACTACCAGGATGTCATGAAACGCATTATAATTGGCGATGAGACTTGGATCTATGCTTACGACCCCGAAACAACCGATCAATCGAGCGAATATCGTGCCAAAGAAGAGCCGAGACCAAAAAAAACGAGCCAAGGTCGCTCAAAAATCAAGGTCATGTTGACTGTTTTCTTCGATTATCGTGGTGTTGTGCCTTATGAATTCCTTCCAACCGGCCAAACAGTCAACAAGGAATATTATTTGAACGTTATGCGTCGTTTGCGTAACGCTATTCGCCGAAAAAGGCCGGAATTGTGGAAAGACAATTCTTGGTTTTTACACCACGATAATGCACCATCCCATACCGCACTCGTAATTCGTGATCATTTCGCCAAAAACTCAACCCATATCGTTCCGCAACCACCGTATTCACCTGATCTGGCGCCGTGCGACATCTGGCTGTTCAACAAGCTCAAAAGACACACCGTTTTGATACGATAGAGGAGATCCATGCCGCAGCGAAGACGGAACTGAAGGCCATCCCGGAAAGTGACTACAACCATTGTTTCAAAGATTGGAAAATCCGTTGGCATAAGTGCATTGCATCGGGAGGGGATTACTTTGAAGGGGATGAAATTGATTTGGAAGAATAAATAAAGAATTTTCAAAATAAATACAATGTCACCTTATTTTTTGGACACAGTAATATAAATAAAAAAAACCATCAAAAAAAAAAACTCATGGACGGCAATATGTGTATATGTATGTTCACATGTATGTATGAAAAAGATATTTATAATGAAGAAATATCAAATCGGTCTTCACCGAACGAAACGTTAAAGTTTGCATTTATTTTTGATACTCTAAGTCTTTTTTTCACAGATTTAGCTCCTCACCAAATCAATAAATGGTGATTTCAGTAAGATGCAACCAGGCTAGGGCAACACAAAAAAAAAGTATATTGGGGGACTCTATCTTCCCCGATTTGGCGGGAGGGGCAAGTTTCTGAAAAATCGACTTGAAATGGAAAAATATATGAAAATGACAATTCCAAGAAAATTTCTAAGTCGAAGTTTAAAAAAAAATAATTATATCTTGAAACTTAATTTGTTTACAATATTTTAAATTATCTTGAACAATCATATTTTGAAACGTTCAATACTGTTTTTAATTGTAATTCGAATCCCAAAAATCAGGTGCCAAAAACGGGTTTCAGTTTTTGAGAATTTTATAAATAATAAAATATCTTTTTTTCTGGACGTTATTCTTATTATATAAGCAGATTTTTACCTTTTAAAATTGTATCTATCCTCTTGACGTTAAGTGAGAAATCCACAATATTCAATGCACCACATCCAGCGTTGCCATAATTTTGTTTATTTAGGAGATGAATATTCTCTCCTTCGGTACTCCAGTTCCCCCATTATCCCGAAGACTAGTGGAAAATCTTGAAAAAAAGTTAATGATGGACACATCTCATATTTGGATACCTTTTAGCGTACAATCCCAAAAAAGCAAAATTGAATTGAGGGTCCATCACAATGTTCATGAACATTTATGTGTGTTTTTGTAAAACATATTTTGCTTATTAGATTCAAATATTTCAAAAACTTTTCTTTACTGGCTTAAACAGGTAGGCAGGTGAATTTTATTGAATCGAATCTTGGGCGGGATAGTCCGCTCAGAAAAATCCAAGTCCAAATTTAGGAACTCCCAAAACTCCTTTCATTATTTTTCAATTTCTCAAAAAAGTATGCACTTTTCGTCACCAAGTTTTCAGCATTTGACTTAAAATTAAAAAGTGCATTTAAAGTTACACTCAATACAAAAAAAATTGTTAAAATTCAATTAAAAACAAATATTTATTTTTCACAATTTTGACTTTGAAATTATTTTCTCAGAGTCATTTTAAATAGGCAAGCCTTCACAAACTATTCTATAAATAGACATGCCCAAACGCTTTCGATGTTGGTTAAACGCGATGAAAAGTTCAAGATGAGTGTGGATAGGGACGTTGTCTTGTTCAATCCAATCCAACGCCATGTTCTCTTTTAAAAACTTGCTTCTGAGTTTCTTACGCCGGATAGTATCACTTTCGACCATCGTTATACTGGCTACTATTCTTCTTTTGGACCTAATTTTAGTTGCTGGTTGAGTGAAATTTGACGCTTACCGCACAATTATCTGCTTTTTTCGATATGGTGTTGCTTCGGCTGTGCATCATTTTTGTTTTTTCCCATAGTTTTGAGGATCTACAAGTTTTTTCTCGGCTTGAGAGGCCGAAATCCTTGAATGCGTCTTTCTACAACAGATTTTTGCTTCAAATTAGAAGAAAATCACAGTTTTGAATACTCTCCCAAAAACGAGTTAATATTTTCATACTATTTGTTTGAAAAAAAAACCCTCTTTGTATTTAGTATTTTTATGTCCTTTTTCGTAGTTTATTAATTATTCATCCTTAAATTGTATTCCTTGCGTTTGAAAAAATATTTGCATCACGAAAATCGATCGCCAAAATTGTAACCTGATCGCAGTTATTCGGAGTGTACCAGCATTTGCCCTGTAGCGAATCACTGCGACAAATTTCAAAGATGTCCCTGTTTGTCCTTAATTTGAACAAATATTTGATCCTGAATTCAGTGCTTTTACCTGCTCTAAATAAGAGCATAGAATAACTAGAATAACTAGAAATCGCATATGTAGTTGAGAAAACGACAATGAAAATAGTTTATTTAAAAATGTATTACCTTTTAAGGGTTCCGTACCCAAAGAGTGCCAATGATATACCAACAAATAAAAAAAAATATTAAATTAAAAATAAAGGGGTCCCCATACAAAAAAAATATATATTTAAGATTATCAACAAAATTTGAAGCCAAGAAATGCATATACATTTATGACAAATTTAAGTTTAAAAAAAAAAATATGTAAACACTTAAATATTGTACAAAGGTACGTAAGGAGACATTTTTTTTTAAATTTTTTTATAAATTTGAAACAAGAAAGAAAACGTTTTTTTCATCATAACAAAGGTATGCATATTTTAATAATAGTTTCCTGCGGCATGGAAAAATATATATATACTATATGTTTTAAATGAGACCGCAACGAAATCATTTGAATAGATCCAAAGCTTTTATTCTCCCGCTGATATTATTTTAAAGAAACTTATAATAATTTTAACATAAAAACCTAATTTGAAATTCTGTTTTATTATGGACTGAGTCCCAAAATTATTTGGCTTTATATGAACTGAGGCGTATACGTAACATTTTTATGATCACTCGCAGTCCGTTCATAACGTGCATGGAGGGTTCACGGTCATGGTCTCGTTTAATGTTATTTCTCAGAAAAGTCGAATTTGACTTTGAAATATTTGTCTGTAAACAAAACTGTTTCGATTACCGGATTTTCGCAAAATCAGCAGAGCTTCAAAAACAACAACTTTACTTTATACTTTATTTACTTAATCTTTGCTTTAAAGTTTATGTCAATAAATAATAAATACATATATGTTTGTCAAGCATGTATTGTCAAAGCGAATTCAATAATATTTTTAAGTGATATTCAAATTGTCGCATGTTGTTAATAATGTTATTTTTCCATAAAATATTCGAGTTTATTATCAAAAATACAATTGCAGAGTTTGCTTTTGTATCTTTTAACTTTAATATTCATTTGTTTGGGAGATGTTTTTTTTGGTTTTTCTTGAATAATTTTTAAGCTCAAATCCTGTTTCTAGAGTTTATGTGAATGAGGTAAGCTGGGAATTCTGAGGTTTTGAACTAAATTCATTTAAAAAGTGAGAGTTGTTCGACGAATAAAAGAGATAAATAGCAAAAAATGTATCCAGTTTGTGGTTGTGCGTTCTTCTTAAGTGTGCAAATTTATTCAATTTAGCTTGTTACATATTCATTCGCAAATCAGTTGGAAATACAAGTTCTGAATTTCAATCTAAGACTGCTTCCGATTTAATGCATGCTGTTACGTTTTGGTTCTTAATTTGGATTTGGGTTCTTCATACGAGATCAAGATTGAAATAGCAGACAGAAATTTACGAGTATTCTATTTCAGACGGTTTTTTGGACCTGAGAATTTCGCTTTAAAAAAAATAATCAATATAAATGAGTCAGAGCAATTGTAGAACGTGCTACGGCAATGCAGGTAAAGATTAGAAACAAATTAAACATTTCGAAAAAGAAAAGTAAAAAAAAACAGGATATAAAGCATACCATATCCATTTGGCGAATCAAGGCTGACCTGCAAATATCTTTCACACGTGTCTTAGATTAGTTTAATTTTTGACTTATCATTGCACTGTATAAAAACTTCTTAACAAAAAGCCTGTGTGGTGTTAAATGTGACATTTTAAAGAGGCTACAAACTTATGGCCTTGGGAAAAGAAGAAACCTCAAAATTTCGAGGTCTCCAGAATCGGATAACATTGTTGACAGAAGAAATTGACTAAAATAATCAATTTTAATTCAATAAAAATTTGATTTGATTTGACTTCGTAACAGAGAATGTCATCCTTCAATTTCACCAAGAAAACCTGCCGAAGCCAAATGTGTTTTGATCGTGGTTCATCTCGCAAGATCTTTGAATCAAATGGTTTCTGTCGATGCTCAGTCCGCTTAAAACGCGGGACCTCATATCGCTCAAAATTACTAGACTCTAGTTGAGTCTACGCAACCTTCAGAGAAAAGTAAGATTTAATTTTATAATAATAATAAAAATAATAATAATAATAATAATAATAATAAATTAATTAAAAAGAAAGAATTATAAATTTTATCTTAATATCGAAACAATAAATAAATCAATCCGTGAAAAAAAATCTTCTCTCCTGAAAGAATAACATTTTGGTTGGCAATCATGAAAAATCATACAGATGACAAAATGTTCTGACAATATGGGCCTGTTAGGGATTTGCAATTTGTTACCCAAATTGTCTTGTTTAAGTTGTGATGTCCGATTTTTTTTCTTATTTTTTTGTTTGATACGTTAGCTTGAGTTTTACTTTCGTTCAGTCTTCGGCACTTTGGGGGAATATTCTGAGGCAAAAATTATCTACTGATAGTGTCTCTCTCTGAAATCCACTATAACACATAGAATTTAAGGTGAGCCGTACTTTGATGTGCCCTTTTCCATATATACGAGTACTACAATAATTATTGCATCATCTTAACTTTTCCTTTATTTTGGTAGCAGCTCTCATACTTAATTTTCCCTGAATTATGCATGTTTCATTAAACGTTTTTACTTAATAATGATGTACCAAAAACTAGTGGATTCGATAGAGGGCGTCATATTCAAAGCAAGACTTTGCTGCTATAAACGGGTTTAGCAACTGGTTTTCCGATAGTTATTTATTAATTGCTCCAAGGCTTAGCGGTCGATTATCCATGAAAACATTTTAAAGAATTAAACTTAACCACCCAGTGACCCGCGCAAATACACACAAAAAATTGCATCAAAATCGATCCAGGTGTTTAACAGGTGTGTCACGCAACACTACGCACGTACAGAGGAATTATATATAGGGTGATTTTCATAAGATATTACAAAAGACAAAGAAAAAAATCGCACATGAAGAGTGTTCTTTAGCTCCTCGTTGAGCAATTTTTTTTAATATATTAACATTTTTTTAAGTAAATTATTTTTGAGAATTTGGATTTCATAGTCAAACATTTTACATATATTCAATTCTTAAGGATCCGTTCCTCAAGAAGAAAAACCGAACCATTATAGGATCACTTTGTTATCCGTCTGTCTGTACCCACCCTCTTTCTCAGGAGCGCAAAGAGGTGACAAGTTGAAATCAATACCAAATAATAATCAAGCTTCTTAATCAACGCAGACAAATGACATGGCTGTTTTTTACAGCATATTTTGGCACTCTCAAGGGGGAATCAAAACATATGAGGTACTTTCCGTTGACCTAGAATCTTGAACTTTGGCATGATGCAATGGGTTGTAAAAATTTTTTCTCACATCACACAAAAAAATTAAATTGCAACTCGATCGATAAACGCCAAGAACACTATGAATGTAAAATTTAAAACTAGTCAAAGGTGTAGTATGCAGCATATTGTGACTATCGATAAGGAAATTAAAACATAAAGGGAACTAGATGCCAACAAAAGCGGGAAAACTCTTCAAGACTCGATTTTCATTTTGAACAAACTATTAACATGCTACAAGTTTCTATAAAACCTTCGTTGCGCAAGTCCCCAAAAAATGTTACCATTTTTAAAATTTTATACATACCCTTCGTGCTCAGTGAGAAATTCTCCCAAGTGTGTTGATCCAGTAAATAGCCTTTTTCCTCTTTGATACTGCAGCAACTCATATTCCTATTCGGATACCTTCCTGAGTGCAAACATCCGCTAAACCATAGCATCTGTCTTCCCGAGAGTAACTTAAACTTGCCATCGTTTTGTGTTGACGACTTGGCATGCAAAATTGAATTAATTTGAAAAAAATATTTTGTAGTTTTGCAGTTCAATTTTAGTATTTAGTATTTTTGTATGAAGTACTTAAGAAGCTCATTTAAACGTCCAAACTTTTGGCAATGAGTTTTTGAGTTTTTGAATTTTATTTATAAGAGAATATTGGAAAAAAAAGCTTCGCTTAAATTTACAGGATTTTTTAAAAAAAATAATTTGAAGATAAAAAATTAAATATTGTTTTCAAAATTTTGACTTTGAGATTTTATTTCTTATAAATCATGTGCTAAACTAAAGAATGGGATTTCGTCTTTTTAAAAGCTATACTACTGTGTTCAAAAAATTAGGTGACATTGTATTTATTTTGAAAATTCTTTATTTATTCTTCCAAATCAATTTCATCCCCTTCAAAGTAATCCCCTCCCGATGCAATGCACTTATGCCAACGGATTTTCCAATCTTTGAAACACTGGTTGTAGTCACTTTCCGAGATGGCCTTCAGTTCCGTCTTCGCTGCGGCTTGAATCTCCTCTATGGTATCAAAACGGTGTCCCCGGAGCGGTCTTTTGAGCTTGTTGAACAGCCAGAAGTCGCACGGCGCCAGATCAGGTGAAAACGGTGGTTGCGGAACGATATGGGTTGAGTTTTTGGCGAAATGATCACGAATTACGAGTTCGGTATGGGATGTTGCATTATCGTGGTGTAAAAACCAAGAATTGTCTTTCCACAATTCCTGCCTTTTTAGGCGGATAGCATTACGCAAACGACGCATAACGATCAAATAATATTCCTTGTTGACTGCTTGGCCGGTTGGCACAACACCACGATAGTCGAAGAAAACAGTCAACATGACCTTGATTTTGAGTGACTTTGGCGCGGTTTTTTTGGTCTCGGCTCTCCTTTGGCACGATATTCGCTCAACTGATCGGTTGTTTCGGGGTCGTAAGCATAGATCCAAGTCTCATCGGCAGTTATAATGCGTTTCATGACATCCTGGTAGTCGGAAAGCATTGTTTCACACACTTCAACGCGACGCCTTTTTTCCAAAAAATTCAATGTTTTCGGTACCAGTCGAGATTTGACGAGCTTGAGGCCCAAAGCATCCTTCAAAATGGTATTGACTAAGCCTTTCGATAAGCCAACTTCATCTGCAAGGTCTCTTATCGTTAATCAATGGTTTTTCAACACCAAATCTTTGATTTGTTGGACGTGAGCTTCATCGGTTGAGGTTGATGGTCGCCCAGAACGCTCTTCGTCTTCGACACGTTCACGGCCGGCTTGGAAATCACTATACCACTTGTAAACATTTTTTTTAGACATAGCCTCATCATCAAAGGCTTTCTGCACCATCCTCAACGTATCCGCAGCAGAAAATTGATTCCGCAAACAAAATTAAATGCAAATTCTTTGCTCAATAAATTTCGACATCGCAAAAAACGAAAAACTCACTTTTAGCAGCTCACAAAACGACGCGTATCTCAAACATTATGAATATATTTTGACATGAAATTTCACATAGATGTCACTGACAGTACTACCAACCTAAAAAGAAAGAAAAATGTCCAAATCCTTCGACGCGCGCAGTTTAAATTCATATGTCACCTTATTTTTTGGACACAGAAGTATTACATCCTTTGATTTATTTATTTTCCATATTAAGTAATTTTTTTAGAAAATTGCTTCAGCAACCTAAACGGGGTGAGATAGACCCCCTTTCCATGCGCATCTTATACCCTGTATAAAAATAATATTGAGCAAAAGTGTTTTGAAAACTTGCAATTTAAAATAAAGTCAAGTAGGTAATGAACGAAACGGTTTGCTTTCAGCTTGCGATACAGTAATCATTGCAGCAGCTATGGAGATTTTTGTATGTAAGAGAACATCAACAAAACTAAGGTCTCTTTAAATCCTATATCTGTACAGAAAAAATGATCTCGAATATTCTCAAGCACCAATACTGCAAATGCTTGTACTACAGGTAATCCTCCACTGGCATATTAACATGGATGAAAGATGATTTGTGTTGTAAAAAATTGCGAGTATCGAAGGCCAAACAATTTTGATAGCTCTTAATTGGTTGGGGTAGAATCCCAACATCATACAATTTGTGATAAGCCTGGTGTCAGAAAATGAACTGTATCATGAAATAGAATTTGGTTAACAATTGTTTGGCTCCGGGACGTTCACGTTGTCATTCGAGACTTTTTTTTATAAAGTGTGGATGCGTGAAGATGGTAAAGTAATTGATGGCATACTAGATTCTGACGTATATTAAATTCAAGACATTTTTGAATTTTTATTACTTCCGTTATTATTCCAGAAAGAGCACCAAACAGAATTCTTTTGCTATCCCTGATTTTTGTTAAGATAATCAAATTTTTCTCAATGCTCCTATTAAACGATATGGTGGTCAACTTTTTTCAAATTCACGAAACCCCAAGACTTGAAGGCAAGTGAAGTTTCCGTTTATACAAGTACAGTGACTTTGATTGTGCTACAGATATAATCAACGCTTGTAGAACATACTGTGCTATAGGCCCCTGAACGGATTACCACCAGAATGTGTTACACTCTAAAGTCCGTAGTGTACGACATGGAAACCGTTGCATGTACATGAGGACCTGATGTCATTCTAACTTTTAAATTTGTCACAATATTGGCATGTATACATGTCGAATGTAGTCTCGCATGTGCATGCGAGTCCATGCTTCACCTAAATCGTATGGAAACATGTGACTGTTTCGCATATAATGTACTAGCTAGCAGCACGTTATTTGGGACAACATGCGGCACTTCATCGCTCAATGTCAATTCATCAATGCGAGTGCACCAATCCCGTGTAACATAGCATGTATTTCACATGTGGTGTATGTTTTAAGCATTAGGATTTTTTTTAAATATAATTCAGCTTAAGTTTTTTTATTACTTAAATCCTGTTTCAACTAACCAGAAAATGGCAAAACATTTTTTCTTAGGATTTAAATATAATGCTAAAAACGATGCTTTCAATTATTGATTAGCAAAACCCTACTATTATTCTGTTTAGGAAGCTTTTGGGCCATGATGCACACAACATTTATTTCACAAATATATGAAAAATAAAAGAATACGAATTTATTATGCTACTTTACGCGAATCCCAATTGTTTCAGCCAGTTACGGTTGTATGTGCTCCAAGGCTTGATATTTTTGGTTGGTGTTGGCAAAAAATATGAAAAAGGGTAGACATGATTTGACAAATAAGGGCGACGATTATATAATTACTGCCCTCATGTTTTTCACCATTAAAACAACTTATTTGACAGTAACATTATTTTTTAGACGGAACATCAAGCCCACAAAAATCGCGAAAAAATAAGCAGAATAAGTCAGAAGCATCAGATTTTTTGATTACGTAGCAGGTAATCCGCTCCTTCCCAATTCTAGCTTTATATTGACCGCTGTATTCGGCTTTTTTAGCATTTTCAATTTGTTTTGTTTCCAAAATAGCAATCTTTTCCAGTTCATTTTCGACATTTTATAATTTTCCAAGGTAGCACACTGAAACACATTTCAACTGTAGTCATTACAGCGAAAAAATATTGTATAAAACGGCATTCGATTACAAGTTGCCTGCAAGGAATACTTAACCCGAATGCGGGACATTCGCCCACATGTGAACGACGGGCTTAAGTTCTCGAAGTAATAAAAATATGTGTTTAATAAAAATCTTCGTTCCTACTGTATAATATATGGCTTTTGACTTTGGAAATATGGTTTGAGCAATGAATGTGCTCATTTCTTAAAACTGTTATATACCATTTGGGTCGTGAATTGGAGAAGCGAAATTACGTACACCAACCAAACCTAATCCACGGCTCTCAAAACTTGAAATAAACATCAGAAGCTCTCAAATATGTGTAACTGAAGTATGAACTGATATGAAGTCCAAGGAGAGGTTTTTTTAAGGGTTTTTTTCATAAATCTCTTTTCACTTCTACAATTTAAACATAGAAAAATTAAGCTGGATAGTGCACTATCGCAGCTGGGATAAACTTAGCAGAAATACAAATTGTGAGAGATGCTTTAGGTAGTTTGGAGATAAATAACATGAAAAATTCGCAAGAGCTTGATCGACAGATCATAAATTGATGTGCTTGTAGTGCAACAACGGCTATGAAAAGAGGCCACAAGTTATGCGATATGTTTCCATAAGTGAAGGTAAGACGGCATCAATTGTTGCATTTCTTAGATGAGGCCATTGAGGATGTTGCATTGCAGGAGTTCACATTTTTATCAAACTTATGCTTTGTAGTGTAACAAATTTCCTACTTCTTTTTAATTTGAAACAATAGCGGCAGAAAAAGAAATAATAGGTTATGTCACAATGAATAATTCAAGAGTGGCAAAAGGCCCTCAGAAATCGTGGAACTTTTTCTATAGAGGCTCTTTTCACCACACGTCACTGTTTGGGCAAGATAATCTCGAAAAATTTATGAAATTTATATATCCGTGATGGCTAAGACGAGAATAGGAGTAAAGCTTTAAACTCCAGCATAGGAAGTACGTGTTTCCGTGCAACCAAAAAGTAACAATCGATAATATGGTGCCCTTATTGATGTTATATCAGCTGCAAGTCAAAAAGTATGCCACCCGTCAAAATTAAGTAAATATGTATTAAAAAATAAAGTTAAGTCCGAAACATATCTTATAACAGTTTGAGAGCCATACCAGTGTTGGCTAGCCACAAGCCGCTAGCCCAACAGATACACTTCCAATATGATTTTCCAATCGGAGTTAAGTTGGTTCTTGGATATATTCTTTTTTTTGTTGTTTTCGTCTCCACTCAAAATATGAAAAGTCAAATGGAAACTAACGAAACGAGACGAAGAGAAACGAGTAGGTAGAAAATTATAAAGTTTCTCATTCGCTGTTCAGTGTGTGTTTCCTGTTCGTGTGATTATTGTTGTTTCTTTCTTATAATCTTTCATTATTGAGTGCTTCACGGTTTTAATTTTAATTTAATTTGTGTGTTTTTCGGTGTTAAAGAAAACAAAACAAACAAAAAAGGGAAAAAACCATACATAAATAAGGCCTTTGCAATTCGGTGCTAACGTGAACGGTACACACAAATTGACGGTCTCGATAAATCTAACCAATGCAATTCATAGAAAAATCCGTGTCCGAACAGAATCCAAATCGCTTTGTCGTTCCTGTTGGCCAATTTCGTACTTCATAACTCTGGGTGCCAGACGTTGAAGCTTCAGATCTTCAAAGAATCTCAACTCTCGAAAGAAAACTACTGCTGTGCTCGTACAACTGTGCGGAAACTATTTTCAATTAGAATGTGAGTATGCCTTGGAAAAAATGTGAATCCATAGAGACAAAACTTGCGCCAGAATGGGGCTAGCATGTTCCCCGGCGAGTAAGGGTTCTAGCCTGGTGTCAGGCAATTTTCAGTGTCATCGTGTGCCAACTTCGAAGGGTAAATGATTCGCAAAAAAGAGCAGGAGGTAACCGCGTCAAGGTTAATACGGATGGGTGCTGCCCCACTGCACTAGTTGGCTGAAATTTCGTTTGATTTGAAACTTCTAGACAATGATTGCCAAGAATGATTCCACCCGCACACGCCCAGTTTCGAGAATTGCCACTAATTGCATTATCTGCTAGTGCTAGTTAAAAACAAAAACAACCTTAAAGAGGCCACCAATCTGGGATTGTGCAAGGTTTCTGGGTAAACTTGATTCATAGAAATGGAGTCAATTCCACTTACCCATCGTCTGGTTTTGTGAACTCAAAAGGCTTGGGTGGTTTTTATAGTGTCACAACGTTGTGGTTTACTTAATCAGCTCACTAAGAGTAATTAAATCAAGGGGGCTCAGTGTAATGTAAGCTAAGTGACCTCAAACGATAATAAAAAGGTACACACGATGTCGGGCGATATTAATGTTTATGTTTCAAAGCGAGCAGTGTTGGCGCTCAATTAAGCCAATTGTTGTTTCACCTGTGCACTTCAATCATTTTGAATTCAATATGAACCAAATACTTGTTCACTTTACCCGGAAACCTATTGAAAAAGTATTCGAATTATGTGGCTTAGTTATTGTTGCTAAACGCCGGCATCTCTGTATATATACAGTCGTCACAAATGTCGACTCAGACCCCGTCTCCCGTTTAAACAAGATCCGTCTGTCTAAGCTGTTGTGATTATCTATAAGACCGTCTGTCGATAGTCATGTCAAACTTGGAAACAGGACAAGTGAAGGCGTATTACTTAGAGCTTTCGAGATAATTCACAAAAACCTAAGAGTTATTGTTCATGTATACATGGTTTATAAAAGCGCACTGTGTTTACTTTGCTCAGATACGATAAGGACGTTGTATATTCTCAGTTTGGTTCTTCGAAGTAGGGCCTTATATAATTGACTTCTTGTCCTTAAGAGAATGGTATTGATACCGACTTCGGCCGAGCAACGAACTTTTTCCATCTTCATAGCCTATATAGACAAATAGGCGGCGGGATTTGCTGCAATATGAAGACTGAATCGCTTGAATCGCTTGTGAAGTAAGCAATTTGGGCTTCTGCCCATATTTTTTTTTAATTCATTTTTTTTTCCTCATTCAAATCCTGCTTCTCACTTAGTAGAGTTCCGAGTGTCTTGCGTCGATCGCATTGTAGTAAATTTGGTTGAGGCTTCGTTGCTAAGGTTTTGTTGACCGCCAGTCATACTTTTGGATGGTGTGGTGTGGGGAACTTGTGCTTACTAGTATAATAGTTCCCCAAGTACAAATTAAACATTAAAACAAATGAAAATTTCTTGTATGTCTTGCCATCATCCATTTCTTCAGTTGAAGTATGTGCAGTCAGCCTTTGTTGATTAACCCAAAACTTTTCATGGTACTGCGGACAATATTTCGCTCTTCGTCTGCGTAAATGTAGAAAAGTTTTAAAGCTCAAAAATTTATTTTCGCTACCCGATGACACCAACGCATACTACCTGTCCAAACAATGGTGGTTAAAAGTCAATTATAATATTCATCCTACCTAGAAGATGATAAATAAATTTGATAAGAATTAAATATGCGATTTCGAAAACGGCGCATCTTGCATATTTAGAAATATACGTTTTTCCTGTTCAAACTTTTTTCACGTTGGACTGTATTGCTCTAATATTTGCATTCTATTGCGGCTACTCTCAAGTTCTATAGCATTTTCTGATGCAGTTCGGACAGCTCTTAATTTTTCAACTAATTCTTGAGTTCATTCTCGATCATGTGTTCATCTGTTTTGGTGAACGCTATGCTCTCAAATTTCGAATTCTATTGCGATTGCTTTCAATTCTATAGTCTTTCAGGCCTGCTTTATTATTTGTTCATTATTTTTATTTAAAATATTTTTAAATCTCTGCAAAAAATCATTAACAAAGGTGTTTTAACTACCTTCATACTTCTTGTATTTCAAAATTGATGGGATTCGGATTTAAGTTTTCAATTAGACCCGCTAAATGTTCATGAGATTACCCTTATTTTCAACATTTGTTTCAATATTCCTATTATTTCACAAAATTTGGATAAATTTAAAATATTCAGCCATAGCTCTGCACCTTATTTCAAGCAAATTTTTACAACATAGGATTTTCGATCTGAGT
Source organism: Orthonevra nobilis (assembly GCA_963555765.1). NCBI lineage: Eukaryota > Metazoa > Arthropoda > Insecta > Diptera > Syrphidae > Orthonevra > Orthonevra nobilis. The sequence goes on from OY743226.1 coordinate 56,263,066, forward strand.
TGAAACTTTTGTAAGACGAAAACACTTACATAAAAAATCACATGCAAAACATTAAAAGGCCACTTTTATCTGCCTTTGAAAAAATCCTTGAAACTTGCAACTTCGTTTCTTCTATATGTCCTCAAATTTAAGCGATTGCTCGTCCCTATTTGCCTGATATTTTCTTTTCCGCAGCAGGGCATTCACAAAGTAACAGAGTCGTCTCTATTGAATTATTGAGAACCGTCGACGAGAGTGATTTTTGGAGGGTCAAATTATGTTTCATGCAGTCTCAGGCCTTGTGAGTTGGTAGAACTGAGTTGAGATATATCAGTAAAATTCCGCGGCAATCAGTCCACTGCAAATTGTTGAGTAGAATGATATATTCCCAAATCAAAAGATGCGAGTACCACTGATATTCAAAAACTCTGCTCTGCCACACAACGGTCTTACGGACGAATACTCGTATACAGCAAGTGCAAAGTGAGGAGGGTCCTTCAAATTTCCAGTCTCAAGAAAAGCGTTCAAAGAAAATTTATTTTTCCAAAACAGTTCTCGAAATTGCTTATACTGAAATGCATCTTGAATAAAACGTTTTTAAAATGCCGGTCACTAGAATCGTGATGTCAGCACGTGGACTTGTAATTCAAAGGTCACGAAAAAACTAGCCCTAAATGAAATATCTGTTTTATTGCAAAAAATGGTCTCTGTCATTTGATGCTATTAGCTTATTTAGTGCTCATATCTTTGACGTAAAAATTGTTTATCCACATTTGATGGAAGAAGCTATAAACGCTAACGTTTACCTATTGACGTCTTTCTGCTAATTGGGTGTTAATTTTACAAATTGTTTGTGACTTAGACGCAACAATGCAGAAATTGTTTGTTTTCTACACAAGAGAACCGATCAAAATGACATAAGCAGCTTTGAAGTTGGACTTGTACGTGTTTGATAACTTGAGTTCAACAATAAATTTATATCTCCATTTCTTGACTTGCTTTAAGGAGGACAAAGAAAAGAGAAAAGAAAGATCTCATTAGCTTTTTTATTATCTAGAACTTGATCTCAAGCCAAAATCATGATAAACAATTTGCATATTTGTTTGATGTGAATCAACAATGTGGGAATCTTAATTATTGGAACAATGAGATAGCTTAAGACTGTGGGTACCAGTACATGACGTTTCGCTTAATTTTTAACGTGACACTTATCTGTGGAAACTCAAAAAAAAAAAAACACGAATCTCCTCATTTCATATGGATCATGATTTAATGCCAAAAAACTTAACGTTAAAAAATCCATTGATCAAAAGGTCTTCGTTCTCAAGACTGTAAACATTGCTAAAAATGTTTCGGCATTACACTTTTTGGTCCTTTCCGGGTGGATAAAAACAGCATTCGGCCAGCCTTGAAAGCACTGCTTTAGAGTCCGTTCTTACTAGGCTCATGCAAAGCGCGAATCAATCTGCGAAAACGGTTTTTGTAGCAACGTATCCTTACGGGATCTTGTGACATTCGAGGCGTGAACCGATATACGGGTAAACGAAGGTGATTAAACTTGAATAAAATATTTATCTTTCAACGTAGTCTCCAAAAAAGTAAATACATTTAGTCGGTCTATTTTCCGAACACAGGATACCCTTAGAAGAAAATTCGTTGTCTTGACTCTCCCAAAACGCCTCTACAGCCGCCATTACTGCGCTATGTTACTTGAGCCGAGAAAAAGCGTAGAAATGACAGGGAGCTAGATATGACGAATAGAGCTAGAATTCTGTTTGTTGAATTGCAGCCATCCCAACTTTATGCTTAGGTTTAGACTTTTTTCACGTCGTCTTCAGTGAGGGACATGCATGCATATCCTTCGCGGTGTTTATTATCAGGGGATGTTCTTCCCACCTTAAACTCATTGGCCCAGAGTGCAAAGTGGAATATGGACGGAGCAGAGTCCCCATATGTTTCCACCAACTTGCTGTATGTGCCTTTGGTAGACAATTTTGAAACAGAGGTACTTTATGACAGCTCTAACTTCGTTTTCCTCCATTTTGGTGAATGTAACTCCATGGAATCGTGGCGTATTTTTTATGTTTATTTTTATGCTAACTAAGTTCTTTGATTTATATTCGAACTGAAAAGGATCACCCCTCGCATCTCACCTGTAAGTGGAACCAGTCTGCATGTTTGGGGTGAAAGTAAGATTTGTGCGTTTGCTATTTCAAATACTTTTGACTCACATCAAACAGAGAGTTTTTGAGGTTGCAACGGTTTCTCAATAACCTCTCATCACAATTTTGCTATCATATGAAGATTAGTTTCTTTGAAAAAACTTCATAAAGTGATATGCCGTGCCTCTTGACTCTAGAAGTGGTCTAGACTGGAGACTTTAATTCCTTTGTCAACTGATTTTTGAAAACCTGCATCTTTTCTTTGAAATGTATTCATTTCACCATGACAACTTTATGTGCTTGGCCCCTTGCCAACAGTTTCTCGCACCCCAGCTTTGCTTGGAACTTTTGCACCAAAATTATTGGCTCAATAACTCTATCGGCTTGTCATGCTGGAGTACCAAGATCTCGTCATCAAAATTATTAGCGCTGCTGTAAGAGGGAACGCAAATAAGTCTATATCAAATTTCCGTCCCTTTATAGACCCCAAAATACATCTGTTTCAAACCACAAAACAATCTTTCAATTTTTCTCATAATCCTTCTTCTCGCTCTCTGTAAATGGTAGTTTAAGTGTTTGGAGAGCGAGTGAGTTAGTTAAATTAAATGAGAAAAGAAATCTTTTTTATTAGATTTCACTCTAAATATACCCCTTGTCCGACCATTAATCACCCCAATTTTCTCAAATCGAACAGAACTTTGACATTCTGATATACTATACAAGCTGATGGATCATGATTCATAAAAAAGCCTGAAATGCTAGCTGTTCAGACCGAATCTGATCGGTCGTTGACCGCCATTATGGGTATCTTTCATTGAATCAGAATTGTGCTTGTATATTTGGGTATAATTGCCTCCTTGAATTCTAATGATTAATTGATTGCCAACAATAATTCCTTAGCCTAACAAATTTAGTCAAGATTGCAGCGATTTTTTTTATGACGATAATTCCTTGCTTGTAAGAAATCTACCAACATTACCGGCAACGGGCCCTTAGCAATGTGAGATTCTTACTTACTAAAATCACATCCTATAAATGTACAAAGTTCGCCTTTGGCTGGAAACCTTCGAGCAAAGGCACCTGCGTAAACCCAATGGCCATGAAGATGGATACTAAGCTGACGAGCAATTAATGTTGTATTGTAATCTTAATGTAGATTATTAAATACTTTATTTGTGAAGTTCACATGTGCTGATCCGGTTTCATTGGAACTACCATGTCATAAAGCGGGGAGTAATCATTCCACATTTTACACTAAAGAGTTATTTCTTAGTAGAATTCAAGTTCCCTACACAAAAAAAAAATAAAATCAGACTTGTTCAAAGCTTGGGAGACGTGATTCTTGCGGAGATTGAATATTTTTAATTAAATAATGTTACTACCGAACAAGGGATGCTCTTCCATAATCTCCAACGGCAAGATGAGTTTAAACGTCGAAGAACAACGATTCAAAATGATTCCCACGTTGAAAAAAGTGTGTTGGACCATCGTCGTGTTACAGTACGTTTATTGCTGAAGAGCAAAAGATTTTAATAAAAAGTGCTCAAAGCATTTTACAAGATCATTTGGAAATGAGAAAGATATCAGATGCGTGGGTTTCCTGGAATGCTCACGGACTTTCAAAAGCACACAACGCAAAGAAATTCAAGACAAAATCCTGTGCCCGATAGATCATGGTCACTGTTTTTTGGGATTGCGGTTGAACGCAGGACAAATTCAAAATGCTGTTTTTGAAATCCACCAGCAGTCATTATATTCAAAAGACTTGGCTCCCGGTGATTTCTATTGACATTTGGTTTAACATTTTACTTTAGATGAGCCGTTAATTTAACAACGATAAACGTAAATTAATACCAATTATGATATACAAACATATTTATGAATTATTCTCAAAAGGTTCCTAGAAGGTTGGCCGATAGTCAAGTATTCATGAAAAAATATTAATGAGTGAATCATAACCATTCAGGTACCCGTTCAAATATACACAAAAATTTCCATTGAATTCGGTCCAGCCGTTTGAGAAGAGTTCAGTGACTTACGCAATGTAGAATAATAATATTATATTTAACCAAACTTCACAGCAGCAAAGTTATTTTAATTTCTTTTCGATCACCCTTGGTATTTTTGTAATCGATAGCTTTTTCGATTTTATTGGTAATTCTGTCAACCTGGTCAGTCCTCTAATAGTTGATCTTAAAACAAATTGATGGTCAGGGAAAAGACGTATTTTTCGATAGGAATTTCAATATTTCATTTCAATGAAATAAAGCATATTGGGTTCAACTTCGATTCCGCTTATCAGAAGAACCAAGCATCATCGAATAAATGAATTAGTTCTATCCAAGAAAATAAGCGTTTAACATTTCAAATATGTAAATTATGCAAACAAACTATAACAAATTCAAATCAGCTACCAGTTACCACTGACATTTTTCTCCAACCGGCATTGTACTTCATTCACAACAAACCTACTCTGTCTAAATTTTATTATTCAACCAAAATAGATTCAAGCCGTGCTTGTTTTTAGATGTGTATTTTAAATCACGTACACGCCCAGGTGTCTCTCGGGTAAATAAAGCCGCCAAAGTAAAAGCAATCTGACCAGCGACTAAAGCGGCAGTACTGGAAAAACTAGCCTCAATACAAAACATCTCTGTAATAGTAGCACATACTTGAGGCTCAATCTGGTTCCAATTTCAGGCTACATACGAGTCTGCACATAATCACTGAACGGTTTGTCATAGTTCCATGCATTCGCAGTTCATTGGATTTTTTTTTTTTTTAAATGGGTCGTTGAAGGTATGAGTTGAGTGACGTTTTGAGGCGAACCCTTTCAGGGTATTTAATGAACGCTACGTCAATTAAAATGTGCGATAGAGCTTGACTGATCGATAAGCAATATTGTGTATCCCCAAATCTGCCCCTGTTGCGGGGTTGTCGCCGCCTCCCGTTGAGTATTTATAAATCCCTGGTGAAGGTGGAATCAATATTGCGTAAGGTGCATTGTCAAACTTTTAATTAGAATCGATTACTGTGATGTTTTATGGTAGAAACCGTCTTGTTTTTTTTTTCATCAATATAGTGGATGTGACGAAAGTTGTGTTATTTGATTTAAGCACGTAATTGCGCAACGCAGCGAGAATGGCAAAATGCTAGTAGTCTTTCCGATACAAAGCTACGTAGTTTGGTCAGTATTAAAGCTTTTAATGACTAATCAGGGTTTTGTAAACAACAATTTATAGCGGATCTTAACATCGTTTGTGGTTACTTTATGTCATGAGCAATTCTATGTCGTTTTTCGTTTTGTTGGTCGATGTTTAGATTTTTATCAGTATGCACATTTTTGAAGTGATTAACAGAGAGTACAATTTTGCTGTTGTTTGTGTTTTCAGCCGAATGACAAAAAGACACTCAATAAAAGGGGCCTTGCTTCATGTTAAATAAATGACTTATTTTACTGTGGCAATTGTTTAAGTCTGAATGCGGTTCTTACATAGTTACATCCAACAAGAGATGTAATTTTAAATTCCGCACCATTGTGGAACTGGTAATTTTGAAATACCATTGCGATGATTTCTGATCTGAACAACGCGCAACGACAATTGATGCAAGAATTGAATCAAGCTTACTTTGGTTGACTGGTTGCTTGAAATGATGGGAGTGTTTTTTACCACGAAATCATCATGTCCATACTTCTAGATATGTCAACAAATAAAACTTGGAATAAAAGTGACAGTTTGTTGCGCTTTTAGAGATTATATTTCCGAATGTTGTGGACTGACTTTAAGCTTCCCCATTCCATTCCATTCACTTAAGTGCAACACGTCTGCAGTTCGGAACGTAAATCTTTTTAGGAACGTTAATCTTTGTATTAATGTTGGTACTTATACCCACTGTCCATCTTATTCCGGCTTGCGTTTCTAGGGTTGTTGTTGAACGTCCTTAAATGTTTCCTTTAACTATTCATATCCAATATGTGCGTCTTGTTCTCCCTATTTTCATTTGATTAGTTTCTTTTATCCGTTAATCTTAATGACTTAACCTAGGGTCTATAAAGTCGTTAGTAGCTGAAATTTGTGGAATACTTGCACCATGTTACGATATGTGCATGCTTTTATCGCCGAGCCGTCGGAGTATACCAATATTTGGAACTACATGATGAATGCAATTCGACCATTTTCCAGTTTTAAGGCATATTCAAGACCCAAATATTGAAGATTTATTTATAAGCCTGATAACTTCATTAATGTCGAATTCAACTGACTCCTTTCATTTGAGTTTACTTGCATATATGCGATGGACTCCATTACCTCTTCTAAGTACTTTGCTTGAATCGGGACTCGAAATCACTTTTAGCTTTTTGGACAAGATAGAATGCGGTCTTTTGTCGATTTAGCGGGCCGGAAGTCACACTGGTATTTTCCGCTAACTTCTGTCAAAGCATAATTCTTCCAATAAACTCGATGTGTTTCACCACCGTCAACTACTGGAATGTCTAACATAGCTGTTCCAGCATTCCGAATTGTGAATAGGAATCTTAAACTAGTGAGGAAAGTTCAAGACTTTTAGTCTTAGATAGTCAATAGGAACGCAGTCACTTAGTCAACTGTGATATCTATTTGCGTTTTTGTTTATAAATTACTGCTATCCCTTAGCCAAGCGATTAGTTTGCCTCAGATCAGACTTGAATATCGTCGTTTTCTCCATTTACTTCTGTGACATAGAGACATTAGACCAATATCGACGCAGAAGATGTTTATAATTACATCAAGAGCTTCATTAAAATGTTATTAATAAAACTAGAGAAAGTTGTAAAACTTAGTAAAAAGATGAAGGCGACAACCGCTTAATTCGAAAATGATTGTCAAGGTGAAAACAAAAAAAACAAAGATAATTAGTTGATGGAGGGAAAATGTTTGTGAGTCAACTATGTTGATGTTTGTTTAATGTCAAGTGGTCTGAACTTTAGCCAACAAACTGACGCCGGCTTGTTTTCGTCTGAGCAGGTTGATTCTAACATGAGTCCTAATCCCGAGAATTAGGTGTCACTTGCTTTCAGTTTATAAGACTCTTTATCAAAAAAACAATCTGTCACCTTGGCTTACTCATCCAATGATGACAACGTTCTGTTCAGGTAGGAGGTGAATTTCAGAAATGACTATTGATCTTAGTTCGTGAATAATATTATGAAAACATACGGTTTTGTTTTTTCTGGTCGATTTCATTATTCACATTTATAATAATAATAAAATTTCACAGAAAGTGCGGCAATGAAATGACAAAATTTAAGCGAAGAAGAATCAAGAAGAAGAAGAAGAATCAAAAGTTTATCCACAAAAAAAATCTAATTTTTAGTCTCCTACGCGCTATGGCAGAATATTCACAATGCCAAAGAATATCATGAATAAAAAAAAAATGGCCAGCCATGGTGACGGACCATGGCGTACTTCTATCAATTGACTACATAAATATAAATGTAGTTTGATCGTTTAATTATTAAAGGATCTTTACGGGTCGGGCATAATTTCAAGTACTTCAGACCACATGTGCGTCTACATCCCACTGATGCAGTAAGGACGATATAACTCTCCTAAGAATTTCTCTGACTGTTAGAGTTACAACTTTTCAAACTATTCAAATTCAGTACGAAATTTATGTATGATTGATAGATGATTGGATCCCATTGTTTCTCGAATCTATGCCGATCTATTGTGGTCGATGAATTTTTTTCTCATCTGTGTACATTTCATAAAGTTCGCGCCAGTATCGTCTGCTCCATTCGCCCACCTCCAAAACAAAAGAGTATATCTGACGGAGAACTTATTTTCATAGGTGCCTTAAATTTGCTTTGCAGACTTGCTTATCGTCAAGCATTCGGCATGATTGCTGCTGTTCAAGGTGAAATTTGAATCTTAGCTGTTTGGACAAACCGAAGTAGCATAGATTTCTTAGGATAACCCCTAAGTGCATCTGAACCCGCATATAAATTGCTTTTAAGCTCTGTGTGACTACACCACACAAATTTTTCGCGACCTATAAGCAAGGCCTTTTTTCACATGTAACTCTGAGATATCTTTGAGCTGGGCGAGTCTGGTATATTGTTTCCTTTTTTCGCTTCCCTTCTCTTCTTCTAATCGTGGTTTGTTATTTTCACTGATTGATTTTTTTTTTTTTTTGAAGTATCTTCTCATGCTCATCATCTGTTGCCTTCAATTTTTGCATGCCCCACTGCACCACACACATGTTTTAAGTTTTGGCTATTAATAGCGTGCTGAGGCGACCAATGTTGAAACTTCGTTTGTTGCATTGTTCAGCTTTCTGACATAAGACAGGCTCGCGCTAAATCTAGTTGGTACTTAAAAGTGGACAGAGTCGAGGTAAGCCACTATGAACAATTTATATTCTATTTTCAAGAGTACCTTGCCAGATTGCTCGGCGGATTTTTTTTTCTTTTTTTGTTAGGGAATCACGTATACCTAGTGGAAACTTCGAAATCGTTTTATGTTTTCACTTTGATATGCGCCAAAAATGCTTCCCTAACCGTTTTAAGTATTAAAGTCCCGAAATACGATACCGACGCCCAAGAGTTCATGCGTGGGGGCATGCGCACATAACAAACTGACAAAAACTGACGTTATAGAGTTTTCCCTCGATGCGAGTCACAGAGCGAGGGGTTATCAGCTTGAAATATTCTTCATTCTTTCCTTTTCATTGCATTCGGACCACAGAAATATCAGTTTTCTGATGATTGGGGGTGGTTTCAAAATTTTGAGTATTGTTCTGGGATGTACATTTCAGGTGCTTATACGTACATATAGTATATCGTTGTCCTTGCCTGCTTTATCATCTTCATTTCGCCTTATATCCCAGGCAACTTGCTGGAATACAAAACGTCACCAGTCCGTGGTTGTTGAGATGGTTAAAAAGAGGCGTCAGGTCGGAGCGCTCAGAATGAATTTTCCAGGCACATGGATCGTAACTCGCTTCCGCCAGCTTGTAAGCAATCAGCACTACAGACTTTGAATCCTCTAACCAATGCAGCTGGCACAGATAAAGCTAATAAGTTTATTAACGTTTCTTCTAAACCTTAGTAATATCAGCGCAAACTATACAACAAGGCAATAATAACTGAAATAACTGGTATAATCTTTTTATTTCCACCATAAAGAAGCAGTATATCAATTTGAGATCATAAATGGTATTTGCATCTAAATATATCGAGTGAGTTCATCAAGCTGAACGTAATCTATATCAATGAAGAATATCGCATGTCCTACACACAACATTACTTCGTTTAATTTCCCAAATTTCGAGTTCGTTTGGACCTGCATCGTTTTTGGATCCTGTTAACCAAAATGAAAGTTGAGAGATGTAGGGAAACTATTAATAAAAATCCGACACATATGACTTTGAAAAAGCTAGGCACCTTTGGGACACAATTCAGTACTTTTTTCTTACTTGCAATACTTCTTGAGTTGATACTCAAAGCAGGTTATTCGTGTCTCCTTATACTGGAAACGCTCAAATAATTATTTGTAATTGCAAGTTTGCCTTGAGTGGGTAATACCTGCTGCGCAACAGATATTTAAATTTAGTTTATTACTATTGCTTACGGCAGATGGTAATTGATTTCAATTGATGGCTTAAGAGAAGCCCCCTCTATGGAAAGGTAAAACCTGGATTTGTAATGTCTTATTTGAGAAAGGTTCATGGAGTTAAATTCATTGAAAACCTATGAAGTTTCTCTTGCCAACTGTGAAAACCAAGAGTTGCTGGAATGTTTTTCACTGGGCACAACATGAACTTATTTCATTCATTTAGCAAATGTACGCGTATGTACGTTGATCAAACAAATATTGCTTTCCGCATATGGTTATGGTGCGAATTTGCCTTACAATAAGTCTGGCGTTCGGATCCTAAAATAAGTTTTGAAATATAATCCAGTTTTCGGATCTGACCTTCGCCATTTGCGGATTGCATCAAAGTAACGAAGCTATCAACTGATTGATCGATCAGCGACAGTAGTCTGTCCAAGTGGATGGCCTTGGTGCAGGGATTACCCTATCAGCTGGAATTCAAATTTCATGTAGTCAAAATAATGATTTGTTAAGACTTTCTAATAAATCAACAATTACGAATAAAATACTGTGAATCAAGCGAATGTCCCGATTTCAGAAGTCTTAAGTGATATTATCAATACCCTCGCAACCTATTTCTATATCAGTGGATAAATATTTGTCATTTAACACAATACTGTCATCTGGGTTTGTGTCCATGACAATTATGTCACTTTGTAATGTGTTCTCCAAATTTCAAGTCATCAAAAAATAACATCATCAGGTTCGGTTTAAAATAAAACGTTTTTAAGGATTCTGTGCCTTAAATGTGCCAACGGAACTCTAATACTAAGCCTCCGCTCTTACTAAATTTTGAACGAATTTGCAATCGCTTTAAGATGTATTTCTCGCACGAAATTACCCAAAAATTCGGCGTCATAGCTCCTTATATTTCTACATTAAATCTGCATTAAAAAGTCTTCAAATTTTGATACGTTTAATTCATAAATAGTCGTGTGAAAATGCCTTTTTTTCACTCATAGCAATTGCATATAAATCGATTTCCATCTTTAACTTTATGTATAACATAGGGTTCAGAAAATTACAACCAGGCGTCGCATGACAACATTTGGGTAACACGATCATACATATGGGCTATGCTTTGAGAAATATATAATTAAAGAAATATAAAATTTCGTATTTCATTCTTATTTTCAGGTAATTTAAAGTAAGTCCAATGGTTCTATTTCATGTTTCCATTCAATTCGCCTTAAAACTAATGAACTCATTCTTATGGAGTGGGTCGGGATAAGCACTGCACTGCCCACCAGAAATACGCCAAATTATTAAACGTAATAGAAGTTTAGGAACTTGTTGGGCGAAGATGATAAGAAACGCAATTCAATTTAAAGAAAAAGCCAACACACATAAAACGTGTTATTCGTTATTCAAGAATATGTCGTACTACAGCAACTACACAGTTCCTGAGTCAATTTGAATATTCGCAGTCAATGAACATATCTATTAAAAAACATGCACATAGTCAAAAGAATGAAGTTAGCGTATGAGCGTTTTTTGATGGACTGTGACACAAAATAGTATGTTAAAAAATAGTTGTCCTGTCTCTAGCTATTTGGATTTATTAGCCTCGCATGGTTTTGCTAATATCATCAATGAACCTACCAGGCCTGTATCTGGAAGTGGCTTAGATCATATATATGTACGTTTCAGAAGTGGTTCGTGTAATTATTGTGAGAAATCAGTTTTTGATCTAAGGATAACTGATCACTCTATGACTGGGCTCTTGTTCGATATTTCCAATATCATGAGTAATGTAAGCTCAATGTCTGCTGAGAGAGTTAATAAGATCGACTTGCATATGAGTTTTGCGTACTGACGGTCCTACTTTATTCTCATTATTTCTTGACTCACTTGAGAGACATATTTTCAGCTGTTCAAAATTTCGCGCCAAAAGTTCTTACAAAGGCTTAAACCATGGATTTCCATTAATAAACTGAACTAAGTTAAGGTTAAAAATAAAATAACTTGTACTTTTCAAACATAGCCTCATGTTTGCAACCTTGTTCTTCCCAAATTATCAGCGTCAGCTGATTGCTTTGCAGCACCAAATTCTTGCAGCAGTTTCAGATTTGAGCATTTAAAATATACCAATTCGTGTGGTTATGACGGTATCTCAAACATCTTCGTTAAAAAAAAAACTGTTTTCCATTTATTGGATGTATTATCATTCAGTTTTAATCGATGCATTTTTGAGGGGGTATTGTGAAATAACAGGCCCATATCACTTCTCCCAGTTCTCAGCAAAAATTTTGAAAAACTCGTAAAAAAAAGACTAGTTTGAAATGCAAATCAATTTGGCTTCATACCAATGGTTGGCCTGTGCAAACTAACTTCCAGAACGGTTCAGGATTCAAATGTTTCGTAATTAGTAGGAATCCTTTTTGCAAAAAATGTGGGTTGTTTTTCGCTTAAAATTGGAAATTTGGCTATAAAATGATATAAAGTTAAGTCCCAATAGCTCAAAACATATACTGTGCCTTCATGTCTCCAAGATCTTCCGTGAAGTCTTAATATGTCCCAAATTGAAGTCGAGCCGAGACTTATGACGCTTTTTCCCTCAAGTTTTTCCTCAATATCATGACTCGTTTTATATGACAGTTTTCGTCCGTTTTAAATGCAGAGTCACAACTTGATGATGACTAAAACGTAGACGGGGCTGCATTTGAAATTTTGAATGATTGCATGAAAAATAGTCTTTGGACTTTTTCTTATAATTTTTGTTGAATTAAAAGTCCAAAATAGCTTTGCGATAGCAAAGGCAAGCGCTTATTGTCGCATTGAAGACCTTATTTTTAACACGGACCTTTTGCACATTTGTATTCATATGTGCTTAAAATGAAGACAGTGAAAAGTTCTTCCTCAAGCACTTAACTTCCCAGCTTCCATTCCCGGATTGTCTGCATAAAGCATAATATGTATTCAAACAAACAGAATTCCACCTTGCAAAAACTAATGCAAGTCATTGATGTAAGGAGTTCGGAAGGAACCATAGTAAACTACAAACTAATATGAGACACCAATTGAAGATTAAACAAGGACAGGACTCAGTACAAAATCCCGCTTAGATTGAACTTGGAGGATTGATAGCGTTGATCCATCTGGTGTGTCCATTAGCTTGGCTTTTGTTTCGTTTCTTCGGTCTTCCGTCGAATTCATTTTATTAGTCTTTTTTGTGGCCTTCAATTATTGATATTACAGTGTTCAAAATACTCGTGGTCGATAAAATTATATGTCCCCATAGTGCAGAATATTAAATGAAACATTTAACTTGAGTTGAATTTAAATACTCAGTTATTTATTGTTCTAAAGTTACATTTTCTTCATTTGAATCTCAAAAGAAACTATTTATTTTTATTACGCTAAACAAAAACTTTATTTCAACTTAGAATTATTTGGAACAGATTTGACTTTGTTCTTATATGTCTGATTGCCTGAAATGTACTTTTATAACTAATCAAGCAAATGCAAATTAACGCTAAATACAGAAGCATATTTCAACTTGTCATAAATTCTATGGTACCTACTGTCTCGTACAATGTGTGACCGGTCCTTCGTCGACGGCATCGCATTTTTTGAAGATGAAACATACATATAGAGATGATAGTTTTGTCATCGGACATGGCTCTACTACCTATGGTTGTTTGATGGTTTAGTGCATGTGTACCCTACCAGAACATTACTACGATGTTAGAAAAGCTCTGCTCGTAGACCATCAGAGCTGACAACCTCTGTCTTCTTTATCTTTTATATGAACCAACCTTTTCAAAACTGAGAGAGCGTCTTTATTGACTGGACTCGAGCTCCAGTTTGGTCTATCGACAATTTAGTAGTATCTACTTTTTCCTGCCGCTGACTAGATTTCCTTTACTTTTACGAATTTCAGAAAAGGAAATTAAATGCTATTCTTATCGATGGACTCTTCGACATGCGAGGTGCGAAATCCCTGACGCTACCTTTACTTATTGCCACAATAGTTATAAATCCGTATTTTCTGTCACGTTCTTCCGGCGTACGTTTTCCTTACTATACGGAGGATACTCTCAAGATGGTGGTTATCAATCTTAAGTCGCCTCTGTTACTTCCTTAAGATTTCGTGAACGTGGTTCCACACAATTCGCTCTTCGTTGGCTCTGACAACTGCAGCTGTGCAAAGACTTCATACGTTGAAGTCTGAAGTTTCTGTAGCAGGTGGTAGTAAAGTTGCGACAAGAAAGTGTCCTGAGTTGATATTTGCGAATATTCAAACTTCGTCCAGAAGATTGGTAGAGTTTTTAATTTCGTCGTAGGGGACGTGTGCCCATAATTACCTTGCTGATGTTTTGAAATATTCCTTGAAGCGGATCATAGTCAAGCTGTATCTTATTCAATGAATCGCCAGAATGCCTGCCCTATGCCATGTGCTGACCGATTCAATTCATTGAGGCACACCAGAAGAGTTTGTACGTACTAAGTTTTGTATGGTTCTTAATGTTCCTTTTTAAAAATCGTCGGTGAACATTTTTACCACCAGACATACATGTGATATTGTGCAACTTAAAACTGTTTTTATTTAATTTTTTTTAACTGGAAAATGAAATAAAATATTTCGATTCTTGAATTTTAATTTTTAAATTTACTAAATACCAAATGAATATCTGACCAGAATTGACAAATGATTTTTTTGTGCTTTCGCCGTCATTAAATTGTACAAAGTTCTTACCTGTAGTGTTTGTTTATTCACAAAAAAAAAATCACATGCGTTTTACCTTCGTGCCATGCATGTCAAGTAGAAAAATTATTGTCGTTGAGATTAGAGGAGGCAAATAAAATAACATTAACTATGCAATTTGCTACGCACGTTCAATGCATTAGTTTATATGTATGTTTACGTGACGATAATAACCCTTATGCAATTTATATTCGTGTGTGTGCATAAAACTGTCATTGCCTCCTGGATGCTTCAGTGGCGGCAGACAATGTGTGTGTTGCATAATGCCTCTAAAACCGTACTGTTGCATTATTTATAAATTTTATTTAAAAACATGTTGCCGGTTAGGTTGTCCACGATGAATCCTGAGGGTTTATTGTTGACCTTACGAGGGCTTTAATACAGAGAAGGTTCAATATGGAGCTCAATTTATGACTTAGTTTATTCTGTACAGACAGTTAAAAAGAACCGATTTGCATGTGTTTTCCCATTTACAATAAATTATTCCTCGAAGAACCTTTTGTCAAGTGTATGTGCACGAAAGCCTATAAATAATTTGGCAGTGAAATAAGAAATCTTTGGTATTAAATATCGCGTGTGGTCCATTCCATGCGTGCAAATCGAAAGTATACGCAGCTTTTGGCAAACACCGATGACGAATGAGTTATTCTTATACGATTTGAATGCATATAAGCAGGCTTCTTTTACATCCTCGTAACGTAAAACGTAATTTTAGCTTTGTATCATGCCTCAACCGCAAGTATGTAAAAGGCTTGCTCAAAAAGAGATGATTTTAAATATTAATTTCCAATACTCGAAGCACTTTTGATGTTCCTTTTCTGGTATAGCTTTGGGCTCTTTCAACGATGCGGTTTTTATTTCTTCAATCCATTCCATTCCATAATAAACTAGCGAAGATCGTTTCCCAAGTTACAGCTGGGTTAACCCAGCTACTCCTTGGGCAACTGAGTGTAGGTATGGGGTTTTGAACATCGGAGTGACACGCATGGATAGGTGTATCTCAGATGTCCATGATCAATCAACCCGAATGAGATGTCGCTGAGAACGTAAGCAAATCGGTAATATCTCATTTATCACATGTCGTACAGAGACTCACGGAAAACATGTTAACTTCCTTAACAGAACTCAAAAAGCAGAACAAATTGCATTGCCCCGGACTACTGCAGAGCGAAAGTCGACGCCATCCAAAAGTTGCGATTAGATGGATCACTCAAAAAGAGTGGTACTACAACAGGAAACGAATGTTATAAGCATTCGACCTAGAACGGAAGCCTGCAAGCACATGGATAAAAACATTGTTAAGACCGTGGTGCCCAGAACACTTTTATAATGAAATGTAAGCAGTATAATAATTTCAAGCCTGTAGTCTAATGAAATTCTGCCCGATTAATCGAATCAAAGAAAAGTTTGCCTCACTTCCAAGGAAAGAGAATCTCTTAACATCGCCAAATACTGTGGTTCTTCTTTTAATTTCTAAGGTCATGTAAGCATGAAATCACGAAATTGCGAATTGTTTTCCACTTCTGATTTGATAACTTATCTCACTGAAAAGTGTAACCAATTCTTTTTCTTTCATTTCCCAAAACAAAGAAATCTGATTCACTTAATGATTCTTAGGGCATTGACAGAGTTTGTCATCCGACATTTTTGTGGGAAATGAATGATTATGAGATCGGTGATTCATACCTCGATGGATAGGAAACTACCGCTCTACTACCATCTGCAATTCACTATCTGAAAGCTGGACTCAGTATTGTCTCGCACTGCCTTTTTGATCCATCCATCGGTTGTGGATTTTCAAACTCAACATATGTTTGTCTGTTGTGCTCATTTTATTCTGATATTGACACCATGATAAAATGTCTTTAAAATACAAAGCTGTCTCCTGTCGTTACGACTAAATTTTAACATCAAGTAATGATTGACACTTGCGCCAGAGCAATCGAAAAACTTGCAAAGCTTGGTGTTGCTTTCGTTGGGATAACCGAATATTCCATATTCGCCGCCCCGAGATACTTACATTTCCTCAGCCGTTGCAAGAAATTCTTCACTCTTATTGTTAAACCTGAATTTTCAAGGCTTTTGTTCGGTCCTAACTGGACGCCCATATGACATGTTCAGTTAACTCGCAGAAAAAGCGTGGGAATGTTTTGTCGCTGTTTGGCTGGCTCATCAATAGACCATGCTCTCTTATGGCATTATTGTTAAGCCTGGGGATTCATTCCAAGGCAGAACAATACGCATGTGGAATGTATTTTCCCCCTCTGTTTTCACCCATTTAAAACCAATGTACACCGGTACCTCCATTACATTTTAATGAAATTAACTAAGCAAGACCTTGCACTGCATAAAGATTTGTAAACAGCAAGGAGGAGGGAATATCCACTCAGTTGGCTGGGACATATAGGCATAAACTATGCGGCCCAAAGTTTCCTTTAATCAACACCAGAGGAACACACACCGCGGCAAGGACCGACCTAATATTTTGTACTCGACACAAGTGGAAAAAGATCTGAACTAAATGTTGTTTTAAAGCAGCTACGAGAGACGAATGATTAAAGTCGATCGAATGGACCTGAAAGCTGTGCTTTGAAATTTGACGCCGCTGCGTTGTTTTAGTTGGGCAACTATTATTATTATTATTAACTGAAATGCTGTTCCATCTGCAGTCAGGCACCTGAATAATTTTCATTGATAATCTTCGGCTCGAGGAACTTGTCGGTTGTGACCCAGCAATGTCGATGTTTGTAAGCCAGTTAGTGTCGAAGGTAATATTGTTTTATAGTTTTTTTTATTCCGAAAAAGAAATTGATGAAAACCATTTTAAAAACTTGCGCTATTAATACGGTCACGATTTTTTAACAAAAAGTTTCACGAAAATACTTACTGATTATTTTAAGAATGTCAATTGCGATTGTACGAAATATTCGTTACACTTATGTCAGGCAACAGTGGGTGAGTGCCAGGTTTCCCATAGGACTTAAAGAAGAAAAGCTGATTCCTTGCCATCGTAAGGAATTGAGGTCAAATTTGTATTCGAATGTAATGCATTATGTCTGACATTTAAATGGATTTATTTTCCCATATTTTGCTTGCGAAAGAGACTCAATGTCGCTTGAAAGCTGATGCCTTTTTTTCTGAACTATGAACAGGTATATGAATTAGTACCTTCCTGTTAATGACTTATGTCGACTTTTTTGTTTTGCCGATTTTTGAACCTAAGTGATTTGTATAATTCGTTGGGCGTCGTCTTTCCGATTGATTAACACTTTTTCGTTAAAGTTGACGGTAATTTAATTTAACTGCAAACCTGTTTCCTTTGGAATGACCTAAACACTGGACTGCATATACCACTACATGACTAAACACTAAGAGTAATTATTTTGAGATCATATCATTTAGCAAAATATTTTTCCAAGTTGACTTGCCCATAACTTTCCTCGTTTTATCACTTCACGAAATTAATACAAAAACTAACGTCCAGAGGAGTTATATTTTTTTTAAAGGTAACTAAATAAATACGATCCATAAAAGTCCATCATATAGCTTCAAAAATATTATTCTAATAATATTTTCGAGTAAATGACTTTTGTAAATTAACGTCGAAACATAGACTGCATTAATTTATTATCGTTGATGCCGGAACTAATTTTTATTTTGTAAATTTAATTTTCTTCATCTCTATTACTTTACAAAAACAACGTCTTATAACTCAAAATTATAGTTACATTTGAAACGGCTCGACTAAATAACGTGCAGTCAAATGAAATCTTAAATTTAATTTATAAATTTATTCAAGAGCTACCTATGGGGGACTTCAAAAAATCCTTCGTCGATTTCAATACGATAATCCTGATGGGTAAGTAGATTACATGAAGTGTTTTTGTAAAATTGGTTTTCCGATACCAATTGAGACAGGATGATTATATTTTTGTCCTTCAACCCACTTAGTCAGATGATCCATTGTTTAAAGATATTACGAAGGCGACTTATTGTCTAAACAATGTGCATTTCAGCAAATTATAATTTCCTAGCTCTCTAGATTTTGACTTCTCTTTTAATGAATGATGCACAGAGCTAGAAGAAAAATAAGGAAAAGAATTGAAAGATTGTGTAGTTGTTTGAAGCTCAAATGGGTTTTGGTTACAATATCACCATTTGTGGAGTCCGAATTTGGACGAAGAGTTCGACAACAACTTCATTGCATCCACTTAATACACAGCATTTTTTTTTTCGAAAATTAATGTTTCGAAAAATTGATTCATAACTTTGCTATCACTGATATAACTTCACAGAAGAGCCAATGATATAATTCCAGCAGCCGATATAGTGTCGTCATATTTGACATTTTTTTCTGGACTTACTATATGTCAGCTGCCTAGAGAATTCGTTCACTGATAGTTGGTCAGGAGTGTGGTTAAGATACGGAAGTTTGGACCGACTTTTACTTCTCAAGTTTTTATATCAACCTGAAACTTTGAAGAAATTTACAGAATTTCTTAAGGTTTTTAAACTGTCCTTACTTACCAATTTTTTTTTATCGGCTAAAAGCCAATATACTTACAACTTCAAGTCTCACCAATGGATTTCTTTTTCGTTGAAGTGGCGTTGTGGTAAATGCAACCATGGTATGTTTTCTTGTGCCATGGTTTTGTAATGTCCATTGTCCGTTTAATGGTCTTTTTCATCTGTCAAAAATATCAATCAATCTCTTTATTCGACTGAGGGTGAAGGTTGATAAGAGAGTTTATGTAAAATTCGAAGAAGTGTGTCAAATGCATCTCTTATAGTTATATGATAACGTTTGAACATAAGTATTCCTAAAACTCTAAAATCCTATTGGCAATCACAAATTCCGCCCTTAATCCGTAGTCGGTTTATTGCTCGTTATCCAATGCCTTTTAATTGTATGGTATTCGTTGAGCATAAGTTCTTCTCGTACCTGAACGTATGCCTGTTCTGCGAAACGACGGGCTATTCTCTATCCTCTCGACTTGGAGTTTCATTTTAGTATTTGGAAAATTTCAATGCTTTGCGTTAAAATCGCCGTCCATTCAAAAATAATTCTGTTCCAAACCCAGCCGCAAGTGCCGAAAAAGTGTCTCGAACTCTAAAATAAATGGAGTTTGCTCAGGAAATTCAGTTGCACAGATACTGCGACCATGCATATCCTCTTGTATACATTCCTTTAGGAACTTTAAACTTCATATAACTCCTGTGTGGATGTTCGGCGTTTGCCACCACAAGCAAACGTCTATAAAGACTTATCAGAATTTTACACTAATAAATTCCACGCCGGATTTTCGTCCTTACTAGAAGCATACATAAATTCTTGTAGGTTGGAGGTAATCTTATCAGTTTGGGTTGTACTATCAAAACTATGCTGCTAGGGTTAATTATGAAGGACATGTTTAATCCTACAACTACCTCTTTTCATGTGCATACGTACCAAAGTTATTTCTTGTTGCCTGGAAGGCTTTGCAGCTTACTCATGGACTTTGACAACTCGAATAACAGATGACATCATCTAGCTATCCTTCCCATACTCCGTCTGAAACTGCGATTTGAATTTGTATATAACTGCAATATTAATGCATTTATGAAGTAATTCCAAGGAGATTTAATGAAATCCGGTGATAAATTAAGCTCTCATCGTTCCCCGGAGAATTGGTGAACTGCTTAAATGATTTGGCCACAGCCTTGTTTGGTTTTTAGTTGAGACAATCAAAAGTAAATACAAAGCAAATACATCTACAATGAGTCACAGGTGAAGTCATTAAAAACAAACTGTTGCGATTTGGCAAACATGCCAACTTTTCATTACGCATTTCAAAAAGATAGCAATAATTTTATTTACATATACACAACGGGTCACTTGATTCAGTTCACTTTTTTCTGTTAAAAATTTTTCAATCTCCAATTCAATAATCAAATAATATTTTAAATATTTTTCTTTTGAATCCAAAATTTACAAATCATTTCTGGGAGGAGTTGAAAAGAGTTAAAACAGTTTGATTGCGAAAGTTAAAAACGCGTTTATTTTTTTTAAATTGCAAACAAAATTGAAGCACGATGACGACAGGTATAAGAAAAAAAGTGCGAGTTGGACATGCACATGCGGGGGTTCGTACCACCGAACAACATGCAACACTGCATATATTTTTTGCTATAAAATTTCTCATAGCCTAACTCTAAGCATGGGCAGGCAGAATCGCGCCTACGAGTAAACGATATTTTTGATTTTAAAATTTTTAAAGCCTACTAAAATTGAGTTGCAAAAACTCGTTTTTTGTATGGAAACCTCTCTTTATATTTAACTTTTTATTTATTTTATTATTTATTGTCAAAACGGAAATGGAAGTAGCAATAGTAGTTCTGTTGCTGGTACCGATTCCGGTCCTGTGACAGGCAGACGGACGGACAGACAGCTGCGGCTTAGTAATAGGGTTTCAATGGAACCCCTTGTGTTGGCTGGATCTGTTCATAAAATATGAAGAATACATGAAGAAAATTTTGTCAAAGAGCTTGTTGGTTTGGATAAACAAATGGAAAATATGTGGTTCGAGACGACAAAACCTTAGTCTTGACAGATCCTATGAGGATAATGATTAATCTCATGTATTTTTATTTAATTTTTAATTTGTTTTCTCCACGCTAAGTGTCGCATGAGCGGCATTTTTCAAAAAGTTGTGCTTTTCTGCCTGGAGGATTAAAATGAGAATTGCCTCAGCAATTCATTTGGTGACTTATTCATTTAAATTTGGTGATTTGATTTTGATTGATTCCGTAAACGTTGTGACTCTATTCTTCGAAAAAGTATAATTCGACAATACAGAATTCTTAGCATACTCCACATTCGACAATTTTGTTTACTAACATAAAAATGGATTCGCCCTCGTGTACTGTTTGAAGTAGCTTCTGATGAAATTCCATGCGGATATTTTTCTTGTACTTACAACCTTATAAGCAAACAAATTAAAATCCTTGTGCTGAATTATCTGCAAAGTCGGTCTGCTGTTACCCATTTGAGCAGACAAACGAAACTGTGGGAGTGACCTGTACGGCAGCAGATACAGCAGTGATTCCACCATGTGCCGATTTTGGAAATTCCGATATATCTTGATTTTATTATATAACCTACTCATTTCCAAAAAAAAAAAAATCCAAAATCGCCAGAAATGATATCAAAAATATTTGCTGCAATCAAGTGGTTGGAAGTGTATATATTTTTTCAAGTGTGAAGATTGGGAAAATATGTACTTTGTGTTTTCTGTTTGTTCAAGTTATTTGATCAAAAGGTGGCTCTACGAAAACACAAACAAACTTTAAACAATTTCTGATAATTGCTTAAGGTTTCCACTTCTAGGCTCGAAGTCACTTTTATTCCAAATACATTAAAGAAACAAAATACAAAAACAGTGCTAAAGTGTTACATAAAAATTTGACCAACAAGTTTTCCCTCCTACGATTGGCATTTTGTCAATTTGCAAATATCTACTGGCACAAGCGTATCACATCCATCAGATAAGTGCGCAATCAAATGAAAAGTCAATTACCACAGCAGACAGCAACAAACATCCAAGTTAGCTTGAACGAAAAAGTAATATTTAAATTTTAGCTGTCAAAGTGTTGATCTAACACTCTACTAGCTGACGTCATTATTTTTTTTAAGAAGCAGAAAACGGCAAAAACAATTAATAAGTAAGAAGCTCCATATAAACCTCGGCAACTTTTATTAATTTTTTTTTTGTGATAAAGACAGCGAATTTTCTGTGTCCGTTTCATTCCTATGCTACTGTTTGATGAGTCAACCATTATAACCTTTTTTAATTTTGAGATTAAGCCGTAGGCGGATATGACCAAACGCGATTTTTTTAGAGACTTAGTCGCGTCTTTTCTTTATGGAACGGAGTTTGGATATATGAAAATATGTAACTATATTTGATTTATTTTTGTTGTCCCGTTGAGTTTGTGACTAACAAAGTCATATTTTTAGATCATGTGACTCTGCATGCACAAATCATGATGACAGTTAAATTAAATCTACCAGGTTAACCAGGTTTATATATGTATCCTCTTAGCCTGTAGCAAAATTCCAATTCTATTAAAAATGTTTGAGACGGAAAAATCTTCACTTGAATTCAACAACATTTTTATTATTTTATTTACTATTTGAAGTCAAATTTAAATCATATATTTCTTAAATATTTTTTTGCTGATTTTGGTGAACCTCAAGGGTACCCAGGTCCGATCTTGTTTGTCCAATTTTTGAAAATCTTTAAAATATCATTTAGCACTTTTTATTAATGTATGCTGACGACGTAAGGATATTAAGGACTATAAATACCTTAATTGACTGATATAATCTCTAATATGATCTTGATAATTTTGAGTTAAATATTAATAAATGTAATTTAATGAGTTTTTCCCTGCAAGAAAAATTCTCTTACGTTCGCGACTATTTATTAAATCAGGTGTGCTTTATCGTGTAGTTATGAGGTGTAACATTAGTTTGTATTTTAAAAATACCAATCCCACATTCAAACTATTGCTTTCTTAGCCAACACAGTTTGGCGAATGGTAAAAAGAGTTTCCCACGAATTCGAAGACCCCTATGTTTTAAAACTTTTGTTCATTAGCTTTGTCCGCCCTTTTTTGGAGAATGGTTGTGTCATATGATCGTCAACCTTCAGCAATCATATTGCTAAAAAAGAATCAGTTCAAAGATTGTTCCGATACTGTTTACGTTTCTTTCCAACCATACGTAAACCAGCTTAAGCTTATCGATTAACCTCTGTTTTCAAAACATAAGACTATGCTGGTATGTTGAATGTTAATGGTTTTATAAACCAGTCGAATATTTTTTAAAAAATAATTTTCAATATTAATGTTAGAACCTTAAGAAATGTTGAATATTTTTATCTAAATGTTAACCGTTACGATTGTCAATATTTATATTAAACTAAATGTATCAAAAATATCATTTACACTGCAGCTTATGAAGCATATAAGGCAACGCTTGTCAATTGTGCATTGATATTGTGTGTCGTATTTAATCATGAGTTTTTTAATGCATCTAATGCATAAATAAATAAATGATTCAAATTTTAACCATTTACTTCGTGCATCATCAGGAAATATGACCACGTTTCCACTTTTCACAACGAAACTCTTCACTGTACTTTGGAAGCGTACTTGGATTACTAACATAAAATCAAAATCAGTAGACAGCCACCATATCTACATGTAAAAGTAATTACTTGTTAAACTCCTTGATTATTTATTTATTTGTAAAATTTGTTCAGATATTATATATTTATTTATTTATTAATGTTATAAACATAATAGTATTGTTATATACATCACTGAAATCAAGTCTTGTCCCAGTCATCATACTGAGGACTCTTCTAACTTCCCTCAAGCTAAATTAGGCTCGTGAAATTGTTGGAATTGATATTTGATATGTTGCACATAATTAGAGTTATGGTTTTTACCTTACTACTAAAAAATTATATAATATTCATCTAAATTATGCGATTGAAATGAATTCATTGAAAAAGGAAAGGCCACAAAAAAAACATTCACAACAAAAATTAGAAAACAATACATGAATAATATGTATTGAAGGTTTTTAGTGGATTTTCCTTCAAAACATTAACTTAAGATATATTATTTATCTGTGATAGAAGTATTTACGTGTTTATTACAAATTTTACAGTAGTAAGGCAACCAGGCCACATCGCTGTTAAATGTGCAATATTTTAAAACTTTTGTTATATTTTGTCCACACTAAATGTATATGTATATATCTACATGAAAAGGGTTAATTTATTCTGGTCATCGCGCTCACTCTCTATTTTGCAACTTCATTTTTTATGTCGTCCTACTGAACGCCAATTTCGAACATTCTACCCGCTTCTGGAATGCACTGCCCCTCGACATTAGAAGATTGCACAATACTGATCGATTTGATAATGATCTTTTTTTTTTTGATTATTTGCTCGCTCATCAAGAGGATATTAAGACTCTTATAAAACGTGTAGCACAGAACGAGCGGAAGAATTAGGAGAAGAATGAAAGATTGTAGTGGTTTGAGAAACTTAGGTGTGAATGGTGTCAACTCACTTCCTATTGGCTTTAACCTAATTCGCAGGATTTTGTTCGACATTAGTTATGATCTATGAACTTGGAAAGTTTGGAAGATTTAGCTTAAACACCCCACTGTCAGTGTTATGCCTTCACAGCAGAGCCATCTACACACAATCAACACAAACAGCTATTTTTTTTTTAAACACGAATTAGGAAATAAGCCGATACAACAACCACTACAACAACGCCACCCACTAGTCAAACTACTATCACTGGTCGACTTACCTAGTGGTAGAGCCATTAACTTGATCCCAATGGCAAATGGGGGCTGGACCAGATTCGAAAAACTAGACCACTCCTATAGGAATCGAACGTGGGACCTATCAATTGAATCACAGGCACTTAGGTTCTTAAACGAAATTTAGCTTTACCTAATACATGATATTGAGTAAATAAAATATAATAATTAACATGATTGCTAGTTTTTAATGAATGTGAATGTAAATGCATTACCACCCTGTGAAAACAAAATATAAATAAACATAAATACATATTTTTATGACTTAAAAAAAATACCGAAATTGCCATACAATTCATCCAACTAGAATAAACAGATTTAAAAACAAAACTTTGTTCATCGGAAATAAAGCAAATTACATCGGATACAGAAAAAATACTGATTTCTCAGATTTGGGGAACTTTCTCGAAGTCGTTGATATACATTTGTTACATACTCAGGAAGGATGAACAGTATTGGACCAAGAAATGATACTTCCGGTACTCCTACTACATTATTTTAGCCTTTCAATAAGGATCGATTGGATACAGTCTCGAACATCCACTGAAGTTGTACGTCTGATCTTCTGGCAAATTATCTGTCCTTTCTACAATTTGGTTTTCGGTCAGCAACATATTTACATGATGAAATTCCAATGGAAATTCTGGAAAAATTCAAGAGCGAAGTGTTTCCTTTACCCTGTTTATATGACGGATCGAATTCTGCTTCAAACTGAATCCTCTTCCGATCTTTCAAGCATCTATCCAGATTGGATCCTCATTCTATTTGAATTCGATCCCTCAATCCGGTCATATTAACAGGACAATTAATGAATTATAAGTGACCTGGATTGGCAATCTTCGTAATGTTTTTTCGCTGCATTCGCCGGCAAAGGTAAAGAAGTCGGAGTCAAGAATGTAAGATTGCTCGAACATGCAACAGGACGACCGCTTTTCTTGCTTAAACGCTTGCTAACCTTGGCCAAGAGTTCTGCCAACTTAACATCAATCCAATCCAGATCCAAACATTAAACACTTATCGATCTTATATCAATTCGATACCCGCCAACTATGGCATCCAAAATCTTTGTTTTTTCCTTTTCTGTTGGAAAGTCAATGCTATTAAGTCTCACTGTTCCCAATTGTAGAAGACCCGTTTTGGGTTTTTGAACCAGTTGATAAAAAAACATCGGAACCGTTAGAAAACATTGCCGCTAGCACCTTTCTGTAATTACAAAGGCTTAGCAGGACTCATGAGGTGTTTGTAACTCCATTTTCGGTTATTTTGTTTCAGGTGATGTTGGCTTTTAGTGGTGTTTTTCTTTTGACCTTAAAAGTAGGCTGTCCAATATATTGTTCAGAAATTCCCTGACTTTGAAGACCTTATCGTGTCCAGGTACCTTACAAACTTATCATTAACCGCGAAATGAAGGAAACGATTTTCTTGGTCTCATAAACGAAAAGTGAGTATAATTGGGAGTTCCAGTAATGCCTAGTGGAAGGGATCTTGATGAGTGACATAAAGAAACTAAAACCAACAAATGGTTCCATTTCAGTTGATATGTGAAAAGATAAAAAGAGAATGCAGCGGGAATCTTGAAACCAGAAATTTGTTCTGAAAGATTTTTAGTTTTCTTAATAAGGGCAAAAGTTTTCTTTGTTTTGGTTCCCTTCGTTTTCTTTCTTCTTCCAGTCACGTGCTCTCCGCGATCTTCAAGCTGTTCGTCTTCTGACTAGAGGATTTCTTCAATATTGTCAGAACAACATATATTTTTTATATAAGAATTAACTTGTTGCCGTCATGAATTCGTTCCTGTAAAATAAGGATTAACTCGAAGGAGCCCAAATATGGCACCCCGAAATTTGGCAAACATTTCCCTGAATGGCTTCATTTGTAGTAGAGGGCTAAAAGAACATAATGCCAAATATGTTGTATTCAGTGTTTTCTATAGGTAAAGATTGTGAAATCCACTTCTTTTATGATCACTCATATTGGAGAATTCGTTTTGAGTCGTGTTTCATAGGCAAGATTTGTTAATCGAGCGAAATTACTCGTTGATTTGTTTCCAAATGACCTGGTTTTTGAAAATGTAGATTGATGTCGTGACTTTGATTCTGTGATTTATTCTACATTTGAAATTCCAAAAGTGGAATACAAACAGGATATAGGCATCATTTTTGATTTGGTCATCATTTTAGACCATGTCAGAGATTTTTCAGATGCTCTTCTTTATGAATGCGAAGGAAGACCGCACCACAGATTCAAGTTACCATTGAAAAAAAGCGTCGTCGGACGTATGTGCGGTATTGTTGAGGACGGCGAATTGAGAATCAGCTCGTACAACTGCGAGTTGTACATGTTAGATCTGCTCTTAGCAATAATCCGTCGACTACAATGGCTCGGCAAGATTGTGCGAATGGGTAACAATAACAAACCTCTAGCTAAGACTGTCGAAGAGTCCCAGCCACAAGGTACAAATTACAGAATCACAAACCACAGGTTGAAATCTCTTGAAATTGAAACATCAAATACTCCTTCCTTATCTTCGATATTTTTATTGTAGCACCATAAATTGTGACTAAGTTATAAACACAACGTGTACATTTCGAAAACAATGTTTTACAACATCAGACACGAGAACGCTTTGCATCGCTTTGTAAAATTATCATGTTCTAACTAACGATGTGAAATGAAAGCACTTCAACACCACCTCCTGTCCTAGCTGAGTTAAAAAAAAGGTCACTTACAGCCTAACACAATTTAAGAGACACCATTCCCACCCACCTTTTAATTTAACAACACCCTTGTGAAGTCGAGTGCTGCACATTTGCACCGTCCTATGTAGACCATTTGACACCGGGGGCGACAAAAAGACCTATAACGTATATTAAAAGCTCAATAGCCGGCAATAGAAGCCTCTTTTTCAATTATGCAAGCCTTTGGTTGTCAGTAGTGAATATGTAAGGTTGTTTCATCAATAAAACCAACTGCAGCTCCCGCATGAACAAAGCAGACCCAACAATGAGTGCTTAATCAAATTTACTGTCAGTTGTGTGGGTTGAGGCGCATATAGAAACCTTTGTTTTCATTCAGTGCTCGACTAGGTGATATTGATTGCCGCCCAAGGAAACACAAAACCTGACCGCCTCTGTTTTATTTACTTTCGCTGAATTGATTTTGGTGCATTTTTTTATTTTTTTCAATTACGAAAACAATCTTTTTTTTATCAAATATTCTCTGGATCTCTTGGCACATCAAAGCAAGTTGGTCATATTTTTCCAGTCCATGTGATTATGTATGCTCACCGATTCTGTGCAGCAGACCGGATGTGAAGGAACCTAATGTGGGGACAGATCAATTAAATAAAGGTCTCCTTGCACGAACATGGACATAGACAAGACGACGTTGTTTTGAGCCGAAAGAAGGTCAAATTAAGGCTTCCAAGGACACTCGGAATCGATATTCAATGCAGTACAGGAAAAGCACTACTATCTGCACTTTGTCATTGTGTAAGTGATCCCTGTTGACGTTTGGATTGGCCTGTTCATGTGGGACCGATTTCAATTAGACCGCAATATAACATATTGTGCTATGAGAAGGTGGAGGACAAGATGCATTCGTCTGTAATCTCCAATTAAGGCAGCCATCCAGACGTAACTATTGGATGGTGGCCAACTTAAAGAGACACTAGTGTACACTGAAAAAATAAGCAATTTACTGGATTTTAAGCACATTGGGTGCTGTCAGGCTCACAGACTTTTTGCATACGTGTACAATTAAGTCGTAAATATGTAAGTGTGCGGTAAAAACCCATTAAGTTGAGTATGCACTTAGAGAATTTCCAGTACACTATGTAGTTAGAAAAGGGATGGGCATCTCCCTTTCACGTTTTTAACATTTTAATGTCTGCTCACTTCTTTGGAAGTAACTCTTTTCAAGCTAAGCATCTTCGGTGCACTTTTCTTAACCTGAGTGTATGGCAAAAGTTACAGGTTGCCTCTCTTATTTATGTTAGTTTCAAAATAAACACCATGAATGCAACAAAAGCTTTAGTTATAAAAGTGTCAATATTTGAACATGAAAAAGAGGATTAGAAAGACTGTTAAACTACAAAGTTTTCTTTTAAAAGCGGAAGGGGAATTGGCTTTTTTAATTAATTGCGAGAAACCCGGAAAGCACGCCATGATTTTCAAAGTATTGCGAAGGGAAACGTTCATTTTGTTCGAGACTTAATTTTTGTGTAGTTGTAGATAAAATATTCAATTGCTTCAGTTGGGAAAAAACAAAGAGGAAGGCCGCTATTTCGAAACCGAAGAAGTTCTCACATATACAGATAAGTTCGAAGTTTTTCAGGGCGACACTTTGAACCTGCCAATGCCTTCTTAAAGCTGAGACCTTAACTTAAAATGGGAATGTGAACAACACAGCGAGAAATGACATAAACTATTGCAGCACCTGCGTGAACTATTATCTTTGATGGATCTAAGAAAGAAGTAGTCATTAAGGTAGAGGTATGTATAAGTACGCCAGTATACCAACAGCTTACTTAGTATTTCGAGTCAAACTTAAAGTCGCATAAACGAGAGTTAAGACAGATTTCGAACTGACAAAAGACCGTCTCTCGCTGATAGCGAAACTTCTTCGGTACTGGGTTAAATTTTATCTCTGATTTATGAACTATATACACCAGCTTGCTTGTTCAAATATTTAGCTACACTCAGGATATCAGAATATCCTGATTTCTGGTCAGTGCTTAAGAGACTTTTACCTATTCCTTTTACTTACAATCTGCAGTTTTCTTTCAAATTTAAGCTTTATGATGGAATTTCCTTTCTTTCTATAACGTATAGAATTGAAATTTTCGTAATGATCCGGAGCATCTTGAGAAATTTCAGTTGACTTATGAATTGAAGCCGGTGAGCCATGGAAATTGAGGAATGCTAAGAATACTGGTATTGAGATTATTTTTTCAAGGCAAAAGTATATTTCTTACATTTGCAAGTCTACTTAAATAACTATGGCATTTACTTTATTGTTTTTATAACTTGATCGCTCTCAGAGATTATTGACTCACCTTAGAATGCATAATTCCCAGAGCGCAGTGAAGCAACAGGGACCAATTGAAACATTGTTTAGTGGCGCCGAGTCCTTGAAAAGGAAAATAGTTTTGAATAAAAGAAGGAAATATACAGGTCGTCCGAAAGATTTCGTGAAAACTTTTTCTCGAATTTCATCACATTTGTTGCAATAACTTTATATTTTTTAATGAGGTTTTGTTTTCTTATGCGGTCTATATCGTGGCATGATATGTTGGAACTTTTCACACGCACTTACGGCAGCAGTCTATTTAATACCCACTTTGTTGAACCTCCTCTTCCTTTTATTACAACTACACATCGGCGTGACATTGACTCCGATATGATTTTCAATGTGGCCTTAAGTTTCGCCACCTAAAGTTTCATTATTGAACAGATATTCTAAATTGGATTGAGATAGACATAATTTTCTTCGAAGTACATTTTACCCTAAGTAATAAAAAAATGCAAATATTAAAATATATGCTCTAGCTCATTAAAAAGCTTAATATAATTCTTTCATATTTAAAAGAAAAAAACAAGTTCATACTTACAATTTTGGCTGTATGACAAGGAGCATTGTCATGTTGAAAATGAATCTGCCATTGTAATCAAAAAGCTCAAGCGAAATGGGCCCAAATTAATTTTCCTGAACACGAAGGTAAATTTTTGCAGTAAATTTCGGTTCTACATTTTTCATCTCCAGAAAAGTATTCACAGACCACCAAACCTTCAGTTTTGGGGGGCATCCGTAAGATGCATTCAAAACTCTGTCTTCCTTTGGTTTTCTTCGCGCAAGAATCCTCCCATCTACAACATACATATTAAACGTTGATTCGTCGGAGAATAATTAAGATGCTCCTGAGCCCAGAGCAATCATTTTTCTCTGACTCGGATTGGTAAATCCGGCTTCAGTACTGGCTCGAGTGCTTCACGAATCTTTTCCTCACTGTGCTTGACGAAATTATTATTTCTGTAGGTCCACCGAAGTTTTGAACCGATGCCGCCGGTTTTGGAATACCAAAAAAAGAGCTTCCACTGCGGTCGTCTTTTTTGGGCACCCTTAGCTTTTTCTTCGGCGGTTACTCCCGGTCGCGCGATTTATTTTTTTAATTTCATGCCACAGTTTGTTGAGCAACTTTTAAACTTTTGGAAATTTCCAGTGTTGTCGAATTGAGACGTGACAGGCACAAAATATTAGCTTTTCACTCCAAAGTGATTTTTCCCATTTTTTTTTTACCAAATTACTTCGGTTACTTACGGACTGCTTTTACGAGTTAAATGCACCTCTTATTCATAATAACATCGACTTTCATTCGCTAGTTGACGACATTTTGCTACCTAGAGCAAAAAAAAAAACATTGTTGCTCTCTGAGAACTGCGCCCGAAGAAAGGAATGAAGGGTTTGACCTACAGTTTTCGAAAGGCACTGTAAATGATATTTTTGGGAATCACAGCTGCTCAAAACTCAATGCTCATTTCGGGAATTTAGTTATGCATAATATTGCACTATTGAATTTGGGGGCGAAGAAAATCGCTGGTATAAGAACATCGACAGATATCGATATAAACTTTTCGACCGCAAAAGAGATCACAAAAACCATTAATATAATTTTCTTAAGAACTTTGAATAAATTTGGTTCGACGAGAGAGAAGAATTGAACTATAACTCTCACAAGTAAGGCCGATAGAGTAAATACAACAAAGCAACCTTATTGTTTAAAATTTGAATTTTGAAATTTCCAACGTAAACGGTGATTAGACCATATTTGAAAATTCAACAAAAGTTCGTACACTAGAATGAGACCCATCAATTGATTCCATAGAAAAGAAAGCGCTTAACTTACTGCGCGCCATCCAGCGGAGTGTTAAGAAATCCCAGCGGATTTAATCTCTATAAGGGAGGCTCACACATTCTGTCATGAACAGAACCAAGACTTGCTGCAGTAACCCGCTGATTAAAGTTCGGACAGTAGGATGACGATAAGAGCATTTACATACCTCCTTTCATCATCTGTACTAGTAAGTGAATACAAACACAACCCGAACGAAGAAGTTTATTCCAATAGAGCCAGAAAATGGGCTTGGAAATGAAATTTGCCAAAAGATCCCATTGGTTTTCCCAGCAGCAAAATTACAGACAAGATTTCAAAACTGCCTCCCTAATCCAGTTAAATAATATTCATCTAAAAACAGATCAACACGACTGTCCCAATGGGGGCCTTAGGGTCGCTCCTGCTCACGCTTATGAATCAACCAACCAAATAAGGATTTGACAGAAGACGCGTAAAACCTTGAGAAGATGTATCATCAACAATGCCTTCCATTTTCTTTTTGTTATTTTCATTAATCAAAATCACAACTCATATTCCTCCGATGTAGATGTACTTATTTGTTTGAGTAATTAATTAATAATAACACACTGAGAGTCCAAAGTGTGGTCACACCTTTTTGCTGCTGTTCAAGAGACACTTCGTGTTCCATCAAGCAAGTTTAGATTGTTGTCTGGCGATGAGAGGTGAATAGTCGAGCGATGAAAAGCATTGAACTTTTATTGAAAAATTACCATTATACCACTTGTTAATGTCTAAAGTGTTGTGATCAATAAACACTTTTGTGACAGTTGAAAAAGAGCATTAAGCGAACATGGTCCCAAAAGCACATTCATTGCACCACTGCTTATTAACCTAATATATAAATAGCCAATTTATTTGTGCTAACTATTGCTTATTTTATTACAGAGAGATGCGACTTGATTCCAACTCCAATGAAGATTTCAAATCCTTAGGTGCTAAATATAGTGTAAGTACCTGCCGTATATCATCATTATGTCAATTTAATCGTTTATATTTCTTCCTTTAGAAGATTAAAGTAGAAAGTTTATCCAAGTGGGGCGGATTGGAAAAAACCGCAACAAGGCTGCCTTTAACCAATTACTCAAGTGTTGTAGGACCACGACATAACTCAAGTCCATTCCCTGTATCCCATAGCATTAATAATCGTTTTATAATTTGGTAAGTAGAATAGGTTTGCTTCATTTACACTGTCATCTCTGACTTTATTCGATGAAATTGTAGGGATGGTGATATAACATTGCTCGAAGTTGATGCTATAACAAACACAACAGATGAAACTCTTACCGAAAGCAATATCATATCAAATAGAGTATTAGCTGCGGCAGGAAATCAACTCAAGGACGAGATTCAAAATCACATACGAGGTATGAGTGAAGAGTCCTTTACCATAAATGGCAATTGAAATTTTAAAGCTAATGTAAATATGTTTTGCGCTTTTTCGCTTGGTTCACAGAGTGCCGTACTGGGGAAGTTCAGGTAACAAAAGGGTACAACTTGCCAGCGCAATATATTATACACACCGTCGGGCCCATATATAAAAACAAATTTAAAACTGCTGCTGAAAATACATTGCATTATTGTTATAGGTGAGAATTATACAACATGATTTATAAAAAACAAAAACTCTTAAAATTTAAACATACGGGTTATACCATACGCAGGATTCTTTACTTCTTGGAAAAAAAATTTATGGCCCATGTTTGAACCACATCACTAATTGCTGTTTTTTGCTCGACATCCCATTCAAAACGACTTCATTCATGTAAAACTGGGTTGGATATACAATTTTGTACGCTCTTTCATTCATTCAAACTCAATTGCGAAGCATTTCTGTTAAGTTTAAATCCTTCAAAATGTGTGTAAGAGCTTCGAATATAAATGAATTCACCCGGTAACTGAAAACTGCGCACCCCCATTTAAACGTCCGAATGATTTAAAATGTTTAATGTTACCCCGAACTCTCAAGACGATGTCAGATTAATGGGTTTTCAAGACTGAAGCCAAATTTAATACGAGTGCGCTGCATTGGAGTGCCAATTCTAACTGCTTTTTTTGAAAGCAACCATTATATGATCACTTCGTTGTCTCTCTGTCTGTCACCATCCTTTTTCTCAGGAACTCGTGGAGGCATCAAAATAAATTTTGTATCAAATAAGTACTTATGACGGCAGTCCCTTAAAGCTGTTAAAAAAGCTTCTAAATCGACGCAGTCAGAAAATATAGTTGTTTTCCCGCACATTTAGATACTCAAGAATCAAAACCTTAAGAATTCTTCGAGGCTTGATGTCCTTGCTGGACGAACTATTTACATACCTACGAGTTCGTACGATATCATCGTTGTGCGAATCTGATTCGCACTTGGCCGGTTTTTTTCTTCAATATTCAATAAGTGACTGTGGATATTTTTAGCTCACATGCTTGGTGTGCATTGCCCAACATATTTAAACTTTTCGAACTAGGGAAACATCCTTCCATTCAAACAGAAGTCTTTTTAGATACTGTCTGCATCCACGGAAACTTAAGCTATGCATAAGACGACTGTCGATTTGAATTTCATATTGTCACTTACGTGAGCGATTGGGTACTTTTTTTGATTGAAGAATTTGTTATTAACGTCTAAATGTCGACATTTGGAAAACTTTTTATTTTTGGAAACATAATGATTAAGTGGTGAAAGTCTAAGTCTAAAATTTGAACTCGAGAATTGT
Organism: Orthonevra nobilis; assembly: GCA_963555765.1. Taxonomy (NCBI): domain Eukaryota; kingdom Metazoa; phylum Arthropoda; class Insecta; order Diptera; family Syrphidae; genus Orthonevra; species Orthonevra nobilis. Next base: position 56,297,557 of record OY743226.1, read on the forward strand.
GTCAAGGTGCTGTTTGTGTTCACGGTGACTGTAATTTTATTGTACAGGTACGTCTGCGTTGAAAAATATTTATATGTGATTTGAAAAACTTCATAAGTCACATTAAACGCTCATGATTTCTACATACATTTCTGCAATAATCTAAAAGATTAACGGTGAGATTACCTCACCTAAAAGATACCTTCAGTTATGATCTCTCGTGACATGTTTCTTCTAACCTTATAGCTCACGGCTATTTATTGTTTGGTCTTTGATCGCTTTCTTCATTGATATTTTCATGTTGTTAGAGGCTGCTGAAATTAAATTGTTTATATTGTTGAGTACAGCGGTAACTCGAAGTGATTCTTTAGACCTAAGACCTATTTGAGCACTATGAAAAACGCTTAAACTAGCTTTTATAAACTAACTTTACTTAACTTACTTACTGGCCTTTAACAGGAGCCTTAAGCTAAACCTAGTACTAAACTCTATGTTTTTCGACTTAAACTAACTAAATTCTATTTAATTTCTTAATTTCCTGATGCAATACAGGTCTATTCCCATCCGTTGAACAAGCTTCTTTATTCTCATCAGCATCCTAATTCCTTTTTTAGAACTTCCAAACACTGTTGATTAAAGTATCATACATGGACAAGGTACCAGTACTTTTATTTATATACGCGAGGACATATAGGTCTTTTGGCAACATCATCCCCAGACTCGAGGTTTCGTTACTGCAGTGAATTGACCCTTCGAACATTGCGTCATAAGTTTCTTTTTTTCGGTTTAAACTTACTCTTGATTTGGTTGAAACTTTTGTTGCGCGAATACTTGTCTTCTGGAACTTAGTTTAATTCATTGAAGGCTTTTGCTTTGTGGTCGCTGTAAGGTCCTGGCTTTCTTCTAAGAATTGTTAAAGAACTAATAATCAAAGGAAAATCCGATAATTAAACGTCAATGTTTCAATGTTTTTATTTTATAAAACAAATGAAAACATTCACATTGTTGCCACAAAACCTATGAATCAAATTTAACGGAAACCTAATCAGTTGTTATTTATGCGATCATGAGTCGATTGAACGATATCTTTGCTCGTTCTTCAGAAAACTGTACAATGAAGTTAAATTTTAAGCGCTACGCAGTCGAGGCGACTCTATCATGGAGTTTGTAGTAGCCATCGATAAGTAAAAAAAAATCTTTAAACCGCCGTGTCTCCGTCTTAATTGTCCGACAAGGATAAAAGGTTTCTCTAAGAAAAACATTGACAAATAGAAAGCCCTAAAACGTGCGTGCTCTGGTTGAAGCTATGCCACACGCTTAGTCTTTCGGATATTGACACTTAAAAATGGGATTGGATTCTACTGTCCAACATGAAATGATGATTGGTAAGGCAGTAATAAAATATACGTACATACCTTGGAGTGACGAAACAGAAAAAAAATTGCTTTATATAGACGGAAATAATTAGAAAACATGATGGAGGCAGTGTGTTTCTATGCAGTATTTTTTTGGGTTTACATAGAAAAGATGATATGTTGTCAAATGCGGAATTCCTTATACCATTAAAATGTTGTTTTCAACAAAATATGACAATGAAACTTACAAAGTTTTGGGTTCATGATGTTAAGCAGTGGCCTTTTCAGTCACCAGATTTAAATAAGATATTTGGCTGTATGCTTCAAAGGATTATACTAAAAGATATTACTGTGTGAATTTTATTTTGATTTTTCCAATACGTGATTGCGTTTGTCATTATTTGCAAATGGGTTGGCAGTACCTCTTGACTTGCTTCGAACAACAGTGAAGTTTTTCATAAAAGTTTAAAGAAAACGATTAATGTTGGACAACTAAGAATAATATACGTATAATGCACGTAGAAGGAGTTGAAAGAGCTGATTTTTCAGTTTTCAGATTAAAATACTTTGCATCTCAATTGAAGTGGAGCAAGGTTTTCGAAGGCAGATGGCAACTGGCTTCCTTGAATCCTTTAAAAAAAAACCTGGATTCACCTGGATCGCACTTGCATTCATGATTTGATGGACACGCTCATACAAGATGACACTAATGCATTTTGAAAAGTCGAAAATGCGATTTCACCCTGTTTTAATTTTTTTTCCTTTTTGTTTCATAAACTTTTAAAAGACATGAAATCAAATTTGGCTTAGTTTCAAATTGGTACTACATTCGGCAACTGTCCCTTTAAAATGTCACAAATTTCTGAGATAACTATACACAAAACCAAACAAAAAAATTTTTTAATTCATCATCGGGAACCTATTTTTATCAGAAATTTTTAGACAAAATCAACATTTAAAAAATAAAAAATCGGCATTAATTTTGTTAAAGTCATAAAAACATCTAAATGGGAAGTTAATAAAATAATTAAGAAAGAGGATGAAAGTGCGTGTAGGCTGCAAAATAATCTCATGTTTGTTCAAAATACTCGAAACAGTATTGCTAGCCAATACAAATTGATCAGCTTTGTACTGAAATCTCTTGCGTGCTTCTAAATCAGATTCGAAAATAATTGTCAATTGCGTATAAATCAGATAACCAAGTTATCAGCAAGAGTTGCGATAAGACCTAACATTGCAACATCCAGAAAATAAAAACCTGTTTGTAAAAAGCACTATCTCAATATTCGTAATCTTTTAATGTCGATTTTGATTAACGTTAAAGATTTGTTGTTGCTGCAGTTAAAAAATCCCGTATTTGTTTTGCTTTGTCTGCGCAATTTAGCATTGCAACAACTAAACAAATATCAACTATTATTAATCTGCACATTTTTGCATTTTACAGAAACGTTCTATACAAGGCAAAAGAACTGAATCTCAAAACAATCGCTTTATGTAATATAAGTACAATTCAAAGAAATTTTCCATCGGATTTAGAAGCTCACATAGCATTACGTAAGTAATTGTAATATTTGAAATAATCAAATGTATTAATAATATAATTTTATTAATTTTTCAGGCACTATTCGTAAATTTTTAGAGAAATTTCATACGGAAATTGTGATATTGTGTGTTGATTCACACGAACGTGGTATATATGAAGTATTAGCACCGCTTTATTTCCCGAGGGATCAGCTGGAGGAGGGCAGTGCACTTTGGCAATTGCCTAAAGATATCGGTGGTGAATTCGGTGAACCACATCATCCGGATCGTCAGATTCGTATCATACGCAATCCACAACACACAGTCATTATGAGACACAGTAAGTTTATTATTTGTTGTTCCTTTTGCTTATCAAACTTGATTTCGATAAGATAAAACATTGACAGTCGTCAGAAATAGAGTCAACGGCACGATTGCATGATAATGCTTTTATTTCCTTAAATCAGTTCGATCGGACGGTAGTTTTTCGAAACAGTTCCTATTTTCAATTGAAATCTCTCTATCAATCGTTTGAGATATAGGAAAATTTATTTGAAAATATTATAAGCCATATTTTTCGGTACAATTCTTGATAAAGAGCGAATGTGAGTGTTTATGGTATAGTTGCATTTGTCTTTAAACTATAAAGTTGTAATATGAATCATAATTTTTTTTTGATAAGTTAGCAAACAAAGCTTTCATCAAATTTTTGGTGTCGTGTTTTTTATTTCTTATTCTATTCGACATCTGTTTGGATTTTGAAAAAAAAAAACATAGAATGAACGAATACAAACATCAAGAAAAGTTGCAAATATTTAAATTACAATGGTTGGTTGGTTTGTGTAGGTGTCCTTTGACTCACGACTAGATGGTGTATTCGAATGAGTCTAACTACTGCAGTATAAAGTGTGTAACCGTAAATTAACTTTAAAATTAAGAGCGTAGATATTGACCAACTTCATCTTCCTCGCGTATATACATGCCTTTCTAAATTCTTGTCTTTCCAAAAGAAAGCGTGGTCTGGTTTTCTCACAAGATCTCCTATAAAGTGTCAGTCCGTAAAGCTATCATCTATTTACACTTGATCGGTTTAAAGGAAGCTTTTTCATTTTCGACTGATTATTAAAATCGCAACATTCGAACGACGGGAAGTGCATTAAAAAATGTTTGAAATTAAAATGCACCCGCCAATTACGAAAAACTAAATTTTGAATTGTTGTAAAAAAAAACTGGTTTCCTGAAAAATCGAGTTTTATGATGTGGTTGCCCCGTTTGCTACCCAATCCCTCATCAGAATTCATTATATATTTTGTTGTTTTGAATACAAAAATTGTTTGATGAAAATTATCAAATTTAAATAACCCTGTACCTACCTGTAAAGAATGTGTTTATAAGTTTAGAATTTTCAACAGCTGAAATAAAAAAGTGCGGCAATTTTTCTCGTTCAAATATAACTACTAACATAGCTTTACAAATTAAAAAAAAAATACGGTTTGGAAAAAACAGAATTCTTAAAATTATATTTTTTGCACACCCCACAGTATCACCTTTACCACCTTTGTCAGTAAAATTTTCCATTGACCACTTAACCTAAACCATTTATTCTGAAAACTTGTCTTTTCGAAAACCGTATCGCTACTAGCACTAATTTAAATAGAAACGGTTTACTATCTGTTGATAGTGTACTGCAATATTTCTATAATGTTTGAAATGTTTGCTTGCTTATACAGTTTCTTCCAGACTTGTCTACTTCTCACGTGTGGCACAACAAAAATTGCGCCGTCTTCACGACAAAAGGCATTAATAATTGCATTTGTATATTTAGACTTGATCTGAGTGGCGAACTCGCCAATTGGTTTTATTTATGGCTATTCCAAGGAAGTCACAAGAGTCCTTTATATCCCTTTTGTTAAACTACTTCTTGAATGCACAAGCCAGGCGTATTCGATTAAGGTTGTCCAGCGCACATCAATCCGTTTTTCCCTAACGATTATACTTGAAACGGTACTTTTAACCTTTCTCCCTAAGTTTGCAACTAATATGAGGTTTGTCGACCCATTATTGGCTCCCGATCGGACTTACTATTGTGCTCGGAACCCATATCTATGTTAGAATGCTGCTTCACTCCACTGTCTCCTCATCCCCTTATTATTTATTTTTCTTCTTGTTTTTTAAATAGATTTTTAATTTAAATTGTAATTGCTTGTACAATGAAAAAAATAATTAAACTGCTAATTGTTCAGAATGAAACTGGAGCACTAAATCGCTTTTTTATACTTTAATTCAATACTGTTCAACTTTTGTGGTTTGAAATTTGATCTACTAAGGTGATCAGTATTGTACAAGTAGAAAATTGAGCTTGAAAACCCTGTTGAAATTCCGAGAAATCAATCTCCATGCATGAATACTGTCAGTCGTGTAAGTGTGTCTAACACATATGACCTGTAGCGTACGAACGAAATGATTTCTGTGTGTCACGGTCTCACTATTTTTTATTATCTCACTATTTTTTATTATCTTAGACGAACTTATAGACAAAACGCTTAAACTAGCTAATATTAACTCACTTTACTTGATTAACTTACTGGCCCTTTACGGGCGCTCTAAGCTGAACTCAATGTCTTTCGACTTAAACTAACTAGGTGTGTCAATATGAAATCAAGATAGGAACTGAGTAAGTTAAAACCATCTGTAAAAAAAGGTTTGTTCCACCCGTTTACTATCTATACTACAAAATGTCAAAATAAAAATTTCTGAAATAAATTCAAATTCGCCTTGGTATAATAGATCCCCCTTGGGCTTAAAAAATGGAAAAAGAAAGCAGTCAATTCCAAAATTATGTGAGAAGGTAATTTACCAGATACTCGTGTTTTCTCTCTCAGACTTAGTTATATTTTGTAATGACGTTATACGAATCTTCGAAAGGGCTTAATAAATGTATTGTTTGCAGATTAAGCTGAAGCGTCATTCGAATTCTACTAAAATGGATTCTTCTTTTTTTTCAATTGGATTCAATCATATTTAACTGGGCAAGCGTAAAAATTGAGGATTTTTTATCTGATCCAACCTTAAGTTTTTTTTTGGAGTTCTTTAAGCAACTCGTTGACCGTTGTCTTGATTAATGACACACCTAATATTTTCAGTTACATGTAGCGTAACTCATGTATGCAGATGACGTAAAACCGTATCTTGGTATTGCTTTTACAATTGATTGCTTAAAGCTCTTCATTTCATTTATTATTAATTTTATCTGGTCACAACTTTAAAACATAGGTCTTTTATATATATATATATATAGTATACTATATATTTATATTATATATACATATATACTTAAATATGAAATTAAAAAAAAGGAAGGTGGATAAGGGTTTTAAAAAGGATACTACATTTACATATTCATTCAAAGTTAAAACATCTTTACTCGTACAGGTTGACTTTGTATCACTTTACTATTCCATAGTCATGTACTCCTTAAGATATTTTGAATTTATATCCTTTGCCCCCATACAGGTGGAAATCAAGCCTTGTTGCTTGTTTTTCGTCTATGACCCTGTGTTATTGAAACATCTGTTAATCTTTTCTTTTTTTCATTTTAAAGCATTTTTAAAATTTCATTAAATATTACTCATATGCTAGACAAAAACACTTAAAGCTATCTTAATTAACTTAACTATTTACAAACTAACTTACTGGCCCTATGCGAGCTCTCTAAGCCGAGTTTGCCCTATTTTTCAGAACCCAAATCTTTTCCATTAAGCTTGTTCTCACGGTGAACCACACGGGACAAGGACAGGCCGAATAAGGGCCGTGTAAGAGATCACCTTTACCTTGTCATCGTGTTAACTGCCTCTTTATTAAGTCAATGGCCGCTTTGGCTCTGGCCAGAGCAGTATTTTTATCTTTGTTCAAATATAAATACTGATCTAGCCACAACACTTCGATTCACCACTGGCTGTCCGTCCGATAGAGAACATTCGCCACTTCTTTCTTCACTTTGCAAAAGACTTACCTCGAACTTCGGACTTGACCTGTACGCGATCAAATCATCTGCGTACGCTTTTGAGTGGCGGAGAGATCCTACAAGATTGCTTGTGAGGATCGTAAATAAAATCGGCGAAATAACTACACCCTGTTGTAGACAGTTGTTAATTTCAAAAATGCCTGCAGATGTAACACTGTCATTTTTCACAATTAACTGTCTGCCGATGAGCATATCAGTGGTTTGCTTATGCCGAGCTGTGAAGCTCGAAAAAGAGCCCCTGCAACCATACGGTGTCAAAGGCCTTTTCCAAGTCAATCAACAAGGCACTTGTGCATTGTTTCTTACCTTTGTTTATATCAGTTTAGACGCGGCATGTATGCAATCATGCCCCGCTCTGAAGCCAAATTGGTTATCCAGAATAATATTTTTGTCCTCGACCCACTCGGTCGGGGTTCTATTGATCACCTTTTCAAATACCTTACTGATGTTGGGAGGGAGACTTATCGACTGGAGATTTGCCCGATTGGATGTGTCTTTATTCCGTTAAGGAATGGGTTGTTGCACCACCGCTGTCTTCGAATGAGCTAGATAATGTGCATTCTTCAGCAAATTATTAAACAGGATAGTGTAAATGTTTACCGCTTCTAGAGGAAGGTGTTTAAGAACAATGTTTGGTATTTCGTCGATTCACACAGATTTTTTACTTGTGAGTGAACCGAAGATAACGAGGAGATCGTTCTTAGAAATGTTCTGGAATTCACCTCACACATCTTGAAATGTCATGCCTTTTCCTTCAACCTTATCCTGAGGATCTTCGATCACAAAAAAAATTGTCATCTTCGATCGCTTCAACTGGATCTATACCTGGAGCTTAAGACACGGAACTCACTCTGATTTTTCTTCGAAAGGATTTATTAATTTTCGGGAACACCGAATTTTGGTATTTCAATGCGAATTAATTGCAGCGCGGTAGTTTTGCTGAATTAATTGCTGTAGGTTTTTTGGTCGTGATTTTAGGCTGGGCGCTCACTTGGCAACTTTTCGTTGCGCAACGAAAAGTTGCCGCTGTTGCCGGCAACTATTGCCGAGCAACTTTTGCTTATACAGCGCTCATTAAGCAACTAGTTGCCAGCAATGTGTGCAAATTGCAATAACTATGGATTTCGAACAAACTTTTATTGTTTATGCATTATTGATAATACCGGGGAAAAAAAACAAGAAACAAAAAAAAGTACTTGGTGCATCCTATAAATCGTGATAGAAAGGAAAAAGGAAAATATCAAAGCCTTTTTCTGGTCTTTTAAATGTTTATTTAACAAGCACGGCCTCTTTTCCACTTCATCGATCAAAGTATTTTCACCAATAAGCACCGCACACATTTTTCTGGTCACAACCTACCCCGACCGTGGGTCAAAATAAATAAAAAACAGAAAGTTGCCCGGCAACTAATTGCCTAGTGAGCGGTCGAATACATTTTTCTAAGAGAGCAACGATTGCGTTGCTCAAAAGTTGCCGATGTTTGGCAACGAAAAATTGCTCTCAAATTGCGTTGCCTAGTGAGCGCTCTACCATATAAGCCAATACACTTTTTCTGAGCAACTTTTCGTTGCGCAACGAAAGTTGCCAAGTGAGCGCCCAGCCTTAGAGTCCTAAGCTTCTCGTCAGAAACCTTCTCTTTTGTCGGTAAAATTCTCAGTTTGTTCGTACTTAGGAATTGTTCTGTGCACTGTTTATTTTTGGTAGAAATCGATCTCCTCGTTCGACAAGTTTGCAGGTTGAGCGAGTTCGAGGAAAGTGCTCTTGTCATTGTTCGGGAGAAGCGTGTCCAACGCGTCCTACTGTAATTGTAAGGTTGCGTTTAAATACACTCCTCCAACACCGTAATCTCGTTAGGAAACGTTACTGCCGTGCTATATCCGCAATGATCACTATCATTCGCGAATATGTGAAGACAGTTTATTGTCTGTCATTCCTTGTTAGTCAGCTGTATTCGTTCGTCAGATAGCATATGATCAAGGTAAGAGCCTGATCTGGAATAAGACGGACTATCCGTCGCTTTTGAATCGACCCCCCAATTGAAGAGTAGGTTCCCTCTAGTATTTGGTGAATGATTTCTTCAATTGGTGTGTGTGGCGTTTAGATCTCCGGCCATGAAACATCTGTTAATCTGTTAGTGTCAGTGCACTGTGTCACGAAAAAGATGTCGATAAGGATCGCTACTGGTTTGGAAGTTGCTGCAGTACTGCAACGTACTTAGTATGTCTCGCTAATCGCGAGTGTCTTTGCTTGAAACACACTTACAAGTTTCGCAAGCCGTGAAGATATTACAGTGTTAAGCTTAAAAGTAGAAAATGAAAAACTGCTTATGGTAATATTTCCAAAACAGGGTCGAACAGCAAACACAAACAGTGTATTCTTCCCACCCTGTTATTAACGTGACGGCGAAAAGTATGCATGAATATCTTTTTTTAGTCGCCAAAAAGCCAACCAGATAATAGTCCAGATCAAAAGCTCGACAAAGAATCCGCGCCTAAAAGAATACAATACTTGCCAGACATCTAGATACGTTTCTTGCATGGTACATTCGCCTTATCAGATTCCAAGGGCTTTACATATTTGTTCCGCTTGAAGAACAATCGCAAGTGATAAAATTTAAACAAAAGTGAATTATAACATTGCAAAGTTAAAGTAAATATAAGGCGAGATGTTCTCCGCACATTCAGTTTCTGCTTCAAAGATAAATCTTCTTATCTATCGCACCAAAAAAACAACCGGGCTTCTCTCGACCAGAAACAAAACAAATGTACATATTTAAAAAAAAAAAACAGAACGCCAATCTCACTTTGCAAGTAGCTTTGCATAACTGATGCCTCGCGTCTTGAAGCGCTTCACCCGGTGTCTTGGCTGAACAAAGATAAACTCATCTGTTCGAGGCACTCGTACGCGCAATAAGCAACACAAAAGTGTGCTCGGGGTGTTATTTTTTTCCTTTCGGATTTTGGATTCAGGTTTTCTTTCAAATTGTCTCGCAAGGGATACAGAACTCTTAACGACATACTAATTCTTATTGTCAGGTTGGGCTTGAAATTGCTCCCAGATATAGTTGGGCAAAATTAGTGCCAGTGAAGTACATTTAATCCGATTGCATTTGAATACTTCTCTGTTTGGATGAATGCCGAGGTTTATCGCTTGGAGTGCAAAATGATTAACGATTCATTTGAGTTTTCTTGTAAATATAAATTAAGATACATTTATTCATTTGTTTTAATTTTGGAATGTGAATAAATTTGGTCTATTTGCTTTCTTAATTTGCAGCTGACGACGATTCGGATACCAGTCCACACGATATGGATGGCAATGCTTCTGATCTTGAGTGTGGACTAGCAGATTTGAATGGATTAAGTCTGAATACCTATCACAGCACTGGACAGAATTCTTTCGCTCAGATGCAGGTGAGTTTTACGTGATAATTTTGTATTTTTAAATTTGACTCTTATCTTGTTTACATGATGAAAAACATTTTATTGACAAATGGCAGATAATTAAGTTGTCAACAATCTCTTGTTAAATTTTTGCCAAAAGAAAGGCTTTCATAAGCTTTCTTCATTGACATGCTGTACGCCCCTTAATGCGAGTCACTTTATGGCTCAATAAAGGGAAGGCACTTGTTTGCAAATTTAATGCTCTACCTACAGTGCCGGCAAATATTTTGCAACAATTTTAAAGTAAATTTAAATAATTATTTTTTTGTTTTTGCCCGTACATTCCGTATTAAAGTATGTAAATAAAGATTTTGGTAAGAGCTTTGGAACAACAGCGGCGCGTTAGTTTAAGTCAAACATTTATTTATGTCGAAAGGAATTCTGTTGGTCAAACACGGGGAGCTCTTTAACATTTTTGGTTAATCTCAACCACGAACACATCTATCTTTAGTGAACCCTTTTGATTTCGCGGAATAAATAAGGTAAAGTCCTGTTTAGGGGTGTCTCAGGGAAGCCAAATGGGTCGTCTTTTGTTGATGATGTTGCTTTTCGAGGTAAAAGTCCTAATTTATTCCGACTACTTAAACCATTTAAGCTTATTTATAATCAATCCAACTGAAGCTCTAAATGTATCAGTGTATTCTTTAACTCTATGTCCTCTGTGTACACTGTGAAAAATTCTGCGCTGTCTCCTCTATTTCGCCGTCCCTCGGGATTGAATTCGAAGACTTTCCGGGCCGGAGCAATCGAGTTCATTCGCTCTACATTACCAAGCCATGTCTGTCATTAGACTTTAACCTACATTTCGTCAATGCCTTTCGTACCTCGAGTACTTACACAAATTGACCGTATTCGTTTTGTTTCACACTTCGTCACTTAAACTCCATTGACCCTCTTCGTCTTTCACTTTAAGGGATCATCTTCTTATCCGCCTTGATTCTCTCTGGACAGGATTCTGCTCACACCAACATTTAATTCGTTTCTGCGCGTGGTCAAACGGTTTTAAGTTTGTCCACAATTTTTGTCTTACTGTCCGAAATTAGAAGAAAACAATTATTCAAATGACCATGAAGACGTATACTTGACTCAAAACAATGTATTAATTACTGTGAATGTCCGAAGATTCCGAAGGTCATGGTGCTTTACCAATAGCTCAAGAGGCTTCAATTTCGAACGATTTAATTACTAAACTTTTACTGTTTTCAAATTAACTTATTGAAAATTATATAAAGCTAACACTGTCGGAGTAGACTTTTGCGCTTGGACAAACAAATATCAATATTATCAATAATTATTATTATCATCATTATTATTATGGCCAGTTTTTAGCATGTTTTTGTGTATGGAATACCATTCCCTCTAAACAACTTCCCACAATTGGTTCTATATGCAAAATATATGCTCCCAATTCCCACTCGAGGTCTTTCCATAAGTTTTCTATGTGGTTGAGATCTGGGAATTGACTTGGCCATGTAGTAACTGAGACTTGTTTCTCTTTAAACCAATTTGTCATAAGATTCGGCATATGCTTCGCTATCTTCCTGAAAGTTCCAACGGATAGGCATGTTTTCATCGGCAAATGGAAGTATGGCAATTTTCAAAATATCCCTTTATCCTTATTTTTACTGGAAGAACACAAGAACAGAAAAAAAGCCCAACACGAAAATATTTCCTACGCTGTGTTTGATCGTCTGCGTGGTATAGCGGGAGTGAAAATGTTTTCTTTTTGGTCGCCTGTTCGTTACGCCCAGAATTCCAGAATTTCGATTTTATTTGGGTGGCAAATATATGTATATGTATTTACATATATGATAAAACACTTCCAATGTTTTTTCGTTTAAGTTGGTCTGTATCCCTGGTCAATTGTCGAACGTTTAATCCTGAAAACAAATTTTAAGACATTTTTCTTTGATCACTGGTTGTAGGTAGGTGCTTCCAAATGAGTTTCTCAAACAATTTCGACATGGGATTTGCAAATGCGATATCGGTCTGTACAACTCGTTTGAAACCATATTCAGTTCGTCAATTTCGCACTGCTACTTCTCATGTACTTTATTTCATGTCCGCTTTATTTTGATATTGTTTAGCCAATACTCCGGAACCTTTTTCGCTGTTCAGATTTTCAAGGTTTGGAAAAAATTCACGGTCTATCTCGTTTAATATTATTCTTTTGGTTTATTGTTCAGGTGTTGCCGTGTGTGAGATATCTTCCATATTTATGCGTTCTCCTCTTCTCGTGGACTAAAGCTATTAATTCAGGTGGATGTATAGATCCATTCAGTCTGCCTTGTCTATTTCCGAATGACATATTTTTCCAAGCAGCGTCCTGTACGATTATGTCCACCATCAAGACCGACTAATCGTTAAACTCTTCGAGGAAAGGTTAGAGAGAAGCAAAAATTGGTTTTCTCGCCAGAACCAATTAAAAGGTCGCGGGTTCGAATACTAGTGGATGCCTACAATTTTTAGTTCACTTGTGGCTTGTGAATTTAATTCATGAGTACACTTAAAGACTTAAACTGCAAAATATGAAATCGGCATTCATTTTGAAGACATAGATTGGCCATTCATATAAGTCAATTCAAAGATTCAAATGAATATAATCTTCTGTGTTTTCAGTGATGTCATTGAAGTCTTTATTAAATCATTGGAGTCATTTTAAAATCATAAAACTATTGAAGTCATTTTGAAGTCATTGCGGTCATTTGAAGACTTTCAAATAAGAAAAGAACATTAATTCTTTATTTACCAGTTTGTCTACTTTTTATTAAAAAAACATATAATAAAATATAAACATACATTTTTCTTAATAAATCAAATAAGTTTCCATTTTTATCATTTACTTTTATAATATTTTAAATAGGTAAAGTTTGCATTTTTTATGAGGAGGTTCTCTTCGAAACTACTGATCTGTTTTAGAACTGATATATGCTATTTATAACCGCTTGAATAACAAAGCCTTCGGTGGCGACCAGTTATGTAACTAAAGTCTGCGTACGCTGCCGAAAGTGCCGAAAGTGACATTTTCTTTCGATAGATAACTTATAAAACTCAGAAAACTATTGAAAACAGTGATATGAAATTCTGTTCTGTAAATGAACTCAGGGCTGGTGTCTTAAATATTTTTTTTTATGTTTTCTAGTTTATTAAGAATATTGAACAGGCACGCCATCTTTGTTTTCGCATAAGTTAAGAGTCAGACTCTGAAAAATTCCGTCGTAAAACCTACGTACTTATATATTTCATATTTTTAATAAATTTCAAAAATATTTTCAAATCGTTTGTCAGATAATCCATGAGAATCGCTCAATGCAGCAATCTTCTCTGTTGAAAGCGAGTTTTTGCATAACTTTTAAATACCTCCACAGTATTGAAAATGTTGTAATAATTAGCAACAATAATATCTTTGTAGTGTAATATACCACTATCCTCATCCGCAGCAGCAGAGTGCTTATTTTCTTTCGGGTTGAATATCTTCCCCGATCTCGAACACTTTCAGTCTCGAATTTCAAAAAAAAAATTTAAGATTTTTGAATACAGAAATTCTGCATGATATGCTTGTTTACCTAGCTGGTTCCATTTTAAATCTTTCATATATGATAGCGACCCGGATCTATATTTGGGGATAAATGTTCAATATGTAAGAAACACTATTTCAGAACAACCATCAGTTTTAATTTTTTCTTTTATAGTGCGAGGTTATTAAATTTCTCTTAATTGTTTACATCAATTTTTATTTCCAATTAAGACAATTGGGCTTGAAAGTCTTCAATACTACCTCAATGACTTCAAAACGACATCAATAGTTCTGTGACCCCAAAATGACTTCAGTGATTTCCCTAAATGCAATCTTTGAATTGACTGAAATGAATAACCAATCAATGACCTTAAGATGAATGGTGATTAATAATTTATTCTCTGCAGCCCAAATATATTCCACAAGTGGAATATTATATTCCACTGTGGTCACACTAATCGATTCTGACATTTTCAACGCACGTTTTTTTTTTCTTTCGAAGAATTGTTTGATCTATCAATCGGAACACTATTATTATACAAATGTCGTAGATTTCGAAGAAATCAGAAGCAATTCCTTTCCGAACGGATACGATGATAGAGTACATCAAAAGTAAATAAATTTTGCACATGTTGCATGATCAGCCAACTATAAACTCTAACCACTTTTAAGAAACAATTCTTACTAGCCACCGCAAGAACATTCTGTTCGACACAGGATGAGTCGGACTTATTTCTCTTGGTAAAAAGGACTTCAAAAAAAAAATATAATAGACGCTTGCTTAACAACTACCCGCATATTCAGCTCATTATTGATATTCGCTCAACTTACTGGGATTGCCGCCAGAATTTATTTTACACTTCAGTGCACTTCTTCGCATGATTTTACCAATTTTGCAGTCAATTTTCGAATACTCGATCAATTCTAGCTGGTTGACAAGCTAGTGCCTAGGTTTCCGGGTTATCTCTGCTAAAACAAGCCGATTTGATTTGCCCTTAGAAAATCAAACGTTGTGAAATGACATGATCTCGGCGGCCAGTTAACTTCACTAAAACGTGAAAGATTTGCGACCACAACTTTTCAACTTATTGATGAAACTATTTCCACATCAAAATTTTCGATTCTACGCAAAAATAATTTGCTACCTTTTTTGTTTATCCTACCCCTGCACAAGTGACGGATACTGTCGTCTGAAAGCAAGACATATTATATCATGGGGAGTAATGTTCGGCTAAAAGATATTCCATCCCCCCGATTCGAAAAGTCAGAATTTCCGTAGCATTTGACTGTCTTATGCCCTATGGGGAACAGCTGTTTCACAGTCTGCCAAACAGAGTTCGCACTCGGTGACTGTTCTGAGTCCTCACTATGTGAGATGTGATCTCAAGCGGCAATGGCCTGAGAGGAAACTCACGAGCTAAGAGCTTTCAAATGTTCTTCCCTGTAAGAGAAGGGATTGATCAATAATTTGGATTGTCTAAGCACAGGTAAAGCTCTCCAGTGGGCCATATGGAGCTGGGTTTCGCAATTCATCAGACCTGTGACCGTAGTCCAGCATACCCCACAAAAAAGTTCCGGGCCAATGAACCCAGTTTTAGAACCAGCACTAGGTAGTTCGTCTGCAATTTCATTGCCATAGATTTAATGATGACCTGACCTCACTTTGTTACGTTGGGCTAGGGTTTGTAAGGCGTCCTAGCAGCTTTGTTTGGTTCCAGGTTTTGATTCCATTAGTCGTAGCGTAGAACCGCTTACAGGCCCAAATGGCCTTTGTTGGCCTTCATACTTGACTTCACTAGAGTATTCCTTCAATGACAATAGGAGACAGATTCAGTTGTCTCCTTATTTTTAATTGGGCGCTGCATTATCACAATGCACACGATACAGAAACTTTCTGTGATCTTAATTTCATTTATTTGTTAACAGATCTTGACAGGAAACTATCTCCTCCTATCTTTTGGGCCCGAAGTTTACCTGATCAATGTCGTAAATTATTAAAAAACTTACATTTGACACCTGAACCACATACCATTTGTAGATGCTGTCAAATACAGGTCTGCCAATATAGAAAAACCTCGAATGGACCAAGCTTTACTTGCTTGTTGGTAAAGGTAGCCATTATCCTTTAAGAGCCAGTAAATTTATATCAAAAAAAGAAATAGTTGATTTTGCCCGGTACCATCTGGTTGCTGGATCTGAATGACTAATTCATTAAGCTTATTCAATTTTGACATATTTCGTCTAAAGTGTTCGTTCAATTAGATATAGCTTAGCACCCTAACGCTATATTATCTGTCTCAACACCCTGAGGCTAGCAATTTTGCCTTTAATTACTTTCTCAGCTATAAAAAAATCTTAAACGATTTGCCCGTAGGTTATAATTAGCTTAAAAATGTTGGACAACATTGAGTCACCTTTGTTTCATCAATGGAACCTGAATCCTAAATCAAAACAGCTGTACTGGTATTTGGCAGAGAACACAGAATAATTGGAGTTAATTCGACTGGTAAGAAACTTCAGAGCGATCCGTCTATCTTTAATTTCTCTCGAATCTCGCTGAAAATAGTAGCCTTTTGGAATAATGTTTATGATTCGGTTTTGTTTGAACATCGATGTAGACCTGCTTCCACATAATTTACAATACAGAGATATGATATATCTTTTAACTGAAAAACTAAATTAATTTATTCATGACAAACAAATAAGGATATATTCTCTCAAATAGTTTAAAGGGAAACCCTTTATTTGATAAGCGAAAAAAAACGCAAATACTTGAGTTCTTTATACGACTAACTGACTGATTCAGTAAAATAATTAATAACTGCAATGATGGTTATCACAGATATATAAAATAGCTGGGTGGCGGAGTTGGAAGAGCGCTTGCTTGATTTAAGTGATAGGTCCCAGGTTCGATTCCTAGATTGGTCTAGTTTATCGAATCTCGTCCGGCTACCATTTGCCATTGGGATAAAGTTAATGGCACTATCACTGGATTGATCGACCAGCAATAGTAGTCTGATTAATCGGTGGCTTTGTTGTAGTGGTTGTTGTATCGGCTTAATCCGTAGTTCCTGATAGCGGGGTGCTTTGGTAAATCGTCCAAATTTTCAAAGTACATACATGTATCAAAATAATGTCGAATAAAATCCTGCGAATTCGGCGAAAGCTAATAGATCGATATAAAAAAAATCGTCACCTTGAGTTTTCATATTGTGTCGGAGATCAATTCAATGTTGGTCCTTTTGTGCAGATTTGATGTGAAATGGTGCCACGATGATATTTCCAATATTTGTAGGTAGGACTTTGGAAAATTACTCAAACTACACAACTATACAAAAAATTGTCTGAAATTCAATTTGCAATTACAATTCTTTCAATTACTCTTTCATAACTGTTTTAAAGGCTGTCTGATCTATTATTGTTGTACTCGTATGAGCACCAGTCCTCTCTAGTTATTTCACAGTCCCTGAGCCTCTCATCAAATGACATAATGAGGGCACAGAACCCCGAGCCGAACCTCGTTGTCTGCTGTAACTCTGACCCGAACGTATGTTCAAGGACCCAATCGACGTATATTCTACGCCTTCCGTTGTCACTTGACCAAAATTCTTGAGTGAGTAGAACTTTATTATGCTTTAGATGCAAATCCAAATAAGACAAGCTCAACGCCCATATTTACTATAAAGCTTGTATTTTAATGATGGATAAGTCTTTAGACATCTGCAGCAGAGCCTGCGTCCTCAAGTTTTTTTCTTAAAGTTTTCATACACTTCGCACAATGTCGATCACCATCTGGTTGAAATGCGGAAACTTTCCTGCATCATTTTGTTCCTTGAATATGTCAACAATTCCATGCGAACTGCAGTGATAGCATTTTCCTTACAATTTCGGAGACACTAGGCGCCTGAACTTTGTTTATGTTCTTAGAATCTTCGATATCCTTGAGCTGAGTGTCGTTATGCCACACTTTTCTTGGCGTGGGTGGTTGGTAGCCTTAAGCTGTCTCACTATAGTTCGGCTCATTTGATAGTCTTTCGCTGATCTGATCTGTGTGCTCTACGATAAGATCTTTAACTTCCTTGCATGGTGCAGCGTTCTAACTTTTGACCGTCAGACTTATAATCGAGCTTCTACTTAGATTCGATAAACGCACGTTCGCACTTCAAGAACATTTGCGTCAATACGCACGTGGTCGATTGCGAAGGAACTTTGACCATTTGTGGATAGCCAAGTTACTGTGGGGATCTTTTTGTGATTGAATCTTCTGCTACTTATCAACAATTTATTTGCTGCGGCAATGTCAGTGAATCGCAAGTCAGTATCTGCTGTCGTTTTTTTGGGTACTTTCCGACCACTCGGCAAAAGATCCATTCTTTAGGGATTTCATTATTGAAGTCCCCAAGAAGGATTTTAACATCATACTTTGGGTTCCGCATATTCCGTCCAAGAGTTCGTTGACTTCCTTTTTCGCAAGGTCTTAAGCTTCTTTGCTGGGGCATATACACATAAATGAAACTTTCGATGCGAATCACAACCACGCAATCGCTTATCGGCTAGAAATCGATGACCTTCGTTAAGTTGTCAAACGAAATTGATATGTTTAACCTAAAAATAGATTACCCCTTACAATAATCCTTTCTTAACCAAATGGAAATTTTTTAATTCCTATGAGTGCACTTTCAAAACATACACATTTGCTGGTGCGCAGATATTTTATTTTCTTCTTCTTTTTTTATTTCCAGCAGGGTGATTTAGACCGGCAGCGCTTGCTCGGCGACAGGTCGAGGAATGGTGTTTACGAAAGCGTTATAGAAGATGGTCTTGAGGGCCTTGAACATCAAGAAAGGTGAGTCAATATATTTAAAATTAAAAGTGATAGTATCTTCATGGTAGTATTTCAACCATGCGTAAGGTTGGACTGTATAAAAACTGGGCCACTTTATCAAGCTTCTAAATGATTGTGAAATGATTTTAATGATAGCCATGGCAGAAGGTATACCTACTGTTAACCCAATTTTTTCATAAAACTGTTGAGGGCTTGAACGTCTGTTACTCGAATAGGTTGACTAATATGGTGTTTGAGTACCTGACTCGTCTTTTATTTGCTCACATAACATCAATCTTTAATGGCACCCCACAAAAAAAATCCAACGTCGTCAAATTTCAGCTCCGTGGCGGTGAAGAATCGTCACTAAAACATAATATGATTTTGGACTGCTGCCCTAAGATTTCATTTCAGCATGAATCGGGAATAAAATATGGACATGCATGTTTCTATTTATTTAGACACGGAAGATGTACAAATCTACCTAACTCTGTCGAACAGTAAGCGGGATGAGCTTTATTTTTTTAACACCTAAACGAGGATTGATATGTTATTAATAAATTCGCTGTGAATAATGGCCTCATATTGGTTATTTACACGAAGCCACCGAGTTATTATGAGCCCAAACAGAAACGCGAAAGCGACTTGTTTGGCCATTGCAAAATCATAATCTGCTTCTTGGATGTTTTGTTTGCAGCTTTCCCCCCGCCAGACACCCTTAAATATTTTGAAGTACATTTTTCTACTTATATTTTGAATAAAACTTTTCTCTTTTCACCTATAACCATATGCTGGTCACATCAAAATAATCTGTACCCCTTCCCGATTACGAAGATGTATAGTAAGCCTCTGACAAATTTTGTCAAGCCTTTACAGCGCCAGACGTCCTTTAAATATCCTTAAATGCATTTTTTCGACTGAAAAGCATCAACGATATTTTTAATATAATTACATATAAAATATTAATTATTACACATTGTGGTCATAACCATTCACAGTACTCGTGCAAAAATTCGTACTGGTGACTCTTTTTACAAAGTCAATGTTTGCACGCACATGCTGTGTAGGAGCTAGTAACTCCCTTATCATACATCAATCTATCGGTGCCGTTAAAAAAAATGGAAAACCTCAGCACAAAACTCTTTCTGAAAGTGTTTTTCGATTTTGAACTCCAATCGTTTACAATTACAGCTTTATTAGACGAGAGTTCTATTTGTTTACTATGCGTCTGGCATGGGGACTCTTCTATCTTCGAGGCTAAAGAAAACAAAATGTATGTAACCCATACTGGAGAAGTGAAGACCGAACTTAACCAATTCTCAAAATAAAATATGATTCAAAAGGGAAACATCAGATGACCAATCTTTACCAAGACTTAAATTTTGAAAGTTGGGTGCGTTTTCATGTACTGTAGGTTTACCGAACCAAGGCCAGACAGGAAACTGAGAATAATATCATAATTAAATACTTCATAAGGTGGAATTGTTTTTTCTTGTATTTAAATGAACTGGTAGTTACGTTTTCTGATATTGGTGGTAAGGATGAGAAATAAATACACATACTTAAATTATAATGACTATAAAATGGGTTGAGTTCATGATATACAAAGTAAATCAATGAATATTCGTGGCGAGAGAAGTGTCCGGTACAATTTGACCTTCAGTGTCGGGAAAAACAGTCCTAGGATAAACTACAATAAATATATATTAGTGAGCCGCAAACTTGAATTGAACGATCTGAAACGAGGCTTATAATTCATAAAACAATAGTTATTTTGATAATAATCGTTTATCGAGCCGTCTTCACTCACGGCAGTGCACTGATCACAATTGTTATTTTACTCGGACCTACCAATGGTCGTACATCATATTTTGCGGAGTGCATCATATTTTTACGAATATTTTTTAGTGCAATTTTTTTCCTTTAATCCCTGATATTGACTTAATTGCCAGACAAAAAAAAATGTTTAAATCTAAATAACTGGCCATTTAAGGCGCTCTAAGCTGAACTTACTTCTTACGAATATTTTTTAGTGCAATTTTTTTCCTTTAATCCCTGATATTGACTTAATTGCCAGACAAAAAAAAATGTTTAAATCTAAATAACTGGCCATTTAAGGCGCTCTAAGCTGAACTTACTTCTTAAACAATGTTTTTCCACTTAAACTAACATATTCTTTATTTTCTTAACAATGCCTACTATAAACTTAGAAAATTAAGTTATAAAAACTTAGTAAAAAGGCGTTTTGTATTTTATTTAAAATTTTTATCACTACCTTAAAATAGCCTATAATAACTTAAATCTGACTTAAATTCTTAAATAACTAGAAGCAAGGCAGGCAGAACAAACACACATGCATTTTCATGCTGAGTACATGCAAGAATATGCGCACATATATCAGCATATGCAAAATATATGTATATGTGGATGTCCCCCTCTTGCACATACACATACATACACACTTAAAACTAAAGCACCTTAGCGGCCAACTATGGCCTTATGGGCTACTCGTCGATGGAAGAATGCGACTAATGAGCTCCTTCCCAGTGTTCTGCCAGACACCAGAATTGTCGGTGCTGGCGTTCTACTTCTTTCCTATCGCGGCCTGAGATCGCCCTACTGAATCGAAGACTCTCCGCGTCGTCTCGTTCGTAGCTGAGTCACTTATTCACAGATCTTTGGGCAATGCGGAAGATTAGCGGAACCGCTTTATCTATCCTGGATCAGACCTGTTTCGCAATTCCGAAAGTTAATCTGTAACTTCCAGTCGTTGCAATATCGCTGAATCTCATCGAAGTCAAGCTGCAAGATATTTCTATGGTCTTCGAACTTTGGACCTGATCTGTACGCAATTAAGTCTTCTGCGTACGATGAATTTTTCCATTCTACCTATTTCATTTGCATTGGGTTGGCTTCTCGTTGATATACTACTGTGTCCAAAAAATAAGGTGACATTGTATTTATTTTGAAAATTCTTTATTTATTCTTCCAAATCAATTTCATCCCCTTCAAAGTAATCCCCTCCCGATGCAATGCACTTATGCCAACGGATTTTCCAATCTTTGAAACACTGGTTGTAGTCACTTTCCGGGATGGCCTTCAGTTCCGTCTTCGCTGCGGCTTGAATCTCCTCTATCGTATCAAAACGGTGTCCCCGGAGCGGTCTTTTGAGCTTGTTGATCAGGTGAATACGGTGGTTGCGGAACGTATGGGTTGAGTTTTTGGCGAAATGATCACGAATTACGAGTGCGGTATGGGATGGTGCATTATCGTGGTGTAAAAACCAAGAATTGTCTTTCCACAATTCCGGCCTTTTTAGGCGGATAGCGTTACGCAAACGACGCATAACGTTCAAATAATATTCCTTGTTGACTGTTTGGCCGGTTGGAAGGAATTCATAAAGCACAACACCACGATAATCGAAGAAAACAGTCAACATGACCTTGATTTTTGAGCGACTTTGGCGCGGTTTTTTTGGTCTCGGCTCTCCTTTGGCACGATATTCGCTCGATTGATCGGTTGTTTCGGGGTCGTAAGCATAGATCCAAGTCTCATCGCCAGTTATAATGCGTGTCATGACATCCTGGTAGTCGGAAAGCATTGTTTCACACACTTCAACGCGACGCCTTTTTGCCAAAAAATTCAATGTTTTCGGTACCATTTGACGTGCTTGAGGCCCAAAGCATCCTTCAAAATGGTATTACTGAGCCTTTCGAAAAGCAAGCAAGGTCTCTAATCGTTAATCGATGGTTTTTCAACACCAAATCTTTGATTTGTTGGACGTGAGCTTCATCGGTTGAGGTTGATGGTCGCCCAGAACGCTCTTCGTCTTCGACACGTTCACGGCCGGCTTGGTTCACGGCCGACTATACCACTTGTAAACATTTTTTTAGACATAGCCTCATCATCAAAGGCTTTCTGCACCATCCTCAACGTATCCGCAGCAGAAAATCGATTCCGCAAACAAAATTTAATGCAAGTTCAATAAATTTCGACATCGCAAAAAACGAAAAACTCACTTTTAGCAGCTCACAAAACGACGCGTATCTCAAACACTATGAATATATTTTGACATGAAATTTCACATAGATGTCACTGACAGTACTTCCAACTTAAAAAGAAAGAAAAATTTCCAAATCCTTCGACGCGCGCAGTTTAAATTCATATGTCACCTTATTTTTTGGACACAGTAGTATATCAGCATATGCTAAATATATGTACTATATATGTGGATGTCCCCCTCTTGCACATACACATACATACACATTTAAAACTAAAGCACCTTAGCGGCCAACTATGGCCTTATGGGCTACTCGTCGATGGAAGAATGCGACTAATGAGCTCCTTCCCAGTGTTCTGCCAGACACCAGAATTGTTGGTGCTGGCGTTCTACTTCTTTCCTATCGCGGCCTGAGATCGCCCTACTGAATCGAAGACTCTTCGCGTCGTCTCGTTCGTAGCTGAGTCACTTATTCACAGATCTTTGGGCAATGCGGAAGATTAGCGGAACCGCTTTATCTATCCTGGAGCAGACCTGTTTCGCAATTCCGAAAGTTAATCTGTAACTTCCAGTCGTTGCAATATCGCTGAATCTCATCGAAGTCAAGCTGCAAGATATTTCTACAGTCTTCGAACTTTGGACCTGATCTGTACGCAATTAAGTCTTCTGCGTACGATGAATTTTTCCATTCTACCTATTTCATTTGCATTGGGTTGGCTTCTCGTTGATATATTGTGGTCCGAACTTAAATCACATACGTCAAATCGAACTGTCATCCGACAATTTATGTGTTAAGTTTAGGCATTGCCATTTTCAAGTATCGACCGTATTGGGTAATTTTTACGCAATTCATGCCAACAGACAATTATCGAGATAATCGCCTATCCGAGCTCGACAGAAAGTATGACTGTTGGAGAAGATCCAAATGTATCGATATCACTTATAAAGTTCAAATCAATCGATTAAGGATTGAAGCTAGCTAGCCAAAGCATGCGTAGAATATACGCTGGTTCGATGCTTGAATAACAGCTTTGATTAAAAAATTTCTTTCGCTCGATGGACACGTGAACAAACAAAATTTGCGATGTCGGAAGATCATTACATCTAAAAGGGTCTAATGGTGTCGCTGCTCCATAATCTAGAAGGAACATCTTCCTTCTCATTGCTATATCCAAATTTAAACTTTAAACTGAAAATTTTGGCCTCAAATCGAAAATTTAGATGTTCAAGACATGTGACTTCAACAAGACAGTGCCGTTTCTCATACAGCCTGGCCCTTTTTGGTGGATTTATTTCCCGATTGTGTGAATAAGGGAATCTCCATTTGTAGGGCTTTGCGTAAGCTCCTTTATGCATACAATCCACAAACTCCCGACACGTTGAAAACGAGTACCTGTCTCGTAATGGCCGAGTGATTGCATTTTTTGTACGGAAAAGTCATCAGAATAGAGTCTTTCCAGAATTCCGGTGGTGGACTGAATGATCTTATATTCCATTTATAACGCCAATATGCAAACAACATATTGAAACAAAAATGATACTTAAACCATAAATTCATTGCATTAATTTGTTCGTATCGGTTTGTTGTTACACCCTTTATCCAGAGGTACTTCTCTTCTTTTTTTAACACCTCTTCTTTTTAAAAACAAAACCTTATTGTTAGTTCACAAAAAAAACACGGGAATTCGTTTGTTTATTATTACAAATGAGTTCAGTCCCGGGTACAGAATATTTAATGTGCACTTGTGTAAGGTCCAGATCTGTATTAGGTGCTAGGAAACAGTCAAACAACTTTTAACAGGAAGGACGGCACACTTATTCTGAATTAATGTCACTTTTATTCGACACTTGATATTCCCTTATATCACAAATCACAATGTAATTAATATTAAGTCTGTGAGTTTGTTCAACCGGAAAGTGCATGGAATCTGGTTTAGCCTCGTTAAAAGTTCAAAAATTTCATTTCAACAGGTTTAAAGTCCCAGTATATCACATGCTTGACTTTAAAGCATCGTGATAGCTCACCCAAATAAAAGAAACAAAGCAGAAAATTGGAGCGTCAACAAGTTTTTGCTTATTTATATTTGTTGGTGACGGTAAATTATCTTTCTTGTGGATTATAAATAATAAAAAAAACAATAACTGCCTTAAAGCAGTTTCCGTTCATTTGTTAAAAATTATAATTCCATACATTATCATAAATCTGACGCGAATTTGACACGTGCGACCAAATTTTATAGAATCGCATAGATTTCGTACTCTTGTACTCTGTGATCCCGATAAGAACTTGGAGGTTACAAATTTTTTATTCACTCCAAATGTTATTAAGATGGAATTCAACTAATAAACAAATTCCAAGTCTAAAATAGATAATCAAATCCAGTAGTAAGTGGTACAGTAAAAGTTGAGCACATATTTGGGTATAAACACGATAAAGGTACGCGTGTTTTGCTTATAGCTCACAATCATTAGCGTCTTTAGCGCTATTTTAAAAAATACACCACGTGCATAGTTTGCCGGTTATAGATGAAATACACTCCGCTTCAACTGTTTAAGCACAAATATTTTCTGCGGTGCGATGTCCATTGTTTCCAAATATTGTGGGTTAATTTATCATTGGATGATGCATACTATTTAATTATGATTTTGTGATCAGAAATAATAATTCAAAAAGTACCGCTAGTTTTTGTTTGGCTGTCCTGCAAAACTCTCTTTGTTGAAAAAAGCATATTATTTTTGCGTCAACTGAATAGACTATTGAAATTGAAAATAAAAGCTAATGGATTAAAATGAAACAAGTTTTTCTTAAATAGTTTTTTGTTGGTTAATTTTAGTAGTGAGTACTGCCGCCTTTATTTATAATGACCTCATAAATTCGGTCCGATAAGAAATCGTATAGAGTCTTTATGTAGTTCAGCGAAATTTCACTCCAGGCTAATTTAATGGCAACAATAATGTATTCTTTGTCCTCAAACTGACGGCCACACTCATAAACCTTTCGTACCAACCATCCCCAAGAATATTCGATAAGATTCAGGTCGGATGAGCATGGCAGCCATTGAAGCAATTCCACATTCCGCTCCTCTATCGAATTTTTGACTATGCACGCCGTGTCGATGGGGGCGTTGTCCTGCTGATAAGTCCAGTTTATAGGTCCAAAAATGTCCGAAAATTTTGAAAAATTTCCAAGATTCCTTTATAACTAATTGCAGTCATTTTTTAGGTTTGGAACTCAAGCTCAACTGCGCCGTTGTTGCTTACTGCTCCCCATACCATAACACCACCTTCTCGACTATGATGCCGCGTTAAAAACTGTTCTTTTTTCCTAATATCGTGGAAGTTATAATTAAACCCATCAGGAACGTGACGCCATTCACTTTTTCAACACATTAGAGTCCAGCGAAGTCTAACATATTCCCTTTCCTTGCTTTTGTGGTGCTTTCTATTGAAGTCTTAATCGTTAAAGATGATTGGCACTGTAAATACCTCTAAGGACTGTCGAAACACTTGCACTTTTATATTATTTTACAAGAATTGGAAGCATATTTTCGACTTGCTCTTCGATCAGCTGCTGTTGTTGCCATTTTTTTACCTCCTTTCATGAATATATCACACTAAAACTTCGTCCAATTTTGTTAGCTATAGCACGCTCCGATTTTATCTCTTTCAACACTATTTTGGGATTTTGATCTGCCCTTTTTCTATTTACTTCAGTAAAACGATTAAATTAAATTTTAATTTGCTTAATACCAGTTCACTCTTCACTTAAAACACTTCAACTGTTGATCATATCTGTCAATCTAATCTCCTCAGAATGTGTATGAACAAAAAAAATAATGACCTTGTGTCTATTCAGTTGACGCGAAAAAAAAATTGTATGTTTCCATATGGAACCCTTTGCATTTATTCTATTTTCTCTTTTCAACATCATAGGTAAACAGTACGCGTCATAATACTATATGTTACATTTATGCATAATGTTTGGAAAAATGGACAACTTAAACTGACAAATGTTTGTGCTTATTCAGTTGAAGCGGAGTGTACGAGGAATGGTCCGAAGTGTAAGTTGAGATATGTAAAATCAATGGCGACAAGTTTCTTCTTGCTTGCACTGGACAATCACACAGAAATCAGTTTACGGTCTCACTCACTTAACTATGCAAGTCGGCCATAGTTCTGCAAACGAATATGTGCATTTAAAAGACTATTGCTTCACTCTGGAGCAGTATAATATTATCAGAGGGTAGCTTTTCTTTTCTCCTTCATTTCGAGGAAAATGGCTGCAGACTATGCTCCTGAGGGAATTGGCATTATCTTCAGATCCACAGGAGATCTTATTTGAGCTAAAAGAAAAGCCTAGTGGAGATTTGCCACTTCATTGTAGTAAAGCCATTTTACATTTTCCAGGATATGAATAATGAATGCATTTTGTACAGAGCGACCATAAGAATTAAGATTAAAACGAAATGGAAAAGGGAGACATCGCTAATTGTAATAAGGAACATAAGAAATATCGCCAGGCCTATCTTGATCAGCCTAATCTGATCAGATTGGCTTTGTTGCAAGAGAAGAGGTAAAAAATATTATATCAAACTATTTTATTCATGAAGACTCTGGAGAAAGAAAAAAACGGCTTAATATTTTTCTATATATTTTCTTTACATACGAACGTCGCCTAATCTGCACAGAATTTTAAGTATAAGAGTTTTTAAGATCGCTGGTTATAAATCCTATACTAGAATATATTTGCTGATAAAAATTTAATGCGATAAAATGAAAATTTATTTAGAAAAGAAGGGACGTTGATGCAAAAAATAGAATTAGTCGATGCACTCGCATTAATGTTTGAATAACAATGAAACCAAGCTTGAAATGAAACTTCAATTCATTTGATATTAAACAGCATTCACTTGTTTTCATGGAAAATTGAGTTATTTGGGCTTAATCACGACTTTTCGGGTGAATCAAAATAAGCCAAATGAATTTAGTTAATAGTTGAAACTGCTAGAAAGATTATAAAACTATTTTTTTCAAATAAACATGGAATTAGAAATACTTATAGCGAGCTTAACATTTCTTATATATTTATCTTATCTTACTCAGTGGTAACGCGGGCGCTCTTAACTAAACTGCCCAATCATTGATTATATATTATAAAACTAAGAAAATTAGGCAAAAAAATAATAAATTAAGAGGCAGATACCTTTATCTGATCATAATATATGCATAGAAAACATGGAGTGTCATACATTTTTTGGTTAATTTGCTCGCTCTCTAGAGGCTATAAATACTCTTATAGATAACTAGCACAGAACAAGTGGAGGAATTAGAAGAAGAACGAAAGATTTTTGTAGTGGTTTTTGAGAAACCAGCCAGAAATGGGACGGGACTAGGAGTTGAACCTACGACCCTTTTAATCAAAGGCATCCGCAACACAGCTGTTATTAAATATTCTACCGAGTACTCCAATAATCAAAAAGTCAACTGCGATAGAAATCAGATGAGTCCAATAAGTGAAAAAATAAGAAAATCGTATTTAAATAATGACCCGGTACAGAGTGATTTGCATCAGGTTCGACAAAACACTAGAAAAAGTTGGTTGGGCCAAGGCAAGAAAAAAAATCGTTTGTAAGGGTGGGTCATTTTCCTTTGTCTTATGTGGATTGGTATCGTCGCAAATTCAACAATTTTGTTTGTTGACATACCCTTTCAACCAGAAATGGGCCTCATCGCTGCAGATGATTTTTCGGTGAAAATTAGGGTCACTTTCCAACTCCTCCAAAGCCCGTTCAGCGAACACACGTTGTTGCCTATGGTCGTTTACCTTCAGCTTCTGGGCCAGCTGAATTTTGTACAGGTGAAAACCCAAAACACGACGCGAAATTCGCCACGTTGTGGTCTGCGAAATTACGAGTTCCTGTGAGCGACGCGAAATCGTTTCATCTACATTCGTGTGTTGGTTGACCGTTTCCCAAACCAGCCGAACTCAATTTTATCCATGTGTGTTCGTTGACCGTTCATAAACCAGCCGAACTCAAATGCCGATCGTAAAATGGGCGAAGCGCACAGAACGTTGCCCGAAAAGAACACCCATTTTGATAAAACAATTTTAATATTTGCACATGTTGATGAACCATATACCCATCCATGGTGATTTGGCAAAACCGGCTGAATGAATGACACTCAATTTGCGAGATGTAGCTTTAACAATGTGTCCGCTATCAACTGTCAAGTCTATACTTTATAATAACTATTTATTTTTTCTGATTTAAGGTATTATTAATTTTCGATATGATCCCCACCCCACCACAAGTGTTCCAATATAAAAAGGACAAAATTCAGTTAATTTTTTAGAGTTCCGTACCTCGAAAGGAAAAAACGGGTCCCTTATAGCATCACTTTGTTGTCCGTCTGTCTGTCTGTCTGTCAAGAGCTAAGTTCAAGCTGAAATTTATATCAAATCAACTGTCCCTTGGAAATGTAAAAAAATCAAACTTCTAAGCCAACGCAATAAAAAGAAACAGCCGTTTATGCCGCAAATTTCCGCAAAATTTTCGACACTCGCATCGGAACCAAAACCTACAGGGTACTTGCTGTGAACTCAGAATCTTGGAATTTGGTACGTAAATTTTTAGTTACATCATAAAATAAAATATTTTTAATAATTTTAAACTTACTTCCCCTTTCCTCATGAACACGTAGAGGTATTAAATTGAAATCCATATCAAATACTCAGGTCTATATTACCTATATTATTAAGCTGTAACAAAATCAAACTTCAAGTCCATATTTTTAAACTCGCAACTACTTGCAAGGGTATCAAAACCTAAAGGGTACTTCCAGTCGGCCTAGAATCTTGAAAGTTGGCATGAAGCATTTTTTTTTTTGTTTTAATAGATTGCCGCATTGGGTAAACTTTTACTTATATTCCTACAGGTTTGTACGGAACCTTCGGTACGCGAGTCCAACTCGCACTTGTCCGGTTTTCTTTTTTTTTATATGCAAGATAAAATACAAAATAAATAATCCGCTCATTTAATAAATTGACCTAAACGCAACGCAAAAATTGAGAAAAACCCAAAAAAAAGTGTTTCCTTGTTAATAATTTCACAAAAACTAAGACACCGTTTTGCACGACGCTTTTGGTATTTGTCTAAAATTAAATAAGGCCATTAAATATTGGGAACAAAATTTCACTAAATAAAAAATGTTGTTGTAGTTCAATTTGAAGAAAGAAAATAATTTTGACATTTTATTTCTCAAAAATCATTTACTTAAACAATATGAGTAACCATTAAATGAAATAATTTGGTTTTAGCTTGAAAAAAAGTCTTTGTAAGATTACCGAATGGGCTGTCGTTGATATTAAATAATGTTGTTTTTTTGTAAAGTCCTTTTTTAAGAATATTGACCTTTCTTCATAAACGAATAAACGAGGGGAGACACCACCCCCCGCCCTTAATCCGTTTTGTCTTTGTCGAATTCTTAACAAATCAGCCTGTTGATTGTCCTGAAAGAATCTGAAATACCAAAGTCCAAAGTTTGTCATCGGAGGTGATGTTAACTCAAAACTTACGTTCAGGGGCTCAAAGCGTAGCTGCTCGAAAGGAAAAAAAACTCCATGATATGATATATAGTTGCTTCCTGACAAAGGCGTTTATGATGCAAAAAACGTGTATGAACATTCTTCGAAAATCCAGGAACGAGTAGATCTTTTCTCTAATAAACTTACACTTGTACATTAGCAAAATGCATACCTAATGAAAACAGAAGCAGCACCAAAACTTTCAAACTATACAAATAATAAGGAATGCTTCACAATAAATTATGAAAAGAAAATCGCATTAAACGCATGATAAATATATTAATATTAGTCGGTGCGCTGTTTTAAAGAAAACACCGTTCTCTAAAGTACACGGAGAGGAGAGCAACTCAGCTCAAAAGAGGTGAAATGCACTAAATGAAAAAACTTGTATTCCTTATTTCAAAAACTTCGAATTTACTCCAAAAACCTGAATAACTAAAAAAATTCCAACTTATTACCATGGAAAGCTGTGCAATATGTCAGTTCACCGCTATTGCATCCCATTGAAAAAGGCAATGCAAGTAGTCTAAAGAGATGAGACATCAACGTCAAATTGGTTACAGTACCTTACAAGAATTAGCGCTCCAAGGCTTTTTGATTTTTAAAATTAATAAAAAAAAAAAAATTTAGAGTTACAATTGAATAACTGGAAAAATCCTCAAGGAGTTGAAGCTATGGTAAATTTCTTTAAAACAAAAAATGCGGCGAAAGGTTTTGATTTTAAAAGTAAGAAAATCACTAAACGAAAATTAAATTTTCTATTGATTCTGTTAAAATACTGATCGCGAACGTTTGTTAGAAATGCAGCGTTCTTACATTTTGGATAACGCATTGGATAAAAACAGGAAATACCATTTAGACATAATCTTGAAATCATGTACCGTACGTATATTAACAATTCCTATGTTATTTTTTTATCTAGATACTTCCTGTGAAATGCTTGTGCAAGCAAACTCAAATGTCCCCTGCAACGTTATCTTCTTTGTTTTGCTTCTGGAGCACTTGTCATCAACATTATCTGAAGCTTCAGCAAATCCACATCTCCATAACTTTTATTATAAATCAAATTTGAACAGCTTTCTGAAATGGAAATGCGTGCCAACTTAGCTGCTCTATATAAAAGACAATAAATCATATTACGTGCTACTGCTGCGAAATAAGATAGCTAAATATAGCTATAGTTGCTTTTCATGCTTACATGCGCGACATTGTTCGGGGCACACCTCTTTAGGCAACAAATTGTAACGTCAGTTATTTATTTCATCACAAAGTATATGATTCAGAAGACTGTGACGCACTGAATTGAATTTCCTCGAGAGAGTTATCAGAGCTTGTCACGCTACCTTATTTTTATGACGTCAATACTGATGGAGCTGAGACATACTCGTAGAAACAGTTTTTTTTTTGTACGTCCAATTATTAAATTTGGAAGAATTTTTGATTTGCATTCGAGCAAATTTTCCTTTCATTCATATTTCCCAAACATATTTCTATTCTTAGATTACAAAAATAAAATAGTTTCGAACTGAAGGTAAAGGTCTTTCAAGAAAATTAAGCAAGCCACGTGACAAACCAAAGGGCAGTGTTAAGAAATATAATCTTATTTAAGAGCCCATTTGCATCGTTTTCCATGTATATAGTATATAAAATCGATTCGACTTTCACAATTACAAAATTTTTGCCTACAACTATATTTAGAATCAAAGCGAATCGAGCTTCCAAAGAGCTATCAGATACAGAGAGTTCATTTTGAAGACAAACGATCTTGGAAAAATAAGTAAATAAATCGCGAATGATTGCGGGGTCTTTCCCTCCCAACTCCTGTTTACAATGAAATTTTAGGTGCGACCCACTTTGCTGGCAGTTCAAAACTTCTGGAATATTCTATGTGCCTAACTATTCTGACCGAGCCAGATGCTCCAAGAAGCAGAGTCTATTCGCTCGCTTTCGCAATTGTACATAAACGAGACGTTCACATGTCCCCGTACCCTTCTGATCGAGATGGCACTTCCTCCACTCTCATAAAGTGTGTCCTTCCTCGCTGTCAGAAACAATGCCAGAGGTTTTTCATTTGTTCTACTCTCCTGGTCTCTTCCCGACAAGTTGGAAGACAGTCTGTTCCGTTTAAAAAAAGGCAAATCTTCTTCCTCTAACTATTGAACCTTTGCGATAACGTCCCTTCGAAATCGGGTAATGGAAGTGCTGATAAATCGCCACCTCATGAAATATTTCGAATAACGAAACTGACTGGCTGTATGGTTTTCCTTTGAAAATTCACGGTTCTCATCGTTTGCCGTGGCAAACATCAATAGTAAAAGCGTTTAGTATCGTGGCACACTTTGAACAAAATGGAATTGAATGCCTTAAAACCTCAATCGTTTGGGCGAAGCAAAAACTCTGTCACTAACCTTAATGTCACTTGCATCGCTGCAGCCAAACTACTTTTATCAATATTGTTTAATACGAACATTGGCTGGAATGTCCACCTTACTGACGTCGCTGCAAAATGTCTTAAATTTCTTCTGATCTGACTACTATTTACAAAGATTCTCTACGGCTGCTCAAAAATGTCAATGGTTCAGGTGTTCATTGTTGTCGAATGTTCGCAGAAATTTTAACAGCCGATCACAGACCAAGAGATTCAGTTTTTCAGGCCTACGCTTACATCCACTTAAATCGTTTTAGAATATAAAACGTGTCTCATTTGAGTTCGAAGACAATTTCGAGACTCAAGGAGATTAAAGGATATGAAAAGAATACTTTGGATTGAGCGAATGCAAATAATTCGATGTCGACTCCTTGGCCGCTCCCAGGACTCTAACCATGTGGCATGAATTCCCATGTTTGTCTGGAAACGGATGTGATTTTTTGTTTGTAAAAATTTTGAATTTCGAAAACAGGACGGACTGGATACATTAATATGTACATTTTCAAATGGGAAGTGATTAGAATTTGTTTTGCTGAACTTTTCTCTTTTTGAATGCGTTAAAAGAATAGTATGATTGAATCTACTTAAACCTTTAACTTTATTAAAATTACTCATGCTCTTTTTCAAAACCAGATTGAGGCCATGTTTAAGTAGTTCCTTTTTGTCATCGTACACGATTCACACCAAATTAGGTGTCATTTTATTGACAATAATGACCACTCATTAGCATTTTCGTGGGTATGCTTAACGTGTTACGGCTCCAATGAATATAAACACAAACAGTTCGCATTAAGTTTTCCGGCGGTGTGATTAATTCAGTTGTCCTTGGCCTTGAATAGCCGCCTCACATGAATTTCAAAGGAAAAACGACGCCCTCAAAAACGAAAGCTTTCCTAATTTACGTAGAAACAAAACTTCCTATTTCCCGAAGGTAATATTTCGAAATTGTTTATCAAACTTTTGTTTATAACACGTATTTGCTTTGCTAAATCATTGAATTTCACCAAATCTATTTTTGGAAATAATTGCGTCGCTGCTTTAAATGTATTTAAAAAAACAAAAAGAGCACAGAAAGTGAACTAAAAGATTTATTTTGGGTGATTTAAAGCGAGCGAAAAAGAAAATCCAAATTTGCATTATAAATTTTAATTATGAATTATGGGCGAGCTACGGCCTGCAGTAAATTTGAAACTCGTAATCAGTGGCAATGACGGGCGACAGACATTCCTCAGCGCATTAAAACAACCAGCATTTCCACTAAGTTTTTAAACCTTAATTTTCTTATTAAGCATTTTAAAGTCAGCTTAAGTCGAAAGACATAATTTAAATAGTAAGTTTAACTAAGAGTGCCCGTACAGGGCCAGTAAGTTAGATAAGAACATTAAGTTTTAGAAGCTATTTTTAAGCTAATTTTGTCAAGCAATTAAGTAACACAGTAAAAAAAAATTGCCCAATCAAAAAAAACAAAACAACATTCCCCATCGTCATAGTGCCGGACTTAAACTTAAGTTCAATGAGCTTATTTACTGATACTGATACATTTTTGGGGTATCTCTGGGTGTAACCTGATATTTTGAAGCCAACAAACTTCTCATGTCAATTAAATGCGCCGCGCCGTTTGCAAGTTTGCTTTATTAAATGCTCTTTTGTTTATTAAGGCAACTAACACGTGTCTAACTGAAATCATTCCCTGATTTGTATTCATTGATGGGAATCGGTTATGGATGGTTGCGAATGCGGATAGTTTGTATTAAAAATCAAAATTAAAATGTGCAGCTGTTTAGAAACCTGAATGACGAAATCAGTTAAGTTGACTTCGTGTGTGATCAGAAAATATATGCATTTGTATTTTGCATGTGAATGAGTTGATTTGCTTTTTGATTTTTCAATGTCTGTCAGTCACAGATGCCTGGACTGCCTACGAAATTTTGCAGCAAAATGTGGGCCCTGCCTACGTCACGGTTGCGGTTGTTAAGCGTGAAAATGTCTGATAAATTAAAGGAATTCCTTTTAAAATGTGTCGTTTTCTGGGTTTTGTATTGATCACTTTGTTTTCTTTCAATTCTTAAATCTTCCTTTTTTTATATTTCTGTTTCGGGAATTAAGACGCTATCACGACAAAAATCGACATCAGTCGATGGATCTAATGGATGGTGCAGCCGGTTAAGGTCTTGTCTTTCAATTGGAACAATTTACAAAGTCCCAATGCATTTTTATCTAGTTTTTGAATCTGGCAATCACTGGAATAGTCGACCTAGAGCTTCTCATGCTGGAGTTAAAGTTCATGTCGCCAAAGTGAGGGTTTGTAAAGATGGTTGGTTATTGTCACTGCTGTGTATTATTTTAAACAGTTGTGAAATCTTTCGAAAAAACAACAGGAGTCCCCTTACAAAAACTGGGGCAATAATTGTAAATCAACTGCTGCCCAATAAAACTGCACATTAAACTATTTGGTGTAAAAACAGAAACCGAGCATATTGGGATTTCCAATAAATCGTGGAAAAAATACCAACATTTTCTTTGCAACCTTTTTGGGTGTTTGAGGCTATAAAAAATTAACATTTTGGATTTCCTATCAAGAACATTTGTATTTAAACGATTGCTTTACGTATTAATAGCGCCTCCGCTTTGGCATTGAATCCATTAAACTGTAAAAATTTTACGGACAGTCATTTTGCTGTTGATTTTCAATGCCATAATGTGCCAGAGATTTCCCGCCAATTATCCAAAAAATTAAACACATTTGCAAATGGAAAAGTGGATTTCTTTCTCACAGCAGAAACATCGCGCCAAGATATTCGATTTTTTTGTAATAATATGCACATTACCCTCCAACTCCACTGCATCTCTCCGCGATCGCATTGGATCACTGGCTGACTTTGTCCTTTTGAGGGGATTCATAGGACAGGATTCAGTTTTGTCACTGCTGCCTTCATCCCATCTCCGTCATATAGTGTTCTTTCCAATCCCACATACCGTTGATCCAACTCGCAGAAATTATCATGAATGAACCAAGATATACATTGATTCGGTAAACGTGACAAAGTATTTTAACCACAAAACCATTTAATTTAGGTCGCGTGGAATTAAGTGCACGTGGTTTAATTTATTCGTGCAACATGATTGTATCGGAGCAAATGAATTGAGGCGACAGACCTATGTTTTTACAAAATTCCTTTATGGAATGACATGGAGGGACAAAAACCCTCTTTAAAAATTCTTAATCTAACCGCTAATGTGTCAAGGGAAATATAAAACAAATTAGGGCCAAGTACGCTTTCAATGAAGCAATTCGCTGATTTTCGCTCAAGATAACAATGTCTGCTAGCCCTACGAAGTCAGCAAAGTCATTCCTCTTCAAGACTTGACTGCATGGAAGCATAACTTTAGCGTGCCAGTATGCGGGTATTTCATCCCCGCCAGATGGCTATCTTTAATGGGTTGTTTATGGCTTAAAGTTGTATCGTGCAAATCAAGCGCATTCGTTTTGTTTTGTGAAACTACATGCAATTTCCTGAACACAGGTGGAAAAGGGCCTAGAACTATGTTTTTGTTTTCCATTTGTTGCATTTATTTTTCTTTTGTCATTTAATTGTTGTATATAGGAAGTTATAAGTTTGTAGCTGTTATTAAACGCAGTTCGAGTTGACTTAGTTAACTTACGAATGGAATTGTAACGATAGATAACGTTTTTCCAGGGTCGCTTTACCCCCTTCTTTAGTGGAAAATCTCATTACTCATTTGAAAACATTTGAAACATTTTCAATCATATCTCTCCGGAAATCTGCAAATGTGGAATTCACAGCACAATATCCTCCATGGGATATTTTCTCGAAGTGACTGGGTGCAATTTTAAAAACCGAAAGTACATCTATGAAACCTTCTAGAAACAAGAATACTTTCTTAAAAATAAAAACGCATTTATAACACAGATTTTGATCAAATTTTTAGTTCAATAATTTGTTTGGATTTAAGCATTATGATTGAATATAACATCACTCAAATAACCTACGCAGGAGTTCTTGCAGGACTCGATTATGACGTGATAATTTTGGAAGATTTTTCGACACACAACGGGAACATAACTCAGCGTCAAGAGATTGCGGATTGTTGGCATAAAAAATCTTTCGCAAGACAGAAAGACACAATCTTTGTGACCAGTTTACTTAACTTAAATGCAAAATACTGCAGGAATTTATTCTTTTAATAAAGCTTGTTGTGTTAAATTGCGCACCGTTTTCTTGAATATTCAAAATTACTTCAAAATCCATATATTCGAAAACCGCATATAATTTCCTCACTTTCAAAGAAAATTCCGCACCAAGTTTTAGATTATTGTTGCCCAAGTTTTTCTGAAGAGCTAATTTTTCGACCATGGATAGAGCCGATATCTTAAATTTTTTTTTGAAATTTTGCCTTCAGTACTCTCAGACGGTTATGTCGATCGATATTTACCTACTACTACTACTACTACTACTTTTTCTGTAGCTAGTTGTCCAAATTAAAAACATAAAAATGGCGAATTAAATATATTCGGTCTCGAATGACAGTGCGGTTTGACAAATTTAATTTAAATAGGAATGTCAAATCCAGACCATGAATTGGATGATAATTTATAACCATAATGATGAAAAAGTAACGCGATTCCAATTAATTTTCAGTCTCTTAATTCGCAGTATTTTATTCGTCATTCTCCTGCAAAAATTTCATCTTAAAAGTTTTCGTAACCTCTTGATAGCGAGCTTATTATAAAACAAAGAATCTGCAAGTGCAATTTCTTGAGTATAGAGCATAGACTACAGCACGGCCATTCACTTGACTGGACCGGATTTGAGAACTAGATAAAATTTCGAGACATGTTCCAGGATCCAAACTTGCGATCTATCAATTACACCAAGTGAAAAGCAAGCGCTTAAATAAATGCGACAACCATGAGTTTTGTTTATTTATTAATTGCGTGGCAGCTTGTTAAGTTGCTCCAAGACACTCCTTAAAACTACATAAACGCAACAACAGCATTTCTAAAACTATGAACATATCCGAAACCGAGACGGCGAACCAACCAACCCCTCAGTCGCATCAGTAGAGCTACGGCATACCATGAGGGTTGTGAAGCCTTCAATTCATATCATTTCATCGCAGGAAGTGGGATAGAACAGACTCGATCCCAGCTTACGGTGAAATCACTAGTCCCATATAGTGATATCAATTCGTCGCAGGAAAGATGTAGTAAGGTATCAATTGGTGGTAAAACTTTACATCCCTTACGTCCGACTTATACACATTACATTCCCTTATATCGTGACTGCTCAAGTCTGTGAGCTTATGTCTATGAAAATTCAAGGTTATTGGCCATTATAGGAATTGAAAAAGTTTGTTTTGATATGTAACCAATTTCTTAAATGAGTCCCTATATTTTATTATATACCATGTGTCCCGTTTCAAATTACATTGTCAACACCATCAACAACAGCGACGTCTTATTTTCTAACGCAATCGATTGGGCAAATATTTGCATTTGGTTTTCGTAATGTTGGTTTTTGTTTCACTTATTTAATTATTCTGTCAACTTATTCCGACCGAAGAGGATAAACGGTTCTACCTACCCCTTCTTTATTTTGTCAAATCAAGCAATTTGTAAATATTTTTCTTTCCTTTTTATTATTCTAATTTCTTAACATGCCAAAAAAATTGAAATCATTTAATCTGCTGCTGAACGAGATACTATATATTTTCTATGCTTGACAGAAGTGAAAATTCGTTTTGAAAAGATATTATAAAAAATGGGAAGAGAGCAAGCTGATGGGTCCCTTGTAAACATTTGACTGAACAAGCGTTTATTTTGATTATATTTTATGTTAAATCAAGATGGAAATCTTGAAATGCATAGAAAAGTTTCAACCTAAAGTAGTGTGAAACGCTAACCACCTCCTGAATAATGACCAATCAATGAAACATCTACAAATGATTTTGATTTAAAGGAATCGGTTTCATTTTTTGCACATGTAGAGGCTTTGTTGTTCTCAATCAACGAACAGTCGATTGTTTATTTAAAATTGTTAATACTATCTATAAATCACGATGCAAGTTACTGTTTCTAATAAATCAATATGCCTACCTATCCCACGTTGTATTTTATGTGGATCTCCATACATGGATACCATACGTATCAGATTGTATAATAAAATTTTATTCTGAGCAAGTGAGTAAGTGAGTACTTTAACTTTTTTTTTTTTTTAACTTTAATTTTTTTTATTAATTCAATATTCATTTTTTACAATAGGCTTAGAGTCTTTACGAGTAAAAGTTTAAGTATGATATGTGTGATAGATATTAATTTTTAAATTTATGTAGAAAAGAAGAGCGAGAAAAAAAAAACTGTAAATAAATATTATGTAAGCAATTGATTAATAATTTTCATTCTTTAAAATTTTCATTAAGTTACAAATTAAGTTATTAGTTATTATGATTAACGATTTTCAGCCAAATATCTAAATAAGACCTTCTCAAAAAGTTTGGTACCACGAAGTTTTCTAATGTCTAAAGGCAAAGCATTAAACTCTCGGATAACACACACAAAAAATTGACGCTCAGAATTAGTACACGTAAATCGTGGTTGCATTAGTACAAATGATCGATTAGATGAAGCAAATTCGATTTTCTTATATATATAATCCGGCTCTTTGATCATTAAGGCAGTGTTCAAGGTTTTTAGCGTTATAAAAGAAAAATACTTATATAAGTCACATCCTAAGATTCTATTTTTGTAACGTGAGATGTGATCAAAGCGCTTCAAGTTATAAACATATCGAACCACATTGTTGAAAGCAACAGTAAGTCTTCTCTTAGAGTCAGAGCTATGACGACTAAAAATTTGACAACCATATGTTATAATTGGCATAATAATTGTTTTAGCGAGTCTTAGTTTAATAGGCTGTGGTGTGAAGTTTTTGGTAAGGGATAAAGTCCTTTAGCAACCGTATACTTTTCCAATTACCAGTCTGATATGATAGTCCCATTCAAGACTAGAACTGAACCAAATACCGAGGTTATTGGCATTGTCAACATACTTTAAAACAGAGTCTCCCAGATAGAGAAGAGGAAAGTAGTTCAAATCAAGCTTGTTTTTGTAAAGTACGAGGCACTTCGATTTTTTCGGGTTTAAACAAAGTTGATTAGCCTTTGCCCAGTTCATAATATTTCTTAGGTCACTGTTAACACGTTCTTCAATCAATCCTAACTTGTGGTCTATGTAGATTTGAACGTCGTCGGCATACATATGTACCGACGAGTTTTTAAAAACATTGGGAAGATCATTGATGAACATACTGAACAACAGTGGCCCAAGAATTGATCCCTGGGGTACACCTGTAAAAAATTCAGCAAAGTCTGACGACTTTTTGTTGACAACGACAGCTTGTTTTCTCCCATTTAAGTATGAAGTCATAAGATATGCTGCGGACTCAGAAAATTTAAATTGGTTTACTAATTTGGAAATCAAAATATAGTGGTTGACCGTGTCAAAGGCCTTCGAGAAGTCAAGAAGCCCAAGAAAGGACACTAGATCTAGGTCCATAGATTTTCTGATGTCATCACAAACTTTGAGAATCGCAGAAGTACAGCTGTGGTTTCTCCTAAAGCCCGATTGATAAGGACTCAACAATTTTTATGTTTATATTGCAATCCTTAACTTTATGTTTTACAACTTCACTCCACATTTAATTGGCGTCTTTGTTCATAGTAAAATATTAAACAAAACTCAGCCTACTGTTTAAAAAGGGTAAATTGTTGAATCCGCCATAATTGCGCACAAGCTTCCTTCAGTGATGAACGCGCCAAACGATACCTCGTCAGATCAAGGTTGACATTGTCAATTCTATTGAATTGAGCGCTCCTGTACACTCCTATGTATACTCGTAGGTTCTTCCATTCTAGACCCGCATTTGTACAAATTTGACGCACAAAACACTTAGCAGCAAATGATCTTCACATCTGATCTCAAATAGTTGAAATAAAAATGCTTCTTAGACGACACAAGCGCTGCTCTGGTTTATACAGAAATTTGTCTAAGTGAACTCCTAAAAACCTCGCAACAATGTTTGATTCGATATGAAGATACGCCAATTTTCTCGAATTGCGTGGCAAGTCTGAATTGACTTGTTCTACTGGTTTCGCATTTGGAGCTGTTTCCAGTCCTAGCAGAATTCTTCGAGGCTATCGTACTTCGGTTTGTATTCGTTCGTCAATTGGTTTACCCGAACATATGGGCGATGCTTAAAGAAATCTTATCTTGGAAAAAATATAAAGTGTTGCATACTGTAGGGTGATGTGGAACTCTTCGTGTGAGAGTCAAACTCGCACTATTTCTTTCCCTGTTTTGCAAATAAATTCAAAGGGCTTTAAAACTTTTGTCACTTGGTCAGCAAAGAGTTTCTTTTTTGACTTTTGATCTATTTCCCATTAGAAGTTTGCAGTGGTGGACCTTATATTTGGGCCCTAAAGTAGTCTTTCAAAGCTTAAGCAAAATATATAAAAATTTGACTAAGGAAAAACTATTAAGAGTTATACACGAATATCAAGTATTTCCAAATAAACTCAAAATTCAAAGAAGGTGCTCTCATGCATTTTCCGTTGTAATTGATGCTTTACAAGGCGCCGACCCCAACGTGACGTTAGCAGCACTCGTCAATAAAGGCAAGTGAATGTAATTGTGCTTCTTTCGACAGTTACTCACCAAAGTTTCAGCTATTTCGGACGATGTGAGAGTTTTTGTGAAAATTGAAATTGAATTGTAAACTGAGTATCGAGCTGTTATTAAATTTTTGGTTGTGAGAGGCAATACGCCTACACAAATCAAAGATCAATTGGACTCTATGTATGGGGACTCTGCAACATCATTTACTATAGAGGAATTTTCGGAAGCTGAATCTAAATGTGGCCGTATGAACTTGCACGTTGCACGTGCAACTGCTGAT
Source organism: Orthonevra nobilis (assembly GCA_963555765.1). Classification (NCBI taxonomy): domain Eukaryota; kingdom Metazoa; phylum Arthropoda; class Insecta; order Diptera; family Syrphidae; genus Orthonevra; species Orthonevra nobilis. Next base: position 56,339,209 of record OY743226.1, read on the forward strand.
AACATCACTAAAGTTCACAAAATGGGACGAGAAGACCGCCGAATTAAAGCAGAAGTTATGAAAATGTCCAAAGAACGTGTTTGTTACATATTAAATCCAGTTTTAGACATGAGAAAGCGAGTTCTAGCGCCGATTAATTACTGTAGATGAAACTTAGATACACCATAATACGCCTGAAACAAAAAATGCAGTCAAACAGCTCCAAAAATAGCGAACACTTTTTTTCGGCAGGTAAAGTGATGGCGACTACTTCTTGCGATATTTACGGAGCTATCTCAATCAAATATCTTCAAAAAGGACAAATCATTTAATTTAACGAAATTTCGAAAAAAACGGACGCATTTGTAGAAAAAGAAAATCCTGTTAGGTCTATTTTGACCTAAATAAAACTCCAATGTTGATTCTAGGTTGTTATGGTACAAGTGATTTTATTATTCAAAATGTTTGTCTTATATACTAAATTTTGTTTAAATTTCGTGGGAAATGCACCTTCGAAAATGTACATCTCTATTTCAGTGTACAGACGAAATCCAACGCCTTGTCTGGGCATATGCATTTGTTCTCAGGCGCGTCAGCGATTTTCGGTGGTAAAGGTATTTGGATATCGGACTTATTTGTGGGAAAATTTATTTGGAGCAAAGGTAATGGGATCTTAATTGCTGTTTGAGTATAAACACGGCATAAATGGAAGGTAAAAGGAATGTGGATTATTAAGGGTTGCCGTATGCTTGTGCTTAAACAAATCCTGTTTCACCAAGACAACGCGCCGTCTCACACCTCAGCGGTTGGCAATGCGAAAATCCACGAATTACGGTTTGACCTGTTTGACCGTCCGCCTAAGTCATCAGATCAAGTCCCTTTCCATTATTCCCTTTTTCTTCCCACATTTTATAACTGCGTTCGGAGGACAGAGATTTTCATCAAATGAAGAGGCAATCAATTTCTTGAACAATTATTTTGCAGATAAAAATGTCGTGTATAGTATTATTTTGACGGGTAACATAGATAGGAGCATCGTTGGGAGGAGTGTGTAGGGTTACAAGGAGACTATGTAGAAAAAATAAAAAAAGTATGCCTACAAGTGTCCCTGAACAAAATCGTCAAAATGATACTAAATCTTCCTTGATATCACTCGACCCTAAGTCAACACGAAAGAGCGCATGAAGAAATGTTTTCTGAACTAAAACAAAAATAAAAATATATAAATAGAAAAATTAAAATAATTATAATAAGCATAAATTGGCCATGAACATTTAATATTTATCTTCCAAAAAATGTGTAGCTTTAGTAAATGTAGTTCCTCAACTTTGGCTCCAATTTGTTAATGAAGATATTCAACTGCGCAGTTCATAACACATTCGATCAATTTCAGCGTTAGCTCTCGTTTTCAAAATGCCAAACCATTTGATTTATGTTAATTTAAAATCTACTATCAGCTATAAGCTTCTATATAGTAGAAGGTCATTTAATTTGTATGTGAATTTTGTACATAAATTAAATTGTGGAGTCTTTTTTATAAAAATCAAGTCATTTTAAAGTTAAATTTGGCTTTTCGTTTTGATTTGATTTGTGACGTTTCAAAGTTAATTTGCAAAATTATTTACTACGCAAATGTTATGTAGATTAAATGTTAATTTGATATTTTCCGTTTCCGCTTTGACTTAACATAACGTCTACAATATCTTATTGTTTATTTATTTGTTTCCTAAGTAAGTACAAACAGTTTGTTTTAATGTAATTTAAAATTGAATTTAAAGTAAGCGGTACCAGAGTGTATTTAAAGAGGATCTCTTATGCTAAAAAGCCTGTTGCGCAGATACATTCGAACAACTGATTTAAGATGGTTAACCTAAAAGTACGCGAGCTAACAGAAAAAACAAAAAGCTGTGAAAAACAATTTCTTTTTCCTCTTTTAGGTTTATAGTTTTTTTTTTGATGATGCACTGCCTAGATAAAACAAGGCTTCCCTGCTTGATTCAAAGCCCAAATATTGCGTTAAATTTTAAAAATACTCGCCATGGATTGCTTTTTCTTTATGAAGATAATCGAGAAAAACAATAACGCGCAAAAAGCTGATGCTGATGACGATGGAATTATCTTCGCTTTGTTGACTGTTTTTTTGATCTCACATCAGAGATTGTTCATCCGCGCTTTAAACTTTGAAACTTCAACAGACACTTGGTTGGAATGAACTCACGACGCTGTATTTGTTCCATTGTGATCGATCAAGGTATCCACCTAACCTACAGTTCGGAGGTGTTCGAACACACTTTTATCGATATTCAAAAACTCATTTAAAATCTGCCACCCAATTTTTTACAGCAGTTAGATGATCAGCAGGCATCCACCGTTTTGATTTAGGTTTGGATGAGGCATTTTGAAAGAGTTTTAATGTCTTGCGTGTTTACAAACTCACTGGGAGAAATAGCCACTAGCAGTCGCCCTCGACTTCGTTTGTGTAGATTTCGTGTACGTATTAAGCTCAAAAGGTTCTATTCGCCGCCCTCTGACACCAAAGCGTTTTACTTGTACAAACAATATTGTGTAAAAGCCAATAATTATGAACATAAAATTTCCCTGACGGTAAGCTTAATAAATTTGGTAAGATTTGAATACGCAATTTCGAAAAGGGCTTGTCTCGTTTTTTCGAAAAATGAGTTTTAATTCATATTAATGAGTTCTCAATACTTTCCTGTATTTATTAACATCAAATATGCCTGTAGCTGTCGATTGCTAATTGGCCCCAAAATATAACTCAAAAATATTTTTCAAATATAATACTTTAGGAAAAAATTGTTGCTTATACATTTTTCCTTTCGAAATTTAAAAAATTGGTCGCCACGAAGGACCCTTTTATTTGAATGAGAAAATATATAATCGATATGCCATGCATTGTATATGATTGTATTCTAGTCCCTAGATAGTATCCCTCTCAATTTGTAGCTTAATATCGATATCGAGTGTCCGCAGATCTTGGACCGCATGAATCTCGATGAAATACTCCGCCAGAGCATGAAAAATTAGAAATAAGCTTCACAATCCAATTCTTTCTTAGCAAACTTGCCTCTTGGTATTTGTATGTGGAACAAGTAGCAGTTTTTATGAAGCTTACTACTCCCTTTCTGCTGGATTTACTTTGAAGATATAATATAGGAACGCTTAAATTCTTAGATATCTTGCCTCATTTATTCAAAATAAAATGCTTTCTGAGCCCAATTTCCGCAGGATGTCTTCAGTAATCAGAGCCCAAAGTAGGTGTGGAATAACACATTCCTGCTGAGTGGTATTAGCGAAAGATGGAGCAAGCTCTTGCTAATCATATTGATATCCCTAAGCCGCTCGAGGGCTTTAAGAAGGCTTTTGGTAATGTCTTTCTTCAAATAAATGTAGCATTGTTTTGCGTGGAACAACCTGACCTTTTTTTTGGAAGTCTGGGATTTCAACTCACCACTGTATTATCTATGTAAATTGGGGGTTCAGTACTGTGACCGTAGCTATTTAACCTTTATATCAATGATCTTCCTGATTTCGTTGTCCATTATTAAAGGTACGCAGACGATTTGTTCTAGGTGTCAACTCATCTTTTTTCTTTCCTTTTTCGCGTAATCATAATAAATTTCATAGATAAGTTTAAACAGTGATTCGTGAAGAGCAGAGTCAATATGGTATTGCTTTTAATATCAGTCAGTGTCTCACATCTGAATTCTGAACTGAGGAGACTGAGAGACTCAGCCTACCTATGAAAACCATTCTTCAAAAAAATTTCGGAAATGGTTATTTTTTTTTATAATTTTCTCAATTTCAAGAGATGCAGGGTAAGAAGAAGTGCAATAATTGTGTAGTGAATTAATTTATTGTTTGAATATTGTTACTTTGAAAAGGAAATAAACTAAACTAAAACTTGTTCCTTGATGCATTGCGTTGCCGCAAGAAATTTATTTTGGTTTCTTAAATGTAAAATAAAACTTGTTTTTTGTATTCAAGCAATCAAGGACAATCGACTCTATATTTTCCAATTTGTTCCATGACCTTCTGCAATCTTGGTCCTTGGAAGTTACTCAATATACATAACAAATTTATAATCCCACCAAATTGACAACATAAGCTTCTTCTGATGCAGACTATAATCTTTATCGAGTGACGGATTTAACCTCTATGCAATCTCTTGCGCATCGTCATGAAGATCTGATTCTATTAAGGCTTTGATTTGGTCATTATAATCTTCAATTGGTCTACCAGAACGTTGGTCAGCTTTCAGTGAAAAATCTCCAAAACGAACTTTCTTAAACCAATTCTGACAACTGCAATTTGTGAAACACAAATAATAAGCAAAATATGTCAAAATCGTTCCTTTTTTGCACTTTATGGTAAAGTTGAAGCTGTAAAAGTGACAGCTATCAAATGTGAAAGGAAAGAGACCATAATATTGACAAAGACAAGACTAAACACACATAACGCCATTTCTTGTGAAAACATTGATAACTTTCTGGCCAACCTTATATTTTGGTTCCAACTGTTTAATGGGCGGAATCCGAATTGGGACAATGACTTACTTGAATTCGCATAATTCACAGTATTAAATTTAAAATAATTTTATTTACGAGAAAGGCAAATTGGTACATCACTCTGCTGTCAGAAAGACGATAATACTCTAGTGGTGGTAAAAAATCGAAAACTGGATAAAAGTTCAAAACATTGTCCTCGATCCAATCATCAATCACAGACGGATTGAGTATTACCTGCTAACAATTACATGATGGACTACCAGCCCACTTAGTTTTACCCTTAAGCGTAATTTGAACACTTCTGCAATAAGGACATTTCGTTTAATCAATTTCTTAGCATTTAAAGGTTAAAATTGATTTACGTAAAATTCACACTGTCTATACTCGTATCTTGTGCGTTAACAGAAAGCTAAGTTTTCAACCGCATGACGTACATCTAGTTAAACAAGTATGTCATTTGTCATCAGATTTAAATTTGTTTCTTTCTTCACTTGTATATTCCTAAAAAGGATTAATTGACACGCGTTGCCGGTTGGAAACTTTTGAATAGCTCATCAGTCTTCGCATGCAATTTGATGCACATGACATGACTAATTACATCCCCCCATGAGACGAACGAAAAGGTTGCTCTTAACCTTCAAGAATACAATGTAGTCAGGGTAAATGCATATCATTCAAAGTGCCGATTCGGTGTCCTCGAAACCGCAACCACCCCCTGCCACATTCTTTTTATAAAATGGTATACAATTTTTTTGCCCAGCTTAATATTGAATTGAACTGATGAAACAACTGACGGTTAACATACACGGCTCATGCATCGTCCTCAAGGGACCTCATCTTTATATGTACATAACCTATGAACGGCATGAGTCACGACACAGCTCCTCTTTTTTTACTGCACCCTATAAGGGGCATGTATTGGTTTGAATGTTTTTTTTTTTTTTTTTGTATTTTCATTTTCATGTTGATTTTGTTGCTCGTCCTTGTAAAAGATGCTAACATGGCAAACTGCCAAACCCATTTGTTTTTGTTCGCAGGGTCGTGAAGCCCCTCCCAAATATACGTATGTATGTTTATTCTAATGAATAGAAAATAAGTGCGTGCTTTAGTGAAACTAGTGCGAATCACTTTTTTGGAAGGAAAGTTAATTATTTTCAGTTTACACAGTGTAGAATCCTGCGATGGTGTCCAGTTTTCATTTTAATAAACTCATATATTTAATATTTATCATAATTAAGCATAGCTCTTATATGTTATGAGTCACCTTGACCTCTCTGTCGCTGTGCAATGTTTTCGAGAATATAAAGCACCTGGTTCGGAAGTCTGCTCCAAAAATAAACATGTATATTCGATTTTTGTGAATTAATTAAACGTAATTTAAGGAAATTGATATTTTGTCTGTTTGTTTACCTCTTGTTTATATTTTTGGAATGCCAAAGAGTTTCCAAATATCCGGTAGTTTGAGTTGAATGATTTGTGACAGTTTTGGCCATCCAGATATTGTTTTTCTTTGATCCAAAGGAGACATTAGGAGCATTAAATTGACTTATCCAGAATCAAGACATGACATGAAATCCGAAAAGAAACAGCATAAAACGCTTTTAACAAAATCAAAATAGTCTGTGAGCATTTTTGAACTGGAAAATAAAGTTGATTACATATGTAAATGACTTGTAAAATACGAGTCAAAAAATTGGTTCTTGTTTCCTCCAAACGGAAGACAAATAAGAATCGCAAGGCCTTCAAATGTGCTGAAATAAAATAATTACAAATGGAGAGCAACTAGATCAGATTTGTAAAAGTTGCATTTTTATGGGAACGCATTCATTCAAAAAACACTTGACTTGGGCCTTCAATTTCCAGCAATCACAAAATTGAAATCATTTTTGCAACTCTTTTCGATTCAAGTAATCTAAATTGAAGTCAGCTATGAATTCATATTTTTCATGTAATGAATTCAATTTCAATCGGTTGAAAAAGTAAATGGATTTACTTCAACTTTTTTTAACATTGTCTTCCTTTTATATTTGTTAGGGCGTGATCAGGATCAGAAGGATCACAACTTTCACACCCTGCAGCATCCCTACTTGTCCGCCTGTTGTGTTCACCAACTCGCTAGTTTTGTAATAAGTTACATAAGGAAGAAATACAGACCGTAAACGATATAACTTCTAAAATAGTCACTGCATCTATTGTGGGCCACAGCTCAAAAATTTCGTATTATATTTTGTATGTATTTTGCCAATGCAATTTAATTTACTAAATGTTAAGAGTCATCAAAACAAGTACATACATTTTCGAGGAAAGCTAGTACGAAGCATGTACACTTTCGTAATAAATTTGAATTCATAATACAAATTGTTTCTTTTAAATTCAGTGACTCCAGTTGAATTTATATGAATTGACTGCGGACTTCAAATAACATCAAGTGAAAAAATGCAATCAATTGAATTACACCAATTACTGACTTCAAAAGAATGGTTACTCAGGCTTTTTTGAATTCAAGTTTTTTTTTAGCAAAATAGAATTATCTCCCCAACAGATTTAATTTTTTACAGCTCTGAACTGGATCAAGCTGAGTATTTGCAAAATGTATCTACGCTTTAACGCTTGAGAATATCTGCTCAATTGGAAACAAAAAGTAACTAACAAGCTTGAGTTGAAAAACTAAGGCCAAGAATTTCGTAAGAACAAAGCAAATTCCAATAATTTAGCGGTTCTCAAGTAAAAATGGAAACGGAATAAAAAATGAACAATTCGCTGTCGGAGGTGTGCACGCCCAAAGACCTTACTTACTTACGCGTAAGTCATGTCATTAAGGATACGAGCTTTCCGGATACGCTGCTTCTAGCTGATGAGACCGATTTTCCTAACATCCAAATCCACGCAACGGCAACACAGACGAACTTTTTTTTTATTCAGAACTTTAAAAACCTACAGAAAGCTTGTTCGAATTCCAATTCAATGTAAATCAGATCTACCCAATAAGCGATCTCAAGATGTTAACTTCTTCTGGATGTTAACGGCTTCGGTTTCTTTAAAGAACCCTGGCAGAAAAACAAGCATTTTTCACTGAAACTAGGATCTTGATGCTTAACGGCAACATTCAAAAGCAAATTGGTGAAATGACGGCAAAAGTCTGTGAAATTGGTATGAAAAATTGTCTGAGCGGCCAGTTATAAGACATCAAATTCCTTTTATAATGTTAAATAGTTTAAAATTATAGAGCAGTACGACCTGTAAATTCCAATAAGAAACCAACAGATTTGTGGGATTCAAGTAACCTGTGGCTTAAAATTTCTTAGAAAAAAAATTAAATTTATAAACAAAAAGTCGTGTACAGTTAGGCTGTGGTAAATATCGAAGAGATTAAGAGACTTCTATGGGTGTGAGAACCATCGAAATGCAAAACACCATGCCTATGACTGGGAGAAAATTGAAGTCGATTAATAGGGAAGCCTCTCTCTAAAGCACAAACATTCTAGTTCTTGTTTGTTTTTTGTTAAAACTTATTCAGTAATTTTTTTAAATCCAACCAGCTACAAAATACCAATTATAGTTTACAAGGAAAAGAAAATTCAAGATGCAGAACTTTGAAACTAAACTGATCCTTTATTCAATTTCGGTCATTAGCCTCTTTTTTTCATGTAATTCGCTTTCTAATGGCTATTAAAAACGGCCTTCACGTTGAGTGATCCATGGTCCATCTGCTCGGAGCCGTTCCATCAAAGGGAGATGCTGGAGGGAGATACTTTTTTTCTTATCGAAAAATTGTCTTCAACGACGAAGCTTATTTGTTATTGAATGAGTATTTTTATAAACAAAACTGCCCTTTTAAGTCCGATTAGCAATCAGAGCTGTCAATGAACCCGGAAAAATGATTTCTTTGATGTGGATTATGGTCCAGAAGAATCATCAGCCTGACCATTTTTTCAAATATGACTTTCGCCTTGGACCGGTGAACAGGTCTACCAATACGTCAGCGTCAATTGCAACTTTGAAAGACAACATTTCATGTATAAACAATTCGTCTGTGAGAGTTCGAATATAATTAATGCCAAATATATGAAGTGTCCTCTATCGCTAAGCTGGATTGCGACTTAATCAAGTGGACCGAAGTTGGAAACAAGCAAAATGTGTCTAAATATATGTTAAAAATTATATAAAATGCAGAGTTTTTTTCCAGTCTAACCCAGAAGAAGATTTTGAACATATTATTGTTGAAATAGCTCCTGTTAGGCAGAAAATTCTTGTAGGAGCCTTCTATATGACGCTTTATGGTACAAGTTGTTCAAGAGTTAGAACAATCCTTGAAGAAACCAGTTCTCTGTCCTGGAAACTAGCTTTTTGTGGTGATCTTAATTGAGACGTTTAGCAACTATAGAATAGGAGTTCTACAACCGACCCATTTCATTCCTCTTAGATGTTGGTTTGGTGTGCGATTCAGAAATTATTGCTCGTTATGATCATATACTTTCCACATCTTACTCCCATCATGGTATGACAAATACTCAATTGATGTATTGGCGCCCCTTGGTTCTTCGGACCATTGTCCAGCCAATTTCTTATACTCAAACCACCTAGTTAAACAAATTACTCCTAAGAGAATCCTTTGGCAATGTAACAAATCCAATAGGAATGGCCTTTATAACTTTATAAGGAGTTTAAACTGCTTGCTCGATAGTGACGTGGATGCCGCTTGTAGCCGCTGATATGGTTTCAAAAATTATTCTCCAAGGCATGTAAGACTTAATCCCAAACATGGTGAAAAAGTAAAGAAAGCCCAAAAGAGAACTCATAGTTCAACTTGAGCTGGAAGAAGATTTGAGTCTACGGTCTTGTGAGGCAAACCCTACAGAGGAAAACCAAGAGGAAGAGTCCAATGGACTTGTCCCACGGACAAAAATTAAGACAAAAAATAATTCTTTGCTCCAGCGGCAGTAAACAATATGGTTTTTATAGTGACAAATCCACAGGTGATTTGATGACCTGGCTTCTTCACTCTTCGGTCAACCAATCTAAACATATTTTCGGCGAATCAAAGATAGTTGCACTTGATATTTACATTTTTTTTTTTTTGTCGAAAATGTGAGCATATGGAATCGATGAGTCTCTTCTGCGATGGATTACAAGCAACCATTCAAGTCGTAAAATTAAAGTTTTTTGGTCTGTTTCAAGTCTGAAATTGGGAATGCTGGTGTTCCCCAAGGCTCACTCACCGATCTCATGTCTATCACACCTAAACCAATACATTCCTTCTCAGATGACCCTAAGTTACACAAATGCGTTTAATGACTTACTTCGGATGTAAATATTAAACGGCAATGTATGTTCAACTCAAATTCTTATAAAAGAACTGCAAAGAAAATTTGAATTTGAATACGCATATTTTTTCAAGTCTATCCGGATTGTCAGGTGTACCGCATGGATCAGTTTTTGTAGTCTAGGCGGAACCAGTTTAACTCAAACCCGAATGTTCGAAAAAGTGACTCAAAAGTGGACTCTCCGTAAGAACGAATTAAAATTTATTAAAAAGTGGATGGCAAATATTGATAATCGTTGTCTACTTACAAAAAGATAAAAATTTAATACACTTTTGAAATATATTTATATATAAAGATTGAAAATATGCAAAAATCACCCGCAAAAATAATTGAAGTTTTTTTTTTGGGAGCTCGTTTCATAACCCACCCTGTAGCTTGATTGTTATTCTTTAAAACCATAACCCATTTGGTTAGATTTCATTAAACAAATCTATGAGCAACAACATGCGACTATCTTGCAGATTTATTTTACATTTTGTATCTTCTTTTTTATTTTTGGAGATACAATTATGTACAGAGCTTGCGCACTTTGAAAGCAATTTTCTCACGAAGAAATGAGCGTAAAATATTCTTGTCACTCTGTAAGCGAATGTGTATCTTTTTTTTTTGAGTAGAAATGCAATTTTTCTAAGATACACAATTTATTCAGACACCAATTTCATACAAAATAAAATAGTGAAAACAAAAACAATCATCCTATTAAACACCTCAGAAACTCAAACATTATGCGAAGCTGATTGCTGACTGAGTACATAATAAAAATGAGAGGAAGCAGCTTTCTGCCACTTTTAGTTTGGGTGCTACTACAATCCCACTGAGCGTTCCGACTCAGTTCAGATGTTCACCTCAAAGCGACGAGTTCGGGAAAACAGCTTCTCTCGGCAACGAATGCAAAAATAAAACGTTCAATAAAATCAAAAGGCCAAAAATAAAATAGAAAATCGTTCTCGCTGTTCTTCGGTTTTTAATGATATAAAAAAAAATCTCTTGTGCTCATTACGCATTCGGATTTTGGGATATAAAATAAAATACTCAAGTCAAAAAAAATAAAAAACCTATTAGGACTGTGACGAAAAACAATGACATTTAAATACCCTAATTGATTAAAAAAAAATAATCGTACTGTTATCGCAATCGGGGGCAACTCCTTTCTTAAGTTGTAATTGAAAATTTTGGGCGAAACATCACGTTTACCGGACAGGACCCCACGATGGCCATGGTGGAAGGAATGACGTCTATCGATTTGGGCCCCATCCCACCAGCAACACCCGATTCAACCACTGGGAGTACGGAGGCTGGTCTACAGGAAGAACACATCGAGACACCTGAAGAGAGGTTTGTTTATTGTCGACAATTTTCTTAATAAACTTTGGTTGTTGCTTTCAAGGGGAAAAAGGATTCCTCCCCCTTGCATTGTAATTAGTGACGTTTGTTTGACCAGGACAATTTATCGATCGATAATTTGAATGAATGACAATTGTATATTAAAAAATTGTGTCCTATGCCGTCATTGTGTTTTCGGGAATTATCAGTTCAGTGGCATACGCCAGTGTAGGGATTCACGCTGTCGTCTCTGTGTCGTGTGTCCTTGCTTGTCAGTATCGAAACGGGTGTGTTACTCGAAAGTGATGTCATATATAAAGTTGAAAGGACATTTCACTTGGGAGAATACTATGAAATCAGTTCGGTGCGTCAGCGTTTTACATAATTATTAAAAAAAATCGCTATTTTTTGTTTCTTTGAGTTCAAATTGTGTGAATAAATCAGAGTAATTCATTCAAATAGCAAAATCAAAAAAAAAGATCAAAACCAACGTACGTGCCGATAGATTCATTCATAATAATACGTGAGAACGATAATTGCCATCAGTGGAAAATTTGTTTCAAAAGTTTTATGGTTTTTATGATAATTTAGTGAGATTTTCATTAGGTCGGTGTTTGTTTGTTCAACCCAGTGTAAGCGTATGGAATCTTTTCGTGCGATAATGTCCCAAAAACTGGTATTTTCCGCTGCCGTGATTTTCTTCTGATTATTTGGTTTAGCACAGATAAGCAAATATTTTTTTCGGAAAAGTGTCGAAAATGGCAGGTTTTTCTTTTCTCAAAGTCTGAATAGTGTAAATATAGATTCGTACGCCATGTGTTTCATTTGCAAAACAAAAACGTTGCTCAATTTGGTTCACTTTGTTTCGAAACCAAATTACTGCGTCATGTTTGGTTGTGCGACTTGGTAAAATTTTGTACAGTTTTAATTAAGAAATAATGTTTGAAAATAAACCAAAACAAAACATTTTTTTTGTAATACCCGAACCATTTTAAAGAGTAACGTGCTTATTTTTAAACTACACACTTTTTTATAAATTAGTCGCTCTTAAAAGATTATGACCTCCCTTATAATGCATTCTGCATAGAGCGGGCGGAAGGATTAGTAGAAGAATTGAAAAATTGTATAACTGGTTTGAAATTCAGATGCATTTTGGTTTCACTTGCTCCATGAATCGAATCTGGTTTGAGACGGAGAGTCTGACATCAACTTACTAACTGTTAATTTATACGAATTAAGCTAATATACTAGAAAGCTGCGTTTTAGAAGATTGGTTCATCACAACAGAGCCAATGACAGATGATGTAAATGACTATGAACTTGACATTTCATCAAAACAAGCCGATACATTAATCACCATAACCTGGCCACCGAGATGATAGCGTACGGTAATAGCGTTGTAAATTTGATCACATCGGCAAATGGTGTCTGGACCAGATTCGAAAACGAGATAAAAATAAGGCAGGCGCCAACCAGCTGTTATCCCAATACAATATCTGCTAAGTGTCCGGCTCAAATCGCAACGATCTTGGTGTTCGATTAAAGTTTCAGTTATTACAGCTGTGTTGCATGTGGCGCAAAAAAAAATTATTCACTGATTCACCGGCATCATTTTCGAGAAAAATAAAGCCCAATGTGATGGGTTCGAAAAAAACACACCTCGGTCACATGCTCACGAAGAGAATTCAGTTTTTTTGTAGACTAGTAAGAGTTTTTACATCTCTTAACGCGTTCTGATTAATCATGTTAATTCACTGTATATGGTCGTAAGGACGCTTGGTTATGACGAAAAGCAGAACGAACTTTGCAAAACATTTCCGCAGTACTTTCGCCGGTTTTGCAATGAAATTTCACCATGTAAACGCACTGTGCGATTGAGCTTGATCCAAATCGAATTACCTCCGAGTTTTTACGTTTTAAAAATGAGAGATCTTGTCAGACCGCATTGGCCGGGACGCAAGTTTTTCGACATCCGACCACATCTCCCTGGAAATTAAGTCACAGTAGTCGTAGTTTCTTATCCTCACACTATCAACGTTAAGGATAAAAAATTGGGCTCAATCTTAGGTGGTTACAATCGATGGAGACGGTAAGAGTCTTGTACCTGTGTCAGCTTAGTTTTCGGTGAAAGGGTTCTTAACCCAAAGAAACAGTGGCTTGCATGTGTGAATCCTTCCTATTGACCGCCTCGGAATTATATATGACATTCTGGCCTTAAATTTGAGTATTCCCATTTTTCCACTTCAGTTTCTACATTAGCTAGTGTACTGATCCTTCTTATTGTCTGTTTCCAATTGTATCATAGATCTGGTGAGATCATGGTGGTGAGGCCAAAATGAATATTGTTCCATGCGCTCGTCATACGCGTTCTTAAAATCGAAGAACAGATAGTAAATATCGATTTGGAATGTCCGCTTAACTTCAAGAGCCACCGTGTTGTTCAGAATGAATTCAAACTTTATTAGTTCATGGATAAAAACAATATATTCTCATGTGTCTTTTGTCTAAAGCTGTTACTTATTTAACATAATGACATAAAAGTAGTCTGAAAACCCTCTTCGCTGCTTTCTTCGGACCTCCAATGCTGCTGAAGAAGTAGATGATTGAGCCAGTGTCACGATGATTTTCTTCTTATTCTGATTGCCATCGTGCTCCTGCTAAGCAGCCCACTCGTAATGGCTCAACTGCGTTCCTTCAGTTCTTCGGAAAGCATCATCAAAAAAGTTATCATACCGTCTTAAAAATAGTCTCAGCTCCTCTTCCAAGCTCCATAAGAAAATAAACCTCTTCACCCATTTGGGTAGTTAGATTCTTCATGCATATTTAAAGAATAGATTATCGCCTTTTCCTTGGTGATTTGCATTTCCCTCAAAATTCGTTAAAAAAAGACAACTGCAACTTTATTTTTTATGCGCAAATGTGCAAACAATTTGTGCTGAGAATTGCTTAATTTTGGTCCACCATAAAAAATTATATTAATAGATTTTCTTCGCGATTGCTTTATTTTTATCCAGTGAGGCAACGATAATATTTTGTTGACTTTGAATTTGAACACAAAGTACTTGTGACGCAAGCGTTACACACGTCAGCCGGACGTCCTGTGTTTAATTGAATTTACGCCGCAATGCTTCAATGAAAATGATTCCTTAATGAGTATTTTGATCAGATATTTTTTGTGAATTTTCTGTTTCACACACGTCATCGAACGGCCATCTTGCTGGCCAAGTCATTAAAAAAATTTGTCGAAGATGCCACGTGAATAAGGGCCTTTTGGAATTCGCTAAGGTACTGGTACAGCTCTTCAAGAGGCGTTTCTTTCAACATTTCTTTTATATCTCAGCATTCGTTTTGCTAGGTACAACTACCAAACGAAAATTTTTGTACCTTCTAGAGTCGCCCAAAAATAACCTAATTTTTCACATCATCGATGTTCTTTCATCTATGAGGAGAGACTAAAATTAACTTCTTCTCATCGCTTCTATGCTTTCGAACTTATCTTCCTCTTGCCCTTTGCGATGAGATGGAACTGTGTTACTTATTTGTGAACGGTAGACTTTGCAGTTTCTATACCGGTACGAATACTGCTGGTTTTCTTTGCTCAAATTTCAAAATTCGATTATCCAATGCGGTTTGACGACCTGACGACTTGTTTTTCTCTTGAAATGAGCCTTACACTTGGAAATTCCCACAACATAACGGGAACGATTCACAATTCAGCATTTCGATTATTTGTCCTATTTGGACACCTTTTGAACTATTTCAATCATGCAACGGATTTCGGCAAGGAGGGCAAGCAGAATCAGGTGTCGATACCGAAGGTCAATAAGACGTAAAAATAACATCTGCCAATCGAAGCCCTAAAAATGCTGTTTAGCTGTGATTCCAAAATAACATATGTAGATATCCTGTCATAGCTGTTTCAATTCATTCAAACAAAAAAGCCGATTTCTGAAGTTTTCTAGACGCCCGAAATTCCTCGATTTTGTATAAAGAGTAAATCAGATTACTTCAGCTAATTCGTTAAAAAGCAGTTTGTTCGCAATTTTAGTTCAAGGTTTATTTAAAGTGATTTATTTTTGTTGGTACTTCAAAAATAAAACTAATATTTACTTATTCTAAGTGTGCTAGCCTAGGAAGTTAGATAAAAGTTATAGTATAACTTGTATCAATCTATTTTGTGTTATGTAGGCAACTTACTCTGAACTTCTTTCGACCAAAGTATCTTGCAAAAGGTGCTCTCTGTCTTGAGACAGATATGGCAAATTACGCATCGGCAGCAGGACTCCATTGCAGTAAATCGCAACCGGTATGCTTGCCAGGTCAATAAAATAAATACCTAAAGGTTCAATAAATAAATAGAACTCAGTTTAATCCTAATATAATCCGTTCATAAATAAACCACGACCAAGGGCCATGCGCAAGCGCAAGTGTCCAAGGACGGCTGGTGGCCGAAAAGAACGTGTTAGTGTTGGAAATATTAGGAAAGAATTCCTTAACTTATTGGAAAGTGTTCCTGTAAGTAACTTTTACAATAAACTGTACCAACATATCCATTTAAATTAAAAAAAATATTATATATAGTCACACCCCAAGTAGGACACTTTGACCAATTTTATATTCATTTTGCTGTCCCATTTTGGGTTTGATTGACTGTATATAATTTTTTATTTAAGCGAATTTGTTGTTACAATAAATTGTAAAAATTACTTACATGAACACTATCCAAACCCACTCCTACTGCAGAAAACTGGATACATTTGAAATCGGTTGGTGGGTGTGAATAGTCTTCGGAACCTCGAAGTCAACACCACGAAATCGCTCTGGCTCAGTGCAGCATTGAAGGCAATGAAAGTTCCGTTGATCTTGTAAAGTCTAGAAGTGACTTGCCTAACCTTTGAGTTCAACATTAACACGTGACATAAAGTGTCAAATGCCATTAATAACGCTTGTGAAAGTAGGGTGAGTAGGACAGAATTTAATTGACATTAAATTTCATACCTATCCAAGTGTCCCGAAGGAAAAAACAAACATCGTATGTAAATGTCAGGGAAATTATCGCAGACGTAGTCATGTTGCAAAATCCTTCAGGAAGTAAGACGAGATGACTTGGGACATGTTCTAAAATGTTAAAGTGTTAATGTAAAAGTGACTTAACAGGAAAGTCCAAAATGAGGTTCTGTATCGTTATCTTTCCCAATCTAACCTAAAAGTTGAGATTTTCATATTTTTCCTTACTGACAATATCCGCCAAATCTCCGGAATGTGTTTTAAATTGAAATCATTTCTATTTTTATATTCTGGCATTTTGACATTTCCTGTTAAACGAAAACGAAAGAATTTAATTGAAGGGAAACTTCAAACATGTGACAGTGCTGCAGGAACTGGCTGTCCAAACGATGAGAAGGATACTATGGGTTGTCGGCAAAGGCGTGGCAAATATTACATATCATTTATTTATAAAAGGAGCAAAAATCTATTACCAACATTCTGTCCGTTTCTTTTTCCATACTTCCTTTTGCCTTCTTTCAGTATATTGTGTATTTCCTCCGTCAGTACTCTAGTAGCTGTCTTGATTGGTAACAAACTGAAAGTGTAGTGCTTATTTATAACTACAGCCTCATTATCAGGGCAGGGGATTTTCAGAGACGACAACACATCCCATTCACACTCCATCATCTTTTGGCGGTAAATCAAACTTCTGCATCGTCTCGCATTTTATTAGTGGGACATTACTCAATGCTGATTTTTAAGTACGAAATATTTTGTTTACACTGTCCAACAGCCGCGTCGACAATAACCATGAAAATTAAAAATGATATCGTAGATGTTCATATGCATCCCTTAATTCAACTACTTTGCGTGGATGATAGATATTCAATATTTTTGGAATCCTCTTGCGTGATTTTGACTCAATCAATGTCTTTGTGTCGCCATCAACCTGGGTGGGCGTTCTTGACCGAAGACCATCCTCTCGTAACTCCAAAAAATGGTATAGCGATAAACATACTAGGAAGTATGAGAAAAACGCTTCATGACATTTCCGAAATCCATATATGTCATACTTTTAACAACGGCAATGGATATTTTTTTAATGAACTTACAACTCCTGAGTTTTTTAAGTTACACGAAAATCCATTTAACGTTTTGCCTTTTTCATGATGATATTTCGGCGTCAGTGTACAACACATATTTTATTCATTGAAGTAAGTTTTGACACGGAACGTTATTATTGATTGGCGAAAATGTTGAATTATGGCTAACGACATCAAATTACTTCCAACCACTGTTTACAAACCTTACTTAGTACACTCACTGAAACACGCAAATGTTTACTAACGCAAAAGTTATTCACACCCTTATTGAGTCCGAAGCCTATTGAACATTAAACGGTACGTGCGTAGTGGATGTGATTTCAATCAGTCGTAAGTGCTTTTTGAAAGTCGTCGGAAATGTTTTTACTTGTCACAAGTGGAGGGAGCGACAAGAATTTTTAATTCAGTTGTAAAATTCAAACAAATTCTCGTAAACATGTGGGGTATTCGCGCTTCTTTGCATGAGAGTCAAACTGCCAATGCCTTAGACTTGTTTGCTATTCTCACCCTCATAAATTTCGTCTAATCACTGCCTCATTCCCGGTTAAAGAACCCATTCCTAAGAAAGTTTTTCAATCGATACAAGCAAGGAAATTAAAATGACTTGAACGATTTCTCTTCTTTTTTTTACTGGTCGCTTTGCTTCCTCCATAGCAATAAGGATTCCGGCGCCTATACAATATGAACACAAGCACAATTTCCCATCACCATAAATTCATTTATACTTCACATGGAGCTGTAACGAAGCTACAAGGATGAAAGTGTAAAACTTTCGTGATTCTTAAGTCAACCCATCCCATGAAATTCGAAAAAGATTTAAACAAGAAAGAAAAGTTTGCAATGCTACAATCCGTTTTGTGTTAAATGTCTCAAAGGTAGTAAACATGTAAACATTCGTTTGAACTGATACTCAACTCTTTGGAGCAGATCATTTCACTCCCATATCGACCTATGCCTCTACCTAAACCTGAGCACATGGAATATTTAATGGAAAAGATCGACTTTCGACCGTGTAGTGTAGAAAGAAATTTCTTGGCATTCAGGGGTGTTCTTATTCGCTGGTAAGCTTTTTCATCTCTCCTACTTTCGTTTGGAGTAGATGTGAAACTTCTTGTCCTCTCAGCTTCGGATATCAGTCTCCCCGATGATTTTTGCCCTCGATATTTCAAAGGCATTTCATAGAGTCTGATAGGAGGCATCAGACTTTTTTTGTCGAAAATGTGGGCATTTGTAAACGACGAACACTTTCAAAAACTAACCTTCGGATCATTCAGTTCAAGAAGGGTTCAAATGTTTAAAGTCAGCATTTCACCATAAAAACGTTGGAATACCACAAGATTCCATTTGGGTTTCTTGCTTTTTACATCTAGTCAATGGCGTTCCTTGGCTGATAAAATTCCCCAAAACATATTCACATTCGTTCTCGAATTCACATTTATCACTTTCAACCCTTACCTTGACATGGAAGGAAGCGTATGTTTAACTCATTGACCTCCGATATATGATATCACTTTGGCGATCTTAATTTCTGAAAACACTGTTCTAGTGGCATATCCAGCTTCGATCAACGCCTTATAAGGGTTTCTAGTTTAGAGACATGAATTTCAAATAATTTTTGAAGTGTCACAGAAAAAAGGCAATTAATATTTTTACCATCCATTTTTTTTATTAGTTATTTATTAACACAACAAGAATACAGAAAAAAATCAAAAAATAAAAAAAGTTGAAAATATCAAAAATTAGATGTTGATGAAATCAAAAAATTGGCTCGTAACCATACCCACGATTTCAACCCTCCTAGCTATCTATAACCAGAAAAAAAAGATTATTAATTAAGAATAATATCGCATTGTCTGGAACTATGGGAAAATTTGGAAAGATATTTTTCACAAAATGGCGACTGCCTGAAAAAAAATTTTTGTACCACTTGTTTTGACTGTTTCGAATTTAAAAAAAAAGTAATAGAAATTTGGGGATGGGGATAGTTCCACAGACAAGTCCATAAAGAAGACTCTCTAAAAATGTCAGGTAAATCAGTCCAGTAGAACCTGAGAAATCGTGGGTATTGTTTTGAAAATGACAGTTTTCAGAAAAACGTGTATAAAGTTTCGCGTAAGGTTTTTCGCAGTCTTAGTCATGAAATGATATTGTAGACTAACATTTATTCAATCTGTCATTCCTGCTTCATACTTCGGACCTTCCTCGAATTGGAAAAAAACTATTTTCCGCGTTTCTCTGATCATATCGAGCAATTCTGGCCCCCTTTGATGCGTTGTCTTGTTTCACAGCAAATGAATGAGCTTTCGGGCAATTTTCATTCCCATAAGCTCCATCATTTTTCAAATAGGAATGAAGCCTTCATTTAAAATACAAACAGCAATAAATGTCGCTATCACAATCATCTTGGGCCGGAATGAATATGTTTTACGTATGTACGTCCACGTGGTTTGAAGGTTAAAATTCAACTGTTAGCAGCAAGTCACTTTGGGTTCTTGTATTACAATATATACAAAGGACAAAAGGTTTTACTGAGAAATATGGATTCTGGTAGACGGAGAATCCCTTTTGTCTTTTGTTCGATAAGTTCCGGCCGAACCAGTTTGGATGCCGGGTCCGCAAAATGCCGAAAATAATTTGAATTTTGAAAAATCCTCTTGTAGAGATATTCTTGAATAGTTAGACTTTGAAAATATAAAAAAAAAATCGATTTTTTTTAAATTTCTAGACTAGAATAAACTTAAACTTGTTCATCGTAGTGGGGTATGCTTATCAGTAAGGTACATTACACATATTCTTCAATCCATAAGAACGTATTCGCAATCCCTTAAATGCTATTGACTTTTAAGGAAGAGGAAATACATTTTGTAACGTAACTTAATCTTGAACCTATAAAGCTATAAATAAAACTGTCTCATATTTGAATAAAATTTAATTTTATTCCAGCACTTGAAAACGATTTTTTTGTTTCAATTTCTTGTTCAACTGTTGTTAAAGTTTTTTTTATGTAACTGCACAGAGAAACTTGTTTAGCATGTCTACGACCAAATTTGTTTGCATTGTGTTTCTTCGAAATAAAATTTAAACTGCAAGTTATTTCTTTACCGAAGCATTTGAACCATGTTCCTTAAACGACCAGGAAAAAAAATCAATACCACAATCCTTGGTTACAAACATCTAAAAGTGTATACTTCCACCGCAAAGAAGTCTTTAAGTCGTGAAGCAGAAATAAATCTAAAACAAATATAAAATACGATAAGACAACAGGTATAAACATTTAACTAAACACATTTTTTTAACGAAAATATTCCTTTGATTATTCATCGCATAAGTCATCATAATCATTATTTTCTAAATCAATTAAAAATACATCATGTGTTTTGCTTGCGGAACAAAGATCCAAAGTAAATAACTAAACTGAACCTAGTAGTTCAGCTTTCATGGTATGGCCCTAATCTAATGAAAAATATCTATTTTCGTTTAATATCTAATGGGAACGGAACACGCAAACGAAACTTCCACATGTTTACCCACTGCTCGGATCACGTCTTATATTTTGAATCCACTTATAACATTTATCACTAGCGTAGCTACTTAAAAATATAAACAAACAAGACCAATCGCATTGCAGCACAATATGAAGACTGTTGTCTTATCTTGAGATACAAATGACAAATATGTACACACGTATCTTTGATATCTTTCCAAAAACATGTCAAAAATGATTTGTGGCCACGCTTAAGATTTTTAGCACGTGATGGGACAAAGACTCCTCAGCTTGGTGTGATCTTTTTGAAGCAAAGTTTTTCAGCTACAATCTTCTTCGTTTTTATAAAATTGTTTTCAACTCGGTGGAGAAAACGTCATAATTCGGGATGTAGTTGGGCCTGAACCGACTAACCTTGCACCCTTGTCAACATTTAGTTGGTTAAGTGTCCTATCCAATTGTTTGCGTTTTGAAAAACTGGTGTGCAATGGTAGTGGCAGAAATACCCCGCCTGACTTATAGGCTTATAGAAGGTTGTGTTCTTATGGAAGGAGCTCAAGCTCGACGGTTGACGAATGTGCGTTGCTTGGTATTTGGGTGGCAGCCTGGAACAGTAAATGCTCTCAGTGAGTTTGTCAAGATGGAACAAAAATAATCATTGTTATGAGGGCTTACATCAATTCAACCGAAATCAAAGTTTAGCTTGATTCTACTCAGGAAAAGTCTGCTCCGTCTTGTTAACTGGTAAATTATTGCGTGGGAAACGAGACCGTATACGCTTTAAAGATGAAAGTCGCCTTGGTCGGTCGTAGTGCACGAGCAAGCAATCATATATTGACTGAACATTTAGACCCTTAAAGATGGATGCCGTGATAACCACAAAAGCCAAGTTTTAACGTGGATTCAAAACCAAGTCTTCAGATCGCCTTACTCAAAACAAAGGACTTAAAAACATACCTTCAGAAGGGAAAAACCATTTTTGGCAAGTGTTATGCAAACAAATTGCAGCCTTTTGGTAATGAAATCAATCAAGAAAATGGTCCCATTAAGTGAAAAGGAAAGTTCACTCATTTGTTGTCGCCTTTGGGGAAAGGGTCCTATACTTTATTACTCCATTGCAGAAACAAACCACGGTTGGCAGGGTTAGTTGATTTCCGACTGTGTTGACTGTGTATCTAAGTTAAGCAAAGTCCTTGAGTACCTTCAAGTTTAATATTGTTCTCTCTTCTTACTTCCTGTTGAGTGTCCTTTTTGTTGACAGCATATAAATTCTTGGTTTTGCCTTCATACATTTAAGGTCTCATTGTGACTGTTTCTCTGAATAGTTTCGAAACCTTTTTTGCCATTAAGGCTATCGGTATGTTTGGCAAACAATGCCAAAACTAAGCATGGCTTGAAAGCTTGTCTTTATTAATGCTGCCTAATTTGGTTTTAAATCAAAGGCTAGGTGGTGACCATCGATTTGAAACTCCTGTTGTTTTTTGCAGGGACTGCCGATGTGGGAAAATTCGATAGCCAAACTCTAGCTTCATTTTTTTTAAGTCGTGTGTGTGACATTAAATATAGATGAATATGCCCAATACATATTTAATGTTAATACTGTTTGTATATACATACAGCATGAGTAACAAAAGTCGTTAATGAATAAATGAAACAACAGAATGAAGCCATACGCTGGATACGCTTTCGGCAAACAGCAAATTAAAAGTATAAACTAAAACTTCCCAAGCCCGCTTTGGAAGGCATGCTCGTCAAGGTAAACAAATCAATTTATGATTCATTCCCGGTTCACGATGTTCGCATTTGTAGACAATTATTCGCTGTAAGCGGCCGGTATGAGAGGGTGTCGAATAATGAATCATTCATAGTGCGTTTAATGATAGATTTCTGAGGTCATACCGTGTACGAATATATTGGAAAGTGTATCGAAATGAGCATAGCATGCTAACATGGAACCATCACACTAGCCCTGATATGTGCAGATACAGATTTTTGAACATTATTATCACAAGACTTGAACATTCTCTTTCGATTGTTGTTTTTTTTTATTATTAGTTCTTTTATGCCTTTGGTTTCGGAACCCAAGACTTTATTTATAAATTGTCTCTAAGTGGCTATGGGACTTAGTTGGTGAAGCACTTGCCTTCAATTGGATCAATTGAAAGGTCACTGGTTCGTATCCTAGATCTGGTCTAGTAACATTTGCCATAACTACCAAACTAACTGAACTGTCACTCGAGTAGTCAGACGGCCTTGCAGTAGTGATTGGCTTACCATGCTGGAGTTCCAAGTTCGAGTCGTAAAAATGATGGCTTGTTTCCGTAGGCTCTGCAGCGAAGGCATACCACTGACAGCAAAGTGATCACGAAATCTTTTTAAAAAAAAACACGCAACACACACTTACGGATATATAAACAAACGTCTAATAAAATACTGCGAATTGAACGTATGCAAATATGTCGATATTGCATTCTCCGTCCCTATTCGGATTCCATCCAATCAAAACGAAAAAAATTCAATCTTTCAATTCTTCTCCATATCCTTCTACTATGTAAGGACGAAAAGATATCCTTATCCATATCCTTCTACTATGTAAGGACGAAAAGAATAAATAATTAATTTGACAAGAACTGAATTGAATGTTTATGGAAATTCTCGAACGTCTTCTCGATGTTAGTCAAATCAATATCAAGCCCGGGCTGAGAAATAGTTGCAGCTGTTGAAATCGAATTACATATTAAAAAATATCAATGGAACAAATTAAACCAAATGAAATGTGTTCAAAACCAATGTTATGTGACGGGAATATTTAAAAAGTAAGTTTATTTGCGCGACAGCTTTTCTCGGCCATAAAAACTTCACACTGTTGACAAACACAAGATCATAAATTATTTTTAACACGAGTCTCGGATAGTTTTAGTTAATATGAATTTCAATACAGTTTTCATTCTATCTAGCACGTAGATGTTTTGTAGAAAATTGCATCGCGAATGATTTGTAAAATACTGAGCTGACTGATAAATAGAATAATAAAGCAATTTAATCATACTTATCATAAATTTGCATCAAAGTTATGTTGAATCTAAGCCTTTGTGTATTGCATGCTGACTAAGACTATACAAGTACACTGTTGTCCATAATTTTCCGGACAGAGTATTCTGTCGATCAACTGCTGTTTCAAGTCTTTATTGCTACGTTGAATGAAGTTGGCTGAATGCTATTTTCCCAATTTAACTCCTTGACTTTGTGCTTTGAGGTCGTAGTTAAGATTTTCGAACTGAGACTCGACCGTGAAGAAATGCACTGATTATTTCATTTAAAGGGGAACATTTGAACTATGCACAAGTATCTAGCTTATGAATTCCGGTCTCCTTATAATGTGAATTTGGGCCTTCATCTTCTCTGCTGGGTCAAAGACAGACAACGAGCTTATGGAGTATTTGGTGCCGTTGGTAGGCATTATCCTTCAACCCATAGGAGACGGAGATAATGCTGTTCACAACAAAAGGTGTCAAGCAGTTGATATGAACTTAATTTTTGCCTAATATTTTAATTCTTGTTTACTGTAGAAAAAATTGCTTAGAAATCCGAATAGGTTGGCTCTTTTACAAATATCTAAAGGTCTATCTTTTGTAGGAATACACACTCGACAGGAATTTTGCTGACGTAGGAGTAGAAGTTTTAGGAAAATCCTTGTCTAGTGTTTTCGCACGCAGCATTTGGACTTGGCTTACGGCACAGTAACTCACAGAATGCGAAGAATATTCGCCGATTGGTTGACCAATTTTCACAACGTTTTCGTCACTGATGACGCTCGTTTTTCACTCGGTGGATTTTCGTATACTCGAAGTACCACTGCATCCACAAAACTTCACTGCGGATTTGGAAGACGGTGCCACATCACACTCACACATATGGAGCAGTTGGTAATGTGCCCGCCTTTCAATTTGCTCAATTTTTGGATCCCAGCTTCGAACCATAGAGTATATCTTGAATTTTTGCAAAGTTTTCGAATCTGGTTCAGTCACCATCTGCCGTTGTGACTAAGTCAATGGCGCTATTGGTGAAGTATGAAGTTAAGTTAGGGTATCGGTTGCTCGATTTCTTAGTTCGTGTTGTCAAAAATCATGGTTTGTGTAGATGAGTTGTCATTTGCTCTGCTGTGATGGCATAAGACTGAAAGAAGGGTGATGAAACATTCTTCCATAACACTAATTCCAATCAACTATTGTCGAATAAAATACTGCGGATTGAGTGAATGCAAAAAAGAAGATAACGAATTCTACGCCCCGATTCGGACCCCACCAATGGAGCAATAGAAACCAAACTAAATCTGAGTTTTAAACTACTACACAGTTTTTCAATTTGTTTCCTTATCGTCTACCATCTCAGTGCATTATGCGTTGAAAGAACGGTCATAATCATTGCTGAGTGTCAGAAATATGCGGCACAAACAACCCTATCTATCGATTTAGAAGCTCGATTATTTTACAACTTTAAGAGACCATGGTCATGAGTATTTTCAAGTCTTTCTGAGTAAAAGTGTCTTGAGAGACAACGAAGATTTCCCAAGATGGTTTCGTTTTTCCTTTTCAGCTACGGAACCTTAAAAAATCGTGAAATCGCCGTTGAATTTTTTGTTATGTAACCATACAAATAATTTTATCTCTGCAAACAATCCGCTTACTCTTCACGTTTTGAAAACGAATATTCGATAAATTAGGGCCCGGATGCTGTGCGATTGACAGAATAGAGCCCCGCAAATGTCTTATGTTTAAATGCCAAGATTAATGTGCAATCAACTTTCAAAAATTAAAAAAAATTAGAGTATTTTGCCAAGAGCCTTATATGTATGCAAAAAAAGGCTCCCAAAGTTAATCGCTTTGGTTAAGCTCGTGCTGCACATGTTAATCGAAAAAATACAAAATTTCATATCCAATTAAAATGAAGGCGAATGACCTAAGATGAGAAGGTTCTCCTATTTACTATACCTCGTCCTCCATTTTCGAGTGATAAATGCGCTGTTGGAGGAAATACACTCGCACGTTAGGCAAAAAGGCCACGGCGTGACGTCCGTTTTCATTACTTTTCTTCACTTAAACGTTTTCATATCGTCTAGGATAATGGGTTGAAGTTATTTATAGCACATCATGACACATTAATGATCATGTTTGCCACGTCGTCGTGTCACCCAGACTTTCGAAGGTCTCCTACTCTTGCCCTACTTTTGATTACGAGTATGGACAATGACATGCAATAGAAGTGAAACATTCAATATGTGAATGCATGTGGTGTCGGGCAGGACAAGGACTCATATGCCCATTTTTATCGTAATCGAAATGAATAGACTTTTCGAACATGAAAGTGAATTTTTCCCCTCGGCTTACACAAAGAGGATAATCGAAACATATTCCCATTCCTCATAATAACCCTGAGTTAGGCCCTGACATGTTTATTTTTAGGCATTTCTAAACGCACTTAGGAATGTTGCTCTTAATACGAAAATAGGAAACATGTGCATTGTGTTTGTTTGTCACCATAATTTCCTTGACATCCGTCTGACTTTGACTTCTGCCTTCTGTCTTCGTCAACAAACTTCGTCCAATGAACGTTTATATCTTAAAAGGATAGTCAAGCAGTGTTCAATTTTTCAAAATGGAAACGTTAACATAAGTGGCTAAGACATTCGTCAATGCGCCGTTTAAAGTGGACGAATCAAACAGTTTTCAGTTGAATGTCGTAGCTTACCTTAAAAAGATGACTTTTATAACATCGTAAGACATCTCAATCAATTTGTAAATACGCACAATTATAGTGTAGATTAAATGGGCGTATAATTGGCAAAATGAATTTCTTAATGGCCACTGGGTTGGCCGAAATAGTATGAACACTTTTTTCGGGTCTTTGCTTGATGGGGTTAACTGCCATTAAATTTATAGCGTTCCGTAAATAGCTTAATGTGATTTGACATTTTTTTGTTATACCGATAGATCGGGTTTGTTGTTGTGTGTGATGAAATGTGTTTTCATAAATGAATTAATATTCCCATACCATGTGACTTGGTGGGAAATCAAATTTTGAAGCCTTTTTAGGTGTATGCATTCATTTGGAAAACCGATCGTTTTGCTGATTTATGCTGATAACTTTTATGGTTTTTGCTTACTTGCTTACAGGCGTCCAGGCATCTATACATTCTTTCTTTTGTTCAAAACACTCTAGTTTCCTTCTCTTATTATTGCACTTTTGTAATACTATTTTGTTTAGAGAGAGGAGGTTGTAGTGCACATTTGTTTTGAATTGTTGTAGATTGCAGCGAGAGGAAAAATTAGCGTTTCAGCTTTTTCAACATGCGTGCTGAACTGTACTGTATCATGCTTAGGCAGAATAAAAAAGCCAGCCCTAGCTTAGTACATCGATTTAAATAACTTTAGATTTTCGCCACGTTATTGGAAAATCATTTCGTGTCGTAAATACAACATTTTACTGTATTTTCTAATGTTTTCAGAATGCAGGATCTAAAAGCTAAGAGCAAGTGCGTATACTTGCAATTGCATACTTGTATAAAACAGCTCGAAAAGAATTTTCTTATCCATCAAAGAATATCTTAACCCTTTGAGTCACAATGGTACTGCCAGAGCACCACCTATTCTACTCATATTTTGGTCTGAATTTTTGTGCGCGGGAGTTTTTGGGGTCGCTAAACATGAATCTGAGGTTATATTGACAGAATTCATCCAAGGATCCAAGATTGTGGGCATAATATGTGAAACTGAACTTATATTTTAGACTAACGCGAAGGTTTTCAGGTTCGTAGATCACAAAACCATAGTTATATTTGCGAAATTCAAAATGGTGGATCCAAAATGGCGGAAAAATGTGTGAAATTGAAATAATCACTTCGACCAATTTTTTTTGGAGTTCGATTGAATTTTACGAATTTAGTCCGCCATCTTTGAACCACCATTTTATAATTTGTAAATCTAACCTCAACTTGAAATTAGTCACCACGAAAGGACAATCTGAACAATAGAATTATGTCTGATCGGTTGGTCTAAACGATTCAATTACACAAAATTTAGGCCGCCATCTTGGATTCGCCATCTTGAATTTTGCAAATCTAAGCTAATATTCAGCATCCTCAAAAACCTCTGTATACCAATTTTAGTGAAATTTGATTGAAGTTCACAAATTTGGACCGCCATCTTTGATTTGAAAATTATAAAACCTCGGAATTATAACCTCGGATTCGTGATCAGCGACCCCAAAAATCACCGAGTACAAAATTTCAGGTCAAAATATGCACTAGAAAAAAGCATGACTCAAAGGGTTAATTCGTTCTTATTTGTACGCATTTTTGACTTTATCCAAACTCTGTCAAATACCTTAGAAAATGCAAAGTCTTTATTTTGCCGAAAATCTGTAAATATTTTCAAACATTCAAACATCGAAATCGTAGTGATGGTAATTTTTAAGCTCTTGAATTGATATTTCATAAACTGAAGAAATAGATTCACCTTATTTGGAGAGAAATCAGAGGATAAGGAATGAGAGTTTTTGCTACCATCTTGAACAGCGGCTGTACAGCTCATTAGGTTTTCTTACAACTTTGCAACTTCAATCATAGCTGAAATGACCAACAGCGATTGGTCTTGTCTAGAACATTGACAGCGGTTATGTGACTGTTGGTGAGCCTTTGAATTAACAACGTTGCATAAAATTTCTGAAATATTAAATCATTTTGACATATCTCCGCGTTTCAAGGTCTTTAGAATTGGATTCCGGTGTACTGAAGGATGCCTATGTGCTTAATTAAATTTATATAAAATATATTTGTCAATATAATGCATTACCGAATGACCAACTTAAGTGAACCCAATAAATACACATAAAAAAATACAACCAGTATTTCAACGAAAAACCCAACTTATTAAGGGTGTCCCAAAATTCACTCAAGCTTTGAATTTGCGGCAAAAATTATCCTATGCGATGAAGCTTTGTTGATGGCTTTGCAAGTTACCAAAATTGTCATGTTTTGGAGTAGTGAACCCATATGTGAATGTTAAAAAACAAATGCATTCACAACTTGTCACTGTTTGGAGTTTTTGGGCTGGAAGCATCATTGGACAATATTTTTTTGAAAATGAGGCTGGTCAAGCAGTCAGTGTTAGTGATGTTCGATATCGCGACACGAAAGAACAATTCTTTCTAACAAAATTGAATGATATTGATGTGGCCAATTCAGCAAGGCGGTGCCACATGCCATACAATTAATGAAACAATTCAATTACTCCATGAGATATTTCTTGGTCGTGTACTCTCTCGTTTCGGTAGTCAGAATTGACCCCAAATCGTGTGATATAGGAACATTACATTTATTTTTATGAGGTAAGTCGAAGGTCAATGTCAAAAAGTCCACATCCACCCGTGCATTACAGGCGAATATTAAACGCTGCATCAACAAAATTTAGCCACATTATTTATACGGTATGGCCATGAAAAATTTGTGCGTTTGTGCCAGCAAAGCCGTGAAGGATATATGCCCGATATTTTTTGTACTTTGTACTTTACGATCCTAGAAAAAAATAACAATCTAAAGACTTAAAACTATGTTTTCTATATAATTCAAATCTTGCGTAGATTTGACACCCTTTACTTGCATCAGTTAACCTATCAACCTAGGTCTTCTATCCATGAATTTCTTGACTCTTTCCAATGATATTGGGCAGAATGGGTAGACATGTTTTCTCGGAAAAGCTTGCAAGGATATTTCGAATCCTCTACACTACCAAAAAGGCGGAAGTATTATCAGTGGCCCCGGAGTCGAAATTTGTTGTAATTTTACACATTGACCTTGTACTTAGCAATCCATTGCATTAACCCGTTTCATATTACGTGGTTCGTTTTCCAAAATGTCCGATGTTGAACTATTTTAAACGTTTGAATTTGAGATCTTTCAACTATAATATTGACTTCTATTAAGCGATTTGAAAGCTTAAACAATAAATGTAATTATAATTATATTAATTGATATTATAATATTTCAATCCTATTGTATAACTTTGTAATTGTTATTATTTAAACCGAAATGTCTAACTTTAAAATGTTTATTTTTTATTTATAGATATGAAAGACTACTGCGACGAGCGCAAGTAGAAGACTTAAATGAAGTTTCTGGAATCGGATGCCTTTACCAAAGCGGCGTGGATCGCCTGGGCAGACCTGTGATTGTGTTTTGCGGGAAATGGTTCCCCGCGCATGATATCGATTTAGAAAAGGTATAACAAAACGATTTCCAACCAAATTAATTCAAACTTATTTTCATTATCTCTTAAAATTTAAGGCACTTTTGTACCTGATCAAACTTCTGGATCCAATTGTTAAGAGCGACTATGTAATATCGTACTTCCACACACTTACTTCAACAAACAACTATCCCTCACTGCATTGGTTACGTGAGGTTTACAGTGTACTGCCATATAAGTAATTATTAAAATCAAAAGTTATTTTATTATAAAAAAAAAAAAAATTCAATTTTAATTTTAGATACAAGAAAAACTTGAAGGCATTTTATATTGTACATCCAACGTTTTGGACCAAGGTAAGTGTTTGGCGAAATTATTAGTTAAAAAAAGTTTAAGTTTTTTCGAGGCAACTCTTTGTACGCTATAATTTTCGAACATATGCATTCTTCGGCGACTTCTCAATCATTCGCGAAAACTGATGCCATGAAAAATCGTCAATATGAACTTGAGATCACACTTTAATTAGTCCAACGCTGTAGGTTTATTTGAAAGCCGTCGCGATGGAGTTCCTTATCTCTTATGCATCTTTGTGTCCATTTCTTTGTTACGCATTTCTTTGTCCAATTTAAGAAGAGGTTGACTCTATCTTTGAGATTCTTTGTGGACTCTTATGCAGTATCTTCCGTATACATATGGGGCGATTACCCGAGTACTGTTCAGTTTAGCAGCAGGTTCAACTTTGAATTAAAAAAATGCCCTCGGAACTCTTGCTTTAATCACGATAACCTCCTAGAATTTGTCGGCTTGTTTTACTCGATAAAAGCTTGGTTTTAAGTCGGATTATAGTATTTAAAAAACTGATTGTGGAGTATGCCAGTATGAAGTGGCTCTTAATGATACGTAAAGATAGGCAGCGGAGCAGACATTTTACCTCTTTTTCGATCCAAGCATTTGAAAAGAATTATTTCAATAATTTTGAAAAATATTTCAAGTTTTTTTAAAAAAAAAATACAGAGATGTGTTACCGAAACTATGAATTGTGCATAAAAATTACGATCGAAATAGTGCAGATTTGTAAAAAAAAAATTCCGAACCTTTTTTTCTGACTGTGAAAATATTGCCCGTGTTTGATCAGCAAATACAACGCACCACAGATCACCATAATTTTACATCCCACTGATTGTACGCTTGCAAGGTCCAATTGACTCTTGGATTCACCAAAATTAATAAAAAAAAACGCTTCGCTATCGTGATTTTGGCTTCAAAATTGAAAAAAATTGAAAAGAATATGGAAGCCTGACCGTCGAGTGCTTGTTTTTCGACGGCGGCAATGGAAGAAACTTCACAATCAATGAAGAGTTCTACAGAGCATGAAGTCTTTTATTTTGGCGAACAATTCAAATTCGATCTAGGCAATCAAGAAACAAACATATATAGGGCTAATTCGGTGCATAGGGTACATACACAATCCCCTAATAAGTCAAGACATTTTTTTCAACAGCGGCCACCATCTCATTATTCTTAAAGTTGGAGAAAAAGAACAAACGAAAGACAAAGACAGGTCAGATGCGTTGATGCGTTATACTTGTAAAACACCACTCCAGCACGAATCTTGCCTCTGTTTTTCCCCTTGATAGCTTTCCACTTTCCTCTACTCTTCTTCATTACAATTTCTTCGAATCTATGACTTTGAATTAACTTGTTAAAAAAAAAGAGTTAAATTGGTCTTTTCCAGGTCTCCATAGACTGTTGTTTTGTCTCATAGTGAAATTGATAGATCCTGGTCTTGTTTATAATTCACCTCAAAAGTGCGTCCGCTTCACATTTGTTCTTAAAATCTCAAGCCACATCTTGTTCAGGTGAAATTCGAAATGAAATGATTCTGTGAATGCTGCCATATGGGAAACTCTTTCTCACTGATCCAATATTTTGTGCAATTCAAGAAACTTCGACACATTCTAAAGTCACCTTCTAAAGTCCCATTCTAGAGCTTAGCAGCCTTAAGATTGTGCGTCTTTTTCCGGTAAAGCTGTAGTAGACTGTCATGCCACAAGATTTGCTTGCAACAGTTCGCCGAGTCTTCTCAACTTGTGAATGGTCTCTGACCGTAAGAATGTTTTGCTCAATGATCAGTTATCTTTGGAGGGTGTATCACACCGTGACTTTATCTTTTGCACTTTTGGTATTGATTTCAATTGTTCTTCCACACAGTCTTCATATCAGCTTAGAGAAGATGAAACAGGTCCCGTTATTGGTTCTGTCAAGACGCCTAAATAGTTAAGCAAAATTTTATCGGGTCCGAAGTATTTTCAATATGTATTACAGGTGACTTAATTTATCTACTGATCTATAGTATATTCCAAAAAATGTTCGAAAATTGTTGTTGATAATTTAAAAAATACGAAGTCTCTGCAGCTTCGCAACCTATGGGTTGGCTCTAATTTGCTTCGTCTTTTTTTATAGAATGTGGCGCCATACTCCGGCTCAAGATCGAAATATCCTTTCAAGTGCTGCTAGTGTCTTATATCGTTTCAACCAATAATCTCAAACTGTCAATGATAAACTAATCATGACTGTGAAGAGAATAGGAGTTGAAGGACAACCATACGAGGCTTTAAGGTTTTATATGCTCGCAATTCCTTTGTGTCATCTTTGATGGAATACTGAAGTTTGGGTTAAAAGCTGAGCAAGAAGTGCTGCTTACTTCAGAATTTGTATCCTTTTCAGTGCCATTTTTAAAATATTTTTCAAATAGTGCCCCCATAGTAACTGTTGAACGGCCTTGGAATCAAATTAAATTTCAAAACTATTCTGCCCTAACTACAGTGATCGTTTAACGTCTAGAGCGGAATTTAATTTTTGTAATTGGTATCAGGGGTCACCGTTGAATTGGAGTTCATGCTCGCAGACTGGGTTTAAACATACAAAGATTGCAATTAACCGAATGTTATAGACGCTTAAGAGTAATTCCTTATAACCGACCTTTTTCGCAAGCTCCAGACACGGAACACTAAGATAATGCATATTAAACCCAACTAAGTAGGTTGACCAATTCTTTAAGTTTAATCAAAGGAAACACTTTCAACTGGTTCATTATTAGAGCTGTCGTTCAACAGAAGACTTAGTTAAATACCTTATCTTAATTTAATTCTGGCTCGTTAAATGTTTGAGAAAGACTGTTTTAAAGTGATTTGACAATTATATTTCAAAATAACACAACATAAATATGAATTGCAAATCGATCTGAAAAATATTTTTTAAGAAGTTTCACCTAAATAAACAAAGACTAATGATTTCTCGTTCACTTCTAGATGATGACTTGGTGGTTCACAACATTCATGGCACCAGCAATCAAAGCAAAAGTTCACTCATTGCCTGGCGTTGAGCACCTGTACTCTGCTATTTCCAAGGACCAGTTAGAAATCCCCGCCTACATTACAGAGTATGATATGGCTGTAAGTAAAAAACATAAATATCCATTGATTTTTCGTTTCTTAAGAATCTTACTTTCTCCTTAGACAAATGGACTTCATTATTTTACTCCAGCACAGACGCCCACATAGGCCAGGCCTAACACTTATAAATAATCCTCTTAAACTAATATATTAAGTTTTAAAATCATTAAATCTATTTCATACTTATTTTTGTGAATTTGAATTATTATTCCAGTTATTTTAAACGTTCAATTTAATTAAAATGTATTTAATTTATTCATTAGAATATTTAACTAAAATCATACTAATTTAGAAGAGAATGTTACTAAGCTACAAAAAAAGAAAACAAAAAAAGGATGCTTCTAGGAACAGTGAATACCAATTGATTATGTAGGTGATAAATCATTCTTATGATGGTAGAGAGTATATACTAAATACTAATAAAATGAATTGTTACATAAAAAGAAAACAAAAATAGTAATTATTACGAAAATAAGAAAAGTTGTTATTGCTTATGCAGATCATACAAAGGAATTGCGATAAAGCTTCATCGTAAATCATAAAAAAGTTAACAAAATTAAAAAATATTGGTCACGTTTGTTGTTCTCCCCGCCCATCCTAAATGAAAGCAACAAATTACTCAATTTATTTCAATTGATTACATGTAAATAAATCATTGCAATCACTGAAACAATCTGAAGATCAATTACCAATAACACTCAGGGATTGGTTTGAAAGAAAATTATATGCTGATTCAATTAATTGAATACAATTTAATCAAGAAACTTAAGAAAATATATTTACAACCATCACATATTTGTATATATGTATAAACCAACAAAAATTAAAAATAACAAATTGTGAAGCAATTGAAATAACAAAATTTTATATTTTTCACAAACCTCGCCATTCTCGTACACAGACCGATAATTTTTCACATCCTTTTTTTTCACTCAAATCGTCAGTATATTCACGCTGGAACCTTACTAAAGGATTAAGACAAGCTGAGACCATCATCATATTTTTTTTTTTTTAATTAACATATTTCAGATGATTGTTTAAGTCAAATTTCGGCTTTTCGAATATACCAACGATATTTTTTCAAATAATTTCATAATTGCAAGCTTTAATGCTTACTATAGGAATATCAGTTGAAACACAGTTTCTTATGCAGGTTTTCTCTTTTCCTCTAAGTTCAACTAGTATTAATTTAGCGTGCCAAGTAAATAAAAATACAAAAAAGAAAATTACAACACCTTCTGTTGGGAAACATCTGTCTATGATGAGAAAATTTCATAACACCTTACATTCAAATAAGCCAATTTATAAAAATAATCCATACATACACATGAAAAATGAAATTGGCCTTAAATAGAATTACATAAAAACATAATTCGATTCCCAACGTGTAATAATTATAAAAAATTAATAAAAAAAAAACATTAGCATAATCTTAGTTTATTAATAATAAAAATATATTGTTGCATACTATTTAACAGTAGTAATGAATTGTTCCACCAAGTATTACGTTAAAAACAAAAAAAAAGAAGAAAGAAATCGTGAATAAAAACAAAGTTACTATATTTGCATTGAGAATAAATTTAACTAAAGTTCTATAATTCAAACTCTTGTCTTGTACAATATTTTTCCTTGAGTGTGAAAGGCATTTTTTCAAAAAAAAAAAACTAATTTTTATCGTCTCACACATGAATAGTTGTTTGATACATTTTTTGTTTAGTTTTTTAGACAATTCAATCGAGAAAAATTTATTACATTATGCAATGAAAAACAACTGCAAAGAAATATTTTTCAAACTTTTCCTCTCGTCATTGCAGTGTTTTCAATTTTTCCATAATGCACATATTTATATAAATCATGTTTTAGAAAAAAAAACAATTATAAAAGTGAAACAAAATTACTTATATATATATAAATATATTATATATTTTATTGCTGATACGAGCGAATTCTATAAGAAATTGTTATGTTTTTTCCCCTTTTACTCTAGCATAGGTTGTCGATATTAACAAAAAATCATTGTTTTTGTATATACAAACATACAATTAATAAAATTTGTAATTCGGTTGCGGAAGTTAATACAAGTTTTGTGGTTTTCTTGAATTTAAAAATGTTATTTATTAAGGCCGATTTCCCGATTAACCAGGGACACGTCTGTGTCAGCGAGGTGCTTTTAGAATAAAAGATTTAAATGAAAACATAACTGAATATGACATCAACAATTTCTTAAGAAACTTTAACTGGATTTTGGATTAACTGGGCATCCTCTACAACACTTACTCTATAACGCTGTTTACCTTGTTATGAGAAACTCCTTCCCTCACAGGGGGAAAACAGTTAAACCAAAGGTCATCAAGCATGAAATGACTGCAATGCTAAAATGCGTTGTGCAAGATTTGACCACGAACGGTCGTGAAAAATGTTAAAAATTATGTCTTGTCTTCCGTTCCAACACTCGTTTACAATGATACTCTAGCTGTCAACTCTGTGAAAAACGCGGACCATTTTGCCGTCTGCTCAGTACTCTGGATATTGATTTGCCTACCTTCTGTCAACTTTGGCGCACTCGTACTGTATCACGATCACCCAAAATTATTGACATCCATAAATCCGCTGGTCCAGATGGTATTTAAAACAATTTTGGTTGGAATGATTACATAACCGAAATGCTGCGAAATTTCCTAAAGCGATGCAAGAAATACTTTACCCCACCCGATTAAGTTGTCATGCCAAAGCTGACGCTCGCCCCAACTGCAAGCGCATAAAGACCTATAATAATTAATTTTTTTCTAAAAAAATTTGCCTTCCTTTATTTTTTATGTTGTCTTCATCATCGTGCTTGAGCAGCGCCGACGGTCTATGACGACGATGTCCGGGACGATGATGATGTTGATGATGAATAGAATGCTTCTGGTTTCTAAGTATCAGTCGCGGTGATAGTTGGGACGATCTTTGTTTATCTCCTCATATTAAGCAATGCAATTGTTGATATCCCATGAACCGAAGAGCCCGCTCAACATTAGTGCCCTGTTGTAGAAAAAAATACCTAATTTTCGCCCGATTGCAAGTCCATCGTTGATGACTTTTGATATAAATGCAATTAGTTGTCTCCTCATCAGCACCGTTGTCTTGATCAATTATATCATCAATCATGCTAATAAAATCATCCTCATCTAATTCTTCATCAGCCACTAGCACTTCAATATCTGTCTAAGTTAAATTCTCGAACCATGTTCTAATAGTTAACAAAAAAAACTCAACTTTAACTTCTTTTGGCCATACTTGTTTCCAACAAGCATTCCCAGCATCTGTTGCTGTCAAAAATGCATCATTTTCAATTTGTTCCAAAATTAACCTAAAGGTTCGCTTGATATACAAAGCCTTAAAATAAGAAATTGTTGAAGCCTTTGGAGGCAAAAAATAACTCAGCCGTTTTAATTTCCTAGCACACTTTATTTTTGTTCTAGGCTACAAAAAAATTGTCTTTTTGTTGCTGAGTTCCAAAACGTCAAAAAAATTGGAAACTGGCTTGGAGATGTGAGCGAAAGATTTGGTATAGGAAAATCGACATCTCATCGAATATTTACCAAAATTACGAAAGCTATTTCAAAGTCAAAGTCGCAAGTTATAAAGTGACCATCAACGGCATCAACTCAAAGAAAGATTATGGATGAATTCGAAAGCAGTCGAGCAGAATCGTTTCCGTTTGTTTTGGGTTGCACTGATCAGCATCTAAAAGAGATGCTTTGAGCTACTTTAATCGTAAAGGAACACACTCTGTAATAGTGCAGGTTTTCAATTGTTCCTATTAAATTTCATATTGCTCCGATATTAAGCGTTCTAATTTTGTTTTAGGGTGTAGTTGATAGCAGATTCCGGTTTTTAGACTCTTTTGTTGGGGTTCCTGGACGATTGCACGATAGTTCTGTATGGCATTCAAGTCCATTAAAAAGGGGAATAGATAATGGTGTTATTAAATTCCCTTCAGCATATCACTTACTTGGAGATTGCGCATATCCCCTAGATGGAAACTTGATGGTGCCATACAGAGACAACGGTTGCCTGTTAGTCCAACAAAGGAATTTCAACACCGTTTTAAGTTCCACAAGGGTATTCGTCGAGCATGCATTTGGAATACTGAAAAAAAAGTTTAGAATTCTAAATCATTTAGAAATTCATAGCATTTTATCGGCCAAACCCATAATAATGGCTTTCATTGTCCTTCACAATATCATTATGACTAATGATTAATGTGAATTTGAAGACATTGACTATGATGCTGAAGATGAAGTTGACTCTCAAGATTTCTCCTCGGAAAATGTCCAGTCTCAGTCATTCAGCCAGGCAGCCAAGAATTGTGAAGCCAGAATAAATTCTTCACCAGTTGAATGGTTTACTAAATAAGTACAAAAACATAAACTTATTTTCATTACCATATTAGTGTTTATTTGTACTTAACTATCCTCTTTAAAAAAAGGATTAATAAAAAATAAATTCATTTACTTAAAAAAACTAACTTGCCCTTCACTTGGTATTTATTAAAAAACGAATAACAAAATTTAAAAGGTAATTTGTACTTTTCTTTTTACTTATTGAAAAAAAACATCAACAAACAAAGGATGTCAAAACAAAAAAGGATAAATAAAAATGATGTTGATGTCCTCTTTCTGGTTCGTGTGTGATACCAACGCTCCTTTGATGTTTTAATACAACTTGCACATTTTCATGTTGTAAATTTTGAGGATGGCTGGGAGCATTGTCCATTAGTAGAAGTACTTTAAGGGGTAAACTCTTTTCGCGCTGCATCTACGTCACCAGATGCGTGTATATCTTTTAATCCCAGATAATGTAGAGAATGACTTTGTTTGAATCTTTAAAACCAAGCATGGCTAGATGAAGAGGATGGCTTCTTTCCAGCTGAAATAGTAGACGGTAACTCATTCTAAATTTTTTCGTCAGTCCGCTAAGCCTTATTTGTGATGGCGTTAGAATCAACTGGTATTCGCTTTTGAGCTTAATCTTCTATCCATATCATTTACGCCTTTTCCATTCTTTCAATAACAATATCCCTTACGTAAGACGATGTACACGTACCAGTCGCAGCTGCTTCACTTTTTTTAATGGAGCTTTCATTTTGTCTACATAACATAGACGATTCAGAATTTTAATTTTGATATCTAAAGAGATGACTTTCCTTTTCACGGGCACTTTATTTACTTTCGACATGGTGAAGCTTTAAACATTTTAATGGAATTATAATATGTAATGCTAAAAATATTATTAAATAATGAGGGTACTAATTGAACTCCGTGAATGGCAATGTCGCAAATCAAGTGTTGATTTTTATATCCAATCAGTTTTACGATAAAATGACAATTCTGTAAAACTTTTTTGTTCCAAATCATTATCAGTAGACAACTGAAAGCGTGCATATTGTTTTTTTTTTAATATAAAACAGAAACAGTTTTTGTTTTTACTTATTGTTGGAATATTAAGTTTTGCTTTTAAAAAATAGAAAACAGCTTGCTTATAAGAGTTTTGCCATAGAGTGCTCATTCAACCATATTGGCAAGTTTGCCATTATAAGACATAAATAATTATCACTTACCATTAAATATGAATTTCTAAAAACTTCAATTAAGAAAAGATCACAATATGATTGTATACACATTTCTGCTACTAAAGGATCAAAAAATGATGCAAAGGGAAATCCATATAATTCGTTTAATGCCATTGTGACTAGCATACTTTTTTGTTTTTAACAGTTCAACATCAAGGGACAGAGGCAGCGGAAAAAAACTTGTAAAAGTGAAATCGTTTAAAAAAAAGTACAGTCCAATCGGGCGTCCAGAGGGCTTTAACTATATAATGAACTTCCAAATAAAATTAAAGCTGAAAATAGCCTTATAATTAATATTATAAATAAAAGCATTGTATTGAATAATTTTATGTCGTATTGTAAATAGTAAATTTTATATACTAAATACGACTCCTTAGAGTGTCTTAGAAAGAAATGTTGCGAACATTCTCCTTCTTTAAATTTGTTTGAAACCCAAGTCCACTGATGTTCATATCCCTCAGTTCGACGACGTCTTCAACAGATGTCTTATGAATAGTATCCTCACTCGTAAAATAAGTTGATTTAGGTACATCAGATGCGATGTCGGAGTCGTTAACAAAGCGTTTCGTCGCGAACCCGCCAGACTTACTCAGCGCCGGACATTTGGATACCTTTGTGACATCCATAACCAGCGGCAATTTTTGCCAACTCGCCCGGCGCCGAGTAAACACTTGATAGCGAGCTTAGTTTGTAAGCTAAATAATGACATTAGATTAATGTCTCTAAAACTACTTGTTTTGTAATAACAAAGACTCTTTTGGATGAATTCCTCACCACTATTGTCTTAGGTGCAGAATACTAGCTTCAGAAACCCTAAAAGAATCGACTGCGCAATGTTCAGCCTGATTATCAGATTTAAACTCTATAAAACTCCTTAACCAAAAATATCCTCTATTGCGGAATTCGATACCAAGCTTAGAACTTTTGTAAAGGCCTTAAAAACAGCTTATAAAGTCTCGTGTCCAGTGAAGTTTAGTTAGAAATCCTATTCTCCCTGATTTCAGAAAGCTGACCAGAGAGAGGTTCAACATCTGTCATATATATCATATAAATCTTGCCTAAAAATATACAAAAGAGCTATTAGAGAGGCTTCGAAGCAATCTGGAGTAAATTACTACCAAAATATAGGAACTCCGAAAGATTCAGCCAGGATAAGTAAAATCGTGTCAAAAATAAAATTCAATCCGTGTTTCTTGAAGAAACCAAACGGAGTATGGGCAGGATCATATTCAGAATCTTAAGAACTCATAATGAATAACCACTTCCCCGGATGTCGAGAAAGCATACCCAATCGGTATCTGCGGTAAATATCTCATCCCTTATTACTAATGAAAAAATTTCATGGGCTATTGACAGCTTCGCTCCTTATAAATATCCAGGCCTGGGTTGCATACTACCAATCATGCTGATCGGCCGATTCAAACCTACGAATCACTAGTATGATGGCCGGCCTTTAAGAAAATATTCAGAGTCATTAAACTTAAGGGGAGAAATCACAGTAAGTAGCACACAAAAAAATAAGCATATTTTCGGGAATAAATTTTGGCTGAATAAAAGTATCAATCGAAAATCTGTAAAGTAGGTTTTATAGCAATACTAAAAAAGTACAAAATGTAATTTTTTCAATAAAAAATATTTAAAAATGGCGGCTGAGCAGCATATGCCCCAAGGCGCCTATTTTTTAAAAGCGTGTCGATGGCCGAAGACGTAGACTCCTTAATTTTTGACCTGGAAGAAAACAGCAAATATTTTTAGTTTTCATACTATTTTTTCGAAACATTGATTTTTTACAAAATGGTGGATGTTTGAAAATAAAGTTAATTTTTTAAGAAAAAAAACGCCATAAACTCGTCGATAAAACGAATTAAGCTACATGAAATAAAAAATCCTACGTAGCTCCTTGGAGAAAGATATTTCGAAGCTACTGTTAAAATTTCAAGTCGATCGGTAAAGATTTGTTCGAGTTATATCTTCGGCGAGCTCAAAAAAAGTGGTTTCGAGAAAAACGCGTTTAAAGTTTTAAGTACTGAGAAACCATATGGCGTTACGGTAGAGTGCAAAATTGGTCACTCGGACACTTTTGCCGTATTCCATCATTTGGTATATTTTATTCAAGACCCTAAAGCACCTTTTAAGCGAAAAATTTTAGCGTCTTAACAAGATTCAGAGAACAAGTGGCATAAGCAATACAGGGGCTCTTTGATCGACTCCGTCAGATGCATCTTCTGCCCTTGGATCTGCACATTAAAAACACAACAGCACACAGCGCCATCAGGGTGGATGCTGGACATCAAAACCCCATGGTCTGATTTTAATAAATAGAATAGAATTGACATTCTAATCCCAGAGAGAGCGGAACTAGATAATCTACACTGACGGTTCAAGATGGGCGGCGGAGTCGGTGCGGGTGTGTACTCAGAATCCTTGAATATCCGTAATGCCTATAGACTGTCCAATAATTCCAGTGTCTTCAAAGCGGAACTATTTGCAATCCGGGAAGCATGTCGTCAAATCAAAATACACCCAAATGTCCTGGTGTTCATACTATATAACAACAGCTAGCGAACTACGTAGGATTTTTTCGATATATTGATTTTTTACAAAATGGTGCATGTTTGAAAATAAAGTTTATTTTTTAAGAAAAAAACCGCCATAAACTTGTCGATAAAACAAATTAAGCTATATGAAATAAAAAATCCTACGTAGCTCCTTGGAGAAAGATATTTCGAAGCTACTGTAAAAATTTCATTTCGATCGGTAAAGATTTGTTCGAGTTATATCTTCGGCGAGCTCAAAAAAAGTGGTTTCGAGAAAAACGCGTTTAAAGTTTTAAGTACTGAGAAACCATATGGCGTTACGGTAGAGTGCAAAATTGGTCACTCGGACACTTTTGCCGTATTCCATCATTTGGTATATTTTATTCAAGACCCTAAAGCACCTTTTAAGCGAAAAATTTTAGCGCCTTAACAAGATTCAGAAAACAAGTGGCATAAGCAATACAGGGGCTCTTTGATCGACTCCGTCAGATGCATCTTCTGCCCTTGGATCTGCACATTAAAAACACAACAGCACACAGCGCCATCAGGGTGGATGCTGGACATCAAAACCCCATGGTCTGATTTTAATAAATAGAATAGAATTGACATTCTAATCCCAGAGAGAGCGGAACTAGAGAATCTACACTGACGGTTCAAGATGGGCGGCGGAGTCGGTGCGGGTGTGTACTCAGAATCCTTGAATATCCGTAATGCCTATAGACTGTCCAATAATTCCAGTGTCTTCAAAGCGGAACTATTTGCAATCCGGGAAGCATGTCGTCAAATCAAAATACACCCAAATGTCCTGCCAAGCTAGAAGGTTTCACATTCTAAATAAGTACAGGAATTCTGAGCTGAGATAGCGTCATTAGAAGGCCAGCACATTTCCCTTATGTTTGTCCCCGGTCACATTGGCATCCCAGGAAATGAGAGGGCCGATGAACTTGCTATGTAGGGATCTGCCCTTCAGCGTTCACTTGAAGGAGAGGCCATATCAACACACCAAGCATAGGGTTCCCAAGAGTGAGCGGATTAACAAAAATAAGACCATACAATTTTCAAACGCATACGCTTACTCGAACGTGAAAGTTCTGTTCGTGGACCTTGTATTTTTATTAATGGCCGTTTGACAATAAGGAATATATCAATGACAGAAAATTCCTATTATCGAATGTCAATTTATTGGAATTCGCCTACTCTGACTGACCACGAGCTAACTATGATATTAGGTGACGAAATCTTTTTCGATTAATGTTGAAAAGAAGGTATATTCATTTGTATAAGGTACCTTTATGATGGAATCTGCGAAAAGGCGGCTTTTACTACGTGTTAGGTTGGCTAAGACTGCAAATCTGCCACTGAATCTTCAGTTAACTTAAAATGTTCCCTTAGTCGAAAGCTTGGTTATGTGTGGACAGCTGAGATGGTGATACTTCGAATGACAGCAGGATTATGAAAGCTGTATCCTTCAAGTTTGACAAGGTCTATCGTGGTTAGACTGATGTACAATATTCTCTGCTTTTTATGTTATTAAACAGCTTAAAATAAGGCAGCCCTCAAATATTGATATTTCTGAAAGTCCAACAGACAAGCCACTTGCATATGTGGAACACTAGAAATGATTGGTCGGATTATGACACCTCAAATTCAGATCAATAAATTAATGTTTTGCAAAAAAAGAAGGTAGCAAACTTTAAATCAGCTAACAATGGATGCTTAAAGTCGCTCAAAAAAAATCGTTTCCAAATCTACTAAGCTACCCCTCTTCTTTGGTTGCATTATGTTCAATTTGGTTTTCAATTTCAAAATTTTCTGGGCATAGATTTTATGACACAACTGTTGTAATGACAAATCAAAATAATGCAATATGACCAATGTTCAACGATATTAAACTTGCCTCAGTTTAATCACACTTAAGTGAGGAATATACGAGGACAAAAGTACATAATTGTTTATACCGGTGTTTGTGCATTCTTATATAAAACAGCACGAAACATTGGGTTGATAAGACGACGTGCATCGAAGTACCCGATTTGATAACAACAAGAAAAAACAACGCCGCCGAGTACCTTAGCCCACAACACAATTACACTTGTTTATCAAAAGGGAACCATCGTGTGGAACAACTGATTAAAATTTTGGATTTATCAATCTTGACTTGCTTAAGGGCTGCCAATACTGAAGTAATTGTTTATCGGTTGAGCGCGTCGACTTGTTTCTCAAAGCGAAATAATACGCATGCATGACAAACTAGCTAAATTGCTGCACGCAATATTCTGATTTAAAGATCGTACGCCACCAAATACGGACGCGCTTCAAGACTCGGTTAACCTAAAACTTAAAAGTCACTATAATAAGACACTTTCTGGAACGCTTTACTTTTGCTAGTGAAATGGTTAAAATTGAATGGGCTCCTTTAATGATTCCGCCTCGGAGGCGAATGCAAACTTTGACGGTCGGAGTGTATTTCTTTTGCTTATTTGTTTTTGGATTGTTCTCATATCTATTCTGTGGTCTATTCTTGGTAAGTGCAGTGGTCTTTAAATAACTTCGTGCGTCCATTAAATGACAA
Organism: Orthonevra nobilis; assembly: GCA_963555765.1. Classification (NCBI taxonomy): domain Eukaryota; kingdom Metazoa; phylum Arthropoda; class Insecta; order Diptera; family Syrphidae; genus Orthonevra; species Orthonevra nobilis. The sequence goes on from OY743226.1 coordinate 56,383,360, forward strand.
ACCAAATTGTTATGTTATTCAATGCCCAATTAAATCTCCAATTTAAAATGCTAATGACTCTTTATCAATTGCTTGAGGTAGGTCTTTGTTTAGTCTTTATAATTGAAATGTCTACAGTAGTGTCGCAAAAATAATTCCGCTACCTAGCGGATGTCTAAAAAGTAGACCTTAGCAAAAGAACAATAATTTTGAACAATAAATAAGAAAAATGAGTGAAAAATTTTAGTTTTAAAAGTACACAACTGTGACAAATCCAGTTTGTAGTACGTTTCATCTTATAGTACTATATATGTATGACATCCTAAAGCTTATATTGTTTTTATTTACTAGAATATTTATTTGAATAATTTGCAAAACAAAAAAATGTTTGGTTGCGAAGAGGCATGTTCATACCATCAACTTCCCATCTCAAGATAAAAAAATGATGAAGGTGCTGATTTATTTCCAGCCAAATTCCATTTGGGTTTTGAAAACATCATTTATTCCCTAGACAAATGCATTGTTGAGTAAGAATCATATTTTTTTAAGCTGCCCGGTAGGAATATATTTATTATCGCATTTTTGAATTAGTGTTAAATTCGCAAATCTTTATTAAATAGATTTGCGAATTTAACACTAAAAGATCACATTTTTCTCTCGATACAACCTAAGGTGCCTTCATCCGCTTTTGAAAGTGTCTATTCAGCTATACCATGTAGCAGGATTTGATTTAGATGTTTTTATTTATTGTCTAAAATATTTACAATCATGACTAAAAATAAGTCTTATAACTAAGATAAAGTTTTATCGGCTCAACAATAAGGGCCCTGACGTGTTTCTTTTGGTAATTTTACAACATTTTTTTTTACAAAAAAGTATAACAATGGCGACTAATCAATTTTCCAAACATTTTGAAAATATTTTTGAATGGTTTTTTTTAAAATGTTAAAATCTAATTTAATTTAGTTTAAATCTAATTACAGGGTCATATCTCAGGTCGAATCTTTCGTCTATGATTGCTCGTGGGCTGAGGTACTGAGGCTTATAGCCCTGATCTCTCGATTTGGATGGTCCTTTAATTAGTCGAGTATCCTCCCGAAAAGCTGAAGCATGTACATATGGATTGGCGTCATGCAAGCATCTTTATACAGCTTAGTGTTGCTGAAGTATTTCAGCGAGTCCGAATTTCGCCAGAGCCCTGTACAAGGCCAAAGTATCCTCCTTTCCGTGAGACCGATTTTCTTCAGGGTTGTTGGTGACACGGTTAACCATATTGAGCAGCCATAAGTTATCACTGGTCTTATGAGCTGCTTTGTAGACCAGTAGTTTGGTTTTTTGGCTCAACCCATTCCTCTTCCTCAGCACTGGGTAAACAATATGAAGGGAAAAGTTGACCTTTTTCATGATGTTTTTGGCATGAGCGTTAAAGTTGAACCACTCGCTGAAGTTGATTTGACGTGTCTTATGGTACAATTTGTGTGTTGTCCGGGAGGATAACTTTTATATTGCGACACCGTGCTGCAAATTGTCGTCTTCGTCTGGTTGCATCGTTGGTTTCCTGAAACTAATGAGTTGTCTGGACATGGGTGAAGAAACATCGAAGACCTGTACAGAAAACAACTTTTTTGTTAGTGAACTGAGGATTATTCTTGCCAAATGTCGGAGAAATTCTATTTTCAGCAGCTTGTAGATGAGGCCGTTGATCCAGACACTGTGGAATGCCTTCTCACTATCCAACAAACAGGCAACAAATGTCTCCTTTTTTGTTAAGTCCCGCGGGGATGTCATGGTGAAGTTTAAGCAGTGGATGGATTGTTGAGTGTTTTTCCCTGAATCCGTATTGTTGGTCCGGTATTATTTGCTTTAAGAGGCAAACTTTATTAATCTTCTTTGGAACTGGAACAACTTTTACCTATTTTTCACGAGGTGTTAAAATAAGGAAGTCGATATATAGTATATATTTTTTTTTGTTTATGTCTCTGTTGTGTTTTCCATTTCCCCGAGATCAGGCAGAGCTTTTCCATCGGGTATCTTAGTGTTCGCGTATATGTCAGAACAGTGACAACTCTGACCAACCCGTCTGGGTCGGGATGTGTGTTAACAACTCGAGCAAGAAGCCGCTTTGTTGAAGGATAGCGCTCATCAACCACGAGTACAAGAGCACCTACTTTCATATTCTGCGAGTGATGATGCCACTTCATGATGTCCTGCTGTCGTTGAAGATATTCAGCTGTCCACCTCTGCCAGAATTTTTCTAACATTTGATGCAACAGCTGATAGCGTGAGAGTTGCGATTTCGGTAGATGTATTAAATATGGTACTGGAACGGTGATGATGAAATGTGATCATCACACAAGGGGCAAATGGGAGGTGAATTCAGAACTGCCTCAAGTTGAACCAAAAATGTTGACATTTCTTCGTTAGTAAGAATAGTATTGCCAATAATCCGCTTGATATGAAATTTGGTCGATTTCACAGCCGCTTCCCATTTTCCACCAAAATGGGGCGTAGCAGGAGGGTTGAAAGTCCATTTTGTGCCGTCATTAGCTAGCAAAAATTTTATGTAATAAGAAGCAGAATAAAACAATTTACGTAGTTCGGCATCAGCACAAATGAAATTGGTTCCAAAATCGCTATTTAATATAGAACATACATAGTATACCCCGACGTCCAGTAAATCTTTTGTACGCTGCCAGAAATCCTTCAGCAGAGTATTCTGTTGAGAGTTCAAAATGTACAGTAGATGAAGCGAAGCAAACAATCAAAACCAAATAGCCTTCGTAGACTTTTGCCACTCTTCCTCTACATGATTTTAAAGAAATGGGTCCGGCGTAGCCCACTCCTGAGTGCAAAAAGGTTCGAGATGGTAACGTTCGATTGATAGGAAGCTGGTCCATTAATTGCTTGGAAGTGGAAGCACGAAGTCGTGTATATATGACGCAGCGATTAACAAAGGCCTGAATGGGATTACGTCCTTAGATTATCCAATAGTTTGTACTAATAGGAGCTAGCATGAACTGGACTCCACAGTTAAGTGTTGTTTTATGTGTATGGTCAAGGACCAAATAGGTAAAGTATGAATCACGTGGCAATATTACTGGATGTTTCAGGTCTGGGTCAACACAACTTAAGCTTGTTGAGGTTTCAAGTCTGGGTCAACACAACTTAAGCTTGTTGTGGTTTCCCTTAGTCCGAGTCTATGTATGTGGAGATTAACGTTAATGCGCTTTGTTGCCTGTCCCACCATTTAAAGTTTATACCTTTTGCAGGAGTTAAGACTAAGAGCTCATTTTGCCTTCGAGTCGGTTTATCTATTATATATTTTGATGTTCTGCAAGTTTTAAGGTTGACCCAGTGATTTTTGAATTCATGGGTTGCCTACTCGTTTATAGCTATCAGCGAGACGCCCATTTTCCGTACAGGGCTTTAGTCTGTGTTACCTGCTCCTTTTCCAGCCAATTCGTAAGTTTTTTGTCACTCGTTATACCTTCGAGTCCCAGTTTGTGTATGTACTTTCTTACCAGTGTCGATATTGATAAAGAGTTTATAATGGCTTTGACTGCAGTACTATCGGAACAGATTAGTATTAGCTTCTCCCGTATTTTGAGTCGGTGAGCGTTTCTACTCCAGTGAGTATTGCAAAGACTTCTGCTTGAAAGACCGTGTTGAAAGGTTAAAGACACTTTGAAATATCGATCGATGGGTTTGGGCAACAGATCCGAGAGTCCTACTTGTTTTTTCGGTCGACGAGGAGTTTTGTGCGCCTGTTATTCCCAAACAAGGCAAACATTGCACTTTAGTGAGCCTGTCAGATACATGTTTTGTATATATTATTGGGCACTATTCTGCAATGCCGTAAAGAAGGGTTGTTTCAATACACAGTTCTATATCCAGTGGACTTGATTTGGTTTCAGTCCTCAGAACTTTCAAAAGGCCCTCCTGCATATCCAGCATGCCCTCTTAGCTTTGGTAGAGATTTTTCTTCTAGTTGAGTTTCTAGTCGATTATCAATCACAAGTACTTCACATTGCCTTTGATTACAAGTTTATTACCTCCAACCTCATTGATGTTTTTTTTTCGCGAAGAGGACCAAGCCAGTTTTGCAACCATGTTCTTATGGTTGAGATGATTTCTTTGAACCAGGATCGCTGGGTCGTCCGCATATGGTACGCATTTGGCGCATGTCCCATCTAGATGGAGGCTCTGATGATGCGACTCGATAGGATATGTTCCAACTACTTGTTGATTTGTGTTTTGATACTGTAGATCGCTAGGATGTCTGCCATATTCGGTATTTTGATATTTTTGTAGGCCCTTTCGATATCTAGATCTAGATTCTTTGCATTCAAATGCAACCTCGATTCTGATACTACTTTGTGCAGTGCGATCTCTGGGAATTTGACTTTGATATACGCGTGTGGAAACTCAGTTTTGGGTTTCTTATGTGTTCTTTTATGGTTGCCACAGATCCTTTCTGGTAGTGCTCTAGCTCCTTCGCTAGGATCTTTTTCGGTTGGGAACCCTATTGTTGTCGCATATTTGGGGACAAAAGGTTTGCCAGGATTACTTTTTGGTTATTTTAGTTAATTTTTTTAATTGTTTGTATCTTAAGAACTTTTGTGTAAATGGTATAATTATTTGTTAGCCTTTTTATTGTTATAATCGCCTTAGTTCCTTTTTTGCCTTACGAACTAACTTAAGAGCTACAAATAACTTAACTTCACATAAATTTACGTTACTTAGCCTTACATTACTTAATCAAAATTAACTCGATCAACCAATCCATCCATCTATCTATCGATCTCTTTCAGGTAGGCTTATGCAGTACCTCCAATCTGTAAGTTCAAAATCCAGGTTTTCTTGCGCACAATGCACCATTTTCTCGGAAACATTTCTCGAGTCCGACCAATAGCCATGTGAATCCATATTTGTTGATCGCGCGAAGTGATTTCTTATAAGGCATACGATGAAATTGTCTATCCTTGGAATGCGCGCTACTGTTTAACTTAGTGCAAGCACGAACGAATTTTCCAACGAATATTTGATATTTTTCCATGTTAAATAGATACATGTTCCACTTTTATGGAAATTGGAATTGAATGCACCAACGCTTGGTAGCAAAGAGAGTTTACTTAGTGAAATAAATGCCGCCCTCGCCTTTTTCAACTGATCGTTTATGGGTTCAAAGTTACAAAAAAATTTGTTTACGTGAAGTTGATATTTCACAACAGTCGTTGACTCGATGCGAAATATTTTTGAAGACTTATTTACCAAGTTTCTATACTTGCGTCGCAAATCTGAATCTGAATACAGGACAGGGTACTCGTTGGGTGCAGAGAAGAATGGTTTCTTATTTAATTTTTCTTGAGCTTCCACTCATGGCAGAATGTCTAAAGGTTATAGAATTCACACTAAGTTTCACAGTCGTATTTCTCGCAAATAAATTAGGAATCATAGATTCACACGATTCTACAATAAGTCTGCAACAAAATAAGATTTTAATTGTGATACTTTTGATTCATAAATGATCGCATGACAACATTACCTAATCAAATGCTCCATGAAAGGGGATCATTGCCGACTTTTAGGCGTTAATTTGAGTTGCTATTGACTGTAAATGTTTTATCAAAGATTATCCAAATAGCAACATGAATCGTTCAAGAATCGCTGAACGTGATAAAATGCCACAAATTCAAATTTTTGAACAAAACTCTCCAGTTGATGTATTATTAAATGTATTTATTGTATGTTATTAAATGTAGCCAAATGTTGGACGGCGAGCATGAAAGCAAGGCAAACAGAAGAGAGATACCCTCTTTAAGGATCGAGCTAACGTGGATGTAACAGCGCTTGATCTAAACAATTGCAAATTGCGAGTCTGAGATCAAAGAGAGCATGAAGCTCCGTATCAAAAATAGAAGCTCTTTATAGAGAGACACTTTCAAATTCCGCTGAAGGGCAAGGTTCCGCTACCACAACAAATAATATGAATGGTATATAGTCATAATACAAAAAGTTTTTCATGAAATCGAAATTCAACTTAACACTTAAAATTAGACAATGAGCTTCATGGCGCAACAAAACAACTTTTAAAAGTAGGCAATGATCCCGACCATCCAAGATGGAACAAGATAAAACCTCGATTTCTCATGAGAAAAATGAAAGCAAACAAATCATTTTGCAACTTGTGGTACGAATGTTTAAATGTAGTGGCGTAAATGCGAATAAGTGTCACCTCCATGTATAAATAAGTATTTTGCTTTCGTCGCGGCAGTTTTCTGAAGCCGAAAAATTTGTTAAAATGTCATTTTCAAAAGATAAATTATTAAAAAAAGGATTTCATATGGTTTTGAAGTGTGTTTGAGTAATATTGTCCCGCATTTCAACAAATCACTTTAAACAAAAATAAAGAAAAATTTATTGATTACGCATTTAAGGCGCACAAGGATATAAAATTTTAACATATTTGTTATTTTTCAATATTTTCCAGTCTCTTAGGGTAGTAAATAGGAGTTCCGCACTAACACCACAACATTTTGATATCCGAATCATAGATTCAGGCATTATTACAATAAGTGCGCATCAAATAATCTTTAAATCTTGTGATCTTGTAATTTCCAATCTTAAAGTTCTTGTTCTTTTTGGTACTACAAGTAAACTGATGTTGAGTTTTTTTTTCTCTGGCTTACTTGTACATATTTATGGGAGATGCTATGAGAAATCAAAAATTAAAGAAATATAGTGTGCCTCTGTTCTTACGAGTGAAACAAACGCGATGCATTTTTATTTTTTGGAAATTGAGGAACTTCATCTTTTGTAGTACAATTGATGTAAATGTAAATTGGTGGTGCATTAGCTCTACATAATTTGTTTGGTCGTCTTTCACTTTTCATGACAATTTCCACTCATTGGAATGATTTTCAGTCACTCGTGCGATATTGAACAAATTTCAGATGTTCTTACACGGATTTGAACCCGGATCCCCACGATCAGGAGCACAATATGATATTATTGATTTAGATAAACTGTGAAAAATATACATTTTTATACTGATTTCAATGTGAATATGTTTAGAAAAAAAGCTTAACCATTTCTTAATGTTATTTGTTATATTTTATTTATTCTTATATTAATTTTTCGTATTTTTTTTTTTAGATCTTCGGGAACGTTTACTTAAGGGTCACAACACTCTTGTACGTTGCTTGGATATACTATGATCGCGAAAGAGCTCAAAACTGCGTTAGAGGTTCAGGGTGAGTTGATGCGTATAGTAAGTTTTATGCGTAGAGAAAATAGTGCTTATACTAGAAAAAATAACTGAACAATTATATTAATCATAACTTTAAAGCCATTTTGCGGGCACTCCATGATCAGCTTACTTTACTTAACGTGCTCTCGATCCGTGAAGATCTGCCTGAGATCTCCAAGTTCAAAATGATTCTCCACCTGAGTCTTGTCCTTCAACAAATGCTATCCCCAATTTCGAAACCATTTATTTATTTGAATAAGGAAATTAACTTTAACCACATTAAATAAGCAGATATGCTGAACACTTGTTGTTTGATCTTGTATTTGCTAATGAATCCCACTTACTTGCCGCTGTTGATCAGCTTCAATTTCCGGTGCACCAAGCGCCATGATCTGTGATGTATCGTCGATGAATCTCATGCACTACATTTTTCTGTTCTATCGCACTTCGGACATACTATAAGTTAATTCCTGGTTCAAATGGAGTCTCTCTCTCATCTGTTAAAACACAACCGAATACATCATAATCCTCGGCTATGTGATCCTTTGCGTACTTTACGCATCGAGTCTGTAGTAAGAATTTATACCCTTTGCACAAATGAGCATTTATAGCAGCTGCTTTTATAATCTTCTTCGAGTAAACTGATATTAAGAAGTTATTTTACATTTAAAATTCAAAGCTCTGCTTGAACTAGAATGTTTCTGTCCTTTTTTTTTAATTATTTGCTCGCTCTTCAAGAGGATATTAAGACTCTTATAACGCGTGTAGCATAGAGCAAGCGGAAGAATTAGGAGAAGAATGAAAGATTGTGTTGTGGTTTGAGAAACTCAGGTGTACATGGGATCCAATTCGCAAGCCAGATCTTCAGTCGTTTCCAAATACGTTAAACTTCAATTCATCGCTCCATACGACCAAACACACTCCAAAATCACAGTACACTTGTGTTTCATTATTTATTTTCAAGAAAATACAAAAATAATTCATAAGGGTGGGAAATTAGCGTTCGCACTTACGCTACCACAACTTGACGTTCATCATCGAATTTCGAACGAAGTTTCAATCGGTTTGAGATGAATTCCTTGCATAAATTTGCCACAAAAAGTCTGCATCAAATAATCTTGTGATCGTTTTGAATTCATATTTGTTTAAACTTTTTTAATGTCCCATCTAGAAGTAACCCGATGTCGAGCTTTTAATTTGTTTGCTGTTTGATCTTGTATATTTGTTGGCAATGGTATGAGAAATCTTAAATCAAAGAAACATAGTGTTTGAAGCTCTCAAGAGGCATTCTTCATTTGAGAATCAACTCTCACTTGGCTTCTTTTTTTTCTATGTGCAATTTCCATGTGAATTTTGAGTCTACGAATATGCCTAGATATTTCCTACATACTTTAATATTTTAGTTTTATGGGTACAGGGGAGTTATAAGCATTTGTTGGAAAAAACTACTTATGAGGTTTTGTCCTCACATATTCAAGTACGCCAATCGTCGAACCACTTAATTTGTTGGTCAAGTATATGTTGACGCTGCGCGGTGGCTGTAGGTAGATTTCTATGTGAAATCATATCTTAACGCTCCCTTGGAAAGTTTATGTCTGCAGTGTATAGTATTTATAAAAATGGTCCAAGTACACTTCCCTGTGTGTGGACTCCTGCTTTTATTGGTTATATACCCAATGATTCGTCCTTGTATTTAACACAAAATGAGCGGTCGGTACAAAAGCTTTTTAGCATTTGATAAAAGTCTGAGGGAAGCAACTTTTGTAGTTTAAGAAGCAAGCGCTTATGCCAAACTTGGTGAAAAGCTTTAGCCACAGAAATCGCCCTCACAGAATCTTTTTCGTCAAAATCAGTTGCTATTTTGTTTACCACTCTGTGGTACGTGGTACGTTTACATGTTTTCGTCGGAATCCAAACTGATGATCAGGAATCAAATTATTTTTCAAATATTTTGGATAATAGTAAACTGATTGGTCGACAAGAGGCTGTTTTAATTGAGTCTTTGCTTAGTTTATGTACAGCAATTATTTGTGATACTTTGAATCCTTTGAGAAAATACATCAGTCTTGTGATAACGTTGTATACCTTTCTCAGAATTGGATCGCCTTTTTTGGTAATTCGTTTAGCAACTTTCCGATTATTGAGTCGTGTCCTGGAGCTTTACTATGTTCTTCGCTTTTTGGTGCCGCGGTGAACTTCTTTTTCGGTACTTGTTTTTTAATACTGATGTCAGGAAACACACTCATCTTCACTGAAGTAAAGTTAAGAGTGAAGAAAACGTCAATGTGTTTTCCTTTGCAAAGCATAAAATTAAACCAATCTATTAATTCCTTGTTAATTCTATGAAGTCTTTTTTTTAATTTAACATATATACATAAATCCATTTGTGGTTTTAAACTTAACTAACTATTATATCGCATATATAAGCATTTTTTTAACTTACGTATACAGTAGAGTTCCGATTTCAAAAGTTTCTATAAAAACAAATCTAAAATAACGTCTCGTATACCAGTCTTCTGAGGCATTTGAGGAAACTTAATATGAGATAGTGTATCATTTGTAAGGAATGCTATGGGCAAGATCGCCATGTAAGGATGTTATGAATGTAAAGGTTCAAAATACGTGTTGGATTAAAGATTATCTGATCGGTGTTATAGGCAAGGCAGTTATGCCAAAGTAGTTTGCCAGAACACGAGTCCATAAGAAAACAAAGGGAGGCTTGCTCAATGCGCCATTGGTATTGCCAAAGCAGAGAAACACTTTGTTTGTTAGCCAAAATGAGTCTGTTTTATTTTCGAAAATTATTCTCCTTTAATACTAATTAACCCTCCTTAGCATTCCCAATATCGTTCAATAAGCTGTCTCACGATATCGCTAAATAGGTTGACCGAGTCCTATTACATCCTCAGACGATCGCATTGAACAGCTGGCAATTGGGGTCGATGACCAACCAGCGACACTCGTACTGCGGATCATATTTTTGTTTACAAAGCGAATCAAGCATATGCCTTAGTGCATAACACTGTCACTGGGTCATACGTTATCTGATATGTGTCTTGTGTGGCGCCATCGCATTTGGGTTAGTGATCGTTAATGTCGTGTGCCGTCATTGCCATTATTACGTAAGGTGTTAGATGATATGTATATAACCTCGGGGTGAATAGAACTCCGTAATCGTATCCATAGATAATTATTTAAACTAATTTAATACAAAAGTAATCGAGGGCTTCATTCAATCAGTCTCCTACATGCCCAAAAAAAATGCATCTTCATCTCCAACTTCGTAAAATAAAGTGTTTCACTGTTCAAGCAAAAGAAGTAGGCTCTGGCAAACATACCTCAAAAGGCAATCTGACGCCGACAAAAATGTGAACCAAATGCAACCGCGTCTATCATATAAACGCAAACGCAAAGCAAATCCGACAGTTGCCCATCCACCTTCAAATATATCAACTTAACTTAAGGGGGGAAATCACAGTAAAATTTATAATTTTTCGAAAAAAAAAAGTTCGCTTAAAAGGTGCTTTAGGGTCTTAAAGATAATATACCAAGTGATGGAATACGACAAAAGTGTCCGAGTGACGAAATTTTTTACTCTGCGGTAGCGCCTTTACTTTAAACGCGTTTTTCTCGAAACAACTTTTTTTGAGCTCGCCGAAGACATAACTCGAGCAAATCTTTACCGATCGACTTGAAATTTTGACAGTAGCTTCGAAATATCTTTCTCCAAGGAGCTACGTAGCTTCAAGGACAGTAGCTTCGAAATATCTTTCTCCAAGGAGCTACGTAGGATTTTTCATTTCATATGCCTTAATTTTTTTTATCGACGATTTTATGGCGTTTTTTTTTGTTAAAAAATTCAACTTTATTTTCAAACATGCACCATTTTGTAAAAAATCAATATATCGAAAAAATCCTACGTAGCTCGCTAGCTGTTGTTATATGAAAACTAATAAAATGTTGGTGTTTTCTTCCAACTCAAAAATTAAAGAGTCTACGTCTTCGGCCATCGACACGCTTTCAAAAATAGGCGCCTTGGGGCATATGCTGCGCAGCCGCCATTTTTAAATATTTTTCATTGACAAAATTACATTTTGTACTTTTTTAGTATTGTTATTAAACCTACTTTACAGATTTTCGATTGATTCTTTTATTCAGCCAAAATTAAGTCCCGAAAAGATGCCTATTTTTTTTGTGTGCTACTGTGATTTCCCCCCTTAAACTGATCCAAATATTATTGCAATTTTATTGCGCCAATTTTTTTCAAGAACCATATCCGATCCATCGTCACGAACCTGACCTTGATTACTTCAGATACCTCAACATTATCACCTTAACCACCCTCTCTTCTGATCGTATTATTTCTCCTAATCAAGATGGACTTTTAAAGGTGAGGTGAACAGTCCGAGGTGATTTTCACGAATCCATTTTCATATAAATTGTGTCCTTAAGTTCCAATTTAATGGTGTAATATAAATTTGAAAATTTTATTCTTTTAGTGTACGATGGATGCGAGATAATTTTTTCTGGAAATATTTTCGAGATTACTTCCCGGTCGAATTGGTCAAAACTGCTGAATTGCCGCCAAACAAGCATTATCTTTTAGCCTGCTTTCCACATGGAGTTATAAGGTAATTTTACCAATAATTCATATAATTTGTATAGCGTGTTTTTTGTTTAGCCTTGGCTTAGCTACAAATATGTGCCTTGACATACAAAAATGGAACGAGTTATTTCCAAAAGTTCGCGTTCATTTGGCAACCCTTGCTATGCACTTCAACACACCCATTTGGCGTCATGTTATCCAATCGTGGGCGATGGTTTCAGTGGCGAAAAAGTCGCTTTTGAATAACCTTACGACGTCTCATGATCCATCAGATCCAGTTAATGTCGACGGATGTACTGCATCTGCAATCGGTGTAATTGTGGGTGGCGCACAGGAGGCCTTGGATACCAAACCGGGAAAATATATTGTGACCGTAAAACAACGTAAGGGATTCATCAAATTAGCGATGCAGTCTGGGTATGGTTAAAACAGGAGGAGAAAAATACATTTAATATGAGTATTGATATGTTCTGATTTTAGAGCCGCCATTGTGCCGTCGTTTTCCTTCGGAGAAGTCGATGTTTTCGATCAGATTGATAATCCGCCAGATTCAATTCTGAGAAAAGCTCAGACACTGGTGAAAAACATCACCGGCATTTCCCCATTACTGTTCATGGGACGAGGATTCTTTCAATATAGCTTGGGATTGCTGCCACAGCGAAGGCGTATAGTTCAAGTTGGTAAGGTTTTGGTCTACATTTTAAAACCTTAACATTCATATATTAATATGCTGTTGATATTTGTTTTTAAGTTGGTGCTCCTATGGATGTTCCACAATCCGACAATCCAAAGGAAGAGGAAGTCAATAAGATACACGAGGAATTTATGAAAAATTTACAGGCGTTGTTTGAGACCCACAAGTCGAAGTATATAGACAATCCAGAGGAAACAGTATTAGTTATGAAGTAGCTGCGAATAAACCTTGGCAACAATTAAGGAGGTGCATTTGAAAACAATTAAACTTTTAGAGTTGCGTTTTACTGAAATATATGCCCATGAAAATTGTTAAGATACAGGGGTTCACTGATCGGAACTAATTATTTATTTTTTCTGATCTTTTTAAGACCAATCACACTTCTTCATCGGCTGGAATTGATTTTTTTTGTTCATACCTTACATTTAGGACATTACCGTTGAGCATTAATTAAGTTCGTTGCCACCGATAGAGGTTTGCGAAGTTCATAAGAATAACTCAAATTTGGAAGCAATGTGGACCAAGATACTTGCCAATTAATAGTCGTACTGCGAACCGAACGAATACAAATATGCCTAGATCCAATTCTTCATCCGTTTTTGGAGCCCACCAAGGCTATTGAAATGATCATCAGAGGAAAGTTGAGGGTGTATCTGCTACATTTCTGAATGTGTATAAGTTTTATATAAGCACTTCTACATTCCTTTGAACACATGACGATAACGTAGCTCCGTTTATTTCAAAGGAAAATCTCCCAGAAGAAAAAACTCTGTGACGGAAAATCGAAACTTATTTAAAAAAATCCTCCCTCTAGAAGTGGTACAACATTGTTTAATAATTTACAAATAATGTTGATTTTGCGGCTAAATGCACGAGTTCGGTAGTTCAATCTTATCCCAAAAATAAAATTGGTTTGGGTTTCGGAGCTTCCCATCTCAAGATAAAAAAATGTGATATATGTGCTATTTTTTTTGCCGCCACCATCAAATTCTATTTGGGTTATGAAAACTTAATTCATTCCCTAGACAAATAAAATATTTTTTTATATTTTCTTCAGCTTTGAATCATTTAAAAAAAAGATTTGCGAATTTAATATCAAATTTTTCAAACTTTTCTCTCGAAACTATCTAAGTCGCCTTCATCCGCTTTTGAAAGTGTCCATGCTTCTGCACCATATAGTAGGACGGGGATGGTAGTGTTCTTATAGACCGATACATAGGTTCTTCGAGAAAAGGGTTTACATAATTGCTTTCTTAGCTACCTGTATTCTTCGTTTGACCTCAACGCTGGTGTCATTATCTGTGTTTGCAGCGAAGCCGTCTATGTTAACGTTCTGACCCAGACTTCGTATTTGGGTGTCCTTTCTTGATGACAGTATATTATTCTTTTTGCCCTAGTTAACCGCCAAACCCATCTTTGAGTTTAGTCTGAACACTCATTAACGCACTGTTGACATCAAGCTACGTTCCCTAATTATATCAATTTCTTCGGCGTATGCGAATTATTAAACAGACCGTTAAGAGATAGTGCTCTGGTGTTCATGTATAATGTTGAAGAAACGGCATGACAGTGCATCACCTTGCCTAAAACGTTGTTTGACATCAAATGCGTCAGTGACGTTAAAGGAGCAGCTTGAGTTCTCCATCGTCATCCTGCACAAAAGAACGAGCTTGGATGGGATACCAAACCTAGATATAGCTTCATACATCTCGTCTCTGTGGCCGAAGCAGAAACCAAATCCAACCTTGAAATTGATGGTGGTGCGTGCGTTTTTTCCAAGTTCTGCCGATATGTTAATATTTAGTCTTTGGTGGACTTTTCTGGTCGAGGGCCACATTGATATGGACCTATCAGGTTGTCGACGCACGGTTTCAAACGTTAACATAATACGGCGGGAAAGGTGCTATAGGCAATGTTGAAAAGATTGATGCATCCTTAATTGGAACAGCTACGATGGTCTCCTTTCTTCAAGATTGGGCAAACATATATGTTATTGATATCTTTACTTTGTCAAGGTCGGGTAGACGTTGTTAGCCTGCGTTGTATTCATCGAATGGTTCAGGCTACATGCTAGCGGAATCTTATTCTTCGTTGCCGTAATACAGTCTGCAAGAGTGGTTCTTCTATGTCCTCAGTATTGACTGCAATTCTACTATGATTTTTTTAAATTTTAAACTTTGCAGGCTTTGGTTTGGGGTCTGTAAACCTGATATAACTGTTTTATCTGTTGGTAGAATTTTCGAACCTCTTTCCTGTTTCTTAATCTCTAAACATTCTCGATCTCGTGCTTCGCATGCTCTTTCATAAAAGTTAATACAGCTTGAGAATGTTGTGCACGTGATTAAAACAGCCAATTAGAACACTTGAAAATTTGTGACGCATGGCACGGACAGCATATTTCTCGCAATTACATAACTGTTTTGCAAGCCGTTTGTTCCAACTTACGGACGATTGCATTTATTGTTCTGGTCCATAGAAAACAAGAGAGATTAGTTTCTGGATTTCATTTTATGCTTATGTTCTTAGAGACCACAGTGCTTTACCTTTATGCTGGAGTTTTGTTTTCCAAAAGAAAGGAAATTGTGTAATCAGATTGTTTCTGAAATTGTTTTTTCTGTGACCAGAATGTCCAACTTATTACCAATCGAGTAAGAAAAAATGTAGGACCAACGACCCAAATTCTTACCAAGGCTTCTGGCACAAAAATATGTCAAATTTGGACTAATATTACCACAACTTTTACATAGAAAGTTGAATTTGTTATTCAACTTCACCAATAAAGTATTTTAACTCGTTAGAGACAGACAGCCAGAATTGAGAAATCATATGTTGGTAAATTGAACTTGCGCTGAGCTATCACTGAGGACATCACTTGCAAATTATCATTGTGAAAGACCGCTTATGTCAACTCCTTGTCCAATGTATTTTCCAAATTATTTTTACGACCTTGTACGATGCACTTGTTGTGCACTTGTGTTTAAGCGTGATTGTCCTGTTGTTGTTTAAGTTCAAAAAATTCATAGTTTCAGTCGAGAGATTTCCACCATCCCTTCTTTATCTCTATGTCATTTTCTTGAATGACCTCTGGGTTTTCGTTCATGATAAGAAACCATAATAGTGGTAAACAAACTAAATCTTCGGATGTTATGATCTTCCTTAGCACGCTTTTTAATATACGAGTAATGTAGTTTTATGTCAGTGTTGTAGACGTCATTCGGAATCATGAAAAATGAAAAAGATTTAAAGGACTCACATTTCTGAAATTATTTAACAAGCACTGCCGTGGAAACGTAGATCAAGAAATAGAGAAGGGGGAACGTCAAAATATGAAAGGGGCTCAACTTAATACTGTGCTCATTTTTGGAATTAAAATTGAACAAAAAAAAACTAAAACGAATTTGTCCGGAAAGTTATGAGCGGCAGTGTATATTTATTTATTTTTATTTAAATTTATAGATTTTTTTATCTGATAAGGAAGTTGAAAACTATAAATTTTTATTTTTAATTGGAAAACTAAATTGAGTTTAATTGACGAAGTGAAACTGTCCCTTTTTTAACAGTTTTTTCGTCATACTAACTTGCCAAAAGCTTTTCAGCTCTTCGTTATGCTCATACGCTTCGAACGAAACTAGGTTGGATTCGACAGCTAGATTTGTTCTCGAGCTATGCTTGACGAAAAAATCCGCAAGAAACGAACGTACACACACACATTTTTCTAAAAACAATGGAATCCGACTGCTGGGACCTCGAAACGGGGAGAAATGTAAAAATTTTGAATTCCGAAAATCGGACCTACTGCAAGAACTTCCTGATGGAAAGTTAATAAGGATCTAGCCAATCCAGTGTACCTCCGGTCGATAAGGCCTAAAGAATGAATCTTGTTTATTTTGAGTCGCACAGCTCCACAGTTGGAATCTGCAAGGCTGCCGACGCCCTGGGGCTCTAGCAAAAACGCGGCGTAGGGCAGTTGAGGAAGAACTTCTACGTGCGCACTATGCATGTTACGACATCTCAAGATAAGCACCATATAGAGTCAGGTTTAGAACAATAGTGGAGGCCTCATATTCACATAAGGGAGAAAGGACAAGAAGAAGAAGAAGATAATGAGCCAGGGTAGCCTTTGTCAAGTCGTGTACTTCACAAGACACTCAAGTTTTCCTTTGTTTTCCTTACATTCGGTTTAAGTTTTCTTGAAACCATTGTTAACTTTAAATTGAATAAAAAAATGAATTGAATTGGAGAAACGAGTATTTTTTATATTTTTGATTTTCTATTTGTGACCTGCATAGAAAATTATAAATTACTAGCAGTCTCGACAGACGTTGTCATGTCTTCTTCGTAGGTTCTTCGGTCAGTTATTGATGGAAGTATATCACTGAGTGAATCTAAACCATCCAGAGACCCGCTCAAACACACACAATAAATTAAATTAAAAACTGTTCAGTAGTTAAGAAGAAGTTCAATGACAAACACACGTTCAGAAAATCTATACACATACATATGTAAAAAATAAAATAAACTTAATCACGTTAAACTATTTGTTAGATGTAGATTGACAAATCAATATTTACGAAATATCTTTTTGTAAAATCAACACATTTCAACTGATTTATTGATAATATTTAGAGCGTAAATGTGAACCCTCGAAACGACGCCTGGCTGGTTTTCGCGTACGCATTGTCGTTACAAAGGCTTATCTTCCCGTCAAAACAAGTACGAAGCACAACCTACAATTGAAGGAAAACAGATAAGCTTGAAGTTTACACGTCAAAGCATTATGTCTCACAAGTTCCACATTCATGCATCATCAGGCATGAGTCTAGGCTAACTACTCGAGGTTAGAGTAAGATTAATAACAATTACTCATGCAATGTATCTTTTCATGACGTGACACTACGTTTTAGCTGTGCAATACAAATCAGTTCCGAGTAGTCACCCAATGTTCTCACTTGTGTCCACATCTAAATTAGACTTGCAAAATACTTTGCTGTAAATACTTATTCTTTAAATACTGACCTATTTCCATGTCAAGTTGAAGTTTAAATTTCCGGAGTGTTATCCATTTCCAAACGCCTGATTAGATTCGTGGGCTTAACGAACTGCCCCTAGACCCGTCTAAGTTTGTTTTTTGTCACCAGTTGCCGGCGATCATCTGGGTGCGTCAAATCGATCGTGTTTTATTCACCAGAAAACGTGCGTTTTTTAATTGAATGTGGATTGTTACATTGGAACAAAATAAAAAATAAATAAATATGGTGAAGATAGAATGGGCACCGGCCAAGATACCTCCACAGAGGCGTATACAAACGTTTACAGTGGGGGTGTACATGTTCCTAATGTTTATTGTTGTTTTCTTTTCATATCTGATGTGTGCTGTCATCTTGGTAAGTACGAGCATTTTTATTTTCAAAAGTTTCTACACTATGCATGAGCTGTGCACAAAATAATTGCTATTTAACTTGATTGGGATATAATCGGAACTTAACAGATAACACGCGAGAGACAATAACAATAATAATGAAAATTCAGTGAGTGCTTTTTAAGTTAGTAATTATAGTCGAATATAAACTTACTACATCCATGAGGTTTCGTTTGCATGGGTACTCTATTTGACCTTCATTCGGTTTAAGTAAGTGGGGTTTTATATTGCCCACTTTAACATAATACAATTCGAAATCATTTGAAGAACTTAAGATATAAAGTGATATCGCTATCAACATTTAAAATATGTCTTTTATAATACCTGGATAGCGGTTCTAAGTAATAAATATTTGAAATAAGTAACTTTACAACTAGTAAGTGTTATTTGTGCCAAATCAACATACAATGTCTTTTTTCTATATTCAATTCAGTTCGACTTTTATGTTGACCTGAGTACTAACATGAAAATCTGTCATAATGGATCTTACCTAATTCGCTAACACTTGCGGGCAGAGTGGGCTAATTTTAGCGTTTATCAAGTCTACGTTTCGTCGTTCATGTATGAGTCCGATTTCCAGAATCCGACGGAGATTCATATCTCCATGTTTCCAGGCCAACAGAGTTGGATTCCGTTGATTCTAGAGGGACGTCTGTATGTGTGCGCTAGTACGATCGTGCGGATTTTTTCGTCTCGCACAATTTCGTTAAGTTCGATTTAGGCGTATTAGTTCTAAGACGATTGACAGTTTCACTTGTTAGTTTTCTTATTTAAAAAATTTGATAAACTATTTAACTATTTAACTATATTGGAATATGTATAATTTTATACATCGCCTTTCATAAGCTTCCGAACATTAGATACATTCTCTCAGAAATAATCATTTAAGACTAATTGTCTTTTTCAGTTTAATAATCAAATTGTATTATTAATAGCTGCGTCAATATTGTGATTGTTTAGACAAACGACTCAATCAAGTTAACCTAATAAACATTTTCCAATGTTTTTGATCTCTTCAAAGTTTGTCATTCGATGCTACCCTCCATATTCGAACTTTTCTGTCAAGTTTTTCAAATTTTGCAGTTTTCCATTTTCTTTTCTTTTTTTGATCCACGTTTCCAAGTCATAAATGTGCTTGCTTAAAGGATGGGGTCTGCAACACTGTCGGGCGAGATATGTGCTTAGACCATCATGGTGCCCACGCCATGCGTGTGCTTAAACAACACAGCTAAGACGAATCTTCAGTTCAGAAAGACGGCGAACATAAACTTTTCTTGTCTTAGAAATGGTCGAAAGCTAATGTCGTTATCACAAACACCACACAAAACAGCCACATGGTCAAAATTCGCATTTGCTGAGATCAAAGTCACGTTGAGGTTCTCTCGTTTTAGTGGCCACATTCAAAAATAGCTGATATCAGGAAACCAGTCACACGAACTTTCTTCCAAAACTATCGTACACCAGCTGCAGTTGGTTCATTTTATGGGTCGATATTTGTTGTCAAAATTCAGACTGCCTCGGCACAGCAGTATCGAGATACAACGAGATACAGAACAATAATACTTGAACTAAGAGTGTGATCGACTCTGAGTGAAGTTAAAGCTAAAAAAAATCGTTTCAAGGCCTAAGCAAGGATCGTTAAGGAAAAAAAGTCAAGTTTAGTACAGTCGAAGATCCTTCAACGATCGATGTCGAGCTAGTAATTAATTAGAATGCAGTAAGACACATAGGTGCCTGATAGTTTAGGAAACGTACGAACCGTACGCTTTTATGTTTATATAGTAAACTAAAATTACTTTCCTTAATACTACAAGGACCTTAAAGCTGAATTGAAGACACGGGCCATAGATCGCAAATATGTTTGATCCGTAATCGATAGTTTCTGCCGCTTTTGTTGATCGGTGTTGAACATGGAACAGGCGGTGAAGTGGCCTACATCCGTTCTAAGTGGAAGCCTTTGCATATTCGATGGTTTTCTATATTAACTTATGAAAGCTTGTACAGGTGCATTGCAAATTTACTTCAGCCCACCGTCACTTTGAAATGTATTTCGCGCTTGAGATTGCCAAAAAAATCGGAATCATAGAGTCACACAATAAGTCTGCATCAAAAAAAGTTTAACAACATTACCAAACGTCAATTGCCAATCTGTGCGATACTATGAGAAATCATAAATTAAGGAAATATAATGCTTGCATACTTAAGTGTGGTACGGAACCCGTCGTGTCAGAGTCAAACTAACACTTGCCCGCATTTTTAACCATAAGTGCGCCTAAGTGGCAAATATCAAATCACTAGCGCACACGCATTGCGTGTCTTGAAAATTTCATCAAACTTTTCAAAACTCAACCTTATCAATAGATTAGAGTTGACAAGTTTTTTGACGCTATTACTGCCAAGCACTTCAACTTTAGGTAAAATAAAATTATGTGGGAACTCAATCCAAATTCCACTCTTCATCATAGATATTAAGTGCAAATATACATTGACATCTGCATTTTTGATTGATTAAATTTTCACTTTTAGTTTACTGGGAACATTTATCTTAGAACCATAATAGTCTTGTACGCTGCATGGATCTATTTCGACCGCCATAATGCACAAAACGGTGTAAGAGGTTCTGGGTAAGACTACTGTACAATCAATCACTCGTTATGATTTATTAATATAAACAAAATTATCAGAGTTAGATGGATGCGAGATAATTGGTTCTGGAAGCATTTTCGAGACTATTTTCCGGTGGAACTGATAAAAACCGCTGAGCTCCCACCGAACAAAAACTATCTTCTTGCCTGCTATCCCCATGGAGTCATAGGGTAACTTTAACATATTTTTATTTGTTTACAATAATTTATTTTTTACTCTTTAATCTAAGTGTTGGTGTGTTTACAAATATGGGTGTTGATATTTCCAAATGGAATCAGTTATTTCCAAAGGTTCGTCCGCATTTGGCAACTCTGTCCCTACATTTCAACACACCTGTCTGGCGGCAAATTGTAAAAGCCTGGGGTATCGTCTCAGTAACCAGAACTTCACTCATAAATAACCTCACGACTTCACACGATCCAAAAGATCCATCAAATGCTGATGGATATACATCTAGTGCGGTTGCCGTGGTAGTTGGTGGGGCACAAGAAGCGCTAGACGCGAAGCCTGGAAAGTATATATTGACGATAAAGAACCGCAAGGGTTTCATCAAACTAGCCATGAAAACTGGGTAAGTAATGTGATTTAAATCTCACACAGAAATCAATAATTCGACTTGATTTGTGGCTATTTTTCAGGGCTGCTATTGTTCCGGTGTTTTCCTTCGGAGAGGTTGATGTCTTCGACCAAGTTGACAACCCGCCAGACTCATTTGTGAGGAAAATGCAAGATTTTGTAAAGAAACTGACTGGTGTTTCTCCTCTGTTGATCATTGGTAGGGGCTTTTTTCAATACAATATCGGGGTTTTGCCTCATCGCAGACGAATCGTACAAGTTGGTAAGTTGGTTTTCAATACAAACAAAGAAAGATTACTGATTATTTTTTTAGTTGGCGCCCCTATTGAGGTGCCACAGTCTGACGAACCGAATGAAGAGAAAGTCGATGAGTTGCATCAGAAATTCATGGATGAATTAAATTTGCTCTTTGAGACACACAAAACTAAGTACCTAGAAAACGCTGAGAATGCTGTTTTAGTGATGAAATAGGTTTAAGAAAAATGCCACTTGCCAAATCCGTGTGACTGCGACTTATCTAAATATACATGAACATACAGTGGATTGTAAAATTATTGGCACAATGAATAGAAAAATTACATTACATTGTGCAAACAGTTTTGCTATATGATTGTATTTTTTATTTATTTTTAAATTTTTAAAAGAGTTAATATTTTTATATTTTTTGCTATCAAAGCAAATGTCTTTCATTTAATGGCAAACGCCACTCCTAACTCTACAAAAGCTACTGGCTTTCTTATCAGCTTTAAGTTAATTCATTTATGCTTTAAATTTTGGCTAGTCTGCAAATAAAAATATAAAAATATTATTATGAATGATTATTGGGTGGCGCAGCTGGTTAGAGCTTTGTTTATTAGTTCATATTTTAAAATTGCTATACAATGAAGAAAATGCGTAATTTAATAGTATTTGGTGTTTTATAATTTAATATAAGAATTCATTACCACCACTTGCCAAAAAAAACTTGTGGAATTTTACTTTAATCTTATTTCATGTCTTGCAGACAGATTTATAATTTTATTGTTGCCAATTAATGAACGAAGAGACTATTGCTAATATCGATAATTGTTTAATTTATCTTACATAATTTTTTTTTACCAGTAGAAAAAACAACTTTTTAAATTTCCAAGGCTAGACAGAGGATGAACAAATTCACATAAAGATTTATAAATAAATAATTTAAAATAAATATAAAAAAATAAAAAAATAATTTAAAAAATAATTTTATAACCTAATAAATAAACATATTATATTTGTACAAACCTAGATTTGAAATCAAGTCGTTGTCAGATGATAAATAAGAAAATTAGTATTTACTACTTAGCCTTAAAGGTGAGCTGAAAATCAAATTGTGCGCCTTATTCTGCACGTCTTGCAGTCCGCTTGAATGAGTCTTTAGGCTCCTCAGTGCTCTCTACAAGAAATTCATAGAATATGTTTAAATTCGTTGTCGAGCTTTGATTACCTGCATACAGGGGAATTAGAGTTCTTTATCACGATGATAATCTTGTGCATGACTTCTTGTATATGGCGATGGAAGGCTAATAGTTTGTCCAAATGAGCTCCAGATAACTTCGGTCTTGATTTCTACAAGACCTGGGTATCATTTACTTAAACGTATCATTTAGTTGGTGGAGCTATGTCAAGGTGCTTAACTCCTCTCCACTTAAACTAAATTGAGTGTTAAAACTTCTTAAATTCACTTCAAAACTGGGATCAAAAGTGACCAAGCTTTTATTTTACAAGTAAATTGCAAGTAAAAAACTAACTTATTTTATAGACCATCAACAATCACTTTCCTTTCAATTCTTGGCAAATTTTCCACGAATGTATCGAAGGACCAGATATACTTAAAACCAATTCTATGTCATTCGATTTTTGGGAACATCTTGGTGACTGGACGTTTTTCATATAGACTACATTAAAGAATGTATATACAGAATATATTTATACAAATACGAAAATATATTATATTTTCTTTCTTTAAATAAAGCGGGCAAGCGCGGGTTTAACTCTCACATAACATCACACATCGGACAACAAAGGCTTTTTCATAGGGTTTCGTTGGCACCCTTTGGGTACAGAACCCTAAAAAGAGGTAAACTTTGGTGATCTGCAAAATCGTGAATTGATACCGACCTGTTGGATTGAAATCACCAGACTACCCCTGGTGCCATTAAGACTCTAACTTTTATAGTGCAAAAATTTGGGGTAGATCACTTGTTGTCGTTGTCCATGCAATGTGCCTTCGAGTAAGCTTAATGACCTCAGGGCGGTAGATTTTTTTCGTATCTGGAGTTATAACTATTTAAATGAAGATAAACCGAATCTGCTTCCTTGGTGAACCACACGGGACAACCAAGGGAAACTGAAATCTTAATGAGGAACTTATCGAGATAACCTTCACCCTCGCATCGAATAAAATGCTGTCAAACAGCCCCTTTGTCATGTTCAACAATTTCTGCCAAATTTGTTGTGTGTGCTCAGAAGGCTTTAAACAATTGATTCCTCAATCTTATAAAAGGCATATTGCAAGTGCAATCTGATAAACTCAATCTTCAGTTCCGACCTGTGCGCGGCTTAGGCGTCCATGTATGCTATAGCATGTTGAAGAGAAGGAAGTACTTCTCATTAACTCAGGCATGCAAACAGAAGTCACATTGCCATTCTTTACAATTAACTGTTTAGTGCTAAAAATGTTATGAAACAGGTCTGCAGAATTTGTTAACCCTGTTATATATTTTTTCTTATTTCTTCATTTAAAACAACTCCATCCGGCTCAATTTCCTAAAACAAAAGTATAAATCAGCAAAAGACTAAGTTCGTCAACCTTTAATTTTTTGGAAAAAAGTATGTGAAATACATGATAAGCCTGAAAACATTGTCTTTCAAACGAACAATATTTAAACTGTAGTTGTAAGTATAGTTTAAAATCTAATTGTAAATATTATTAGACTGAAAAAAAAACAAATCTCACAAATCTCTAAAGCGTCACAGACGACAGGAAGTAGAACAGGAAGATCCGATCAACCCGATGTCGCACTGGAGATAAGGATTATTTTATTTCTATCGACAACACACGACCAATGAAATTTAAAAAAGAAAAGGAATGGAACAATTTTTCTTAAAGGGACTTAATCGGTATCTACAAATTATCACAGATATAATCAATAAAAAAATGCCCAGCCCCTTGGAGCCATCACTACGTTCCTCTAGTCTAATTCCGATTCAATAAATATTTTGGTCAAATAATACAATTTTCTTAAATATTCGTTATCTTACTGTCCATGACCATGTCAATTCGAGGGTCAAAGTTGAGGGATGTTATCGGTGGCTAAACGCCTGATAAGATTCCTGAACAACATATGCTTTCTCTAGACATGTCTTGCTGCTTTAATTTTGCTCAGCACATCAGTAGTCGACGAACAGCTGGGTGCCTCGATTCGAGTTTTTAGTTTTCTTTATCAGAGAAAGTGCGCTAAGTTATGAATCTACAACGAAAAAACACAATAAAATAAAAAATATTTTGTTGTACTTTTTTAAGAACACTTAAAATCGGTTTTGTTTTTTTAGTGCATTGAACTTACAATGCGCGCAGTGTGCATTTAAATGTAAAAAGCTGTTTGATAAACTTGAGATAATATTATAGATCAATATGGCAAAGATAGAATGGGCGCCGATTTTCATACCTCCTCGGAGGCGAATGCAAACCTTCACAGTGGGGGTGTACATGTTCCTGGTGCTTTTTGTAGTCTTATTTTCATATGTGGTTTGGGCTGTCATTTTTGTGAGTACAAAAAGTATTATGTATTTCAATAAGTTTTAGTATAGTATGGGATATTTATGACCTTGATAATAGAAATGATAATTTAATAAGTGTGCCTTAAAACCTGCAATTACGTTAGGCAATAAACAAAACCAGAGCGGTTTTATTTTAACTTAACGTTCCTCATTATATAAACGGTGATAATTTGGATTTCTTAGGATTGAATCAAACCAATAAATGGGCAATAAATTGTCATACCTGCAGTTTATCTTTTCTCTGTGCTTCTAGCGATTTAACTTTTCATTTCTAGTTGATGGAAGAGAAGAATGAATCGTGAAATTTAAGAAAAAAATCGGTTCTTGGTTTAGGTACGATTTGCATTCGGCTATGTCTTTGTAAATCGCTTTATAGTCGTAGATAACTGGAACCTCTCACATTAATCTTCTACAGTAAACGGTCATCATCGATTTATTGAAGTAATTTAAATTCTTTGAATACAGTTTAGTTTTCAAGTTTTTGTTAGGTCATGCTGCATTCAACTGGAAACATCAAACTTCCTAGTATCTACGATAGCCTGATCTGTGAACTGGAGGTACGGTTCTCGGTTTTATCGGTGCACATGGCGGTGGCGGCGGACTTTTGCCATGCGGACTATTTATATCTCGCAGAGTTCGATGATTGTTGCTCATCCCCGATCGCGGATAAGACCGTTTATCTCATGGACCATTCTTCTTAGCAAGTCTTCTAAAATCTGATTTTTGTATTATTTATCGTCCGTCATTCAGCTTCATATATGAGAATGTAAGAGAACGGGCAAAATGAATATTTTGGAGAGCACGATTTTTGTCCTTCGAGTAAGGAGTTTTAATCCTAGTTGATTGGATAAACAGAAGTAGCTTCGACAGCCCACGAGAGTCTTCTTCAGAAATACTTCAACATGTCGTTTATGGATTTTAAATTTGTACTTAACTGTTCATATGATGTTTTTAAAGATGGCTTTGATTTGTCATGTGTTGATATTTGCCCTTCGAAATATGTGTTCAAGAATTATTTTGGATAAATAACCAAAAATCTCCTTGCCGGAATACGATCCAAGTCTGCAATAATTCAGAGGCCCTTGTTTTAAACTACACGGTAAATCACGGGTCTTAATTACTGTGCGACATAACCAGATCAGTTTTCCCGGGATCCCGAATTCAGCTTTCATCATCATCGGCTTAGAAGTCTACAAAAAGGTTTCAGGCACTAACGCAATACACTCGTTATGCATGCTCCACACAATTACTGCAATGTATAAAAAAATCAGCTTGCAAACTAATTAAGCCCGAAAATCAATAAGCAGCTGCTGGAAATGCTGCCGGCATACATCCACATTTCCCTGCAAATCAGTGAGAAGTTTCCCTTCATAAAAACAGAAGCAGAGTTGACTTTCACACGAAAGGTTCCGCGCCTCCCAAAAATATGCGACACTATGTTTCTTTAGTTGTAGATTTCTCATAGCATCGCCCAAATATGTGCAAGATAATCGACACACAGTGTCAATCAATGCTTACATTTTTCTTCATTTTATAACCCTCTGTTTAAAGTGATATATAAGAATGTTAGGCCAATCATAGCTCAAAAATACATAAAATTCACATGAAATACTTTTTATGATAATTTATTTTTAAAACATTGTAATTAATTTGATTAAAAAGCAAAACACGTTAACATGAATAAGACACTTGTGTTGGATGGAAGAAATGATTGCATACTTTAAAAGGTTGTAAAGTTGCCCCATGAATCTAATTGTATACTTTTAGGCGGTAAGATGTGCTGTGATTTCATGAAACACTTTCTTTGTATGGTGACCCCCATTTATTTTGAACTTTATATAATATTTATTATTTGTTGTTGTAGTGGCGACACGTTCTGTGAAAATTGCAAGTGTCTCCCTATTACGGTTTAGGAGATACAGCTCTGTGACAGGCGGACGGGCAGCGGAGGCTTAATAATAGGGTTCTTTTGGACCCTTTATGAACGGAACCCTAAAGACGTATAAACAGAATGCCTGATCTGTAGTCAGCTGCAAGCCATTTGCACTTGATGCTTTCTTCGCTACGAGAGGAATTCTGTCAAACTGTCATCTGATTTGCTGGTATCAGATGCAACTGGTATCAACATTGAAACTAACTTGCAATCTACTTTAAACACAATTCAAATTTATTTCATTAGATGGAAGATTAAAATCAATGCTTCAAAGACTCAGGCTGTCTTTTTTACTAAGAAAAGAAAAGCCTGTTTTCTGACAAGTAACATATTTCTTTTTAACGGCACAAAATTGGCATGGAGATCGAACACCAAGTACCTTAGGGTGCACCTGGGCAAAACATTAACCTTTGGCCTTCATATTAAGGAAACCATTAGGAAAATTAAATCAATAATAAAAATTACCTACCCTATCACTAATCGAAAGTCTAAATTGACAATTAACTAATGATTTTCAAAGCTATATTCCGATCCATTCTATGGGTCCCTTGTATGGGGTATTTGTGCAAAAAGTCATATCCGAAAATTACAAGTAATGCAGAACAAGCTTTTGAAAATGATTTTGAATTCAGTTTATTTATTTAGACTGATAAAGAAAAAGTTCCTGATAGAACGCTATGTTTGGTCATGTAGTTCCTCTGACAATCACTTGATTTCAGGATTAATTTAAATTAATAAAAATTACCATGTACATATTTATTTATTGTTATTTATTCTGATTTGATATCTAGTCCTATACATTTATTTATTTTTCGTCACACTATTCTCACTTACATATTTTTTTATCTGTTAATTTATCGATTAATTTATTTATTTACATATTTACCTATTTATTCATTCATATATTTTCCATTTATTATTTATTTATTTATTTATTTATCTATGTCATATTATGTTAATCACTTATTTATTTGAATTCTGTGATAAATGATTTTTTAATCAACTATTGTTTGTCACCACTGCCTCTCTCCTCTCGAGTCCAAATTTGTATGAAGTTTTCAAGTAGCTTTTCCTTTCAAAGTTTTCAAATTTCGATCTGTGATATTTTATTGTGTAAAGTTTTTTTTATTTACAATTATTATTATTCAGTTGAAAGGTAGCAATATACCAAATCAATGTAAAAGGTACAATAGTTAAATCTTTTGCAAAAGAATATATGTTTACGCTACAATAGAGATCTTTCTATCTATCTATCGACATATGTATCTATCTATTAGATCTGATCCAAATAACCCAAATCAAAGACACCACTTTTTCGTTGCGGAGAATAAATTTGAGGAATAATTATTATTAATAAGCCAAAT
Source organism: Orthonevra nobilis (assembly GCA_963555765.1). Taxonomy (NCBI): domain Eukaryota; kingdom Metazoa; phylum Arthropoda; class Insecta; order Diptera; family Syrphidae; genus Orthonevra; species Orthonevra nobilis. The sequence continues at coordinate 56,411,627 of OY743226.1, forward strand.
TAGTATTTATAAGCCATAGACAAAGCTACATTGTTATGTCCAGATTCCGTCGGGCAAGTATACAGGGTCCAAATCAGGGCAAAATAATTTCAGGTACGGACAAAATGTTCACAAAAAACGTTTTTAAACTATATTTACTGTTTAGAAAATTGCAATGAGCTTAATAAATCTTAATTAAAAATAATTATGTTATAAAAAAACAATATAATAGGGCGTGCATCCCTTTCCTTGGATGAATATGATTTTAAACTTTAAACTTTATAAGTTTTAAGGTATTTACCAAAAAATATGCAATACCATATATATTATATTAAATTGACTACATAAATGTTAATAACATGATTCCTGTCATACGACAGACTTTTCTATTTGTACACAATAAGCGTCCAATTCTTTAATCCAATCTATTTTTAGTTGACAGGAAACTTATACGTAAAAACCATCACATTCATATACGCCGTCTGGATATATTTTGACCGACACGACGCCCAAAATGGTGTAAGAGGCTCTGGGTAAGAATGCTCACCAATTAATCATTCGACATGATTTATAAATATTAACAAACAAAATTATTAGAGTAAGATGGATGCGAGATAATTGGTTCTGGAAATATTTCCGAGACTATTTTCCGGTGGAACTGATAAAAACCGCCGAGCTCCCACCGAACAAAAACTATCTTCTTGCTTGTTATCCCCATGGAGTCATAGGGTAACTTTAACATGTTTTCATTTGTTCTCCATTTTTTATTTTTAACTCTTCACTCTTAGCGTTGGAGTGTTTACAAATATGGGTGTTGATATTTCCAAATGGAATCAGTTATTTCCAAAGGTCCGTCCGCTGTTAGCAACTCTGTCACTGCATTTTCACTCACCTGTCTGGCGGCATGTTGTGAAATCCTGGGGTCTCATCTCAGCTAACAGGACGTCCCTCACAAACAATCTCACTACGTCGAATGATCCGAAAGACGCATTGAATGCTGATGGATATAGATCAAGTGCTGTTGCCGTGGTGGTTGGTGGAGCACAGGAGGCACTGGACTCCAGACCTGGAAAGTATATATTGACGATAAAAAACCGCAAAGGATTTATTAAATTAGCCATGAGAACTGGGTAACGAATGCGTTTAGCATGCCAAATGTGATTGCTTAAAAAAAAATGTTTCAATGTTTTTCAGAGCTGCCATTGTTCCTGTATTTTCATTTGGGGAGGTTGATGTCTTCAATCAAGTCGACAATCCACCAGAGTCATTAATCCGGAAAACACAAGTTCTTGTCAAGAAATTGACTGGCGTGTCCTTCCTGCTGATCATTGGAAGGGGATTCTTCCAATACAACTATGGGGTTCTGCCTCACCGCAGACGGATAGTTCAAGTTGGTAAGTCGGCTTTTGTTTTTTTATTTTTCAAATAAATAAAAACATTCGAATTTCAACAGTTGGCGCACCTATTGACGTGATGCAATCTGATGATCCAAAGGAAGAGGAAGTCAATAAGTTGCACCAAAAATTCATTGAAGAGTTAAATAAGCTCTTCGAGACTTACAAATCTAAATATATAAAGGATGCGAAGAATGTCAGTTTAGAGATGAAGTAGTCATAAGTCCATTTACCAAATTATCTAAAAAATAAATGTGATTTTTTGTTTTGCAAAATGTTTACAAAAGCTATTTTACTTTAAAGTATTGTGTCGTGGGCCGTTGACTTATTTTTTTTAAGAGAAACTTAAGCTTCTGGGCCGAAAAAGATTTTTTCTGGTGCCTGACTTTAAATTTAAATGTGTTGTGTTAGCTTTAATCTACGAAGTTTAACTATTTTATAACGATAGTTTGACTGTGAAAGGTCTCCAGATTATTTCCCGAATTTGAACCTCGTTGACAAATGACCAGAAACGTGAAAGTTTTTTTTTGTCGAAAACAATAATGCTCCCGGTGGACATATGAGCGATACATGCGACTGAATATTTTATCTCACATAATGCTCATATGACTGATGAATTCGACGTAAATACTTACAAATATACATATTTAATTCAGGAATATTTAAGGGAGTCCTATATCACCCTTCTCTTAGGTCTTACAATGAGTTGTTTAAGGCTTGCAAAATTTATTCCAAAACTATTACCGCCGGCAAGCTTGAATGTTTTGACAACATAGCAATTTAGCATCTTAACTTCAGGAAGATTTTGAATTTCGATTCGCCCCAAAAACAGTTTTTAGACAAGTCGGTTGATAATAGTCCTTGTACCTTTTTTCCCACCTTAAGCCAATGGACATTGTTGTAAAGATATAATAGAGTTTTTCATACTATTGGGTTGGCAATTAAGTAATTGCGGATTTCACTCATAGTTGGCTCATAGTTGGCTTTAGTTGAATTTTTAGGTTTGCTGACGTAATCGAAATGTCAAACACATTTTGTTATTTGATAGTTGGTACTTCAACTGTCAATCAGTAAAAAAAAAATGTTGATCGGTTGTATAGTTTTTGTTTGGCGTCTGTTGAAAAATGGAAAATCAAAACTAACATTTACGTCATATTTTGCTTTTTTATTTCCGGAAAGGAAAGAACGCATCGCAAGCTCACAAAAAGTTATGTGCTGTTTATGGTGACGAAGCTTTAAAAGATTCGGCAAATTGGTTTGCCAAATCTCCAACAACATCAAAAGCTGATATTCAACAAAAGAAAGTTATGTTATCAGTTTGGTAGGATTACAAAGGAATTGTCTACTTTGAACTTTTACCACCCAACCGAAGGATCAATTCAGATGTCTACATTGAACAACTAACAAAATTTAACAATGCAGTTGAAGAAAAGCGGCCCGAATTGACAAATCGAAAAGGTGTTGTATTCCATCATGACAATGCAAGGCCACACACATCTTTGGTCGCTCGGCAAAAATAATTGGAGTTTGATTGGGATGTTTTGCCACATCCACCATGATCTTGCACCATCTGATTACTTTTTATTTCGATCTATGCAAAATTCCTTGAATTGTAAAAATTCCAATAATAACGATGATGTCAAATCGTACCTGGTTCAGTTTTTGCTGATAAAAACCAGAAGTTTTATGAACGTGAAATTATGTTGTCGCCCCAAAGATGGCAAAAGGTCATTGCTCAAAATGGGCAATACGTTACAGAATAAAGTTATTTCGTTCCATGAAAAAATTGTCTTTTATTTTCCAAAAAAATCCGTAATTATCATGCTTACTTGCCAACCTGATAAATAGTTATTCTGTTTTGCGTCAAAATACTGAAGTTATATCACTAAAGACAGTTTTGCTTTCGGTAATCATACAAACTCTTTCTAGGTGCTTAAGAGGCAGATGATAGTGAGAATAGTTTCTTAGCTTTTTTGAAAGTGTTAAAGATGTTTTTGAACATCAGTTTTGACAGTGATTCAAGTGAAAATTTAAAAAAAGTATTCATAATCTAAGAACCCAAAGAAAGTGATGACGGGATAAATCAAATCCATTGTTGTCCTGTCTAAAAAGTTGAAAGGTGCAGGAAACAAACATTTCCATTTGCCTATTGTTCGCACACTTAGTATACGATTTTTAACTTCCCGTCTGGAAGTCCTTGTAATAGGTCCAAAATTCGGAATTCAATTTTTTTACATATCTCCTTTCGAGGTCTCAGGAGTCGGATTATATTAATTTAAGAAAGATGCCATTGTGCGTGTGTACGTTACAAACTTGCAACACTAAACGACGTCAGTTGAACACGGGTAACGAAAAAGCTGACGAATTGGCTAGAAAAGAAGCAGGAAATAGAGACAAAAACTCTGTTAGGAAAATAGGTTAACAGACATTTAATGAGCTATAAACGAGCGGGCAACCCAGCCATTCAAGAATTACTGGGTCAACCTAACAACGTGCAGAACAGCAAAATTAATAAAAGATAAAAGATTAAAAAAGATTAAAAAAGATAAAGAATCGAAACGAGCTCTGAACTCTAGCAAAAGGAAGCTATGGATAATGGTGGGACTGGTAACAGGGCTATTTAGCCCAAATCTCCACTTTCGTGGACTCGGACTAGGAGAAACCTCAAAATGCAAAAGCTTTGAGGAGGTAGTGGAAGATTTGGATGGATGAACTGAACATACTTATCATAGAGATGGTCACTAAACTTGGTTCATGTAAATCTAGAAAAGATCAATTTATTGCTGTCGCACAATTAGCTGCTTAGTTTTTTATAATCATGTTTAGCAATAAAAGTAAAAGTATGATAATAAAAATATTGTTACATGAAATACAAGAAGAATAAAGCTAAAAAAATACTGAGTTCTTTGACTTTTCAAACCACAATAATATCGACAAGCATTGATAATAGAAACATGGCTTGATACGGAGATTCGTATTTCCACTACAATCTTTAAATGTTATCGTGTAAACAGGGTCGATAGAAGAGGCGCGGTTGTCGCTATCTCTCCAACATGAGATTTAACCTCGTATCCAAAATCCATTCATAGAAATTGTAGGAATTGAAGTAACATTATCAAATCAAAGAAAGAAAAGAAAGATTTTTTGTGTCTATTTTTCGGGCTGAATTATTGGAAACTTTACACGAAAGCTAAGAAGTTGTGCTTTTAAAAACAATCTGACAGCTTTTCAATATAAATGATGCGTTTATATATATCGTTTCAAATTAGTATGCAGAAAGTTCGCGCATGTTCTCTCTTTTCGAGTCATTCCACTCAAAACAGAAGAAAAAATCACATATACTATACCCCCATCACCATCATCCTCGCCGTAGCTTTCCATTTTACTTGATAAGTCTTCGCCGGGTCTAATGACAATCATTTCGGTGAAAGTATCCCACCTCTGTTGTCTTCTGTCCTTATAGCTTTATCGCAGGTACTTTTCTACTCCTCGACCGCGATTCTTGAGAATTCTTCTTCAGCTAATTGCTGGACGGCATCCAGATTAAACTTAGTATTTCTACCCGCCACTCTTGATTTTACAATACCCCATATATACTCAATTTGGTTTGAGTGCGGATACAAAATCGAACATACATGCATACACAGTTTGCGTTCGCTTCTATTGACATCCGAGTAATAGGTTCGTTGCATCCGTAATTCGTACGGTGGTATTTTATGTCAAAAATGTTTAAGTATCTAAAATTGAAAGACTTTACACTAAAATTGACTTGGTTGAGAACATACTAAAACATTTAGATATGTTTAATGATAAGCAATTATTGAAGCACCATTTTACAAAAGAATTAAGGTCATCCTGTAAAGCGCTGCAGTCGGATAGATTGTGGATACAATTAAATATTTTTATATCGTCGGCATAAATTAGACCATTTGAGTTCTTGATCACACTTATAACATCGTTAATGGCTAGAATGAATAAAAGAGGACCATGGTGGCTACCTTGAGGCACACCTGAGGTAGCACTCCACGAAAGATAAAGGGAAACCAAGGGATTTCATTTTAAAAGTAATTAGCTTATGGGAAAGCTTATCAAAGGCCTTACTGAAATCAGTGTACACGCAGTCGACTTGATTTCCTACTTCTAGGGTTTTATTTGTAAATGAAGTAAACTCTAACAAATATGTTACTGTGGATTTGTTTTTAACAAAGCCATGCTGTTTATCAGTTAGGAAAGGCTTACAACTAAAATAAAGGCTGTCGAAAATAATAGCCTCAAAAAGTTTCGGTAAGCAAGATAGCTTAGCTATGGGCCTGTAATTAGTAACATCTCCCCGGAAGCCCTTTTTGTGCACCGGAATTATGAAACCATTTTCCCAAAATTTTGGAAAAATTTTTTGGTTAATAGAGGCTTGAAATAAAAAAGCCAAAGGAGCTGCAAGAGAGCTACAGCAATACTTAAAGATTATTGGAGGTATCCCATCAGGTCCGCAGGTGGTGTCAGTTCCAAGGCGAGCAAGATGGTATTCCACGTCACTAGGAGTTATTGATAGTTGACCCATTGAACTAGGGCAAAAGGTCTCTAGATGAGCGAATTCTTTTGGGTCGGGTATAAAATTATCAGAATCATAGGCGGAACTGAAAAAAGAGGAAAAGAAATTACATATATCATCTAGTTTTTACTTGAGTTATTTAAGTATGAAAGAGTGGAAGTTATCCTTGATGAGATTTTCTCTTACAGTTGATAAATTTCCAAAACAATTTTGGGTTGTTTAGAAGAGATAATCGCATTCGTTCAATATAGTTGTCATAAAGACGACTTGAAAGTGACTGAAATTCCATATGAATGGAAAAGTAGCGATCATGATCTTGAGAATTATTACTTGAAAGGTACTTTTTCCATGTCTTATTCGGTCTATTACGTAGACTTCGTAATTCATGATTGTACCATGGGACAGTTACTACCGAGCCCATTCGTGTTTGTTTAACGGGAACAATTGAAACGAAGCACTCAAACATTTTCACATAAAAGTTACCAACCATTTGGTCAACACTTCCTATGAAGATACTGTTAAAGTTTATCTTAGAAACTAGTTCATTAAGAAGATTAAAATCAGTATTTTTAAAATCAAACTCTAGATCTTTATATTCCACGTCATTCTCAACCCCATTGTCAAAAGATAAAATGAGTTGAAGAGGAGGATGATATGTATCAATTTTTGTCATAGGCAGGGTACTGCGTTTGACAATGCAGTTACTTGCATTAGTGAAAAAGACAAGGTCAAGTAATCTGTCCATGCAGTTTTTTATACAGCTCATTTGCTGTAATCCACACGAGATTAGAGTGTCAAGAAAAATTGACGAATGACGAGATACACTACCAGCTGTAACAAAATAAAGTTCGTCGTCAGAAGGTATCCATTTTAAAAGAGGTAAGTTAAAATCACCTAATAATAAAATTTCGTCAAGAGGGTCGCAATTATCAGATACATAATTGATAGCAGCTGAGACTCCTTCATAAACATTGTTAGAGCTTGTGGGTGGAACATAGACATCAATAAGAAAAAGCATTTTAGATTTGAGTTTAATTTTAACACATATTACATTCAAGCTTTCAACAAAAGGAATCGGAAAGATAGAGCTTTCCAGAGTATTTCGAACCCCAATGATAATACCACCCCCGACGGGGTCAGCAATGTTTGAAGATCTATCTTTTCGATACACTTCAAACTCCGATGAAAATAGCCACGTTTCAGTTAATGCGATGACGTCATGATCACAGTTATGGGACCATAGAAACAAACTACGAGACTTTGTACGTAATCCCCTTACATTTTGATAGTAAAGGGATAAACGCTCAAGCTTATTGGAAGGGGTGATTATCTTTCCCGCTTTAGGAACAAATTCGCGGATTGTAGCATCAGCAGGCCAGATCTCATTATTAATAATTTTTGGGAATATGTTTGCTTCAGATGTGAGTTTGGTCATGGTAGTCACCAGACTTTGGTCCAGATATTGAATACGCCATCGACAAATGAATTTGATCCATCCTCTTTCAATAGGCTTTTTTAATCCTTCCGTACTTCCATCAGTCCAGGACATATGCCTTGTTTAGGAGCTATGTACATCGTATATGACCCATCTATATAAATAACTTATAATCTACTTTCCTGATTTGCCGGATATACTTGAGTTTGAATGTCCGTCTTTTCACAGACAATTCTTCTTTTGTCTTCCGTCTTGCGAAAGCCGAAGCCTTTGGTTTTCAGAACTCTCCAAAGTTATGTCTTGCTTATGCTTATTTCAAGTTCATTGTAGATTTTTTGTTTCAGGCTCCTTTTTTGTCAAATTGGTGGAAGGAGTAAATTATCCTCCTTATTGTCCAACTCAATGATCAAGTGCCGATGGGGAATTTGGCGTGGCAAGTATTTCCATGCTCACTCTGAGCAGTTTTCCAGTGTGTTGTCCGACTTGTCTGTTTTGCTACCCGTGTCTATTAAATTGCCCCCCAACTTCACCTACCTTGTTCTGCGGGTAATCCGTCTGATCTTGCCTTTTTGGTTATAAATGATTCAAGTTTGATTTTTCAACGAGTCACCCTTAGTGAACACTAAGGTTGCCTGGCGTGGAAAAAGGACAATTTTATGTTGATCTTAAACATGCTAAATGCGTTAATTAACGAAGGGACTAAAAACCAACCTGGGAGACTTCTTTGAACTTGGACTGCATTACGACTAGAGAAGACGTTGTGCAACTTTTTTCGGAACAAATTGTTACTGCTGTTAGCAATAATATTTCTAAAGCTCATAAGACTGCTTCATATGCCTTATGTCTAGGTTCTCGATCTTTTAAAATCGATCCAAAGTGAAATAAGGTGTACTATTAACACTCTACTTTTATCGATAGCGTTTTAAATTGTTTACAAGTAAGAACCAAGTGAAATTGCCGTGTGTCACAATTCGAGTTTATCGATTTGCATGTTGTTTCAAATCGATTATGTCTATTCGATGTGAAATAGTGCAAAATAGTAGATGCAAGTGACAAGTACAAAAATACGAACCATGAGGCAATATTTATTGCTTTCATGAAGATATATAAGGACCTTGTGAGATGATTCATAAAAGGTTGTCGCGGATGCTTGGAACGAGTTCAAAAATGAATTTTGGAAGAAAACGTAAGGCTGCGGCAAGCTGAAACATTCCAGGACAAAAACTCTTTTTGAGGTGTGGCTCAATAGCTGGATGCATTATGAAGGCACTTTTGTAAAGATGATAGTATGAAATGAACCTATATTCAATTACAAAAATCAAAAGGTGTTTAACTCTTAGTTTTCGAAACATACTCACTTTCAGAGGGACTGAAAATATCTCTTAGACTTCGCTCCTGCATTTTAATTTCTGGAAGTTCGTAACACCGGCGCAACTATTAAAGTACTCATAGACAAATTCATATTAAAAGTATTATTTAAACATTTGAACCTTAAGAAAGAAACACTCAAAACACTGCACAATGTCCAAATGAAAGATGTCAGCTATTTTTTCAATTTCGTAGAAGTGATTTCGAAAAAAAATCGAAGTTTGAAAAGCGGCCAAAATTCAGAATACCACAAGAAACTGGCAAAGGTATTGCCAAAAGGCATATCGCCTGGAATACTCGAACATCGTAACAGTGATAAGAATGTGAAACTAGGCCGCCTAGATAAAGGCTCGACGCCTTTTTGGATTAAAATAAAAATAATCAAAGACAAGCATAAAGATGTACATGTCTAAGAACTTATGAATACTTACTTTACAGCTGAAAATTTTGCAAAAAAATATTTCTCAGCATTTAGAAGACGTTTAAACCAATGCTCTCGTAGAGGATACTGTGCGCACTTTCAATCTTTCTGATCTATGAAACCCCCCTTACGAAATTATTACAGAAGACGATGTACATTTTTTCCTATACAGTATTCGTCAGACTGAGGGCATTAATAAAATAATAAATACTTATTTCAAAAACAAACCGAAAGTAGAAATAATCTTTTTAACTTTAATAAAATGCATGTCTTAAAGTTCAGTGTTAACCGAGAAGCGTATGTAGCTCCGTAGTATAAGGTATAAGGTCTACCCAAATGCAATGAGTATGGTTTCGCATCAAGTTCTGAGAATTTGCAATATAATTAAACGACAGTGTACATTAGAGGGAAATTAACCGGATGTCCTTACTAGACATCGAAAAAGCATTCATAATATGTTGAACTAAGATTAAACCTCCATTTCCTTGTAAAATCGTTTTGAGTTTTGTCTCGAACCGTTGTTATAAAGTGCATGTTAAAAGTTGCAGGACATCCTCAAGACTCAATCCTTGGACCAGTCTTAAGTGATATATACACATTTAATTTTCCTACTTTTCCTAATTTCCTAACTGTGAAACATCAATATAATATACACTGACGACACGGACATTTTGTCTTCGCATGAGTTAAGTCTCAACATTGAGACGAACTTAATGAATACGTTATGTATTTCTAGGTGCTAAATGCAGAGATCAAGATGTGGCATTATCTTTCTTAACATCACTCTATCCTTGACTTGAATCATAAGGTTCACTTCGCCCGTTCAAGTGTAGACAGATGACTCACCTACATTCTAGACATGAAACGCGGTTCGGAAGATTGTCCCCGTTTCAGCAGGGCGGTATCAACTCGCGGTATGGCAGATTCAATTCAATTCAATTCAATTCAATTCAATTCAATTTATTTAACATAAAGATAAGTACAATAAGACAGGGTCTTTTATAGTACAAACAGTATTATGAGTTCAAGTGATAAAGAAAATCCATAAAATGAAAAATACATAAAAAGAAAATAAATACATAATAGCAAAACGGATTGTTCGAGAAAAAAATCAAAAAAATTAAAAAGTAAAAAGTTATTTACAACAATTAGCAAAAATTTCATTTAGAAAAAAGCAGGATAGCAAACTATATTATATTTTATTATATCATTGCAACAAAGAAAAGTAATTTAAAATACTCTTTTTGAACTGAAAATCGATCATTATTCCTTTGATATGTGTAGGTAAAGAATTCCAAAGTCTGGCTGAGTGGATAAAAAACAAACGCGACGAAATTATTTTTTTAAAAGGAGGGATGTTGATGTTACGCGTTCTTTGAGACCGGGAAAAGTTCAATTTAGTGAAAAGATATTCAGGCTTCCTACTAACGATGATTCTATGCAGAAAGATTCAATTACGAGCATTTAAATAATGCTGTAACGAGCAGCCCAAAACATTCTTTGATAGAACAGATATTCGATCGAATCTCTTAAGCCCATAAATGTATCTGACCGTGTCATTGAAGGCAACCCGAAGTTTGTGCTGTGATAATGAGTCAAGATTACAGTAGACCACCTCAGCGTATGTTATAAGAGGAACAATTAGAGTTAAAACCAATCGTCGACGAGTTTCCATAGGAGTGAAGGCAGCAGTGTGCCATAGTTTTCTGAGGCATCCATATATGCGACCAACAACAAAATTAATGTGGTCATGACACGTAAACTTGTGGTTGATAACAAACCCTAAGCTGGTTACTTTATCAACAAACGAAAGTTTAGTGTTGTGTAAAAAAATATCAGCTAAAATTGTTGGGTCAAGAGACCTTTTAAAGATCGGTATAACGTGCGATTTTGCAGAGTTTATGCGAAGTCCATTGTCGATTGCCCACCGATAAATAGCCAATAAGTCTGCATTTAAGTCCACGGCAAGTTCACTTAAACTGTCAATAGGTCTGGACAAAGAAAACTGAACATTATCGGCATAGAGATGTAATACAACATGTTTACAGACAGATGGCAGGTCATTGATGAACATACAAAATAGTATGAGACCGAGTATAGATCCTTGAGGAACTCCGCATAACACACGTTTTAACTCCGAAGATCTGTTCCCAACCACAACTTTCTGAAACCGATTATGGAGAAAACTACGTACAAGTTTTATTGCACTGTCACTAAAATTGAAAAAGTGTCGAAGTTTGAAGCAGAGCAGTTCATGGTTAACTGAAATAAAAAGAATTAAAATAGGCGAAGTATTGCAGTTGTTATAAATTTTCCTCAGTGATCTCAATAAACTTTATGTGTTGTTATCAGCAGAAGATCCATGCACTGTGGTGTTAGAGCTTTCAGCGTCATCAGCATGTAAAGTGGCAGCAAAGCACTCCATCGAGTTGACAGCAAAAGCTTCTGCGCTCGTTTGGCGCCGTACATATACAATTCCACGTGAAGTGAAAACTGATGCAATTTTCTTCTTCTTCTTCAGCACCAAAGCAAGCTTAAGTACATCGTGCTTAGTCAGAGCTTCGTGTAGGTAATTTGAAACGTCAGAATTAATTCCTACATCATGTAAACAAAGCTGAGAACGTTTTTTCTTGCAATGAGTGGAGACAGATTTGAGAATAAAGTTTTTATCAAACGCAGAATTGAACTTTATCATAAAAGGCGCGTTATCAACATTCCCTTTAGATCGCGTTCGATAAATGTTTTTCAGCTGTGGAGGTTTTATAATTAGCGCATGACATAGGTGATTAAACATCGATTTAAGGTTCTCATCGGGCGAATATGGAATATTGTAAAGAAGTGCATCAGGTCCGATTTTCTTGAATATCCATCTGCCGTCTGAGTTCAGCAACTTCACTCCTTAGCTCATCAACTGTGTAGTGATTTGTTTCCAGTTTCATCAAACGCTCGTCAATCTTGGAAATAGTAGATTTTATTGACGCCACTTCCATGTTGATTGTGTTGAGAATTCTCTTTTCGGATTCGAGCAATGTAGATGTTAATTGTTTAATGATGAACTCACTCTGAATATTGCACTGATAATCCATATTTTCCAATAAATTGTTACTTTTTGGAGTTGTTGATTTAGGGGCCAATTGAACATGGGAAGCGGGGCGAGGGGATTGCGGTTTACCGCGCACATTTGACCGAGTTGACATTGAGGCCATTTGATAATTTGTTAATTTGGAATTACGATTTATTATTTGAAATCGAAAATTTTAAGCAATAAAATTAAAGTTTAGAATTTTCGAAAGTTAGAATTTATCCACAACGCTAAACAGATTAGATTTAACAATAAATTGAGATAAATATGAGAAACACTTCAGGAGCGAAAAAAGTACGTCTACTCAACAACTGTCATTCTTGACACTGATGTGCAAAAAAGCACCAGAAACAGTTTTGTTGAATTTCTTTAAAGTCAAGTTTCTCTCCTGGGAAAAAGTTAAACTCCTTTTTATGTTTTGGTTTAATGAAAACGCCTTGGCTGGCTTGCATAAAGTTTGTTTTCCTCAGGGTAGGTAGGAATGATAAATGTGTGAAAATATATATGCGCGAGTATATACATATATATTTATTTTATATATATATTCATACATTTAAAACCATACATATATATATATTTATTTATATATATATGATTAGCTTAAGGTATCTTAAGTTATTTTAACGTAGTTTTAAGATTTAATTACAAGCTGCAATACGTCCAGTCACTAAGATTTTTACACAAATTTTCTTAGTTAAATAATTGTTAATATAATAAAAGTATTAGGATTAGCTTAAGATATATGAACTAGCTTAAGCGTTTTTGTTTAGTGTTAAAGTAATTCAGATTCAAAAATAAAAATTCATATAAACTGAAAAACTAATTGTTTCATAAGGCAAATGTCGATTTGATCTGGAATAAAATACAAAATCTTTCTGAATCATTCAAAATCAGATGTGACATTCCGTATAATCGCTTAGTGAATGAACTTAACACTCAATAACCTACATTAACGCGAATCGTTTAAATAGGCATTTTATAACTAGAATTCTTGTATCTGTAGATATATTCGTATTAATATACATTCGTGTATTTATCTCATTTTTCATAATATTTAATTTATTTATTTATTTTAAAAAATTATTTTTAATTCGTGTATTTATCTCATTTTTCAAAATATTTAATTTGTTTATTTATTTTTAAATATTTAATTGTTGGGATTTCTTTATGTTGTTTGCACAAAATTATATCGGTATTAAAACTTAAAATCCATCAAAAAGGTTGAAAATTTCCTTCTTAGTATAAAGATTATTTACTTAATCAAATGTCTATGAGAATAATATAAATTGTGCAACATCATCATGCCATTTTAAACATATCTATTTGTCTTTCTAATAACTTATAGTTAGGTTCAATTAATAAAAAAAATGTCTACACAATGTGATCAAATGTCAGATGTTTGTCGAGTTGCACCTCAAGGTGTTTTTTGTGATTTTCTCTCTATTTTGGTAGAAAAGTAAAACCTCTTATTTTGATGAGTGAAATCCCTGTTCTTAGCACCTTCTGTAGACTGTGCAAAAATAGGGTTCTGTTCTTCATCATCCGCATATTTTTTTCTCCTCAAATTTTCAAATCAATTATTGGTATACTTATGCTCACAAATAAGTAGACATACAATTTCATCGCGTTGTTTTGTGTGATTCACCAAAAAAAGGATGATTTTTCTTATTTCTAAAAGACTCTTAGTTGGAACTTCTAAGCATATGCAATACATCAACGAAAACTTTTTACTCCCAATAAATGCACGGAATACACATTTGACTAGCTTCATCAGTTCAGTGCATCGGTTCAAACGAAAAACGAATACGTAAAAAAAAACAAACCCATTGACCTTTGCAACTATTATCCATTAAGATACGAACACATACTTCATTCATTCTTCAGACACTTCAATGAATTTATTTTAAAATTTCAATGTATCCAAAAGGGCTATAAAAAAGCAAAATAAAACCCTATAGCCCACAAATCTGATAGTCCCAATCCAACACATAATAACCCGTATTTTATTGACCTTTAACATATTTGCACTCGTGGGAGTATTTTCGATTTACCTTCGTCGCGTCGCGTCCATTCAAATGTGGATCCCTGAGCCGTCTGCAAAGAAGCACCATGCAGCGACTAATGTCGCTTATTCTAAATGTCAGAAACTTCAACCTAAACCACGACTAACAATTGAACGTCTAGTAGGTCCATGGCTTCCCATTGTAATAACGCATTTTACAAACGTGAGTATAAAAAGACCAAATAGGCTTCAATTAAATTACAGTCTTTGATCTCTTCTTTTCGCCAGAGGTAGTTCGTCGAAGTCATACACTGGGAACAAAAATTGCTGTGAAAATGCAAATCCAGGTGCTGTTTAGTTATTTTTTGTAAATCGTGATTAAAAAGAGTGATCAAGATAACTTCGTGACACGAGAGGAAGGACTTTTGTGTGAAGTAGCTTGAAGTTTGTTTGTGTGCTCTTTTGAACTTGTAACCATATTTATATTAAATAAGACGGACAAAATCCAAGGTGTAACTAAGCTCTGTTGTTAACTGATATCAAAGTTTCTAGCAATAATCCGAAATTTTTTATTATTTTTTTTTTTTTGCGTTAACATATCTTTATTATGAGTGTAATTTGGCTTGCAAACGTTTTTTGTTCCAATTACAAGTGATCCAAATTTTAAACAACATTTCACAGAGTGCAGTATGGTGGAGTGAACGTTCGGATTATTCTACATCACTCGGCTCACACACTTTCATCGTACTGCGTATGTCCCTATTTCATGACGGTTGGCGATTCTCTTCTTATCAATTGAAAGTAGTCAGTTGCCTCCCAGAACTTGAATATTATAAACACTGTGGGACTGGATTTAGGTCAAATCATAGTTTTTACGAATTACTGTAAGCCTCCACGAGCACTCGGACGGACTGCTTTGCTATCCATCCATCCGTCTGTCATATGGTTTTATCTCTCGAACAGTTATAAGAAGAGTCTTGCAATTATACAGAATATGTACTACACCAAATAATCAAAAATAATATCGTATTAAAAAGTGTTTTAAAAATCGAAACTGAGTTTAACTCCGTCACTGGCTTGCACTTGGCCGATTTTGAAACAAGTTTATATCGTGTTAAAGCTTTTATTTAAAATATTTTCATATATTTACATATAATATATATTTATACGTATAGACTTATATAATAAGATCCAATATCGTTTCAAGTAGTATAAATTTAATTATTTAATATAAATGGGTTGCTATAAGTAACAACAAAAAAGCTAACAATATAAAGCACAGTTATTAAACAGATAATAATAATAATGATAATAATTTGAAATAATTAAACTTAATTATTTGAAAATAAGTAGGAAAAAAGGAATGACAGTGTGAAAAATTAATCAAGAAAAAAAATGAATAGACATGAAATGGAAAAGAAAACTAAATGGAAAGTAAGACAGAAACTTTATGTCCCTAAGTACTTCCCTGAGCTTTTTCCCAAATAACGTGAAAAGTAATGGAACAAAATGCAGACATCAAATAGAAATAGAGGGGATTCTAAAGGTAGGGTGGCTGACGTGTTTGTAAAACATTATTCAACAAAGTTAATATTCTGAACTTGAAAAGATTTTCAAAATGAACACCATAAAATGACTTCGAAAATTAGGCAATGTGGTCGTATTTTCGTAATCCAAACTTTACTATGTTATTATTAGAATTATTCAGTTTACGTATGTGGTCAAAATCACAATTGTTATAGAGTTTACAACCATAGAGCAGGATAGGGATAATTTACGTTTCGGCCAAGATAATGCGTGTTTTCAAGGGTATTCTTTTATGAGTGTTTCACAGCAAACGAAGCCTTCATAAACCCTCTCATTTGGTAATCTTAAATGGCAACTCGATATGCTAATTATTTAAGCATATTTTGGGAAAGTCTGACATGTCGATTAACTTTCTTGAGAATGCTAAGCACTTGGATTTAAGTGGGTTTAGGCAAAGTGAATATTAGCCGATTGGCTTCTCGATTTTGAACTCTATCAATCAGGCTACAATTGATCCTTTGAGCGCCTGCACAGATATATGAACTATGCTCAAGTTTGCGGCGTATGTATGTAGCTTTATAAATAGAAGCCAAAGCAGGGTTACATCGTACTGAGCTTAGCGAAATAGGTTTTGTTTGGTGTTGGTATTGAAGAACATACCGAGAACAGAGATTTTTATATATGTTGTTGTGCTACGAGTATAGACACAGAATACAAGATTAGAAAAAAACGAACAAATTAACATTGATTTTATTGTAAAGAAATTCATTAAAAATTGTAATTTCTTTTCAACTAAAATATAATAACCACACAATAACAATTGCATAACAAAATAAAAAAACTGAAATTAAGGAAAAATTTACAATTCAAAATCCTTATTTGGTTGCTATTTGATAACAATTTAATATATTTTAACAGATTTCTTTTAAAAGTCCAAACTTATGTGTTCTAGAATCCATGCAAAGTTTGCTGTCTGAATGCAGAGTAACTCATAAAACTAGGTATATAAATAAATAATTTGGCACATAACCGTGTTACGTACGATCCTTCGTTTTACATTAAAACATATTGAACTCTATAGCATCCATCGTACGGGCGTATAGTGATTGCATGAAAAGTATTATTGGCCAAAATTCAATGTGGGATTGATGTCAGTATTATAAAAGTTTATCGCACAAATCGTCAAAACATGCGAAACCATTTGCAATTCCTTGGTTAAATGTGGCTCAATTTTTCTCTTTTCTCTTTTATATTGTTAAGTGTCAATTGCAGAGATTTGTTTATCCTTTAACTATATAAATATTCCCTTAAAAATAACTTGTCAGCGACCTATACGAAGAAAAGAGAATCATCAGCTAACAGCGATCTGATGCAACTTTGAATCGCGGCTTGTATGTCATTAATTGCAATAAAATAGTTAAGACCCCGAGATTCTACCCTGTGGTACTCCAAATTTACATATGTGTAAGTTTTACTATAAGATTAATCCTTATCTATTTTATTCTGTTGCGTTCGGTCGTTCGGCCTTGAATATTTATAGTTTCTTTTAAATTTCGAGGGAAAACACCTTGTCTGAGTTATAAATGGTTCTACTTAATCAATTTATGAAATTTATAATTAATCAAACGTTAACATTTGAAACAACCTTCTTAGTATTAAATTGTTTGCAAATTTAGCTCAACAATCTTACTTTCACCTGAAAGAGTCAGAGGGCTATTCCACATTTCAGTCAGATATGAAATCAAATCACCAGTGGACCTTTTGTTTTTTTAAAAACCATATGGAGTTTTCTTGATTCGAGATATTTCATAAGCTGTCGATTTATAAGCGTTTCCGTGACCTTGGTAATCGCTCGATTTTTGAAGGGAACAAGATTCGCCTTACCCAAGGACGGGCTGGGTGAACTTTACTTAAAGTTAGAAAGAGACCAAACGAAAAGGAAGGATAAAAATGTTGATGCCATAGTTTTGCCAGAGTGTAAGAAAACCTCTTCAAAATAATGAGGGAATTCCATTACGATGAATTTGTGAATATCCAGTTCTTTGAATATGTATACTTGAACATATTTATTTTTTTATTATTCTTTCTTTTAATTTAATATTCCATTCACCTCTTGTCAAGGATAATTGAATTTTCAAAGCAAAACTTTGAATGTGTAAATTCGATATGTATTATTTGTGAATTTCTTTTGCCCAAGTAGTCAGTCAAATCCCTATCACCTAACACCTTTCCGAAATCTACTCTTTCGACTCTCTTCACCTCATATTTTGTACCCTAATGATGTTTATTATTTGTGTATGCGATATTTCAATTGAATATTTGACTGAATTTTAATGTCCAATTTACAAGTTCTCATAACTCTGTTTATAATTTTTTTTTTAAGGTCTTGCTTTTGGTTGTGAGTTTGATTTCGTTCGTGCGTTGTGGCGTCTTACCATATGCTTACGGTCATGCCGGATTGCCTGCTGCACCTGGACCATTACCAGCGTATTCTTATGCACATGGACCAGCGCCGGGACCATACATCGCACCGGGTAAACTTATCAATACATTAAAAAAAAAACCTTATCATGATGCTTATCATTCTTTTGCAATAGCTCCAAAAGTTGTAGCTCCTGAACCCTATGATGTCAATCCGAAATATACTTTCTCATATGCCATACAAGATGGATACACTGGCGACTCGAAAAGTCAGCACGAAACGCGTCATGGTGATGTTGTAAAAGGCAGCTACTCTTTGGTCGATCCCGATGGAACAAAGCGCACGGTTGACTACACAGCAGATCCCCATAATGGATTCAATGCTGTTGTACGCAAGGAACCACTATTTGCCAAAGCTATACCTCACATCGCCCCAGCTCCTCCTCCAGTGCCACTGCCAAGTGCGCCATTACCTCATTTCCCTGCTGCACACTCGGCGCCAATACCTTATGCACCGGCATATCCCGCAGCACTCAAGGCTGCCCTCGCAGCTGGACACTATTATCGCCGTTAGAATTTTATTTATATTTGAAATGTATTCCTAATTCGTTCGAAAACAGTGAGAGTAAAACGGTGCGTTATTATTGTTGTATATTTTTTGGGATTGCTTCTATTTTTTTCAAATAAAAATACATATAAATATCAGAATAAACACAAAAAAACTCGTATGGACAACTTTATTTCTTTAGTTAGTACAAGCAACTTACTCCGCTATCGCACGCATGCATTTTTCTAATATCGTCGAGAAACGATTACAAGATTGACAAATTATTAAAACCCAACGGCAATACTTACAATAAAGTACTATACCGGTTTTTAAAGCCAGAAACCTGTTTTTTAATCCTAAATTTAAATTAAATTATTTATGTATATTGGAAAACTAAAAGTAAATAATCTTTAATCTAAATTCAATTATAGGGTAACGAATCCAAATAAATAATAAATTTTAATTATATCTACTCATATTTTTGCGCCCTCAAGTTTCTGTCGCCCTAGGCCCGCGCATCATGTAAATCGAGCACTGGTTGACAGGCCTTCGGATGCACATCAGCTGCATTTTTCTGGGATAAATACGGATTCTCCAATTCTGACGTGAGTTTAAACTCTTCTGGCGGCTTTCAACGGTGAAAGTGAGCTCGCATATCTGATGAAGTCCTCTGAATAGACGCAAACATTTTTGCCTGGATTGGACGTCAGAATGTGTTGAAAAATGAGAGAATATATCATTTTTATTTGTGTCATTGGTTACGCTAATTTTGTTCATTTCCTGAGCCAAGTCAAATTCAAATGCATTTTCAATATCCAGGAATCATGCGACTGTAACCGGGTGATTGTTTCACACCATTGTCGCGTTGTGCTCTTAACCGAATCCAAATTGAATGTCCCAGTCCCTTGAATATCGCTCTGATATTACGTTGCAGATATTTTTTTTGTGCATTATCGTAATCTCGAGGCTGATTATATTGCTCATTTAAAGAGAGTCTACCTAAACTATAGCCCACTTGGGTTAAGACACGTTCCAGTCTTGCTGTATTTTAGTTCCAATTATCCCTAACCGCTGGTACTTCACCAAATATGAAAGTGAATAAATGTTTTATCGTCTTTTTAATGACAACTGCAACACATTTTCCGCTTCTCTCTACTCTATTTTTGCGATAACACATATGCGTGTACATATATTATACATTTAAATAATTTTCACAGTGTTACATATACTAGGCTATGAAAGAGAGGAACCCACTCGTTGAAATTTGAGTGGAAGGAAATCACTCATGTTAGGGTGGTACGAGTGAGGTCGATAAACAGCCATCGTTTGATTTTTTTTTATTGCAAATAGTTTCTCTCTCACTGCATTGCCAACTTATTAGTTTCACTTTTTCATGTCATGGATTTTTCATTAGCCAGCTCCACTTCGCTGGATTTGTAAGAATACAATTCCCGAATAAAATCTTAGCACAAAAATTAATTAGGCAATTCTTTTCAATTTCAAGCCTACACACTACCCAACAACCACCAACTGAAAGAGACTTATTGGTTCACTGCTGATCTGATCCGAATAACCCAAATCAAAACTGAAGAGCACATCAAATTTAAATCCAATGGTTTAACCAACAATTTTTCCTTGCGTAGATCAAAATTAGGTTATAAACATTATTAATAAATCAAATAAGCATTTACTATCACAATCAATTAGTACCAAGGACAAACATATTAAAATTATTTAGGGACTAGATTTATGAAAAATAATTTCAGGTTCAAACAAAAAAATATTTACAAAAAACTTTGTATTCAAAAAAACATGTGTTGTGAATAAAATTGCCATGAGCTAAATAATTATAAACTAAATAAATAAAATAAAAATATAATTGACAACACACGGCAGGGATATCTTCAGCAGGTGCTTCCGTCATAAATTCTTCAGTTTTAAAGTTAATAAGGTTTAAGGCATTTACCATTAAATATGTAATTTTTAATATATTTAATAAAATCCATTGCTTGGTATTGCTTGGTTGACTTATGCAGAAAATCAAGCTTGCTTAAGAGAACCACTTATTAAGACGAAAACCGCTAGAATTAAATAAAGAATGTCAATATGACCTTTACTAAAATGTTCGAATTGAAAAAAGATTTACAACAAGGTGGTTGATGGTTGAAGATCAACCATATTTGCAAGATCAGTTGAGAAAATGCTGAAAAGTTTCAACGAATAAGCAACACCTTGTTGTAAATCTTTTTTCAATTCAACCAGAAATCAGAAAATATTCTGTTAACGACCCTTGTTTTTAGGGCATCTTGGGATACCAGGAACAGTCATTTGATACATGAACTGTGATGTGATTACTTATGGGGGTCAGATTCGTTGGAAAATATACAGGTTTTTTAAGGACATTGCCTCAGGACGTGTCTTAGCGCCTTAACGATCTTTTAGAAAGCAACTGAAGTACAAAAATTTCGGAATTGCTTATTCTGTTGAAAAACTGGTAAAATGGCGAAAAAGTAGCGCAAATTTCCTCAAACGCCCTAAAAATGAGGGGATATCGTCCCCATTCCGGTTCGCACAAAGCCATTAGAAATTCCTATTTCTTGCAACTAAAAGAGTTTCATCGAATTCTTACTGAATCAGGTGCGGTTTGGCCTGCTTACACCAAAAAATTTTATATGAGGTTAAAGAACGCAAGGTCTGTTGTTTAGCCAACTAATTTGTGAAAGAGTTGCTGATTTTTACGAATTAGCGTTGTGTGATAAGCAAAGTTCTTAAAGCACAGTACAATGTGCCGTCTGCATTGACCTTACGTGCTATATGAAAAAAATTGTCTGTTTTTGAAGCTGGCCTTGTCTTGTCATCATTTGCTATCATTTGACTGCCTTTACGAAATATATTCGCAGTGGTTAAACGTTAAAAAAGCGTTTGGGAACTGTAAATGTTAAAGACCAATTAGAAGTACGAATAACCTTTTAAATGAAGTAAAGTCATGGCCGACTGGCAATGCGGGAAAACATTGAGTTCCTGAAATAAAGATGATCCATTTTTGTATTGTCCTGCTTGAACAATTGCAGCATAAAGTGGTCTTAAGATAATTCTAGTTCGCCGGTGTTGCAGTTCTTACCCTGAAAATATGGAATGGCCTATCCTCAACTGTATAGAACTGTTTAAAGGTAAACTAGACAGAAAGGTTCGAAAACAGTATCAAGAATCGCAAGACAAACTTTGGAAGGTCTTTCAAGTAACAATGATATTAATTACGTTTGAAATTACCAAGACGTTTATTGATTGTTTATTTAGGTGGATTTTTTGAAGATAACTGTTCAAATGGCTCAATAAACCTTTTATTGATGAAACTGTCAACTATTCATTATGATATTAATTTTTCTGAGAGAATGTACTGTCCGTAAATTTAAGAACGGCGGTGTACATCTTTAAAAATAAAATTCACTTATAAATTATATATTACTTCTTCCGGCCAATAAATTACATAATCGTTTTCTTTACTCTGATTATGAAGCTAATTAAAAAAGAATAATGGATCTACCTTTCGCAGTTAAATGAAGACTGATTAATCAATATGCGCAGTAGAATGTTTGGTTTGCGAAACCCCCTGAAGCATATCCCAGAAAATTCACAGGTTTTGTGTGCGCTGCGGTGAGTTGATAACTAAATATGACGTTTTTGAATCTGACAAGGTTGTTTCAGAAAACCAAGGTCTTATCGAAGTTTCATGCAAAATACACATGATTTGTGAAACAAATAAATTTTTACTCAATCGATTTCATACTCGGGGTGCTTGTGACGTCCGCTCATGATGAATCTTATAGCATAATTATTTTTAAAATTTGTCAACAAATCCTAGCACGCGCAAAACGAATGGTTTTATTAACCTAATAATTTCATTTGTGGTCGTTTGCAGTGAAATAAGGCACTTGGAAGAGGAGCCAAACGGCTTTATTTTTCTTTTGAAGTGGCATTTATGCCCGTGACCAATAAACATTTACTTGGAGGGGAATCTGAATACGGCTTAAGTAGGTTTTGAAACACTCCTCGCATTGACATTATTGGCAAATGTATAATTTTTGATCACGTTGATTTAAAAAAAATTGATTGGATAAATTTGAATCTGAGAACTTTCGACTAATTTTCGAGTCTTCTTCATTCGACGTTTTACGTTGGGATCTTTTTTAACGCGCTATTACTGAACTGGTCGACCAACAGTCTGAACAGTAATGATGGTATCATTGGCTCTGTTTAAAAGGAATATGACTGACAGAAAAGTAATGACGAAATCTTCCACGACACCAATCAACAAATTGCGAATAAAATACTGCAAAGTGAAAGAATGCAAATATGTCTATATCGATTATTCAGCCCAATTCATTCCATGCACAGAGCAATCGAGATCACAATATTTCAATTCATCTTCGAATCCTTCTTCTCGCTCTGAATTAAATGGCAAATGAGTTTAGTAGTAATCCCTGTAATCCCTTGAGAACTTGTAAATTATTTTATATAAAAAAGACTATGTCGATTTTCCCCATTAAATTATTGTAAGATTGTAGGCCAAACCTCGCGGATTTGCACCCTTATTAATCATGACCAAAACAATTTTTGATTTTAAAATGTTTCATAGTTCGCCAATGTTCGATCAGGAAAATAAAAAAAAATGAATACATAAAGGTCAAAACATACTCATTTTCTATTTGTTTGTTTTTTGAGACATTCGAAAGGCAACCAAGAGTTCTAAGGTAGACCCAAGGCTTCATTAAGCCTACATATAGATGATTACGGGCATTAATGTGGGATCTAGACAGTAATTTGGTCCGCTTGAGTAATACAAAAATTTCACATCAAATCCGTTGCATACCAGGGGAACCATATGAGTCCCTTGCTTTTTATTCAGTACTTAGTAAGATGCTCGAAAGAAAAGTGAAGGACTCCAAATCGTAGAAGTTTTTCCATGTTATTGTAGGTGCCAATGTTAGTAACGATAAAATTTCCCTGCTTTTTTACCGTATGAAAAAATCTTGGAAAACGATATATATCAAACAAGCTCGGCCTGAAGAAAATTATGAAATCCAAGCATATGTTGTAAGAATACAAAGAATCATATTTCGTTTGCCTAAGGCGAAAAACAAAGCTGTTGGCTACAGTAACTTCAAAGGGATTACTGTCTTTAATTATCTCGTAGAAATATCAACTTCAAAAAAGGCGCTTTTGTAGAGGCCAAGTTTTTAAACACAAGATTGTGAAATAAACTCAAATCAAATGTTTCCAGAATTCAAATTTTTTAAGATCTTAGGCTTGATTTTAATTTGTGGAAGAAGACGCTTTGAGACTGAAATGATCTCTGAAAGAGAGTGTTCATGGATCGAAAGCTCATTGTAGATTGCATGCATTGCAAGCGTACTTCGCATGCATCTGTAACAGAAAAATTAACCTTTAGCTGCAAGGAAGGCTTAACTTCACATCAGTAATGTGTCTTCTGATGAATCCTGCCGCTATATTATACTAACAGGCGGGCCATTAAGGAAGCGTAATATAGGAAGTATTAATTCTTCTATTCCTGCGGCAATGCCTTGATAAAGTACCTATATCTCGAGTTTCTTGGTTTATTCCTCCATAATGATCACATGCGAAAACTTTTAATGACGTGTTGCTCCAGAAAAACAGAAAATAAAATAAATAAAATTACTCATTTGAAAAGGTAATCGCAATTAGATAAGAAAATCAAATTATATAAAAGACAATAGTTTTAACATGCATAGCAAAAACGATTTATCAGAAGACCTGGCAAGCCCAAGCCCAACAGTTTGTTTAAGGCTCATTCATCGATATTTGTATATTTCAGTTTGGTTTCAACTTCGAAAAAGATCAGGCGGGTAACTGTGCGGTGCTTATTTTAAAAAAAAGTTATAAACAATTATATCAAGTGTCTTCTGATATTCTAATTCATTTTAATATAAATAAGAAAATAAAACTAAAAGATGGTGAGTTCAAACCAACAATTCTTTTTACAAATTTGTGAATCAACTGATCAAGTGTTTATGTGAAAGTATCTTTAACAGTTTCTTGGAGTATGTTCTAGAAACGTCTGCAGATACTTTTTCTTGTTCTCTTTGCACTTTTCTTATCATCCATTTTGACGTTTGTTCAAAAGTGCAATGGAAAAACGATCAAAAATTGATTTGCTGAATACACTTCAATCTGCTGTTTTGACTCAGATACTCAACACACACACTGACATAAAACGCACGTGGCTTTCCATGTGTGTCGCCGGCCGGCTTAAGTTTTCTGGACTCTCCCATCTCTCGTGTTCTCTTTTTTTGTTGGCTTTCATGCCAAGAGACAGCGAGATCAGTCTCTCAAGTATTTCAATTTTTTTACTCATTCGCATTCGTATTCCCAGAAATCCTTTTTTTTTAATTGAATATTGAAGTAAACAATAAACATAACTAAACAAATCTAATGGAGAAATGCGTTTTTGGTTCGTGACTCAATTGTGATGCTGTGAATAGAATGATAAGTGAATAAATTTGTATATTGTATCTTGTTTACAGAGTTGCCGCTTGAATGTTTCGAAAGTTGCTATAAAACGATCATTAGTAGAAATCACAAAGTGGACCTCGCATGGTCGCGAGTTGACAGATTGAGTAGAAACAATAAGATCTTATGTGGTTATATCGAATGTGATCTCTCGCGAGTTAAATACGATTCACAACGTCGCTTTGACTGTGTCGCGTTGACAACTCATTCGCGACGAGCTTTGACATATGTTTTGACAGTCAGCTTTTTGGCAGAAATACCAAAACAAATATCATTACATTTTCTTTCTTTCTTACTCGTTATACGAAATTGCTTTTATTAATAAAGAGTGTTTAACAGATTAAAATAAGAGGAATTCTCCTCGTTGGAATTATCCAGAATACCGTCTTCGGCTTCTATATAATTCGCAGAACACGGTACTCTGAAAATTCATCTCAAAATGCCTCCTTTTCTGTTGAGACGAATTCAGAAACTGCAAGGCACCGGTCACGAAGGCTCTTAAACCTAAGTGTGCAGTCCTCTGGCTGACCTGAAGATTATTTATATACGCATACATTCCTTTTTTTGAGTTTTAAAAAGGAAGTCATCCTCCCGAACAAACTCAATTAATTTTTCTTCAAACGAAATACTCTAAGATCTCTGTAACAAGGAATAAAAAAATTATGTTTACTTACATTTATAATCTTTTTTGTTTTTTTTTTTATGGGCAATTGTGTCTCTATCACTATCCTCGTCAAATGTCAAAGCGAAGCGATCAATTATTTGATCTTCTGCTTCGTATTTTGGTGCTAGGTTACGTGGATCTTACGAGCAATTACGTTTATCAACTCAACGCGACGCAGTCAAAGCGTGTATGTGAATGGAAACACATATTTCCTATGTTTGAACAATTGATCAAATAAATGGCTTCAATTTTAACCATATTATATTAATTATTAATATATTTGTATTTCCGCAACATATTATTTTTAAATAAAATGTTTCGATTATCAGCTGCACGAAACTATCCAGAACATAAGCCGAGCTATCAACATTGATGCTGACCGTAAAATTTACACTGAGTTGTTTGATCTCGTGAGGAAAAACGTTTTAGATGGTCTTAAGGAGAACGAACACTTTAAAAATTTGTCACGTGGCGTAAATTTATGTGGTAAGTACATACATACATTATTTCATTAATATTATTATAAATTCATCATTATGCACAACCACCTCATTTTATTAAAAGCATAAAACGACGTCTCTGGATCATGAAATCGACTAGAATCAGAAACAAAACCTCGGTATATTTTCACTTAAATGCAAAAGAAACTCGACAGGTGATTCATAGCTCTTCAACGCTCTTTTTAATATAGTAGCATTAATATCACTAAACATCATTGTTTCAATATTTGGCAATTTTTTGTATTAAACTCTTCGTAAACCAGTCTTCAAATTTGATTAGCTGGACCAAGAAAATGTTCCAAATAATTATCTATAAAGTGGAGCCAATTTAAAACACCAATTTAACCAAAGATCGTCAAATGGACGAATGTACTTTTGATGGTGACAGTGAAACTGGTAGTAGTGAACCTCATCATAGTTTGAAAGTTTTCAAACCTGGTATTAAATTTGATGTCAGCGAACATCTGTTTCTTGAAAACGTTCGCTTATCAAATACTACAGCACACAATCTTGCTGTAAGACTAACCCGAAAACTACAGTGTTCTTCGGATAAAAGCTCCTCATTGGCCGTTTACCAAAATTAGTTTATTGCTCTGCATGATGCGCACGTTTTTTAAGTTTAAAATTCCTCATGATGAGTACTAGAGCTTACAATTGCGCGTTTCTTTCATTCGACCAAAGTACATCCCATATATACCTAACACTTTTTTTACACGGATTTGAAGTTACAAGGTTAAAAAAAATTGTTTCTTATAAACAAAGACCATTGTCCTGTTAATATGTTAGTATGTATATGACATAAACAAATAGAGAAAAAATGTCAGTTTTTTACACATTTACCGGTAGTTTCAGTTGTTTTTGAGAACAACAATAAATTCACAAACTCAACTGCAAGCATGTCTGATTTCCCAGAACCTATATTTAATTAATCTAATATAAATAATATAAATCACACGAATCAACGCAATTTAAATATTATTTCTTTATTTCTCTCTTTAATTTTTCTATTCTTAGTTTTGGATTAACAGATTTCTTGTTTTTTTGCGTGCACTACTAATTTTAACTTGTATGAATTATAAATTTAAAATTTTAATACTAAATAAAATTGTATATGCATATAAATTTTACAGTTTTCAACACTTTTTTACCCTAAACAAAGTTCTGGAACGCATCCCCCATTTTACTTTCAAAAACGTATATTTTTTTACACGAATTTCTGAGGAACGTATCCACCGTTAAAAAAAAAGCGTTGGGGTGTATAAACGTATCTCTTGTTTTAGAAAACAACATTACTACTACTACATTTCTAAATTTTTTGCACACGATTTATGTACGTCTTCTTGTCGGCGGTTATATCGCGCATTCGGCCCGAATGGGGCTCAGTTTATGCCCTAGGCAAAATCCAGTCACCTGGACTATTATTTTTTTGTTTTTAAATGTTTATGACAAACTTAGTTTTTAGTTATCCAGCAATTTTTCTGTCATGAAATGAAAACGTTTGCCAAGTTACTTTACAATAAAAGATCCTGCGTAATCCGCTTATTTAAAAGCGGTAAATTCTTATATTTCGTCAAATCAAAAGGTTCTCGTCTTTTTGCTTTAACAATATGATATTGTTAACATCTCATAACCAAATGCACGTATTGGTGTTAAAATTGCAATCTTTTTGTGCATTGCGATGTTTGCCATTCTTACTAGTTGAACACTTGTCAAACAATGTGGACAAGTCGGGGGAAATCCGTTTTGTTACAACTGTAATGAATTTCATTGCGGCAGGAGTATTTTTAATGAAAGAGAAGTACCGTAAATAAGCAAAGACTTACACATAAGCTAGTAGGGTATAAACACAACCAAACTGCGTCAGAACGTAGATGAAACTCTTATCCAGCCAAAAACGCTGTATCTTATCGAAGTCACAAAACGTAAGGCTTACTATGAAATCCATCTCTGGTTTAAGCCTGTGCGAGTTAATTTGTTTACAAATTTATTCTTCAAAGGGTAAAAACTATCACGTCAAAGAAAACTCGTGGTACGAATCGAAAAGAGTAGAGGCTTCAATGCGAGGGAGTTGAGACTTCAGTCTTTTGACGCTTTTCCATTTAAAGAAACTTGTGGAAAGTTTAAATTTTTAAGGTATCTGTTCGAATCAATTTGAATAAAATGTTGAACAATCTGCTAAGGAAAGCAAGACATAACAGCCGTCAGCCGTGCGTAGACCAATCAGCTTGAGACCTTCACTGCTGCAAGCACTACACTTCCAGATTGTTCTGTGCCTCCACCTTCAGTTTCAGTGGCAGGGCTTCTCAAATTTCTTGACATTTACAAATTCGATGGCCCACACGATGTAACCTCCATGCTCTTGAACATGCTTTGTTTCTCGCTGCCCAAACTATTGCGTTAACTTTTTATTCTGAACACTTCTTCTGATTCCTTCCAATGAGATGGAAAACAAAATCAAATCGTTTTTTAGTATGAACTACTTTACAATGTCTTATTGGGGATAAATTGAAAAATCGTGTTGTCTTCGAAATTAAAAATCAGATGTATTTAGTTTCAACTGTTCCATGAAACAGATTCATTGCCTAGTTTTTGGTGTACAATTGAGTTGCGATATTTAAGAACAAGTTTTTTTTGTACGGAGACTCTCCTTTATTTAATAACTAAATCATTTTTACATACCGGCAATAGCAGTACACAGTCTGTGAAAATTGCATGTGTCTACCTTTAACATTTGAGGGGGTACAGCCTTGTGACAGATAAACAGTCAGCGTAGGCTTAGTAATAGGATTCCGATACCATAAAAACACGTTCCGTCTGCTTCCTTTGGGTGCAGAACTTCCATTATATAAGGACAAATACCACTAGGCATTATCAATGAAAAGCAGTAGCGTCACAAAATTCGAAATACTTCCTATTCTTGTGGGTGTCAAGTCAATAGAATATTAGTTAGAATGACCATATACCCGTCTATAAAGTTGATGCTCGCTTCAAACTGGAATAAAGCTCCCCCATTTGGTGCTCCGAATACCAACGCACTCCTACTATAAGCAGGAATCAATATTGAGCGATACAATTTAAAGGAGATTTCTCCTTCTAATGCCAAATCAATGCAATTTGCTGACCATTTTGGCAACGTCTCTAGTCTGTCTGTATTACGCTTTTAACACTTTTTCTTCAAATACCTCATTTTTACCACTGAGTCCACTTTCGAACATACCATTAAGTACAGTTAGCCACACAAACTGTGTTTACGACCCATTACAAACTGCAACAATTCAAAAACAATAGGAATACGTACCTCGCTCTTCTGTGACTGTTGGGATTCATATTTTGTAGTGTTCTTGGGTTGTTGACACAAAAGCTTGTTTTCATAATATCCCACAGAAAAAGCAGGCTAGCCAATCCAAATCACAGCTTTTTAAGATGAGGCGCTCCGAAAAGTATTGCCTCCAAGCAGCCATCGATGGTATATAATTTGTTCAATTCATCAAGTCATGGAAACAAAATCGTTCAATACCGGTTGTCACTTTGACCGTCAACACCTTAGCCCTGCGTATTCTGGAATGTCTTCGAAAACGCCTCACCTCACTGAACGACCTCAGAATCCAAGGGTCAGTTCATCTATAACTCCATCAAAGAAATTCACCTTCACTCATTAACTAATTTGAAGTCTAGTTCTAAAGTTTAGTAATGAAATTAACTACTCCCGGGCCAGAAATAAATAAATAAATAAAACGATTACTTCTTTATTTTCAGGAAGCTATGCCGATAATCTGAAGGTAACGCTTCCTGATGAATTTGATGTGATCATGCGCCTCCAATTCAGTTTCAATACAGCCGTTAAAGTCATTAAGGATAAAGAGAGGAGAGGTAATGTACTTCTCGATTTAACAGAAGTTTTGAAACTGGTCAAAGAGAATAGATGCAACAGTACGCACGTGTTTTTACAAAAAATGGTCAACAATGATGGATATTTTGTGCTCAATAACTTTCAACAGTGGCTTGAAGGATGCCTTACAAAATATTTGTCTAAAATCAATGAAACTCTAATGCACCGTGGAAAAAAGTGTTTTTTGAAATATCGCAAGCAGGGCCCTGCACACACTGTGGACGTAACCTATGATGGCTTTAAACTGGCTATTGACTTTGTTCCTGGCTTTCGTTTCAAAGCCGACACGGCAATAACTAATCGAAAAGTAACAGCAGAGTACTGGGAAGCTATACCAAAGCCATTAAAAGGCGTAAATAACAACACGTCTTTAAGAGCTTCTTTCACAGAATCCGAAAGGAGTATTTTGTGCAATAAAAATCAAATGAAAAATGTATTGCGGCTAATGAAGAAATTTCGAGACATGAACCAAAAACTAAAAAATTTAAAGAGCTATTATATTAAGACGCTTTTTCTATGGCACGTAAATGAGATCGACTGGAACTCTTCTGCTGGAAATATTTTGCTTATTGTAAGTATATCTGACTGACATATCTTTGAAATTTGGATTTAATTCAACTTCATATATATTATATATATTTTTTTTTAATTCCTGTTTAGATATTATTAATATTTAAATATTCCATAAATTAAGATCATGAGTTCAAGAATACATTTTGTGAGGTAGGGTAGGTAGGTAAAAGTGGTGGTTCAGTTGGAACCTAATTAGAACTATGTGCTGTTTTAATGCCACAGCTCTGTTAATTTATTAATGAGGTGTATTTGAGATATCTCTTAATCCAGCCTGAGGTATATAAGAAGGATATAAGTTGCTTCATGTCTTTAGCAGAAATCTCATCAGTAGAATTGAAGAAGGATCTGGAAAGCGCTCGCTGTCCAGCTCTAGCAAGGGCCGTACAGGCGCAAAAGAAGTGTGTTAGGGCTTCCCTCTCAGCTCTGTTTTTGCAGCTACGACAGTGCGATTTGTGTGGGTTTCCCAGCTTAACGGCATTATCTCCAGTTGGCCAGTGTCCTGTTCAGACCGCCACTAGTCTAGCAATATCATGACGGGTTCGCCGAAGGAGATTTTTTTCTTTTGATTGTTTGTATTCAAGCCATATTTTCTTTGATGTTGCACAGTGCGTTAGACTGGCCCAGCAAGTTCATCGGCCCTCTTATTGTCTGGGATGTCACTGTGACCGGGAACCCATATAGGAGAAATGAGCTTACCTTCTATTTCAGCTCGGCATTCCTGTACTTATTTTGAATGTGAAGTACAGGAGGCAATAGCTTTGATTGACGACGTGCGCCCGCACCGACCTTCAGAGCATCTGATGGAGTCGATCGCAGAGCGCATGTGGTACCTATGCATGCTGTTCTCCGTATCTTGTTTAGTCTTATGACGTTGTATTTTTTCCTAAGGGCCGGTCATTATACTAGTGATCCGTATGTTAGGATCGGGCGAACCACCGTCGTGTACATCCACAGGATAAACTTTGATAGGAGACCCCATTCTTTGCCACAGGCGTAAAAAGCTATGCACGCCTTCTTACTTCGCTGATCAACGTTTAGCTTTCAGCTGTGTTTAGGGTCTAAAGTAGACAGAGAGAGCGGTTTAACTGATAATATATTTACTCTCGTATTATGGGCGTCATCAGCCCATATTTCTCTCAGAACGACGTTGGCCCGGCCATCACCGTCAACGGCGAGCGCTATAGGTCGATGGTTAACAACTTCTTATGGCCTGAATTGGATCATATGGACACCAACGATATATGGCTTAAACAGTTTGGCGCTACGTGCCACACAGGCTCACGCCACATCGGAAATTCCGCATGAGCAATTCGAGGGCATGGTCATCTCATGTGGAGGAGATGTGAACTGGCCACCGTGATCGTGCGATTTGACCCCGTCAGAGGGTCATACTCTGCCGAAAGCCTTAGAGTAATTCAAGAAGACTGCAGTACACACTTTTTTTGTTCTAAGCCCCTCTCGATTTTAGCTGTAACTTTGTACTTTTTCGACCATCGAGTGCTTGCTTCAAAATCCAATCTAGTGATTTGGGATAAGAATTCTTGATTCTACGCTTAAAAATCATCGTTCGATCAACTTTGAAGTCTCATATGGTTTTCTGGTTAAGGAACCATTATCACATCGGCTTTTTTCAAAAGCTTGGTACTTACTTCGGACTTATTGATTTGTTCATTATACGCAAATGTTTAACTAGAACTTTGTTTTGTAATTGCTTTAAAACTTCCGCAGGTAATAAGTCAAATCCAGGAGATTTTTTTTGTCTTTTAAGCACTTCATTTCATACTTTAGCTAGCTTATCGTGTTCTCTGTATGGATATTTATGAACCCTTCGCACCTTCATTAAGGTATTTGCTATGTGATTCGCAAAGACCTTAGCCTTTTCTTCATTGCTCCTAGCCCATTGTTCATTCCCGCTTCTTATAAGTGAAATGTGATTTGTTGGTCGCTTTAGATATTTTTATACTTTGTCATGTCAAAGGCCGCTTTAGCTCTGACTAGAGCAACAACTAGACTAAGTTCAAAAAAAAATACTGCTCAAGCCAAAACCTGAGTATACCTCGTCTTACTAATACGCATGTTGAGTAGTGGCTTTTTCGTGTTGAATGCCTTTTCCTTACCAATACAGACCGGCGAGTGGTCAGGTCTCAGTTGGCTTTTCGAAAATCTTGCCGGATTTGAATTATCTCTATCAATTTTGTAGATACACTATACTTAATAAATAATACGTATTATTCAGCGCATCGTTAAACAGTATAATGATAAGTGAAGATCTGCCTTCGAAGTCAACAACGAGCTTCCTCTTTATCAACAACGACATTATCTTCCCTTCATTTCGTTGAAGGTTGAAAAGCACACGCTTTTCCAAGTGCACCTCCTTAAAAAGTCCACAAACAACAGACAGTTGTAGACCCCGAAACGCAAAAGAAAAGAGATAGAATAAACAATAATAAACAAAGGTTGCAAAAAAACTTTCTGCATTTAAGGGTTGGCCTATTGCAAATTCGTCGTCGGGTGCAGAGACAAGCAAACATCTAGCGTACTGCCAAGCCCGTAGCAAAGCAATAATTTGCAAGAAATCAGAAATACGAAAACACAGCGAGGGAAAGTAGACACCTCCAAAATTTGAAAGCCTTTGAAGATAAGAATCAATCTTAGACATTCAATTTTACGAAAACTTCCCAGGATCAACAGCTGAGATTAAGTTATTTCCATTCCCCGCAGCTACAAAAACGTTGGACGATTTGGTCAAATTGCAAATTAACACTCGGCTGAAGTAAGGCAACGGCACGATTTTTTTAATTATTTTATTTCTTATTACTGAAAATTCGACTAGTAGGTATAGCTTAAAAAAATCCTCCTGTGAACGCATAAATTTTACGTCTTTTACGGAATTTTATTTATGAGAGATTTTTTTTATATGTTTTTTTTTAATTAAATTAGATACCAAAAAAGCAGCAGCAGTCTGAAATGAAAAAACGGAATGAATTATTGTTCAGTAGATCTGTAGCTATCGTCCTTACCAAAATTATTCAATTTAATTGGAAAAATGGCGGACTATAAAAATAAAGTTACGAAAAAGCTTAATTTTTTGTAAAAATCGTTTAATAAAAATAAGAAAATATTTTCAAAAATAAGTAATTTTGGTATGGACGAAAATATTAATGAATAGAAGAACATATATTAATTTCAAATCAATCGGTTGAATAGTTTTAGAAAAATGCGTTTAAAGTTTCAAGAGAGAATTCAAATCAATCGGTTGAATAGTTTTAGAAAAATGCGTTTAAAGTTTCAAGAGCAGAATTTTTGTGGAAAACTTACACTTACACTAATCTGCTATGTCTGGACCT
This sequence comes from Orthonevra nobilis, assembly GCA_963555765.1. NCBI lineage: Eukaryota > Metazoa > Arthropoda > Insecta > Diptera > Syrphidae > Orthonevra > Orthonevra nobilis. Next base: position 56,445,874 of record OY743226.1, read on the forward strand.
TACAATGACCCTTCGGTGGCTTGATACGCATCATTTTGACAGTTTTTGTGGCCTGAGACTTCTGTGGCCACAAAAACTGTCAAAATGATGCGTATCAAGCCACCTCTTGTCTTTTTGGATGCCTTGGACGTGGATTGCTCTGCGCTGGTTGTTCGTCGTTCATCGAAGTCCTCAGCATACGTGTAGGTGTTTCGGCTAACGACGCTCGGGCGACTATGAGTTGTAACTTATTTAATACAAGGAATTTCGGTCTGAATTTTTTTCATAGAAATCGATTTTTCGAAGGAGCCACATGAGTTCCAGATATATATTACAAATTTGATAGATTTTTTACAAAATCTAATATTCCTTATAAAGAAAGCTTGGATATGGAATATAGGTCTATAAGAATAAATTGATTTAATAAACAATTTGATAGTGTAGAAAACTGTTGACTCAAGATAGTTTCAAAAAACTTATTTCAAACATATTTTGTCTTTCACATAGTTTGTCAACCAATTTAAAAAGAGAAAAACCAGAAATAAGCTCGAAATTGAAGTACTTTGTGGAATTTTGCAGACAAAACTTATGTTAAAAAATTGTTGAAAAAGCTGCATTGATCTCTTTACCGTAAAAAGGATGCATTGCTTTGCACAATTAAACCGACCGACGGTTAGCTCATATAGTTTTCCTATTACTTGAAAACCAAAGTTTACATACTATTTTTCTTGTAACTTTTCTTTTTTAATATTAATGAAATAAGGAACTTTTTTTTGCTTTAAATACATGCAGTGCTAGACATTTTTGTATGCGGTAACAATTAATAAATGTGCTAATTAAAGTGAACTATTTTCATTAATTTTATTTCCGTTTCAAAGAATAAAGTTGAATAAAAGAAAAGAATAAAATTGAGGGAAAAAGTGGGGAATAAACTTATATGGAATGGGAAATTTCATAAAAAAAACAACCGTATCACTGGCCTGACACATTATTCTGAAGTCGCAAAAGTAGATTAGAACGAAAGGTTTGCCCAATTGCCCATTGCAGGCCTCGGAAAAGTGTCTCGAACTCGGCGATAAAAGAAGTAGGTTGAGTTCAGTAGTACAGGGTAAACATCATGCATTTAATTTTTCGATAACGAAGAGGGGTGAACACGATGTTTTCTTCTAATCCTTTTTCGGTAATCGTCGCCACTTTTGACTTTGGGTGGATTCCTCCTTAAAGTTTATATCTTAGTTTTGCTGCCGAAAAGAACTTCAGGAACGTGAAATAAAAAAAAAATTGTCAAGAGTCTCTTTCTGTGCGTATACATTACATCTAAAAGACCTACGTAAATACGATTAATGCTGCCTGGTCTGGTAAATACTGTTGAATGTGTTTGTTCTTGAATAGCAAGCGAAAAAGACACTACATCAGCCTGTGGTGCTTTAGTTACATGGGCCTGTGGAGCAGGGGTTTTTGTTGTTAACTGTTTTCCCCAACCTGCACCATTTGGACAGGGAACTCTTCAGGGCGAATAAGGCACTGTTTCATCGTGCATATCATTGGGATAAAAAGATCAAGTTGTTGGTGAAAGTCATTGCTCTTGCAATGTGACTCCGAATAAGTTTTATCAGAAAGTCATCCACTCTCATCAGGTAAGCCCCGAGCATCAAAGACGGTGTAATCAAGTTTGGAGCATCAGAGCCTCAATTAATATCATAATATTTTTTGTACTTTATCATCAACAAAAGCATATACTTCTTTAATTATTACAAAAATTTAACAATCAAAATCGCTTTGCTTTTGCTTCCTTAAATAGATGTTTGAGAAACTCGAAACGGCTCTCGAAAAGAAGCAACTTAAATACTTTTGGGATGAAAAACTTAATCTGCTAAATGATCTAAAGCCTCAACAGATTGAAAGCATGTATCATGAGGTGAAGAAAGCGAGGGATATATTACGGTTTTCAAACAGTACCTCAAGTATTATTAACCTTTTCTGTAAGTATGTTTCAAAAAAAATGTAATACTACTTTTGCTGGTTTTCATTTATAAAGTTTGTTATTTTTTCTTACTAAAGTGACCAAGAAAGAACAACGTCTGATGAGTCCAGGCGATAATGTCGAAGCTGAGCAGAACCAGACTTCAGCAACCGATAGTATAAGGGAAGTGCCAAATGGGACGAGTGTTACAAATAGTTTAATCCCTTCTGATAGAAAATCGGTTTTAACAACATTATCAGTGGGAATAATAGCTTTACTTGCTTATAACGCATTTCGCCAACGCCGACCTAACCATCATTAAAAATAGGAGCTCTTTTTATATGAATGGTAGGTTAAGAAAAAGACCGAAAAGAATTCACAAAAAAAAAACTTACAAACAATATCGTACAAAATGAAGATTGAATAGTTTCTATTAGATTAAGTATATATTAAAATGTTAAACTCAGTAAACATTTCTTTGCATGGACCGTCTAAGAACCTCTACGATTAATTGATTGAGATTGTAAACTACAGTAAAAAAATTTAGATCAAATTTGTATCTGGTTTTCAAATTTTGTCTCTTCATAACATTTCCATATTAAAGTAAGTTGCAGGAATATTAAAACGGATTTAAAAATGAATTTGATCATTCTTAATTGACTTCAAAAGGATTCAAATCATTCGTTTAAAAAATTTCCTCATACTGCAACCTCCTTGCATCGTCATTTCTATACAACCATATCACAACTTAAAAATATTTTTTTATTAATTTATTTTATTTATTATTTCATTAAAGATTGCAAGTTTATTTTTAAAGAGCTTATATTAATGCATGCGAAGCTACTTTTTTATGTTTTTTTTTCTTATGTCAGACACAAAGCTTACAAGTCGTCTCTGATCAGACATTTGCTTTGATAAAGAATAACTCTAAAACTCTTGTAAATAATAAGCCAAAGAATTATAAATTGGTTTTATTTCAATATTTTAAAAATTAATTATTTTCGTTAAATTAAATAAATTTGGTATTAAATAAAAATTATAATAAATTATATTTAATTTTAAACACGATTGAGCTTAAAAAAGACAAAAACCATATTAAAATACTTGTTGTTTTTTTTTTTGTTTTTATTCGAATTCATATTGACTTATATGCTAGATATAAAAATGCTTAAACTAGCCTTAATAACTAATTATATTTTTCTTACTGGCCATATATGGGAGCTCTAAGCTAAACCTAACGCCTTACCGATGTCTTTCGACGATCAGAACTACTATTATTTTTTTTAATATACTTAGTTTACGAACTAATTACCAAGAAAAAATTCTATACAAAAAACTTGATATATGTTTATTTCTTTTTGTAATATTAAAATACTTTCTCAGTTATGTATACTTTAAAAAAAATTAATAATCCAATTCACGTTCATCACAATTTAAATCACAAAAAGTGTTAATAACTATCATAAATGAGTGACGTAAAGATCGTCGCCAATCTAACTTCAGTAAATTTAAAAAATTGTGGTATCTTTTTAACACAATGTAAAATTGAGATTGAGATTGAGATTGAGACCGATTAAGTATAAAAAGGATAAAATTAATAAATTAAAAATAGTCTTCATTCATTTTGAAATTTAATTAATTCATAAACTTCTCAAAATAGTGAATATTTCTATAGTCTGTACTATTGCGGATAGCCCAATAAAACGAGTACTTGTATTTTGGACCAATTCCCTGCGGAACACTGTATAATTTCATTAATTGGTAATATTGTATATATATTTTGTTTGCAAAGCTGTTGCTTTGTAAACACTTTTGAATATTTGGTAATTTTTTTGTGACGAATTAAGTCTCAATTACAACATTTGTTTCATATTATTTAAAACATTAAATGTACATGTACGTATCTTAAAGATAACTTAATTTCTATTTATTTATTTATTTTATTTATTTATAAATGTAAATGTGTAGAATAAATAAATTAAATGGTTTGAACCAAAATGGAATAAATATCATAGTTCAATAAAACATTCCGGTTCACATAATTTGAAGCAATTGATGTTCTTCAAGGCAAAATAAGATTAGTTTTTTTTGAAATAGACAAACACACCAAATCTTGTAGCATAAGGATGAATGCGTCAAAATAATATACATGGGGTCTTGAGACTGTTTTGTACAGTCATTGGTAAGTCACCGGTTTTATTTTTCGTTTCCTTACGCAAAGGTTAAAAAATAATGGCTTGCTTATGCGTTCTCTATCGGCCATAATTCTGCCGGCAGCTATTTAAAGGAAATAAATATGAACCGGTCAAATTCAAATGATTACTTTCGTGAGCTCTTACGTTAAAAGAAAACGAAAAACATTGTTACAATAGACGCCGATTCGATGATTTTTACTGTCAAAAATTATTTTAATTGAGCAATTTCAAGTCGCAAAAATACAACAGTTTTAGTCTGCCTGAGTTCTTTGAAGTTTTTTTGAAATAAGTTATTGAGTCGAAATGTTGCATAAAGACCTTGGTATGACGCTATACAAAGTCCAATTGGTTCAGGAGTTGAAGCCAACTGACCATCCAATGCGTTTTCGCTTCGCTAAGTTGGCCTGCGATCGACTTACAGAAGATGCCGATTTTGCCAAAAAAATCATCTTTTCAGATGAAGCTCATTTTGATCTTGGCGGGTATGTAAACAAGCAAAATTGACGCATTTGGGGCACAGAAAACCCGCACGCATACATTGAAAAGCCGATGCACCCAAAACGAGTCACTGTTTGGTGCGGATTTTGGTGCATTTTTCTTCGAAAATGAGTAAGGAGTGGCCGTTACAGTCAATGGCGATCGGGCCATGTTGAACGAATTTTTGTTCACAAAATTTGAAGAGGAGGATATTGGCAACATTTGGTTTCAACAGGACGGCGCTACGTGCCACACAGCCGAAGCTACACTCGATGTTTTGCACCCTGTTTTGAAGATCGCATTATCAGCCGCAGAGTTGATGTCGTTTGGCCACCTCGGAGCTGCGATTTGACAATTGACGCTTAAAAGGACAAAAAGGACAATATTCGTGAAGCCATTGGTGAAATACAGCTGCACACAATCGATAATGTGCTTAAAAATTGGACCGATCGTGTAGACTACTGCATGCCGAGGCATCCATTTGAATGAAATTATTTTCTATTAATAACCGGAAGGATTGTTCTTTCAAATAAAAAAAGAAATTTGAGAAAATATTTAGCAGCTTTTTTTTATAGCATTTTCAAAAAAAAAAAGTTATTTGGCGGACCCTTTACTTAGAATTATGACAATTATTAAGGTTACATATAATTATACAAGAAATATAAAACAAAAAATAAAAATAGCAATATTATAATGAAAATAAAAAAATAATAGAAATATAGAAAAGACAGAATAGGAGAGAAGAGAAAAGATTGAAGAATGTAGAAAGGAAAGAATACTGTGCCAGAGAGCAGCCAAGAATGTTTTTATTATATAATGAAAATAACACAATCCGTAAATGTACCGAGTCATCACATTAAAGGCAATTTCAAGCTTACGCTGCGATTGAGAGTCCAAATTTGGGAAAACCACTTCAGAATAGGTTATGATTGGAAGCAATAATGCTTTGAATAGTTTAAGCCTCGCAGCCCGAGGAGTGAAGTTCGCAGATATCCAGAACTTACTCAGAGCACCATATATTCGTGAAACTAAGAAATTTATATGATCACGACAGGGCAGACTTGAATTCATTTTCACCCCTAGGTTAACCACTGTGTTAACATATTTTATCTGAGTACCAGCAGGCATCTCAGATGAATCATACTGCCTATGAGAAAACGATATTAAATTTGTTTTGTTTGCATTTAATTCAAATCCATTTGAAATTGGCCTCGACAAATAGACTTGAGAATCATCAGCGTACAAGTGTAATGAGACATTGCTACAAACATCCGGAAAGTCGTTTATAAATATGCAAAACAGGATGGGTCCCTATATTGAACCTTGGGGTATATCTGCCAATATTTGTCTCATTTCAGAGAAGAGGTTACCAACTACAACTATTTGAAACCTTTTTGTCAAGTAATTTTTTATAAGTCGTACAGCTCTGTCACTGAAACCAAAGTAAAAGCGCAGCAAAAAGGATCCCATGATCTACCTTATCAAAGGCTTTGGAAAAATCGAGAAGACACAGCAGCGTCAGATGACATTGATCGAACTGTAACTGTCTTATATGAATTTTTTTGTCCAATTTTAATTGCAAAAGTTGCATCAACATTTTATTTATTTAGTCAATTGACTTAATTCAGTTAGTTATAAACAGTAAGGACTAACTTCATTTTTCAAGATTCCGAATGATGTCTACAATTTAATTTAATTAATTCATTTTACGTACAAAAAATGCTTAAATTTTAATACTTCATTTTAAATTAAAAATTAAGCAACTTATTAAAAAATTAAAAAAATAAAGATTGTTAAATTAAATTTTTAAAAGCTTAACAAATGCACTATTTATGTTTCTAAAACTATACCTAATAACTCAAATAACAACTAAATTAAAAACTTATCTAATACTTTACTTTACTTCCCTTTTTCTAAATTAAACATATGTGAGCCGACCAAGGCTGACAGAACTTGATGTATTCACTACCTAAAGCGCATTAAAAATTGTTAAAAGACGACAGATTTCTACTCATTATCTTACCACCAAAAGTATCAATGTTGCCTTTCGACATCCATTCCGTCGCGATACGATACAGCCCTACTAAACCGAAGAGTTTCCGGTGAATTTCTTGCGACATCTTGGTCGTAGTTGACTCGCCCATCCACAGCTTTTCGACCAATGTGGAAGATTAACGACACCGCCTATCTATCCTGGACCAGACCTTTTCTAACGAGGAACACTTCAGGTGGAATAAGGTCATAAAGACATTCTATCTCATCCTGCATATCAATCGTCATTGCGCATTGAATAAGCTTCATCAAGAAGTCATCCACTCTGTTAAGCTTGTCCCCGTTGTTGACCTCATTTCTATAGAATATTTTTTACTCAGTCTCTGGAGGTCTATCTAGATGGAGACAAGCCCTTAGACATCGTCGCTAAAAAACCCGAATCTTTTCCGCCCTTTTATTTATGATAAAAAAAAATATTTTTTTATTAATTTCATGGAAAACTACAAACATGTAATTATTATTATTTATATCAGCATAATTAACTCAAAAAAACAAAAATTAAAATTAAACTTAAAACTTTTTTGTCAACAAATTCTTTGATAAGACTACGAAAGCCTAGGCTGGATTTTCAATCGACAGACTGGCCACACTAGTTAATCTTGTTTGGGACATTGTAAGCCGCAAGTACAAACATTTTTATCAAACTCATAACTGCTGAAGATTGTGCTTTTTGATAAAATTAAATGTACCAATAGCTGTTGGCTGAATATCTTCGAGATATCGAGCAGACCTAACATTTCATCCAACAACAAAGTTGAACGTTTAATTTTCTTGCAGTGCAGAACAATGCTGCATGAGTACTTCTTTATTGTTGTGATTTTTTTTTTATGTTCAACAAGAAATTCCATTTGGATCTGTTGAAATCGTTCGTACATTAATATAAGTAACGTGTCCAAAAAGTTGTTTTTTCATTTCCAACACATAAATTATGAATGAACAAAAGTATATAAATAAATAATTTTTTATATAATTTATATTCAAAATTTTCAAAATAAATATTTAGGGAAATATTGAATTCGAAGATGCATTGAATTCTTCAAGGTGACCTTGCTGACAGAAATCCAAGCAGATTAAATTGCATCTTTCAGGTCCTTCACAGTTTGAAGCTGTTGCCCATTGGCACAGACTTGCTTGAATTCATTCCCCATAATTTTCCTATGGTGTTAAAGTCCTGACTCCTTGTCGGCCATGGTACAACATTTATATTTTTTTTTTTTTCAACGACACTAGCTTTGGCGTGCGGAAACACAATATACTCTCCACACAATTCGCCCGCCTGTTCCACAATGGTGCATTTCAAAATTTTCACAGTTCATTCTTGTAGAAACCTTCGCAATTTGAGTTGTTTCTGAAACGCTAGGCCCTGCCCCTAACACCACAACACAAAAGTTTCAGCTCATAGATATTTCTTAATCTTATTCTCGTAAGTTATGCCAATTCCACTGATATCCATCAGGACCCTGCAAGTTAAATTTTCTTTGTATTGTTAAAATTAGCTTAATTCCATTTACTTGTCCAGTTCATGATTTTTTTTGACAAATGTAACTGTAGCAACTTTGTGAGTACCGAGAATCATGTTTAAACCATTGAGCTGTATCCTGCTCTCATCTGACATCTCCAGATTTTGCACAATTTTCATATTTCATATTTAGCGTTTTTGGCATATTGATCACCTAAGCTAATGAATTTATTAATAACGGTCTTGGATCGTGAAATTTTTTGAACTTATGTAAGCAGTTTTGCTCGAGGCATTATAAATCTAATAGGCCTAGATTAAAAAATTTTAGAAGGAACAACAAAGAACCAACGCTTAAATCTTGTTTTATTATTGTTTTTTGTCTTAACCCAAATTTTGTTTACCATTCATGCCAGTCAACACAGATGACTTTATCTTAACCACTCGTTTTTCTCTACTTAACTTGGAACTTTACGAGTATACCTATTGCAACCGAAAGCACAAATGACCACTCACTTTACAACTTGCTTGTTTTCTAACTAATTTGACAAAAAAAAATCAATTGTAAGGTAAACTATTTATCACATCCTTATTGCATTTGAAAAAATGTATCAATCAATATAAAATTATGTGTTGTGTAACACAATTGAAAAAAAGTCTTAAATATACTGAATAATATTAAATTGAATCAGAAATATTTGCAAAAAACGAACATTCTTTCCCAATTGTATGAAATTAAAAAAACTAATCCAAAAAATATAAGCCAAATGATGATGGTTTGTGATACGGCTTTTTTCAAATATGTATATTTTCTGCCGCAGTAACAAAATTATAACCATTTATGGCAATACATCTATCTTACACCCTAAGCCAATATTGAAACCTCGCCCTTAATTGCAACACATCGTTAATTGAGCTTCAATGAATCACGAATTTGCAGTTGATCGAAAAATTGACAAAAGTCAATATTATTGACAACGGTTATACCAATGTTGTCATTGAAAATGATTATGAGAATATATAATGCATCGAAAAAATTGATAATTTGCAATCGCATGATGGATTCCCAAAAATAATTGATAAGGGTCATAAATCGTGTAGCATTTGACAATTGCAAAAAGAGTGAGCACTTAAATTTCCGGTACTTTAAGTACTCATTTACTTGCAACTATGAAGTTTCTATTTCATCCTACATACATATGTATGTATGTTGGTAATTGAGGAATACGAAAAGGATAGAAAACTTTTTCACCACAGTTTTCCTACGGTAATTTTTTTTATAAACACGATGATCCTACAATAGCAAAAAACCTGCTTTCTAAAGTGATTGAAAGATGGTCAACTTCATCTGGAGCAATGCTGGCGATAATATTATGCAAAACTTAACACATTTGCCATATATTTAGCAAGCAAAAAATATCCAGGATCCACAATCAACATAATAAAGTCGCTATAGCATCACGCTGCTACATCAAACAATAATGAACATGTTGGTGGACGCTGGATTGCCATCAATAGAAGAACACATCGAGGCGTCAAGACTAAAGCTCTACGTAAAACCAATGGTTTCAAGGGACTCCATCATATATAAAGCCATTAACGGTGCTATTGCAAGGACATCCCCAATTCGAATTCAATCTTTCATCACTCTTGCTATGAGTCGGAAAAATCAGTATAATCTGTCCAAAAAAAAGTTACAAACCGCCCACCGTGGTGGTTAAAGAAAACTTCTTTTATAATCGACTTGACCAATTTTTCTAAATGCAACGAAACGAATTAACCTTTAATGAAATATCGATCATTCCACCGAATAGAACTATTTTTTACGCACGGTCCCAATCACAACACATTAGGGATAAAATTATTTAGGCGCCGAACAAACTATAGCTTATGTGGGTTCCAAAACACATCGGAATTCAAGGCAACGAATACGCTGATACCGCGGTTAATCTTGCACATCAAGTTCCAATTTTCAATTTCCAATATACGACCAAACTTGTTTTGACTCAAGATATAAAGATGCTCCTAATTATGAAAGAGCTCACGGGTTGGAACAACACAATCACCACCCCTCTTCCATTAACATAGACAGGTCGTATCCACTGTTTCCGACAACAACCACAAAATTCATGAATTCGATTTATGTTCGGCCTCGTCTTGACAATACCTGCAATAGTCGCCCACCCAAATCTTCTGAAAAATGATAATGAAACGGACATGCCCTTTTTGCTCCATGAATTTTGACATAAAAAACGTTTAAGGAATAAGCGGAAACTCAAGCTATGCACCCATCAACATATTGGCTAGTAACATCTCAATCCTATTTCTACGTCTCTGAAACCTCATCCACAATTTAATAAAGCGCAATAATTCAATCATCTAACGAACGGAAACATTTAAACATACATACATATGAATATTGAATAGCTACAAATTTTTATCTTAAGACTTTTCTATATCTTTTACCTTTATTTTGTACATGCATATGTATATATAGGTTATATGTAACTGCCATTTTTTAACTTTTCTCATTTCATATCTAACATGTCGAAAACGTCTAGTGCTCGATGTTATTTATTACCATTTAAAACCAAACCTCATGTATATATGTATATAGTATGTAGTTCATAAGTTTTGGCTTGTATAAATTTGCAATAATTCTCGGAAAAATTGGTTCAAATATTCTTACAGAACTTCTATTTTGAGTTCTGACGTATCGAAATGTACATGAGCATAATAACAAATTTAACACATGCAATTTTGATTAATTTAAAAATAACCTATCAGAGCCAGTCACACAAATAAGTATGCGTTATGATAAAACTGTTTTTCTTATCATTAAATAAAACGTTTATATTTTAACATAAGCCAGGTATTTTTAAGTTTACCTTCGAATAGTACCAAAGTAGCATTTCTCTCTCCAAAGTGACAAGACCTTTTCCAGTGCAGAAAAAGTTATTAAAGTGAAAAATATGTAAGTTTTGTTGGATCCATGGATTTGATTCATTTAATAATTAAATATCGATCAGATAGATGCCTTTTTAATTGGAATGAAAAAACGTGTTTTTTTCAAATCAAAACTTTATTGGTGCTCAAAAGGCTTAAGACAAACGCCTGTTAAATTTAAAGACAGATTCGGAGTAGAGTCTAAAAGGGTGAAGATATGGGATGAGTATTTTAAAAAAAAATTCGTAAGATTCATTCAAACAAATTTTTCCTTCTTATCGGCAATCGCAATTGGTTTTAATACTAAAGCAGTTAAAATTCACATAAATATTTAGATATCTGTTCTTCGATAAGACTTATTCATTGTGATGTGAAAATTTGTGAATTTTGTGACTCATAATATTCGTTAAAACACAAAAATATAGTTGAGCTTTCATAAGTTTACATTGGAAAAATAAAATCCGGGCTGTTAAAACTTGTTTTTAGGCCATCGATCCGTGGATGATCTTAGCCCTTGTCAAGGCTGGTTTCCATCATTCACGGTCCCGGGCACTCTATTTATAGCTAGTTAGAGACCAAACTGCCTGTAATCCGCGATCGCTCAATCCCTGAAGCAGATACTGTCTTTCTGCTTTTCCACAGCTTTGTGACTTTGTGGGCTATTGTTTTCCATTCGGTGTAGTAGTCGTTCATTCCAGACTAAATGCAAATCAGTGTCCATCTACCGTCCGTCTATCTGGCGGGGAAGTTTTCTTTTGATGGCCCCTCTCTTGCTTATTGACCATCTTTCGACTCTTAAGAAATAACTTGCAGGTTAAATAACTTTAACGGCATGATTTTGGTCCTTCTAATTATAGAAGTTGAATAATAATTGTATATACGCGCGTTTCAGTGAGGCGAATCAAACAAAACTCGCACTAGGCACTCAGCGCAGTTTGCCTCGCGCAATAAATCACATCAACGATGTGCGGGAACTCCCTGGTGTATTTAATCGTTAGTATACTTTGCCGCGAGATGCGAGATTTGGACTAATAGGCAGAGGTTCTCCATCGTACTTGTCATCCTCTGTAATCGATGAATTTATTTTACTTCTCGCTGAAGAAGTTCGACTTGCGACTATAGGTGAAATAAAAAAAGCAAAATATTATTCGTTTAGCATTGATTCTACTCCAGATATTTCACACACCGATCACACATTTATAAATCGTTATATTTTGCCTGATGGAAAACCGTTCGAACGTTCTCTAACATTTTTACCCAATTGCGGTCATAAAGGTGAAGACATGGAGAAGGCTGTTCTTGCGACAATTATTAAAACTTTCGAATTTGATATTAAAGAATGTCGTGGCCAAAGTTATGACTATGCTTGCAATATATCTGGTCAATACAAAGGTCTTCAGTCAAGAATTAGAGCTGTTAATCCATTGGCTACTTTTGTTCCTTGTGCAGCCCATTCTCTACAACTCGTGAGATCGGCTGCCGCCGAAAGTAGTGATGAGTCAGCTGATTTTTTTTACACTGGAACAACAACTATACAATTTTTTTCTAGATCTAAAGTGCACTTAAAAAAAAAGGTTGGCTGGCATGAACTAGACGACAGTGAATTCATAAGAAGCAAATTTGAAAAAAATTGTGGAAAGATTTGCAAACGCTAAAGCACGACAAAGGACTTTTGTATAATCTAATAATAATTACTTAATTACTATAATTTTTAAATAACTCATTAATCATTAGCAAAAATGTTTCACTTGTCTCTCTCTCTCCACTTCTTTAATAAAAACAGAATTGTAAATATTTAAAAAATGCTTTAGTCGATGCAACTTTACACACTAAATGACCGCACTCATGGTCAATGGCAATGACAACCAAGTTGTCTAAAGAGACTAACTATGCGGCCAAACGTTTTTCTACCATGCGTTTTTCTACTTTGTAGCCTTCGGCCACTTGTCATGATTTAAGTCTTCTCATGCGTGAGGTACTTTGCCTTAATGAACGGTCAGCTTAAAAAACGGTTTGCCACCCTAAGGTTGTATGTCGTGCAGATTAAAGGACAACGTTAGTTTTACTTGCAGATCAATCTGAAAACTTTTTTTTTTTATTATTATTACAGATTTAGTTACAAAAGGTATTTACATTTACATCTGCTAAGCCTTCAATGGCTTGTCTGCAGAAGGTTATTCGTAGTTAATTAGGTTAGTTCATACTGCAATTCTGTAAGTTCGGGATCATATTTTCAATATTAACGAGAACTTCCAGAAGGGAAGTTGCTTAAAACCTGAAGTATCTTAGTACACAATGATATAGACATACAGTACATATTTTTTTCTTATATTATAGCTTAATTGTACTATAGAATATAGAGACACACAGAAATATAGAACATTAACGTTGCTTGACTCACAGATTGTTTAAGACAATCGGTAGTATGAACCATGATAAAATTGGCACACTACTACTCTACTCACTTTCTACATTTCAGGCTGTCCGTAACACACCTAACGGTGACGCATCCTCATTATTAGCCTAGGGTGGTCAGAACTTTTGATAAGTCATTGACAGAGTTAAGAGTGAATAGAATTCGGAGCAGATGAAGAGATAAACTACATACTATACATACTTATGCGTTGGTTAAAAAAAATAAAAAACTTGAATAGCAAAAAAAAAAGACAGACAGAAACATTTCAAAAGCGGAACGTTACCTTTTGTGAATAATGCAATGTTGAGTTGACAACACAATTAAACATGAAATTTGCCAAACGTTGTCCTGTCTGAACGTTGGCTTGAGTTCAGCAAAGTTTTTCTCGAATTTTCGATAAGCTAAATATAAATACCGTCATTGACACAATATTCGGGCAAAGTCAGTCTGTAACTTCTTCTGATTTTGAAAGTTTTTGTTATATATTGAAATACTTAATCTCCTCTTCATCTTTAAAAAGTAATTAAGAAAAGAGAAATCTAATAGTTAGTATACTTTGCCGCTAGATGCGAGATCGTACTTGTCATCCTCTGTAATCGATGAATTTCGACTATAGGAGAAATAAAAAAAGAAAAATATCATATTATATAAGAGAACAACATTATTTGGACTCACAGTTCAGGTATTCTGGTAATGCTTCTAAATCGTGGTAAAATTGTATTTTATATGCAAACCGGTTAAACTTTGACTATTTCATTGAAATCGGGACCCAGTTGTTGGCATTTCAACACATCTTACATAAATTCATATTCATTCAAATTGGTGCATTAGAGTTTTGAAGCATATAGTTCATTGCCAACTAAAAGATGGCCAATAACATATGCCAACATCGTTTAAAATTTCCAAATAATGTGATTGTTTCGTTTTCTCGGGTGTATTGCGATTGAACCAATAGCATTATATATTATACAATACATTTACCGCCTTAGCCATCGTGATAATGCCAATTTACCTGAATTGCGGTCGGGTTAATCTTTCTTTTTGGTCAGAATAAAAGTATATACTTCCATAAGTACCGTCGTTAAAACAGGTAGTCTTATCTTTCCACAGAAAAGTAGCTTGTTTATACTCATGAACTACAATATTGTACTTAATCGATCAAGTATATGCCTCCGTTTCGATCGTCTGAGGACTCAAAAACTGAATGTTCGTTCGAATTGCTTCTATTCGGAGCTCTTTTTCAGTGTAATATTACTATAAAAATTACGAAAAAACAGGAAAACCCCCATGCAAGGAGTGTTTTGAAATTCGATTTCATTAAATTTTTCCTCTAAATATTTCAACAGCGAACATACACGACTTAAATTCACGAAATACATAATATGATAGCGCGATTGAAAGTTCCATTTATAAATCAGTGACCAAAATTCATCAAAATTGGTTCAGCGGTAAGCGTGAAAATTTCACGCACAGACAGTTGCTTTCGAATATGCATTAAAGTTAAAAAAAAGACGGTCTTATTTAAATTAATGTACGTAAATAAATATGTGCGGAATAAAATCATATACGTAAATATTCAATTTTTTAAGTAACTTTTTACTAAGAGTAGAACCGTTCTCTCAAATCGCGGCATTTTCGTTTTAAACAAAAGGTCTGATTTAATTAATTTTAATTAATGTACGTAAATAAATGTCCGAGTAAAAATATTTCATTTTTATTTGTACGGATGTACAGCGGCCAAACGAGAGCCGTCTGTTCTTCAAGTTTTGTCGGACAGATACGGCTATTCCACGGGCGTATTACCAACTAATTATTTGTCTAATCATATAAACCTAAAACTAAACATGACAAGGGTGCCATAAATTCATCTAACAGTTTTTATTTTATTGAATTCATTTAGTAATAAAAATTTCAAATATTGCAGAAGGTTATATTACAAAGTGAACCTAAGAAATCACTGAACGTTATTTTCGTTCGGTTTATCCATTTTGTAGAGATTATCGTTGGCTCTTTCGTGTATCTTTTGATTTTTTTCTACACTTGCAGATACACAATATATACTTACTTGAATATTCGTTTGTGGATGATGTAATTCATATCCCACTGCAGAGTTGTCAAAACATAAACCTTTATAATAGAGAAAATAAATGAAGTGTTTATTTCATTGTTAGATTGGAAAATAAAAAAAAATTATAATCCAAAGGGTGAAAAATATTCGGTCACAACAGAGAGAGGGGTTGCTCCTTCGACGACAGCTCAACACCAACTGACGTTGACGGTTGACGTAGACACAGTTTGCACTTGGTTCACCCGTATGAACGGCCAACGGTTTTCTTTAATTTGGCCACTGTATAGCTGGGCGTACAGCCGTAGAAAATCGTTGATATATGATAGTTTTGTTTCTCAAGCCGTTGTATGCCCGTCAACCTGCCGAGCAAGAGTTGTTGATAACGATAGATGCGAACAAGCAGTGGTCATGCGAAAACAAGACAGCCAACCAACAATAAGAATCAGCAAACGAACATGCCAAATACGGCAACAGGTCCACGAAAGAACAAAATAAGAAAATGGATACAGCTCAACTAGATAGAATACCCCGTTTGAACAAAGAGAGCCGGAGCGTCGGAAAATTACTAAATGACAAAATTTAAACTCAGGTAGAAATAATGTTATGGTAAGTGTTAAGCTCGAAGATAATAATTACTTCAGAAAAGTTAAACATACTATATATTGGCAGAGACAAAATCTGAAAACTTTACGCATGCGCACAAAGGTGACAAGCTGCAATCATTTTTATTAGAAATTCGAACGTACTTACAGGGCGTACCTATAGGATGTACATACTTCATATACTTCACAGGGCGTTCTTAATTTTTAAACAGAACCCCGCCTTTTCTTGGCGTTGTGCGCTTCGAATTCCACTCGATATTTAGGCTTGTTAAGTAACAGGAGACTTATGAGTCTGGAACTTGCCGAATTTTTTTTTAGATTTAGATGAAGATGTTTTTATTTATCGTTAAAAAATATTTACAATCATGACTTTAAAAGGTTTTGTCGGCTCAACATTAAGGGCCCGATTTATTTCCTATGGTATGTATACAAAATATTTTTTTTTTTACAAAAAGGTATTACAATGGCGACTTAATCTTTTAGGTGACTCTTTGCAATGAAAATTTTTGTTGAAGAATTTTTTTTTTTAAATTATAATTTTAAAACTAAATACATGGTCCTAACCTCTGTAATATCGGTTCCTGATGTCTCGATTTGGATGGTCCCTTAATTTATCCAGTATCCTTCCGGAAAGCTGTAGCATGTATAAATCGATTGGCGTCATGCAAGCATCTTCATACAGCTTCGTGTTGCTGAAGTATTTCAGCGAAGTATCCTGCTTTCCATGAGTCTGATTTTCTTCATGGTTGATGGTGACACCGTGAACCATATTGGGCAGCCATAGGTTATTACTGGTCTTATGAGCTATTTGTAAAACAGTTGTTTGGTTTTCTTGCTCAACCCGTTTCCCTTCCTCAGCAGTGGGTTAACAAGATGTAGGGCAAAGTTGGCCTTTTTCATGACGTTGTTGGTACTTGCCGCATCCAAAAGTTGCTTTCTTGATAAGGAAAATGGACACCCTGCTGACGAAAGAACAAAAAAACCTGTCGAAAATCTGAACAAAAAATAAAGACAATCGTAAACACTATTAAAAAGGGTGTATCGTATGAGTTACAAACCTCAGCAACGAGAGTCCGCAATCAACGGGAAATGCTGACCCAGAGCTTGCCAATGACCTGCCAAGTGCATACAAGACAAAACCGCTCGCTTGGTGATTTGTATGACACAATCAATTCAATTCAATTAAATTCAATTATTTTTGCTTCATAAATTTCATGTACCACAACTTATTTATAAATTAATTCATAAGATTAAAAATTAAATAAAATAGAAATTCCAAAGTACCAAATTAAGCGTTGAATGCCATTATGCTTTATATACATTTCAATTTCATTTAAAACAAAATATCGCAATAATTATTTTTAATTTAAAGTTCAAGAAGATAAAAAAAAGATAAATATTAAAATTTGTTGGAAAAACAAAGTATTAAAAGCAAAAAAAAATCAAGAAAAAACATATCATTAGTTACACCAGAAAGCCAATAAGAATAGATTTTATGCCAGCGATTTCAAAACTAAGAAGCCAATTCTTAACAAGTTTGAGAACAATACTTAGTGAAGAGATCATCCTATATGATTGAGGAAGTATATTTAATAAACGTATGGATGAAATGAAATTACGATAAGCAGAAGTGCTGAAATGAGGAATAGGTACTTAGTATGAAGAATTTCCACGTAAATTATAGTTAGGAGTCATTCGGAAGTTGCTATTACTAGTATTCATAAGGAAGATCTTCAAAGCTTTAAGACAATACAATTGACGGATAGGAACATTTTTTTTATTCAAAGAACAGGGGAAAGTATGATGTCTACTAGGTTTGTGGCACAGTTTCCTTAGAACATACTTCTGTAAGACCAATAGAGGTTGTATTTTATTCTTGTAAGTGTCTCCCCAACAAGCAATACCATATTCTAGCTTCGAATGAAAAGTACTATAGTATATCATTTTTAATAAGGTAGTTGAACAGATTTTTATTAAATAGAAGAAGTGCCTTAGCGTACAGCTAAAATAGCTCCCTAAAGCTTCTACATGATTCGAGAAGCTCAGCATAGTAGCTAAGGTAAGTCCCAAATATTTAAATTCTTTGACATTTTCGATCGGGAACTAGCAACATGCAAGTTTGAATCTTTGGCATTCTGGAGCATGATAATAAATATTAATGTCAGAGTCGGGTACATGCGACAATCTAAAAACATTACTTTAGTCTTGGAGCTTATAATCAAGTTGTGTTTAGAGAACCAAATTCTCAAAAGGTCGAGGGCCCAATTAATGTCGGATATCAGGTCAATACGACTTTGAAAAGCCCACGCCATCCGCAAAAGCAGTTTGAGCATCTTTGAAACGGAGTAAGAAAAGCGAATTTATGTACACTAGAAAGAGGATCGGACCAAGGACAGACCCTTGAGGAACCCCTTGGTTGAGTATCTTAAGATCGCTCCTCACATCGTCAATCCTCACTTTTTGAGATCTATTTTTTAGGTATGATCCAAATCATTGCGAAGCCGTGAGTTCCCGCCACTTCAAGTTTGCTAAGAAGAAGTTCGGTATTAAATTGCTACAAAACTGTAATAACGCATCTTTAGTCGATTTTCCCCTTTTGGAAGCCAAATTGATTTGCAATTAAAAAAATTAATTTTTCTCATATAACTCACTTGTCTATTTTTTACGAGGTTTTCAAAATTTTTTCTGAGAATTGGGAGAAGTGATATGGGCCTGTAATTGCACATTTCCAAAGAAGAACCCTTTTTGAATAAAGGTACAACATGAGCACACTTGAGCTCATCTCAAAGTGGTTAAAGAAAACTTCTTTTATAATCGACTTGACCAATTTTTCTAAATGCAACGAAACGAATTAACCTTTAATGAAATATCGATCATTCCACCGAATAGAACTATTTTTTACGCACGGTCCCAATCACAACACATTAGGGATAAAATTATTTAGGCGCCGAACAAACTATAGCTTATGTGGGTTCCAAAACACATCGGAATTCAAGGCAACGAATACGCTGATACCGCGGTTAATCTTGCACATCAAGTTCCAATTTTCAATTTCCAATATACGACCAAACTTGTTTTGACTCAAGATATAAAGATGCTCCTAATTATGAAAGAGCTCACGGGTTGGAACAACACAATCACCACCCCTCTTCCATTAACATAGACAGGTCGTATCCACTGTTTCCGACAACAACCACAAAATTCATGAATTCGATTTATGTTCGGCCTCGTCTTGACAATACCTGCAATAGTCGCCCACCCAAATCTTCTGAAAAATGATAATGAAACGGACATGCCCTTTTTGCTCCATGTATTTTGACATAAAAAACGTTTAAGGAATAAGCGGAAACTCAAGCTATGCACCCATCAACATATTGGCTAGTAACATCTAAATCCTATTTCTACGTCTCTGAAACCTCATCCACAATTTAATAAAGCGCAATAATTCAATCATCTAACGAACGGAAACATTTAAACATACATACATATGAATATTGAATAACTACAACTTTTAATCTTAAGACTTTTCTATATCTTTTACCTTTATTTTGTACATGCATATGTATATATAGGTTATATGTAACTGCCATTTTTTAACTTTTCTCATTTCATATCTAACATGTCGAAAACGTCTAGTGCTCGATGTTATTTATTACCATTTAAAACCAAACCTCATATATATATGTATATAGTATGTAGTTCATAAGTTTTGGCTTGTATAAATTTGCAATAATTCTCGGAAAAATTGGTTCACATATTCTTACAGAACTTCTATTTTGAGTTCTGACGTATCGAAATGTACATGAGCATAATAACAAATTTAACACATGCAATTTTGATTAATTTAAAAATAACGTATCAGAGCCAATCACACAAATAAGTATGCGTTATGATAAAACTGTTTTTCTTATCATTAAATAAAACGTTTATATTTTAACATAAGCCAGGTATTTTTAAGTTTACCTTCGAATGGTACCAAAGTAGCATTTCTCTCTCCAAAGTGACAAGATCTTTTCCAGTGCAGAAAAAGTTATTAAAGTGAAAAATATGTAAGTTTTGTTGGATCCATGGATTTGATTCATTTAATAATTAAATATCGATCAGATAGATGCCTTTTTAATTGGAATGAAAAAACGTGTTTTTTTCAAATCAAAACTTTATTGGTGCTCAAAAGGCTTAAGACAAACGCCTGTTAAATTTAAAGACAGATTCGGAGTAGAGTCTAAAAGGGTGAAGATATGGGATGAGTATTTTAAAAAAAAATTCGTAAGATTCATTCAAACAAATTTTTCCTTCTTATCGGCAATCGCAATTGGTTTTAATACTAAAGCAGTTAAAATTCACATAAATATTTAGATATCTGTTCTTCGATAAGACTTATTCATTGTGATGTGAAAATTTGTAAATTTTGTGACTCATAATATTCGTTAAAACACAAAAATATAATTGAGCTTTCATAAGTTTACACTGGAAAAATAAAATTAGGGCTGTTAAACCTTGGTTTTAGGCCATCGATCCGTGAATGATCTTAGCCCTTGTCAAGGCTGGTTTCCATCATTCACGGTCCCGGGCACTCTATTTATAGCTAGTTAGAGACCAAACTTCCTGTAATCCGCGATCGCTCAATCCCTGAAGCAGATACTGTCTTTCTGCTTTTCCACAGCTTTGTGACTTTGTGGGCTATTGTTTTCCATTCGGTGTAGTAGTCGTTCATTCCAGACTAAATGCAAATCAGTGTCCATCTACCGTCCGTCTATCTGGCGGGGAAGTTTTCTTTTGATGGCCCCTCTCTTGCTTATTGACCATCTTTCGACTCTTAAGAAATAACTTGCAGGTTAAATAACTTTAACGGCATGATTTTGGTCCTTCTAATTATAGAAGTTGAATAATAATTGTATATTCGCGCGTTTCAGTGAGGCGAATCAAACAAAACTCGCACTAGGCACTCAGCGCAGTTTGCCTCGCGCAATAAATCACATCAACGATGTGCGGGAACTCCCTGGTGTATTTAATCGTTAGTATACTTTGCCGCGAGATGCGAGATTTGGACTAATAGGCAGAGGTTCTCCATCGTACTTGTCATCCTCTGTAATCGATGAATTTATTTTACTTCTCGCTGAAGAAGTTCGACTTTCGACTATAGGTGAAATAAAAAAAGCAAAATATTATTCGTTTAGCATTGATTCTACTCCAGATATTAAACACACCGATCACACATTTATAATTCGTTATATTTTGCCTGATTGAAAACCGTTCGAACGTTCTCTCACATTTTTACCCAATTGCGGTCATAAAGGTGAACACATGGAGAAGGCTGTTCTTGCCACAATTATTAAAACTTTCGAATTTGATATTAAAGAATGTCGTGGCCAAAGTTATGATTATGCTTGCAATATTTCTGGTCAATACAAGAATCTTCAGTCAAGAATTAGAGCTGTAGTGTAAATCCATTGGCTACTTTTGTTCCTTGTGCAGCCCATTCTCTACAACTCGTGGGATCGGCTGCCGCGGAAAGAAGTAATGAGTCAGCTGATTTTTTTTTACACTTGAACAACAACTATACAATTTTTTTCTAGATCTAATGTGCACTTAAGAAAAAGGTTGGTTTTCTTATGGAAACTGCATGAACTAGACGACAGTGAATGCATAAGAAGCAAATTTGAAAAAATTGTGGAAAGATTTGCAAACGCTAAAGCACGAAAAAGCACTTTTGTATAATCTAATAATAATTACTTAATTACTATAATTTTCAAATAACTCATTAATCAGTTGCAAAAATGTTTCACTTGTATGATGTCTCTCCTCTTTTTTTAATAATAACAGAATTGTAAATATTTAAAAAATGCTTTAATCGATGCAATTTCACACACTTAATGACCACGCTCATGGTCAATGGCAATGGCAACCAAGTTGTCTATAGACAATAAGCTAAAACATGTCATGCGGCCAAACGTTTTTCTACTATGCGTTTTTCTACTTTGTAGCCTTCGGTCACTTGTCATGATTTAAGTCTTCTAATGTGTGAGGTACTTTGCCTTTACGTACGGTCAGCTTAAAAAACGGTTTTCCACCCTAAGGTTGAATGTCGTGCAGATTAAAGGACTTTTTCTTTCTTTTTCGTCAGAATAAAAGTACATACTTCCATAAGTACCGTCGTAAGAACACGAAGTCTCATCTTTCCACAGAATAGTAGCTTGTTTATACTTATGAACTACAATATTGTACTTAATCGATCAAGTATATGCCTCCGTTTCGGTCGTCTGAGGACTCAAAAACTGAATGTTCGTTCGAATTGCTTCGATTCGGAGCTCTTTTGTAGTGTAATATTACTATCAAAATTACGAAAAAACAGAAAACTCCCCATGCAAGGAGTGTTTTGAAATTCGATTTCCATAAATTTTTGTCCTCTAAATATTTCTTAGATTGGAAGCAATAATACATACAACAATATTGTTAAGAACACCGAACATACACGACTTAAATTCTCGAAATACATAATATGATAGCGCCATTGAAAGTTCCATTTATAAATCAGTGACCAAAATTCATCAAAATTGGTTCAGCGGTAGGCGTGAAAATTTCACGTACAGACAGTTGCTTTCGAATATGCATTAAAGGCAAAAAAAGACGGTCTTATTTTAATTAATGTACGTAAATAAATACGTGTGGAATAATATCGTAAATAATACGTAAATATTAAATTTTGTAAGTAACTGAGTGTAAAACCGTTCTCTCAAATCGCGGCATTTTCGTTTTAAACAAAAGGTCTGATTTAATTAATTAAAAAAGGAATTCTAATTAATTTACGTAAATAAATGTCCGAGTAAAAATATTTCATTTTTATTTGTACGGATGTACAGCGGCTTTAAGTTTCCCGGCCGTACGGAGACTGCGTGAGGTCCGTTTGTCGGACAGATACAGATTTACATATTTTTCATATGGCTGCACAACGGCTGTCTACAAAAAATGTGGACTGCTATTCCACGGGCGTTTTACCGACTAATTACTTATCTAATCATATAAACCTTAACACATAAAAAGGGTGCCATAAATTGATCTAACAATTTGAATTTAATTAAATTAATTTATTTATAAAAAATTCAAATATTGCAGAAGGTTATATTCTAAAGTGAACCAAAGAAATTGTTGAATCACTGAATGTTATTTTCGTTGCCGTCGTCATCGGTTTATCCATTTTGTAGTGATTATCGTTGGCTCTTTCATGTATCTAACACCAACTGACGTTGACGGTTGACGTAGACACAGTTTGAACTTGGTTCACCCGTATGAACGGCCAACGGTTTTCTTTATTTAGCCGCTTTATAGCCGGGCGTACAGCCGTAAAAAATTGTTGATATATGATAGTTTTGTTCCTCAAGCCGTTGTATGCCCGTCAAACTGCCGAGCAAGAGTTGTTGATAACGATAGATGCGAACAAGCAGTGGTCATGCGAAAACAAGACAGCCAACCAACAATAAGAATCAGCAAACGAACATGCCAAATACGGCAACAGGTCCACGAAAGAACAAAATAAGAAAATGGATACAGCTCAACTAGATAGAATACCCCGTTTGAACAAAGAGAGCCGGAGCGTCGGAAAATTACTAAATGACAAAATTTAAACTCAGGTAGAAATAATGTTATGGTAAGTGTTAAGCTCGAAGATAATAATTACTTCAGAAAAGTTAAACATACTATATATTGGCAGAGACAAAATCTGAAAATTTTACGCATGCGCACAAAGGTGACAAGCTGCAATCATTTTTATTAGAAATTCGAACGTACTTACAGGGCGTACCTATAGGATGTACATACTTCACATACTTCACAGGGCGTTCTTAATTTTTAAACAGAACCCCGCCTTTTCTTGGCGTTGTGCGCTTCGAATTCCACTCGATATTTAGGCTTGTTAAGTAACAGGAGACTTATGAGTCTGGAACTTGCCGAATTTTTTTTTAGATTTAGATGAAGATGTTTTTATTTATCGTTAAAAAATATTTACAATCATGACTTTAAAAGGTTTTGTCGGCTCAACATTAAGGGCCCGATTTATTTCCTATGGTATGTATACAAAATATTTTTTTTTTTACAAAAAGGTATTACAATGGCGACTTAATCTTTTAGGTGACTCTTTGCAATGAAAATTTTTGTTGAAGAATTTTTTTTTTTAAATTATAATTTTAAAACTAAATACATGGTCCTAACCTCTGTAATATCGGTTCCTGATGTCTCGATTTGGATGGTCCCTTAATTTATCCAGTATCCTTCCGGAAAGCTGTAGCATGTATAAATCGATTGGCGTCATGCAAGCATCTTCATACAGCTTCGTGTTGCTGAAGTATTTCAGCGAAGTATCCTGCTTTCCATGAGTCTGATTTTCTTCATGGTTGATGGTGACACCGTGAACCATATTGGGCAGCCATAGGTTATTACTGGTCTTATGAGCTATTTGTAAAATAGTTGTTTGGTTTTCTTGCTCAACCCGTTTCCCTTCCTCAGCAGTGGGTTAACAAGATGTAGGGCAAAGTTGGCCTTTTTCATGACGTTGTTGGTACTTGCCGCATCCAAAAGTTGCTTTCTTGATAAGGAAAATGGACACCCTGCTGACGAAAGAACAAAAAAACCTGTCGAAAATCTGAACAAAAAATAAAGACAATCGTAAACACTATTAAAAAGGGTGTATCGTATGAGTTACAAACCTCAGCAACGAGAGTCCGCAATCAACGGGAAATGCTGACCCAGAGCTTGCCAATGACCTGCCAAGTGCATACAAGACAAAACCGCTCGCTTGGTGATTTGTATGACACAATCAATTCAATTCAATTAAATTCAATTATTTTTGCTTCATAAATTTCATGTACCACAACTTATTTATAAATTAATTCATAAGATTAAAAATTAAATAAAATAGAAATTCCAAAGTACCAAATTAAGCGTTGAATGCCATTATGCTTTATATACATTTCAATTTCATTTAAAACAAAATATCGCAATAATTATTTTTAATTTAAAGTTCAAGAAGATAAAAAAAAGATAAATATTAAAATTTGTTGGAAAAACAAAGTATTAAAAGCAAAAAAAAATCAAGAAAAAACATATCATTAGTTACACCAGAAAGCCAATAAGAATAGATTTTATGCCAGCGATTTCAAAACTAAGAAGCCAATTCTTAACAAGTTTGAGAACAATACTTAGTGAAGAGATCATCCTATATGATTGAGGAAGTATATTTAATAAACGTATGGATGAAATGAAATTACGATAAGCAGAAGTGCTGAAATGAGGAATAGGTACTTAGTATGAAGAATTTCCACGTAAATTATAGTTAGGAGTCATTCGGAAGTTGCTATTACTAGTATTCATAAGGAAGATCTTCAAAGCTTTAAGACAATACAATTGACGGATAGGAACATTTTTTTTATTAAAAGAACAGGGGAAAGTATGATGTCTACTAGGTTTGTGGCACAGTTTCCTTAGAACATACTTCTGTAAGACCAATAGAGGTTGTATTTTATTCTTGTAAGTGTCTCCCCAACAAGCAATACCATATTCTAGCTTCGAATGAAAAGTACTATAGTATATCATTTTTAATAAGGTAGTTGAACAGATTTTTATTAAATAGAAGAAGTGCCTTAGCGTACAGCTAAAATAGCTCCCTAAAGCTTCTACATGATTCGAGAAGCTCAGCATAGTAGCTAAGGTAAGTCCCAAATATTTAAATTCTTTGACATTTTCGATCGGGAACTAGCAACATGCAAGTTTGAATCTTTGGCATTCTGGAGCATGATAATAAATATTAATGTCAGAGTCGGGTACATGCGACAATCTAAAAACATTACTTTAGTCTTGGAGCTTATAATCAAGTTGTGTTTAGAGAACCAAATTCTCAAAAGGTCGAGGGCCCAATTAATGTCGGATATCAGGTCAATACGACTTTGAAAAGCCCACGCCATCCGCAAAAGCAGTTTGAGCATCTTTGAAACGGAGTAAGAAAAGCGAATTTATGTACACTAGAAAGAGGATCGGACCAAGGACAGACCCTTGAGGAACCCCTTGGTTGAGTATCTTAAGATCGCTCCTCACATCGTCAATCCTCACTTTTTGAGATCTATTTTTTAGGTATGATCCAAATCATTGCGAAGCCGTGAGTTCCCGCCACTTCAAGTTTGCTAAGAAGAAGTTCGGTATTAAATTGCTACAAAACTGTAATAACGCATCTTTAGTCGATTTTCCCCTTTTGGAAGCCAAATTGATTTGCAATTAAAAAAATTAATTTTTCTCATATAACTCACTTGTCTATTTTTTACGAGGTTTTCAAAATTTTTTCTGAGAATTGGGAGAAGTGATATGGGCCTGTAATTGCACATTTCCAAAGAAGAACCCTTTTTGAATAAAGGTACAACATGAGCACACTTGAGCTCATCTAGAAATACCCCCCTCAAAAATGGATCGATTAAAAATATATGATGATCCATCCAACAAATAAAAAACAGTATTTTAACGAAGATGTTTGAGACACTGTCATTACCACACAAATTAGGTATTTTTTTAGACTACCGATCACCCTTAGAACTTCAAGTGGAGATAAATGCTCAAATCTGAAACTGCCGCAAGAATTTGGTGCAGCAAAGCAATCAGCTGACCCTAATAGATAGGGTAGAACAAGGTTGCAAGGCTATATTTGAAAAATAGAAGTTTAATGCGTTAGAAATGGCTTGCTTATCATCGACACGAATAGCAGACGGTTTTTTTGCTACAGAGGATTTGTTAAAGATACTATTTACTAATTTTCTTTCCCATTTTAAGTTGCCCCTAGGTGAATGGAATTTAGGCTTAGAGTGATCAGTTAGCCTTAGATCCAGAACGTATTTCTCACAATAATTACACAAACCACTTCTTAAACGTTAAATATACTACTGTGTCCAAAAAATAAGGTGACATTGTATTTATTTTGAAAATTCTTTATTTATTCTTCCAAATCAATTTCATCCCCTTCAAAGTTATCCCCTCCCGATGCAATGCACTTATGCCAACGGATTTTCCAATCTTTGAAACACAGGTTGTAGTCACTTTCCGGGATGGCCTTCAGTTCCGTCTTCGCTGCGGCTTGAATCTCCTCTATCGTATCAAAACGGTGTCCCCGGAGCGGTCTTTTGAGCTTGTTGAACAACCAGAAGTCGCACGGCGCCAGATCAGATGAATACGGTGGTGTCGGAACGATATGGGTTGAGTTTTTGGCGAAATGATCACGAATTACGAGTGCGGTATGAGATGGTGCATTATCGTGGTGTAAAAACCCAGAATTGTCTTTCCACAATTCAGGCCTTTTTAGGCGGATAGCGTTACGCAAACGACGCATAACGTTCAAATAATATTCCTTGTTGACTGTTTGGCCGGTTGGAAGGAATTCATAAAGCACAACACCACGATAATCGAAGAAAACAGTCAACATGACCTTGATTTTTGAGCGACTTTGGCTCGGTTTTCTTGGTCTCGGCTCTCCTTTGGCACGATATTCGCTCGATTGATCGGTTGTTTCGGAGTCGTAAGCATAGATCCAAGTCTCATCGCCAGTTATAATGCGTTTCATGACATCCTGGTAGTCGGAAAGCATTGTTTCACACACTTCAACGCGACGCCTTTTTTCCAAAAAATTCAATTTTTTCGGTACCAGTCGAGATTTGACGCGCTTGAGGCCCAAAGAATCCTCCAAAATGGTATTGACTGAGCCTTTCGATAAGCCAACTTCATCAGCAAGGTCTCTAATCGTTAATCGATGATTTTTCAACACCAAATCTTTGATTTGTTGGACGTGAGCTTTATCGGTTGAGATTGATGATCGCCCAGAACGCTCTTCGTCTTCGACACGTTCACGGCCGGCTTGGAAATCACTATACCACTTGTAAACATTTTTTTTAGACATAGCCCCATCATCAAAGGCTTTCTGCACCATCGTCAACGTATCCGCAGCAGAAAATTGATTCCGCAAACAAAATTTAATGCAAATTCTTTGCTCAATAAATTTCGACATCGCAAAAAACGAAAAACTCACTTTTAGCAACTCACAAAACGACGCGTATCTCAAACACTATGAATATATTTTGACATGAAATTTCACATAGATGTCACTGACAGTACTACCAACCTAAAAAGAAAGAAAAATTTCCAAATCCTTCGACGCGCGCAGTTTAAATTCATATGTCACCTTATTTTTTGGACACAGTAGTTTGACCTAAGCAACTTGCAGATACAGGCCTAATAGTAGGTTCATTGATGATATAAGCAAAACCATGTGAGGCTAACAAATCCAAATAGCTAGAAACAGGACCACATTTTTCTAAGGAGTTAATATTGAAATCGCCAACAATAGACATTTTTTGATTTTATATTATTTAGAATGCAAGCAAATTCTTCAATATGCTCAGCGATATTAAACATATAGTATGCAATCTATAAACGCATAGAAAGACATAGGTTTCTTGATTCATTTCGATGGAAACTTTAAAAATATCCGCATTGATATTGATTGTTCAATGCGAATGACTTCGCGAATAAAGTAACCCTCTTTTTCTTTTATAAACCATCCGACACCACCTTCAGAGTAATTTTCAATAGTCTTAGCAAAAAGGGGATAGGATAATTGTTTTTCTCACTTTCATAAATTCAAATATCGCTTACAAAAATAATATCTAGAATGCAAGCGAAGGATTGAATATGGTCGACAAGAGCGGAAAAATTTTCTCTATGACTTCTGACGTTCTGGTGTATGAAAAAGAATTTGTTCAGGCAAAAGGAACTATCAATTATTGCTTTTTCACAAATAGAGTTACGAAGATCAACAGAAGAAAAGTTATCAAAGATAGAATAAAAGAAAAAGAAAAATCGTCGGTCATTTCTACTGGTTTATTTTGTTGCTGTATCAGTATTTGATAGATCGTAAGTAAGCAACTAAGAAATCGAAGAGAGAAGATTAATATCATGAACCGAATGTCATAATCTTTCCATCCTTGCCGTGTTCTGATAGACAAATATGAATAAATATGAATAAAACATGAATTATATGACATAAAGTGTCGGGGTTTGTTTGTAATTATGAGTACAAAAAACAAACACCTAAACATTTCTCATAAATCACTCTGCCCATTGATGAAATTGGCATGAAAATTCGTTTTTTAGTGCTGGAGTTAATCCCGTTCAGACAGATAGACGCGTCGGGGAACTTTGTTTTATAATATCTAAAGATGTGATATGGACGCCTCCATCTTAAACTTTTTTATGTTTCGTCAGGCTTAATTAATTTTATTATTTTTTAGATTTAAAAAATGGACACCATTTATCAATTTTTGAACAGGAATATGAATATTGATAACCTACGAAAAGCATACACTGGGCTTTATGATTACGTGAGGAACTTATGCTTGAACAGTTTGAAGTTGGATGCTAATTTTAAGGATATATATTCAGACGAAAAGCTATGCGGTATGTATTAATTGTTGCGAATTTGATTCATTAGAACTATTCCTATAGGAAATATCAAAATTTTTTTAGTTGTCGAATTTGGTCTCTTCAATTAATTTAATTAACATTTTATTGCTTTAGGATTTTTAAGGAGTTATGAGTGACTCGCTAAAAGACTTAAATTTTAATTCATTGTTTTTCCTCAGGGAGCTACGCAGATAAATTAAAAATTATCAAACCAAATGAATTCGATCTCGTGTTGCGGTTTAAACTCCCTGAAACTGATTCGATTGAAATTTCTTGCGACGAAACTCATAGAGGTAATGTTTTTATAAATTTAACCGAGGTCATGAAAAAGATTGAGGCGGATTATGAGTTTCGGTTACACGAATTTTTTAAATCGGTAGTCGACAGTGACGGTTTTCTTTTGGTCAATGAATTTCAAAAATGGTTGGAAGGCCTAATGTCACTGTTTATGAGAAAAATAGAAAACAAAATCACCTTTCAGGGGAATGAATATAAATTATTGTATGAAAGGGAAGGACCAGCGCATACGGTTTATGTGATGAAAGGCACAAATACTGAAGATTGCTTATTGTCAATTGATTTTGTTCCTGGATTTATTTTTAGTAGTGATAGGGCTAAAACTAAAAGACCCCTTAAGGATCCTACAGGATATTGGGAGGCGATTCCAAAGCCGTTGAAATGTACAGGACAATCTGCCAATGGCTATCGTTCTTTTAGGACTTCCTACACTCATTTTGAGCGATTAATCATACGCGACAAGCATCAGTTGAAGAACACTTTAAAACTTATGAAGAAATACCGCGATCTTAGGCCAGAACTGGAAATGTTGAAAAGCTACTATATAAAAACTCTGTTCCTATGGATGTGTGAAGATTTTAAGGAGTCCTTTTGGGCAATTCCTCCTCGCGATATCATGATAAAGGTAAGACCTATTTAAATAAATAATATGTTGTCTACAAAAAAGGGGTGGCATATTTTTATAAAATCATATATCATATATCATATCATATAAGTTGGTTAGCCTATAGATTAAGCCTACCGTGCTTTGTCAGAGCCTTGAGAGGCGTTAAAAAAGGCACTTCAATATGTATTTTTGTCTTCGAATGTTTTTTCAAACTATTTTTTTTCTCTGTAAACTAAGTCAGTCGTCGAATTACTGATCCTATAACCAAATTGATGGTCAATTAAATTGGTTGTTTATAATTCAAAACTATCTTTTCTATCTATCTTTTAGTAATAAGTGAAAACGCTATGAGGTTTGTACGGCTTTTTTGTACGTTTGTCGATTTCTTACGTTTTGAGACCATTAAACCTTCTGCGGCTTTAAACTTGCCTGCGATGTGTGGGTAGTGGCAACCTTATCTAGGCATAAACTTTCTGCAAGCTTTCTTTAACAACTCATTGATGATTTGTCCAGCTATTAACTTACTACCAAGAGCTTTGTGATCTGAAGTCCAAAAGGCTTAAATGTTTCCTCAATGTAATCGCCAAATAAGTTCGCCTTATCTCTATATTTTTTAGCCATTATTTCATAGACTTTCATAGTGTGTCGTTGGAAATCTTTGTATTGTCTTCGCCTTGGGTGTATTTACAAAATAATATACTATAAGTCTCTTAAAAAAATGTATTTCTTCTTCTTTATTTTAAAATTCAGTTTTTTTTCAAAATTCAGTTTTTCGGAATTCTGGAAATGCATAATTCTGTACATTAATACAAATTTCTGTGTTCGATTCGTTGCAAAATGTTTAAATAGTTTCTATGAAAAGTGTCATTCTTTTTATCTTTATTACATATAATACTGTCTGGATATTAAGTTTAGTGTGTGGGCACTTTTTCCCGTTTGTCTTGCATTGAATATTTGAAAGATAATTATGCAATGGAAAATAAATCCCTTGATTTCAAATTTAGAATTTTTCAAAATAATTAAGATAAATTTTTGTTTAAACAAGCACATTTTGGACACTAGTATTTAGTCCGAGATTATAAGCATTTCATCGAAAAAAAAACATGTTCCGCCCCTAGAAAATTTCCAAAAACATTTCATTTCATTTCATTTTATTGAAGCGAAATATTGACATAACAATTTTAGTTCTTCACTATATATCACATTATAGAGACACGGTACAGGTTACCTTAATACTATAAATTAGTACTATATTTATACAATTATTATCACAGGAATATACTTTGTATTGAAGGAAAAGCTTAAACAAAAAACCGTCATAATAATAAAGAAAAAATATAACAAAATATTTATGTTTTACTCTATGTCTTTTGATCTAAGAGAAGGGGGTGAAGTCAATATTCAGGGAAATTGCATCTAATAACAAAGTACATATTCTAAATATTGAAGGCAAATGTTTATAAATTTTAAAAATTTATCGATTAAAATTAATTAATAAATAATAAATAAAAATTTCTAAATACTATATTTCCAAAAGATTTTTTTTAAAGTCAAATTCTATATGAACTGTACTTATTTGAATTTGCAATTCACAATGATGTACTCACAACATTTTTTAAGAAAAACTTAGTGAAAAAAAAAATCGATTTTTAAAAATTGAAAGTTCTTTGAAATTCTAGAACTAATTCGGTAGATAATTTAAAAAAATTGATGGAATATATATACAATTTAAAGAATTCAATATTTTGAATAATTGTGTACACTTCCATGCAGTATTTTGCACTCACGTAACTCTAAAAAAGCAAAATTTTGAAATACAATATTTTGGGTACAGTTATTTGGTCCATTCAGAATTAAGAAAAAGTTTGAGAACTAGTTGAGGAATCAAATCTTTCTTCGATTGGCGTAGAATTTGGTGGCAACCCCAAATAACATACCGGCAACATGCGGGCTTTTATAAGCAACTACGTTTTTAGCCACAGAATAAAGGTTTTAAATGAAAATCAATTTCGATTACTGTTGCGCGGATTGACGAAACAGAAACTGTTTGCCTTTTGTTTTTCTGCGATTGTTAAGCCTTCCTGAGTTTTATTGTTTGAGTGCTCGATAGAGACTTTTGTGAACAAAGTCGCTAGCATTTCCCGAGAAACTCTTTTTTTACCTCAAAAGTCTTCTTAAGATGTTTCTCAGAAGCCAATCATATGTCGTATAGAAGTTGGTTTATTGTGCTTTATTCCTTAAGCCTTCATTGTGCCGATTCTGATCACTTTATTTTGACTTTTGCGTTGCTTGAGTTCCTCACTTATATGACCCTATTGTTTTCGCTCCGATGTCCATCTTTCTGCCACAGGGCTGTAATAGGTAGACACTTGCAACAAATAATAATAATGTATAAAGTAAATGGGTCCTCAAACAAAGCCTGTTCTATTTTAAGCAATTTTTTTTTGCTAACGTAATTTTTAATAAAAATGAGTTAAACTATGTGTAGTGGTACGGAACCCGTAGTGTGCATGCCCCCTTCACCCTTGCCTCTTTTTTATGATTACCAAGTTAAGTATTTAAAATTCTTTTTAGTACTGGTCGATAAGACCTTGGTCTGCAACGTATTCACGAGAACCGGAAATGGAAGGAAGAAACTCACGTTCATTTTGAGGACTAATTTTCTTTAGAGTCATATTCTCTTCCTTAACAAGCTAGATATCTTTCCTTAATTCTTTAATTAGAAACTCCAGTTCTCAAAGCTTCTCGTGGCTTAGCTCTTCCACCTGCTTGTAAACATTCAGCACTTTGAACTCTTGCAGGCCACTGGGGGAGTTGAATTCTTCAATCCATCCAAATATATGAATGAATAAATAAATAATTATGTGAATAAATAAATTAATAACTAAATAAGTAAAATAAATAAACAAACAGATAAATAAATATGTATGTGAGAATTATGTAACGAAAAATAAATTAACAAATAGGACCAGAAATCAAATAAGAATAAATAACAATAAATAAATATGTTTATGAAAATTTTTATTAGTTTAAATTAATTCTGAAATAAAGTGATTGTCAGAAGAACAACATAACCAAACACATAGAGTGTAAACGTTTTTATTTATTTTTACAATATCTTCGTTTTCCATGATTTTCATTATGGAGACCAGTGATAAGATTTTTTTTTGATACTATAATTTCCTTAGGTATTTTGATTGCAAAAATGATTTTTTTACTTTTATATTTGGCCGTTCCAAGTTTAATGTTTTTCAGTTTTAAAAAATATATATAGTATCCTAATATCTAACCCTTAGTTAATATTTTATTTCCCATTATATTTCTGACCTAATTGAAGCTATATAATTCTGAATTTGCTCCACATTACCTTTCATAATTCTAATTTGTGATAATTATTCTAATTCTAATTCTTATTCTGAGCCAGGTTTAGTTCTATCGAACTGTTTAAGAATATTAGTCCTCTCATTTTCAATTGTTTTTTTAAGCATTATAAAAGTAAACTTGGTGGTTACTCTATTCTATAAGGTTGCGATTATTTGTGTGCATAAGTCAAATTTTCCTCGATATTTCGTCTGTTATCGTAATCCATGGTACCGTATAACCATTTCATTCCTGTTCCTGCTATATTAATAAGTCCTCTCGTATCTCGTATCCTCTTCAATCCATCCGGATATGTGTTCACAAATTTAGAAAAACAATCAAAGTTAGGTTGAAATAGAGTATACATAAGGTCTGGCTTAAAGATATTAGGAAGCATTCGCAGCGTTTCTTTAATTAATTCGCTTAAAATTGTGCTGGGTGCATTAAGATTAATTTTTATACAAATAATACAAACATTTGTTTAACTATTTTGCAGGTTTTTGAACTATTTGATGAGGCGTTAAAAAATAAAGAGATAAAGTTTTACTGGGACAGCAGTTTAAATTTACTTGAACATTTGCCGGAAGCGACAGTAACTCAAATGCGAAGAATTGTTGCTGAATCTAGAGAGATTTTAGTTAG
Organism: Orthonevra nobilis; assembly: GCA_963555765.1. Lineage (NCBI taxonomy): Eukaryota > Metazoa > Arthropoda > Insecta > Diptera > Syrphidae > Orthonevra > Orthonevra nobilis. Next base: position 56,480,419 of record OY743226.1, read on the forward strand.
GCCATTCAAGCATGATAGAGATATACTGCTGCTATTCTGTATGCTATTTTATTCTAAGCTGTGCAATACTCATAGGAATGATTTATTTTCTAGTGTCGCAGGAAGAAATTAGAAGCCTCACTCCTGAAATGAAAAAAATAATGTCAGATTCGACTCCGGAAAGGAAAGTGAAAAGTGCTGAAGACTAAGGAGTGATCTTTTTAACCAAAATGGAAGTGACCAGAAGGTACATAATCATACTATGATAAAGGACCAATTAAACTGATCTATAAAAAACTTATTTTTTAACATTATTCTTCTTTACTGTCAAAATAAATATGATTCAATTTGGTTCCTTCACTTTTTATTTTCCAGTCAAACCTTATGAAATTCAGCGGATTTGAGTTGCCTATTTTGAAATCAACTCTGGCAGTCGTTGTAGAATAAAAACATTTTCAGCTTTCAAATGTGCCTGAAGTATGTTACTCAGCTCACCAGACTTAAAGATTTTGTCGCCCTTGTAGATTTGAAAAACTTGTTCATATTCCCTTCGCTTATGATTACAATAAAAACTCCTACTTTAATTCGAAGCCTACAGTTAAAGAGAATCATGCCCGGACCATAACGCGCCTACCTCCACGCTTGACGTCAGGTACCGCACTATCGTTTGTTCAGCGCTACCTTGAATAAAAACTACCTCTATCTTGAATTCAGTGAGGGTTTTGGAACAAGGGATATTCTGTCTAAATCTTTGCAAACACAGCGGCTATAAGCGAATCCTGGCTATAAGCGAATCTTCAATTAACCTGTGGACCTGGACGTGCTGATTGGGATTTATCTTCGTGGCTTGTCATACCTTTGATACATCGCTACGTTCTGCGATCTTTTTCCAAGTTCAATGGGTCCAATATTAATAATTTCTTATGACGTGATGATGATCATCCTGCTCGGCTCGGAAATAACACAACTTGTCGACTTAATAGAAAAACTTTATTCATTTTGCTAGTAGTCCCCTTGGCTTTTATATTTAAAGTCTCCTTTAACCAACGAGCTTTTTCCAGAATTATAGAAAAATGGTTGCATTATTCCGGTGCACAAAGAAGGCTGCCGATGATAAAGCTTCTTCATGGAATTAACTATCTTGATAAAGAACATCAAACAGGGGTGACGGTTGTTTTATGTTTTTAAACTACAGAGTTACAAAATTACTTTATTCCAACCAGTGGGCTTACAATAGGATGGCACGATGGCACAGAAGGACACACCGTAGAATGCATGTGGTGTACCAGCAAACCCCACTTCAAAAATAAACGGCTACAATTTATAGAGCAATTTCTCTGTGCTAGCACCCTATATGTTTTAAGGTGATTTTTTTGTTAATATTTTGTTCTTTAACAAGGTAAGTTATTTAATAATATTAGAATTGCAAAACAAAACGTTCCGTGATATTAGAAATGTAAAATTAATCTACTTTCTGAGAAAGCCGTCTGAAAATATGATGTGGCTAAAGAATGCGGCATAAATAGCCGTGTTTTTTGACTGCGTTGATTTAGAAGCAGGGACCGCAGCCGTAAATATTTGATATTTATTTCATTTTGATACCTCAACGCGTTCCTCAGAAAAAGGATGATGATCGACAGACGGACAACGAAGTCATCCTATAAGCGTTCAGTTTTTAATTTGTAGGTAAGCAACCTTAAAACACAATTCAGGTTTGTCTCTTTCGAAACCACATTTGCAAAACTCTTTGGGACAAAAACTCAACAGCCATTGGAGAGAGAATATCTAAAAAGTGCTGAAAGACTTTGCAGAACGCGACAAAGAGCATTGCGAAGATTTTTGTCTGAGTGAACCTCCACAAAAAAATTCCAAAGCAGGAAAATGGCTCTTACGCCTTAGGAACTAGGATAAAAAATCAAAACTGACGTGGCTTTCTTACCAAAGGTACATTTTTCCGGACCACTTCAGAGTAACATACCTACGTTACAGCCGCCTTAATATGTGCAGAAAACAACATTAAAAATATGCCGGTAATATTAAGAAAACCAAAACTTGAGATCTATTTTAATTGCCTAACAAATCTTCTTCCAGAAACAGGGTAAATTTTGTAACATCTCTCGAAATAAATTGTTATTATTTTTTTCATTGCAGTCTTGAATTTAATTCCATTTTTCTTAATTGATTAAATATATACAATACTTCTTTTAAATAAAATAAACCAATTTGTTTAAAATTGTGTCTCAAGGTGCATGTTTTTTCTGCCCAAAGGACTACGGTGCTCAAGAAACCCATACGAGTTAATGTACTAGAAAAACATATGTATAGGCATTCTTTGTTTAACGTTGAATCAATTAATTTGTATAACATTTACTTATTTTAAGAATCCTACGTATGTATCGCAGGTAAATGAAAAAAATATAAGTTATGGCATAACATAACAGTTACCTCTGTCGATTCAGGGAATTTCATTCCTCACGTAGGGCTAGGTATTTTTTATTTTTGTTAGTTTTCAACTCGGAGAATAAAAGACAACATTTAAAAAGAAAAGACGGCAAACTTAAAAAAAATTTAAAAGTGTACTCATAGTAAAATAAAAAATAAAAAATAGTGTATTATTTTAAAGTACTAACAAAATAACTGAAATGAGTGTTAGTAATTTTAAGAAATCCATCTAAATAATTATTCAATATTTTAGTGGTAGTATTTAAGTAGATAGATAGATAGATCTTTATTGTAGCGTAAACATATATAATTTTAAAAAGTTTTAACTATTGCACATTTTACAGTGATTTGGCATATTGCTACCTTACCACTGGAAAATAAATAAAAAACTTAACACAATAAAATATCACAGATCTTAATTTAACTTTGAAAGGAAAAGCTACTCGAAAAACCTTCATACAAATGTTGACTCGAGAGGAGAGAGGCGGTGGTGGCAAACAATGCTTGATTCCAAGATTATTAATCACAGAATTTAAATAAATAAGTGATTAACATATTATGCTATAAATAAATAAATAATAAAAAAAAAGAAAAAAACAATAATATCAATATAATAAATATATGAATGAATAAATAAATAATTATGTGAATAAATAAATAAATAACTAAATAAGTAAAATAAATAAATAAACAGATAAATAAATATGTATGTGAGAATTATGTTACGAAAAATA